>OZ004593.1:4194479-5394479 GCA_963924555.1 Crambe crambe | reverse complement strand
TGGTGTGCATGATAATGGCTGAGAGTACGACACAAATAATTCCAGGACAATAAACACACACCACCATAGCCAATTCAGCTGCTTCATCTAAAGATACATGTAAGGAATGGTTATCATCGCTCAGATGTGATTACTGAACATATCATGTAGGCAAAAAAGCTAAATAGCTATCTGTTAACTACATACCACAAAACCATAACTGTGTTTCATATCTGGCCAGGTTCTATTTTACATCCTTTTGCTATACTGTAACTAGCAGTCATTATGCCCTTGTAAATGTACAGGCTTGGTTAGTAGCTCATGATTAATGGTGGAGAGGAGCATAGCTAACATGGCCTGAGCAGCACAGCTGGACAGGTTTGTCTTTTCATCCCAGCCAGATACCCAGTTATGTTTGTTATTGTTTTTACTCTATTTATTGCCTTGTTGTTTTCATTGCCATTGTTGTTTGTTTACTATTGGGTATAGGAGAACTGTGAATGTCCAATCACATTAGTTGTTCATTGCCCAACAGATTATTATTTAATGCACTTTCTTCACCCGGGGTAGATACGTAACTATAAAGCAGTTTTCAATACCTGAGGGAGTAGATATAAATCACAGTTTTCAATACCTGGGGCAGATAAAATACACACTTGCTATAACACAATATATCTATAGCAACAGTGTAGCAAGACAGCCATTGCAATCTTTCTAACCACACATTTCTTCGCGTGCAAGTCGGGGTCAGCAGCACCAGACTATCACTAAATATCATTGAAGTTGTTTACAGTTTGGAATGTAGAGCAGCCAGTGGTATTTCCATAACAGAACCAAACCAGTTGAAATAACAACTGACTTTTTGCCTCGATGGTACCATGCATGTACGTCTTATCAAATAGTTATACACATGTGCATGACCTTGTGGTTCTAAAGCAAGAGCAGACAAGAAGTTAACGAGTGTTATAGGGGGCAAGAAAACCAAAGTAAGCAACACAAGCAGAGGGTACAAAGATCATCTGAAAAGGCAGCAAGAGAGCCTACAAGAGAGCCTTAGCTAAATATAGCAAGAACAGAAGCTATACAAAGTCATAAGTAGGCAAGGCAAGTTAGCAGTCGTAAGAAAGCAGACTCAGGTGGAAGTTATAGCATGTTGCCTTGGTAGCCCTTGTCCTCAGGCAAGGGTGTCTTTTGCAGGTGAATATAGAGAGACTGAAGAATTGCATGCATGTCATTTAATATTGTTCCATAATTATTACATCAATGACTAGTATTTAGTTATGGTGGTTAGTTTTATTACGTAGCTCTCTGCTTTCTCAGGATTTTATGACTTTGTAGCATCTGTTCTTGCTATTTAGGGCTTTCTTGTAGGCTCTCTTGCTGCTGAATATAAATCTTGAGCTTTGCACTGTAAAACGAAAGCGTACACTGCACACTGTATAGGGACAATTTAGTGTACATTTGAGTGTGTGTACATTTTAGTGTACATATAGCACTTCTGTTATTACAGTGCATGCATCACTGTTTATGACTTTCATGTTGGTTTTCTTACTCCCAGTACGATCGTTAACTTACCTACTACCTCTGCTCTCGCTGCTTAAATCTCTATAAAAGACACTCATATTGTTCCTTCATGTAAAGTATCTATGGCTACAGCTAGCTAATATGAACTCAAGTGTGGTCTCATTCTTGTTCGTTATGCTTGGAACTACATACATGCAAAGTCAGACAAGGCTTCTGATGTAGCTATGGCTTAGCTACTATCTTAAAATAGCAAGATAACTGTGACACTTTAAGTTGTAAGTCAGTGTCTGGTTGTAGCTTATTTAGAGCATGTACTAGTTTATTTTAAAAGGTTGTTACACAATTAACAGTAGGTCTAATTGGGCCTAGGGATGACAAGTCAACCACACACAAAAAGGAGCTGAAACTTGGATACACAACTGAAGTACCATACCTATCTATATCTAAGGGAAGACAACATTCACAATTCACTTGTAGAGCTAGCTAGCTAAGAGAATCTGAATTCTCATACTAGCTATTTCATTCATCGCCAAGTTTTAACAATCATACATCATCAAGCCTCTCTACCTTCCACCGCCAATGGAATGGACTAGCTTGCTAAGTAACACCTCCTTTCCCCAAGACAAAATCACTTACCTCAGGTTTGCTCCAAGAAACTTTGGACACAAAAATTGAAGTTTAGTGTTTACTCTGTTATCGGTAAATTAGCTAGCTATCTCTAAAAACAAGATTTAAAAGCAGACAGTCTATGTAGATATACCATTTTGGCTTGCACTTTCAAGATCACACATAAAATAACTCAGTGCATAATTATTTAGTGCATAGCTACTAGCTAACTGTGATTTCCTTAATGACCTTGCATGTGTCACTTCAGATGAGTTTAAGTGTAGCTATAATAGCTAGCTATAACACAATATTTTGGTACTTCACCCCTTGCCTACGTACATTCATGCTGTCATATGATGCACACAGAGTATGCCATTTAGGACTTCTCAATTTTGTGCAAACAATTAGCCATCACGAAATATTTTAAAAATTGGTATTTAGCTAGTTCAGACCAACAAAAAAATGTTACAGACATTACTCATCAGGGCTCACAATAACAGTCGGTCAATGGACATTTTCCAGTCAATTACCTGTCTTATGTCCTTTAATGCACACTGATGCCACTGTAGTACTTTGAAAAATTAAGTTTGGAAATGGAAAATATTGACAAACATCAAGTTTGAAAACGAGTTTGGAAAAGTGGAAATGATAAACAATCAAATTTGGAATATCAAGTTTGAATGGCCCTTACTGGCCACCATGCTACGGCCACTGTACATTCATGCCTCTCCTAGACAGAAGATAATCCAAGATGCACCACTCATGCCTCCCCTATGCATCCACATGTTTGAACATCTCTTTGTTTTGGATGATCCCTATGGTCTCACCACTTCAGTTTCATGACAAATTAAACCGACTAAGAGTTTGGAAATGACAAGTTTATCAAATTTGGAAATGGAAAATATCAAGTTTGAATGACCACCGTGGTACGAAATCCAGTGTTTTCCTACAGGTGTATGGGGAGAATTCAATCATTTCCCCGCTTCTGGTTGCTGAAACATTTGCTAGGAACTACAAAGACCCAATTGTGATGTCGTCGGGGTCAGGGTCACCAAAGAGAGTAGTCCACCCTATATCAGGAATAACCTCTCCAAAGTAACCAAAAATCTCACAAGAAAACGTCACATTGTCCCCTAATTTAGCAGATTTCATGGTAGGGCCCACAGCCACCAATTCTCCTACAATGATAATCATTAGACTGCATAAGGACAATGATCAATAGGGATTCTTTACATGGAAATTGAACACTAATCTCCTGTGAAACACTCATGGGAAAGCTTGCTCCAGGTATTGCAGGATCATATGTCATACCTATAATGTATCATTATCAATGTATAGTTACATGTGCTGTACATGTCACAAAATGCTACGACTTGTATAGTGCATGCATGTACATTTAACTAGTTATCTGAAGAGTGGATGTCTGCACATAGACTGTAACAGAATAACAAAGTGTATAGGACTATTCTGAATACATGTGTGCATCACTGCAAACATTATGTGTAGTCACACGCTATGCATCATTTATGTGAAAGAGCTTACACTAGCTGCTTATAATTGTGTGGCTCTTCTAGAAGGTTCGTTGTCTAATAATTGATATGCAAACATCCATGATTGCATGCAGAATGGCATTCCTGTGTTCTGTCCTGCGGGTCATTGGGGGACATGATCTACGTCCACTCCTACAGAAACCCTGGCCTAATCGTCAACATTGCACAAGGTTAACTCAGTTTAAGTATAATAATAAAAACAGGGGCAATAGCAATACAACACAGAACTAAATCTCCTACTGTTTGTCTTGCCATTTTCTTGTTGGTCTGACACTATTAGCATAATTAATATATGAACTAAATTCAGTGCTATGCCATCAACTATCAGGTCAACTGTGACTTGTTGTAATTAACATCACAGTTCAATCACAGGGCTTCTCCCCAAAGGGTGTTAGAGAAGTGCAACACCACTCTGATGGGGTCCGTCTTTCTTTCTCATCATGTGGTTAAAGCAATAGCCAGAAATCCTTTAATGTGGTATTCAAGCACCGCTCTGATCAGTTTCACTGGGGAGAACCTTGCAATCACGACATATCATTAGATAGCACTATTTTATATGCTACTCCTTACCAGTCAAATTATTGACTTTGGATAATGATGTTTTATTTTGACTTGGTGTCCATTAATGTAGAGCATATGAGCCATTAATGTAGAGCATATGAGTACGATACTAATAACTCCAGGAAAATGAACACACAACACCATAGCCAATTCAACTGCTTCATCTAAAGGTGGCAGATATAAATGACACTAACAGTTGTGCAATACAGGCTAGTTATAAATGTGACCCTTACAATCACTTGGTCTCCATCCTCTCTCTCTCTCTCCCTCCCTCCCCCTCCAATCACTCACTTATTATTACTTGCAATTTCTTAAGGAGATAATTTATTTAATGATAGTAGCCATGTTAGCATCTTCATTTCGTTACTTTTCTACTTGGTATGTGTTTGCCCTTATGATAATAACATACAGGCTCCTCATCCTCACATTAAAAGAGAGACCTGAATATCACTCGCTCAACCAAGAGTCAATGACAAAATTAATATAGGATGCAGGAATTCCTTATAAGGAATTTCCTTCGTTTGACTAAAAAGTGAGATACAATCATTATTCCTCTGTGAGATGCATAATGGCACATGCTACATGTTTAAGGAGTAGTACCATCTAGCTACCAATTCTTCAACCTAGAGACAATGCAGAGATTTCACCTTATACAGGCAGGTTAGAAGAGGTACCAAGAGCTTTGGTTTGAAAATTCATACTGGAAGGAGAAATCATCACTATATCACCACTGATGGTCATAAATAACACAACAACCTTGAGCAAATACTGTCTTGAAAGTTGAAATTTCACACAAACTGATTTTCTATACCAGTTCCTGGGTGATGAAACAACACGCTGGGATGATGAAACAACACGCTGGATGATGGTTCAGATGAAATCACTGTTTGGTTTGTACAACACTAGATGACCTGATACTAAACAAGAGATCGAGAGCAGTAAACTATCTATGGTTGAAATAGTAGGACATTAATCAAAAAAAGATCATTTACAGCTCTCATTAGCAGGAAACCACGTCTTCCTTCAATAATAACAGCTGCACCTAACTTCCCCCAAAAGTGCATTATATGTTAATCAATATAGTCTACACCATATCAAACCACATTCATTTTTGGATGCTTTATAGTGACATGCATTCATTACTGAGGGGAATATGTACCAGCATCTTCATTACTCCAATACTGGGAGAAACCGAGTATTGCATTATGCAATCAACCCCTGGATTCCACTGAACATAGCAAACATGCACCACAAATTCCCGTTATCTAAGTGGTGGCTTCGCTGTGTCAACCACTGCCAACCAGTGTGGCCGGATCCTCCCTGGAATAGCGCGGCCCAGACTGCCGTGCTTATCCTTATATGTACAAGCACACAGAACTACCCATCTGTAACAGCGTGGCAATTGGTGTGGGATGTGTAATATTTAGGCTCTAGTTATTATATAAGGGCTGCTTATTGTCATAATTTCCAAGGCAACATGCTATAACTACACATGAACTACATTCCTAGTGTACTATGCACTCCTTCGTGTAAAGTATTTATGGCTACAGCTAGCTAATATGAACTCAAGTGTGGTCTTATTCTTGTTTATTATGCTTGGAGCTACATACATGCAACTTGTGTATCTAAGGCTATGGTCAAAGTGGTTTGAATAGAAATTCTCTGTCTAGCTCTTTAGCTACGGCTTAGCTAGTATATACCAAGATCACCATGATAAGTTGTAAGTCAGTAGCATATAGCTTAGAGTAAAAGGTTGTTACACGATTAAGGGTGCCGATACATCCCTCCCACGCATGGTTGCTATGGAACTATTTGCCTTAGAGATATCTAACTTGGACCAAGTTACTACATACTAAAATAGTACTACACGCACCGAAAATGAAGAGTGCCTGATGGATTTCACAGATGCTACAACAGATTTCATTCTCAAGGTAAATTGCGTTGCATCTCAAAGACTATTTGGATTCTATGGCTAATTTTTATATTTCTATCAAAATTACGATGAGTTTTTGTTGATTTAGCTATATTTTACTTTTCTACATATCCACACAAGACCATGGATTCTAGATATGAACTAAAACAAATTGTAACTTTTTAGACCTTACTTCATAGTTATTGTATGCAAAATATTGGCTCATTCCCATGCTTGGTTCCTGTTTTTAATCATGCTAGCATGGATTTTAGATGTGCCAGAGCAGCTACTGTTGTGGTTTACTATCTGTTATTTTAGCGTGGTAGTGTTTGTGGTTAATTAGTGCTTGTAGTAGCACATAGGCTTAGGTAGATTATGCTCAAGATTTCTCCAGTTATTCTATTCCACAATGCTCTAAAATGCTACCTATTATTCCTTCAAATGCACCAATTATTCCCTTAAATGCACCACCTAGTCTGGCACAGCACCCCCCCCCCCCCCTCCCACATATGCACACATGATAATAACAAAGCTATTTAGGCTTCATTATAACCACCTCTACAATAATTAGCTAGAGAAAGGTGGACTGTTGTTTTAAAAAAAGTGTTATTTTGTTCACCCCTAAAATAATAATGAAAGTGCAGTCACTGTCAGCTGCAGTAATGATTGAGTAACATTGTCATTAGCTAGTTAGTTGTACCTTCATCATGAAGCTGTTACTTCTCCAGTTTTCTAGATAGCCTTTATTCCTCTAATCTGAGAATTAAGCTTTATGTCCAGAGTTAAGTTGAACTGCTGGGTGTGGTCCAGTAAGCTTTATCATAGATATACTAGACTACACAGCGAAAAATCTACAACTTGTAAGCATTCTGTAACAGGTATGTAACAGAACAAAAATCGGTAAACCCTAGGCACCAGAAGTACTAATTTTTGATCTGTAGGCAGTTGGTGGGGCAGCAGGTCTGATACAGTCCAAAAATACGGACCTGTTACAGACTTGTAGATTTTACTGACCCATTACAGACCTGTGTACAGGTCATAACTGGTATGTGGGGCAGTCCAGACCTGTTACAAGTTGTAGATTTTTTGCTGTGTACGTGTACGTACACAGGATTGGAAACAGGTCACGTGCGCCCATAACGACAATACTGACAATCCGTGTAGGCAGCTGTTCGTGCTAAATTGCCCCAAACAAACAGGGGAGGAGAAGTAGTGTGCCAAATTTCTGCTAAACTATAGCCAATTGGTAAGTTCAAAGAATGCAAAGAGTGGGCTAGTATAGTGCTAAACAAGCATAGTTCTTAAAAAGGCTGGTTTCTCAAGCGTTAGAGGGTATAATTGCGAGTAACAATGGTAGTTCGACTTTGTGGACCTCTGGAGCTTGGATGTTAAAAGTATAGTCTCTTTTTCCCCACTAATCTGTTAGGTAGTGATCATTTATATGTACATATATACTTTTTAAAGGTGCCTGTAAAAAAATCATGTCGATGTTACTGTTTCTTCAGATTACCCATGGCTGGCTGTCAAGAAAAGCTATAGTAAAGAAGGATACTATAATGTAGCAACTAATACTGTCACTTTACACATATTTCCTTTCATGTTATAATAAAAAAATGATAATAACAAGTACTGATAGTGCACTGCTGAACATCCAATTCATCGAGAGATTTGTTGTGATATACTTGTTTTGAGGGATCAAGATGAAGAGTAAAGCTACCCCAGTGTATCCTTTCCTGCCCCTGATACAAGAAGGTATCTCATCTCCTCATATAAGAACAACAACATAGTGAAATGGCTTCTTAAACCATCAATGGCAAATGGCATGCCATCTCCAGCCCTGCACAAAATTAAATCTTTCATTTTATACCAAAAGTAAGGCAGCTTGACTTCTATTTTAGTAGTAGGAGTGCCACAAAACTTTTCAGTCACCTGTTTCCACGTTTTTCTTCCATAGCAACAGTAAATAGACTAAACTGACATGATAAACTACTACAGCTATAGGTCATTGAGCCTTTTCACTTATAATCATAATTATTGCTGCGCTAAATACCTTGCCTTTCACCCTCTTTCTTATTTTGTGTAAGATTTCTCTGTTCGCCAGGTACCTACACGGATGGTCTATAAATTCTACGCGCGCATGCCCTGTTTCCAATCCTGTGTACGTAGTCTAGTCATAGATATAAGAGGTTTACGGGATTGGAAACGGATCACGTGCTCCCGTTAGCAACTAACAACCGAGGCGCGTTGACAGCTGAATGACATAGCACTTTTGTCAAAGTTGCTGTTCTGACAAGATCCATGAGGTAAGACTTATGCCAATGATACTATAATACACTAGGGCATAGATTTACTGTATGAAATAAATTTTAGCTCAGATTTTCAAGTTTAATCCTACAAATACTACTGTAGTGGTTAATGGGACTATAATCCCTCTCACGCTTGATAGAATCAATTGCTGTTGCCCATTTTCTGATCAAAAGGCATGTAAACTTTAGCTACATGGAATAGTAATGTTAGTTTTTGTATTAGCTGACATATATTGTCTCTAGCATTTGCAAGTGGTGTTAAAACTGTAATCCCTCTCCCAAGAAATAGATTAACAATATTGCAACTGTATTAGTTATTTCAGGGAAAGGATAGAACAGTAAATGGAATTGGTGCATTCGTTTTCTATACAATAGTCATCCTATGGAGATGGCAAGCTTACTATATTTCCCCCCTAATATCCATAGGGTCCACAGGACAGCTGACTGAGCCGAATTCTTGAGGTGGATGGTGTCAAAATCCAACAGCCAAAAGCTGGAAGTATTGCAATAATGCTGATGAGCGAGAACTGAGCAGAAACTGGCGGATAACTTTGGGGCAAAATTATCTAGCTATAATAATGATGAATTTATGTCTAATTTTAATACCAAAAGTCATTCTGGCCTTTCTTTCAAATCAATCACATAAAATTAATGTATAATGAGCAATGATAGGTACTCATAGTTATAATTACAAGGAAAAAAGTTATGAATAATTAATAACTTCCTTCCTCAGATTCTCCAACTTCAACTCTCTGACTCTTCACTTCTTCAATACCTTCCCCTTAGCTTACTTGTACTATTCTGTGAGCTGTAGGGGCAGAACATCACTTTAACTGCCTTGAAAGGAGTGAATATTGATCTCCTTTCACGGCCATTAATATAATTAATGCTGCATGCGCGTGCGCATCTGTCAACGCGCCTCGGTTGTGCAGTTCATTGGGCGTTTCCAATCCCGTAAAACCTCTTATATCTATGGTCTAGTATATCTATGGCTTTATCAGGGTGGGTCATCAATAACAGTGTGTGGGCGACATGAAATGTTCCGCCCTGTAGCATCAAAGTTAACTACACAGATTTACCTGTAAGTAGACAACCTTACAAAACAGCAGAGAAAATCAATGATTCAATGATGATTCACTCCATTTTATGATATTATATCACTATGACAATGACAACTGTCATACCACAGATCACCTATTGCATTGGTGTAGTAAATGCAGGTGTGTATGTGTTAATACTATTAAGCTGTGGAAATTCACACTCTAATTGAACTGAATTCATTTGCATTGACTGTACAAAATATTTAGGAGAGAGTGCCATATGCATCATTCTCCTTCAGTTCAAAGGTGTGGCCTTTCTCTTCTCCACCAACCTCCATGTACGTGGGATTATTGCCACCTCTCACAGCCACACCTGGGACCTCATCCCCACTCATCACTTCATACTCATGCTCCTCCCCTCCTGCTGAGGCTCCCATCTCAGTTCCTCCAGTTCCTTTAGTGGTACAGACTATGCAGAGGATCAGGACAACTACATTGATAATAATAATGAGGACAATGGAGAGAGGGACCACTGCTGCTATGATGACTTTATCTGTATCTGCAGGTGATGATGATTCAGAGGGACTTGTACTTGTTGTAGTTCCATTCACTGTTGGTTTAACTGGTGACGTGGTATCTGGTGGACTTGTATCTGGTGGTGTGGTGGTGTAGATGGATGACGTCTGGTGAACAGGTAGAATTACGACTGTAGAAGGTCACCTCAGCAAGGTACAGCCAGAAGTTTTGGTGAGAGATGAATCTCATCCTAACTTGTAAAGCTGCAGCTAGTATTGACTGATATGCACACTCTCACAAGAGAGTCACAGGAAGTGACAGATCCAAAATTCTTTGTAGTTATATACCTCAAATCAGACGCTGTAAATCCTCCCCAGATCTCAAGGGTGATATTCTGACTCAATATTACTCAATATTGAACAGTGAAACATTATCACCTTAACCCTTTCAATTACATTAGGCGTGAAGAAGGTTGATGTGATATCAACACGGCTATTTATTGATCGCATTGTGAGTAGCTAGTTGACTTGCCCACATATCACCATCTAGTCCAGTGAGTGTGGGGACACGCCAATCAAACAGAACACTGGAGGTTGGTTTTGTACACCATGATATACCCCTAGTAGTAAAACTACCAGAACAACTTCCAATAGGAGATGATCCATTCACTGGTGTACCAGTGGTAAATGTATAGGTTTCTGGATGGATTATTGTAAATGCATGCATGGGACAAGAAGAGATTTCAAATAATAACTGCTGAGACTTATGAGCTTTATATTCTAGCTACTGTAGTAGTAGCTAGCTAGCTAGATTATATCCCCCAACTTTGAACTCTGAAATCTCAGTAGCTATTTCCAACCATGGGAATTGACCCTCTTTTAATTAGAATGGTTACCTTGAGATGAGGTGACAGAAAAGTGGACCATTAATAATAGTTTCAAAAATGTTACTTTGATGTTGCACCCCAAGTATCAAGAAATAGTAATAATCATGCACCCAAACAAACTAGCTGGCTATCCAGCAGCCTAGTACCTATTTTACCTTCATCATGGTGCTTTTACTTGATTCTCCAATCTCTCTCAAAGCCCAAAACTAACTTTAACTACAGATTGCCATACGTACAGCTTATGTGTTTCATGCAAGTAGCCTCCTGGAAGTTTAAAGTCAACATTGCTGAGAGTGCATATAAACAAAGTCAAACAACTTTGGGTGGTTGTTATATCAATGCAAGGGCCAAACAAGGGCTGAAGCTATGAGTTATGACGTCAGAGAATTGTGGGTTTTAACAATCATTACATTATTGTATTAAGCTTATATGCACACACCAATTAAATAAGTTATTTACTCCTCACATTTAAAGCTACGTAGCTATAGTGACACTTAGCTAGCTATAAAAGAAAAGTTTTACTGTAAAAGGCCACCTCAGCAAGACACAGCCAGTTGTCTTAGTAAGAGGTGAGTGGCCATCCTATATAGAAATAATTATGAGCAGCTCAGAATTCAGTAGAAACTTTAGACCACCCTTCTTTTGTATAACTAACCACTGATAGAATGATTACCAGATGAGATGACAGAAAGGTGTAATTTTAAAAATGCTGCTTTGATGTTGTAACCATAATGCAATAGCAAATTAGCTACA
This sequence comes from Crambe crambe, assembly GCA_963924555.1. Taxonomy (NCBI): domain Eukaryota; kingdom Metazoa; phylum Porifera; class Demospongiae; order Poecilosclerida; family Crambeidae; genus Crambe; species Crambe crambe. Next base: position 5,382,846 of record OZ004593.1, on the reverse strand, counting down.
AAGTATGAAGAAATGGCTTAGCTTGTCTATAAGACTTCTACCTGGTATTGTCTTTGCTATTCAGCCTGTTGTTGAATGCCATTATGGCCAATGCACACTTCACTCTGCTCTAGCTCACTCTGCTCTAGATATAGAATGTTTTAATTGTGTGGGAGATCCTCCCTTGGTGGAACTCGATGGCCCACCTGTGCCTCACCCACTATATCTCTATCCATTTCCTTATGTATCTTATTTCTTCTTCTCTTCTTACTCCTGGGAATTGTGCCTCTTTGATCCTATTTAGCTAAGTAGCTTCTCCCTCTAACCTTGTGTCAACTACTCATCTTTCAATCAATTCTCCTAGCATTGCTTCCTTATATCTTCCTACATACTTGTTAATATCTACTTCATGTGGGTGTAAGAAGCTTTATTTCCCCGAATCACATAATTAAATATTTCGGATGTGTTCGCATTAGCTAGAGTCTAAAGTTTATCATCTCTTCTCTTCTTACTTATGGGGAAAAATTTACTTCTTACTTTTATTTCCCCGAAATGCGTAATATTTTGTGGGTATCTATTACAGATGGACCTTGTTAATATTTTTGATGTGTGAGACTATAAAAGTTAGTAGCTTTGCTGCAGTCTGCACAGCCCTTCAAAGTTTACAAGGAGCAGTTAGTTACTGGTGGACAACAATCTTACAGCATACTGAACCAAGAGTCCTTCATCAGTGTCATCACCTGTTAACAACATTATCCTGTAAGACCAAGAGTTGGTAGGACTCAGGTGTAGCTGTGGAAAAAACAACCCAGTCTAGTCTGGCATGTGCAAGACTATTCTTTATTGCAAGTGTTAGCTAGCTACCACAGTCCATGATCAGAGTTGCAGAGCTAGAGTTAGTAGTGGGAGATTTTGTGGTGTCTGTAGTTTTGCAAATGAAATTTGCAGTTTACCCCCAAAAGGTTTTCCACTGGCTATACATAATATGGTAGCTGTACTGCAATTAATTCTCATGTTTCATGCAGCAATAAGAAATTGATAATCAAGATGAGCTACAAAGTGTCCCATGCACATTATTTGCCTAAAGATCTCTATTCCGACACAACTGCAATTGGAGGAAGTCGTGGGTGTAGTTTCGATATTAATATGTGGGGCGATGAAGCACCAAAAAAGAGAGTACATTCATTGAAAGTGTGGCATAAGAAGGACTGGTTTAAGACTGGCAGAATTGTCAGCATTTTGGTAGGGCTAACAGATGGAAAGAAACATAGGCATGGAGCTAAATATCAAGATGCAGAAGAAACAGACACGTTCACCTTTTCTGAAGGAGAAAAAATAGTTTCGTTGAAGATATGGCCTAGCGATTACAGCAGTGGTCGATGTGGTGATTTCGAATTGGTCACCAATAAAGGGCGTACTTTTACGGTCAGTGCTGACGGGAGGACCGGCGATCCATATGAGGTTAAGTTAGGCTCTGGAATACTGGTTGGTGTTTTCGGGAACTCAGGTGATGAAATCGACTGCCTTGGGTTTGGGTTTCTTTCTAAAAGTCCAGAGAAAAAGAAACAAAAGAAATAAGGCATGAACTGACGATGAGTTGTTATGCTAGTGGACTATGTAGCTAGTTATAGAATAGGACACAAAAACTTAGTAGCTAGTAGTGACATTATTGTTACTTCAATCTTGGAATTTTGTTATTATAATAAATATGCTGTCTAGTTTCTGGAATTGATAATAAATACAAGTTGTGGTATAAAACTAAATGATAGATTATGAGGACAGCATTGTGATCAGATGGTTGTGCCTTCTGCATGAGGACAATAGGGAGTAAAATTAGTCATTTCAGGCATTGAACTATGCTTGCAAAATTAATGGTACATAGTGAACAAGATTGCCTTTTTAAAGGCATGGATGACAACAATAACGACAAAAATAATCACCACCATCTCAATCTACTACCTCGACCCATCCTGAGCAAGCTAGGAACTGTCACAGACCCTTACTCACCTGAACCCGGTTCGGCAATCTCCGACAATCACCGACAGTTTTCCGACAGCTTATAGGCTTGTCGCCAACAGTTTTCTGACATTGGAGCTTGTCACCAACAGCTTTTCCAACAATTGAAATTTTGAAAAAAAAGTTGGCCCTCATACATCTCAGCCAGAAGTTTTGGTGAGAGGAATCTCATCCTAACTTGTAAAGCTGTAGTATTGACTGATCATTCGTGCACAGTGAAACCATTACAAAAAGCCCCCCCCCCCCCCCCCCCCCCACACACACACACACACACACACACACCTTCATGTAAATAAGATACGTAAAGGTAGTATAGCTATAGTGCCGTAACTGATTTTGATAACTTGTTTATCTTCAGCATGGTGTCCCGTTCTAGATGACCTTTGGCTATTTCAACTAAGACTAGCTATATGCCTGGAAGGCCCATCCAGCTGGTGGCTGTTGACCATATATAGCTACAGATTGTGTGTTCTAGCCATCTATGGTAGCTATACTAGGCATCAGAGAACTGTGGGTTTTAACAATCCTTACATTGTATTGTATTAAGCTTACGCACACACAAGTTTTCCTGCACTACCAAAAATGATTAATTTTATTCACTTACACTCTGTTTATGTAATAGAACTGAGTTTACATTAACTGTGAATATTTAGGCCCTATGCTAGTTGACTACGACTATGTAGTTACAGTTGTAGAATTACCTTAAAAAACACAAAAAAAAAAAACAACCAATAATCTAGTAGCTAGCTATCAGCTATCATTATTGTTACTTTAATAAAATGATTTATTATTAATATGATGTGCAGTAGTCACTGGAATCAATAATAAATACAAGCAGTGATATAAAAACAGATTGCATCGTGATCAGATGGTTGTGCCTTCTGCATGAAAATAATGAGGGGGGGGGGGGGGGGGGGGGGGGGGGGGAATTAATAATAATTTTTATTTGACCTTTGAACTATGTATGCATAGCTAGCTACTAAACAAGATCGCTTTTTAAAAGTATGGATGACAGCAATAACAACAAAAATAACCACCACCATCTCAATTTACCACCCTTACCTACAGTACTATCAGTTATAGTGCTGACTCACTAGTCTGCAGCTGCTAAGTTTTAACATACACATACTTGTTGCTAATGGTTATTATATTACTAGGTAGCAAATTATAATACCTTCAACTTGTTTCCATTTCTCTCTAGAAAGAGCAGCTGCTTCCATAGTTAGCTTCTCGTACTCATTCCTCTCGGACTTGACAGGTGAAGTACTTTCCCTCTTCTCACTGTTCCCAGAGCGGCTAGTGATGGTCACTATCCTCAGCTGGTCAGCATCTGTTCTAGATATCACCTTGGCACCATTAGAACTAGATATTGGGTCATGTCCTTCATCATCAATCACTATCTCTGTGTGTGAAAGCTGTGAAGTATCCAATTCACCAGCTGCTGATGATACAGAGCCAGGGCTAACATTTTGAGAGTGATTCTTTTGCTCACTTGTGTGTGCTGGACTTGAGGGAGAAGAGACCAACTGCTCTTTATTCTGAGAAGTCTGAGAAGAGACTGACTGGTCATTCAGTTCATCGGTTGGTGGGGGAGATATGTCTTCAGGGAGTTGTGGTTCAGAGGCAACTGTGTCATTATCCTCTATTGTTACTATACTGTTTTTTAATGGTGTATTTTCAAGTGTTACTGCATTTTCTTCTTGCTCAGCTATTTCCTCCACTTGTGAAGAAAGTGTCCCAAGATCTGCTAACAGAGTGGGATTCGTCTCCACTGATGATCGTCTTACTTTTTGATCGAAGCTTCCACCAAGGCTGAGCCCTCGTCTGTAGGAACTGGGAACGTAGCTCCCCCTGACAAAACTCTCGGCCAGTTTGCTTGGAGGAAGGTCATACAACTCGGTTTCAAGTTTCGATTTAGACTCATCTTCAACAAAAAGAAAAAAACAACGTGAATCAACAAGAAGAAAAGTGACAAAATCCAACATATAATAATTACATGGGATCAGCCTTTGTTGGTTGGAGGTTATTTAGCATATAGAGTGTAAAATTATATACAAAGGTACTCATACGTCATCCTTCATTGAGAGGTTTGAGCCCCCTTTCGGAGTGCTCTTTATTGGAGGTTCTACTGGGAACATTTTACAGTAAAATGCTGAGCAGCTACATAGCTATCATGAGGGCCCCTAGCTACCATGAGGGCCCCTAGCTACCATGAGGGCCCCTAGCGACCATGAGGGCCCCTAGCTACCATGAGGGCCCCTAGCTACCATGAGGGTCCCTAGCGACCATGAGGGCCCCTAGCGACCATGAGGGCCCCTAGCGACCAGCGACCATGAGGGCCCCTAGCGACCAGCGACCATGAGGGCCCCTAGCGACCATGAGGGCCCCTAGCGACCATGAGGGCCCCTAGCGACCATGAGGGCCCCTAGCTACCATGAGGGCCCCTAGCTACCATGAGGGCCCCTAGCTACCATGAGGGCCCCTAGCTACCATGAGGGCCCCTAGCTACCATGAGGGCCCCTAGCTACCATGAGGGTCCCTAGCGACCATGAGGGCCCCTAGCGACCATGAGGGCCCCTAGCTACCATGAGGGACCGTAGCGACCATGAGGCCTCCCCTGGCTACCTAGCTATAAGCATCTCCCCTCATTCTTTCAGTTTCTTACATAATCACTCACCAGTCATAGCTTCCCACACTTTCCTGGCATTAGTAGCTGCTTTAATGGTCTGTGCTTCTTCCAATTTTCGATCAGATACCTATAAAAACGAAAGGAACTTACTGTGGAAAGTTACATACTTACATAATAATATGACACACTGGACATGCATTGTAAACTGTTTTATCCTTGCATTCAGCTCTAAATAAACTACTATATATAGTAAACAAACAACAAATAACAGACAGACAGATAAACAAACACAAACAAACACCAACATTTGTACTCTCACTCACCTGAGTGGCTTTGACTTCTTCTTCACCATCAGCTTCTATCACCGTCTGTAGACCACCAACTGAACTGTCCTCTGAAGAGGAAGGAGACAACGACCTCCTCGCCCTCCCACCAACTGAGCCGCCACTTTCCATCGTGTTTCTCCGTACTTTGGCAGCTGCCACTGCTCTAATGTTGTCCTCCTCACTGATCCTCTCCATGCTCTCCTCGATGAGTCTTGTGGCGTAGGACTCCCTCTTTGCCAGGGAAAACACTCTCCCACGCACCTTGGTCTTTCGCTTGACCACCTCACTCGGGGAGTCTGGGATCTCCAGTTGCATGGACCACAGCATTTGGTTCACAATACTGCAGAGAATAATGGAATATCAACCCATGACGGTATTGATTTTATCATTACCCAAAGACTCACTTTAAATGCTTATCGATGACCCGTTGTGGTATATTGACTGCTGTTCCCATTGGCAACACAATAAAATCATCAATCTATTTTTAAAAGATGCATATTCAAAGAGGACACAGTTACTACAATATAGCTTCATTTTATAGACCCTTAGACCCATGCTAGGAACTGTTACTCACCTGAACCCATCCTGAGCGAGCTAGAAACTGGCTGACTTCACTGTACTGCCACACTTGAGAGGTGAAGTGCTCACTTGAAATCCTCACTCTGCGAAAGATATCGTTCTCCGGATACTTCTCCACATTGCTGTAAAAGAAGACAAAATAATGTACATTTAGTTCTGGGTACTAACCATGTTGCTGTAAAGATAATTGGTTTGTTGTTGTCGTTGTCATTGTTGTTGTTGTTGTTGTTGTTATTGTTGTTGTTTTCAAATCTCATTTGTGAGGTTCAACACTGTTCCATTCATGGCCAATACATTTCACTGACCTGAAGATGGCGTTGATAATTTCCAGAGTCATTTTGGCAACCTTCACTTCGTGCTCCTTGCGGAATCTCTCCAGACACCTGTTGAGCCCTTGAATGACCCTGGCCTTCCACAGAGGGTGAGACTCTTGAGGCTGCAAGTGGTCAAATAATATGACATAACGCATAATAATAATTATAATAGTATAGCATGAAATTTTGTGGGGGAAATTTTTTTCGCAGTTTTGGTTTTGCAAACATTGAAGTTGTGAACCATACAAATTCCAAATCACTAAAATCCACACACCACAAAATATTCCCGCTAAAAAATATGTACTACCACACAATAGGTCAGAGAACAAAGGAAATTGCCTTATTTGTCAGTACAAACAAAAATAAAACCACCACAAGATCCACTCCACATAATTTTACATAAAATTAGAGAAGAAAGTTGACTGCATGCAGCTCTCGTTCCAAATGAACACCTACCTGTGATTTTTGAGATAGTTCAGAGAGGTCAATCTCCTTGGACCTTAAAGTATAACATGATTATCATTACATAATGAACTCCCACACAATTCTCCCTCTCATACCTTTGGACGGCAGTGAAGCTTCTTGCTCTCTTGGTGAGAGCTGGAGACCTCTGAGCACTTATCTGCAACTTCTTCACTTGCTCCATCACACTCAACTCAGAGGACTCAACAGGACTTTCGTCCACTCCCACTGGAGATGGAGTCCTGACCTCGGAACTTGGTCCACTGGAACTAATAACATCATCCTCTTCTTCCTCTGCAGCATTGAGATGATCTCCTTCATCCTTGATCTCGTCACTTCCCCCATCCACCTCATCTTGAACTTCAGATGGATCAACGTCTCCTCCCGGATAGCTAGTTCCACCATCAACCTGCTCAGAATTTTCATCTTCTTCTTCACCATCTTTATGCACCATCATAAGCAGGACTACGTCATCACCATCTGTTCCATCAGTGACTAAACCTTGCTCTTTCAGTCTCTCAATACGCTCCTTGACATCTCCAAAAATATTCTCCCTGACTCCTGGATCAGCTGTCTCTGGTGGTTGATCACTTTTCTTGTCTCCTTTCGTTTTCTTTCCTTTCTTTCCGCTCTCCTTAGCATCTCCAGCTGCTTCTGACTTGTGTGATTTCTTAAAGGGGTTCCAGTGCTTCGAAGCACTCTGTTCTTTTTTACCTTCCTTCTTGTCATGCTTTTTCTTATCTTCATCTTTTTTACCATGATCCTTCACCTTGGCTTCATGTTTACTCTTGTCTTTCACTTTCATTTCCTGTTTACCCTTATCCTTGACTTTTGCTTCCTGTTTACTCTTTTCCTTGACCTTTGCTTCCTGTTTACTCTTTTCCTTGACCTTTGGTTCTTGTTTACCCTTCTCCTTGACCTTTGCTTCTTTACCCTTCTCCTTGACCTTTGCTTCGTCTTTACTCTTCACTTTAGCCTCATCCTTTCCTTTGCCTTTAGTCTTTCCCTTCTCCTCCTTCAGAGACTTAGAAGCATCAGCTGCTTTGGAAACAGGCATGTTCTCCTTGACAACAGCATCTTTAGTGTTATAATGCTTTATACGGTCCAATACATTCATCTGTGTCTCTTCAACAACCACATCTTCTCTGCCACTGGCATTTGCTCCTACCAACAATGGATGCTCGGCTCCAAACTTAGTCTCTCCATGCTCTTCTTTCTTAGTCGTTCGCTCGGGACTTTCTGACTTCGAACGCTGGTTTTTCCCTCGCAGTCTGAACCAACCAGGTGACCCTTTCTTTGGAGAGCTGCTGCTTGTGTGGTCAGGCGTCTTGTCCTTAGATGTTGTCAATTCAGAACCTCTTCCTTTATTAGCTGGCAACTCAGATCTCTGTGGTTTGGTGTGAGTTGTTGAAGATTGAGCTGAACTCTCAACCTTCTTATTTTCGGAGGAATTTTTCGCTGTGGAATGAGGCTTTTTCTCTTTTGGTACGGACGGCTTAGCATCTTGCTTCTTCCGCCAGAAATGCTTCGTCTTCTCAGCTGTGGGTGTTTCGCCAGACTCTTTAGGAGTGGAGGAAACTTTCTCTTTCTGATTGGGTGATGGTTTGACCGATGTCCCGGTGAATTGAGACCCCAGATTTTCTCCAATGGATACGGAATGCTTGGGTTTGGCTGGTCCTTCACCCTTCACCTCCACATCTGTTCAAGTAATCAATATAAGGCTAGAGTTTGTTGGTATGGAAACACCTGTACCTAATCAGACTAAGAGTTTGTTGATGCATAAGCCTTTACCTAATCACACATACGGGATAACCAAACCAACACTAATTGTATGAACAAGTCAGGAAACCGTACAAGTGTTTATTAATATGGAAACCCTGTACCTAAATATATTAATTAGTGTTTGTTGACGAGAAAACCCTGTACCTAATCATACATGTAACCCAGCTATTGTTAGGAGAATGAACCACGATAAACAATGCGTCCATCATGCCACACCTTTAGTAGTCTTCCCTTTGAGAGAAGATCTGGCCATGCTCTGATTCCTGCTGATCATAAGTGCTTCTGAGTTGTCCGTGTCGTAAAGGTGACTGATGTCCCCGGGAGGGATCAGTTCGCTCAAGTTTGGGTAGCGCGTCTTTGGGTCGATGGAGTAAGCAGCGTGGTTTTTCTGTAATCTCTCGGGGGTGGTCTGTGGGAGGAGGTAGAGGAGAGCTTCCCTCTCCTCCAGGATTTCCAAGGGGTTATCTCCCGTGCAGAAACGCTTCATCATCCAGGCTGCATCGAACATGCCCAGAAAACCTCTGGCACATCCTGAACCAGTTGGCCAGAAAGGCTAGCATTATTATAATAAATTATTTCCTTGACTAGCATTGTCCACTTATAACAACCAAATTTCTACCCTCCACAATGTACATGATCATTAATTGTGATTAATTTTATGGAATGCAAAAGAGACCACAAATGAATGCTTTATTCAATTAGATTTCCATTTAGGATGGCCATGTTATGACTAGAGTAACTGGCATAGAACTGAGAACTCCACTTTAAAATAATAGTTTAAATTAGTTATTCAATATAAGAATGAAAAGCAAGGATATTTCCCCCCAGTAAAACAAGATTATCTTCATTAATCAATCCAACTATCACCCTTCGCACATTCGTACATACACACATATATTGTACATACATACATACCTCCAATAGGGAATCTCCTACCAGACACAAGAGGATCTTCTTACCCTTCCGCTCGACTATCCTCGCTGCATTCTGAGCAGCGAAGAGAGACGTGAAGTCAAAAAGAGCCACATCATTTTCCCCTCTGTGGTTCTTCTCGAAGGGCAGGGTTCCCAGTGCTCCCTCCGTGGAGTAGGTGGCAGCTTCTGTGGCGTAACGTTCGAGAGCCTTCCTGTCGATGTTGTCTTTCGAGAGGAGGAGAGCTGGGTCACTGCTATCCTGTAAGAAATTGAAAAAAAACCAACAAAGAGATCCATTTACAAATTGCTTATTAAGCAAACTTTGATAAGACATCCAATACCCTACATGATTTAGTATCAAAGTAAAGAAGATACTTTATTTGTCCCAAAGGTTTCCATTTAAGGAAGTCTCAGTGTGTTCCTTTAACCAATGACTTTCAAGTGTAAAGGACACTCTGACAAACCTCTCAACAAAGGACAATCTAAAACCATCTTTATACACTCTATTATATGAAATAACCTCCAAAAGAGGACAACCTCTCTACAAAGGACGAAAAGTTGGGTCCCAAGAGTGTCCATTGTTTAGATGTTCCTCTATAATGCGGAGGGTCAATTCTAGCTTTGCACAATCATAAAACTTTCATGAGGAAATTATTGTTTTTTGTTATCACAGCTAATTAATGTGAGTCTTTTTTAATTTCATCTTAGCAGATGTCACAACTCTTGTCCATTAGCTATGCTTAGTCAGCTCAAACAGCTGATTGTACAAGTGAAGCTTGTCATCCATGAACGTACCAAAACTGAAACACACAACACTCACGCTATGTAATCGCAAGAATCATACTTCACTGAAGCTCGTTCCACTCTGAAAGGAGGTTACCACTAATTATCCACATTTGCTATCACCTTGTGGACTAGTTAGTCATAGTTACCTACATACATGCACTCTCCCAGTATAATGCTCTTAAGAAACTATGGAAACCAATGTCGCCATAGTTATCCACATTCACAATACACTACTACTTCTAAGGTACGTTCCCAGTAACGCATGTTCCTAGTACATTACTACTTTTAATGCATGTTCCCAGTAATGGTTCCTAGTAATGCACGTTCCCAGTACATTACCCCCTAATAGCCAATGACTCCATGTTCTTTAACAACCCCTATGACATAAACCAGTGTCTTTACTCCATTAACCCACCTTTTTCAAGACGCCTTTCTTCAATAAACTACCTTTCTTGGCAGTCATGACAAAATAATGCGTCTCGTCTTTATAGTACACGATATTCTCCAGCTCGATCCCCAGCTTGTCCGCCAGGTCATTGAAGAATTCTTGACGGTAGACATAAGCCACACCACTGATCTCGGGCACAGAGGACTCCTGCTTTGTGTTGCTGTTGACATAATTTGCAGTGATGGCCAGGGCCAGTTTAGCACGAAATTCCTTGGAACGAAATCCCGGCATGCTGTTCTGTTTCCCGTCTGCTCCAATGATCACATCGTAGTGGTAGGAGGTCAACTGAGAGGAAGTGGGTGTGGTCATTATGGTCCACCCGCTATTTGCATTTGAAGGAGAGATGAGCTTTGTGAAAGCGATTCCGGTATGAACCTTGACCCCCAGAATCAGGCAGGCCCGGAGAAGAATGCTTTGTAAGATGCGAATACCTAAAAAATACATTGGTTATGAAAAGCAGCTGCTCTTAATGATGAGAGACTATGTATATAGAAAGGATATTATTATTCTGTATAGAAAGGGTTATTACTCTGTATAGAAAGGGTTATTACTCTGTATAGAGAGGATTATTATAACGACCATATAAGGTGGTCCCAGTGACATGCTGGACATTCATTCAGTCCCACACTAATGAGTTTCATGTGTGGTTGCTCCCTGACGACCATTAGCACTGCTACATGACTATCATGACGACCACTTAACACTGTGCTGACAATGCACCACCTATGATTATGCCAATTCATCAAGGCTATTATGGTAACCATGAATAAAGCAAGTACATAGCTTGCTCATCATTTCTAAGGGGAGAGTTATTATTTTGACCCAAATAATGAGAGGAATGCATCAACATTTTGATAATCCTTTGAGACCTCCCTTTAACCCTTCACGATATAACAGAGAATACTGGCAGCTCAATTAACAATGCTCTTCCCCCATGCCGTGTGTGCTGTGCCTATGGATGAAAGTGCTATTACAAAGCTAGATATTAATTTTGTACATGAACATACCTTTATGGTAAGTGCAAATTGAACTTATTACTGTATTGGCCCATATTATTACAGCTGCTACTACAATGGCTGGCTACTATGTATGTTCTCACACTTGTAAAGGGATTAGTCTCAAGTGCCAAATACAAAGCAAAGACCTCCATTAATACATAGTGTGTGTGTTGGGTGGAATGTACATCATTACTGTGTCCAACCTAACAGTAATTTTCACTCCTCCAGCTGTTAAACTGGTTGTCTGGTACTATTCTAACATGAAAACACCATCAATTAACTAACTTTCCTGCAACTAATTATTGTTTAATAATTACCAGGGTAATACTCACAATATGGCCTCATATTATTATCAGTTCCACTGCTACACCAATTCACCCCTGAAATAAGGACACCTGATCCCAAAAAGTGCCAGGTTCTACACTGTATTTCACTGTATTCTAGTTACTTACTGATGTGGTCGATAGTTGAAGAACAGAAACGTCCATAAAACTTCTTCGCTCCCAAGTTCTTGAGATCTGTAATCAAGAAGGGCCACAGGTGCAGTGAGTTGTTCCGAGTGAAGGATGTCCTCTTCTCCACCAGATCCACCTTTGCACCCAACAGGGAGGCTTCGATGGCTGCCCTGAGTCCAACAGGACCTGCACCCACAACAAGAACACGCTTTCCTGCGCAAGCCTCCTGTCCATTATATGCATTCTGCTTAGCCCTCCCATCCAGCAACTGGAAGAGAGCACCGGCCTTCCACGAGCTGAATGCCGCTTTGAAGGCAGGATAAAATCCATCATACTGAGAAGGGTCTAGGCCAATCTCCTTGCAGAGCTCAGCGAAGATTTTCAAGATGTTCTGGAGGTCTGTTTCTTCCGAGAACCGGGCTAACAGAACATCTCTAAGAGGTGTTTGGTCTCCTGTAGCTACAGAGGTCGGTTCGGACATAACTTGTCTGTACGCATAGAGAGTAGTCAGCTAGAAAATTAGTAGCTATTAGCATTGAAGGCGTGTCCTTAGTTGGTAAATGGTCGTCATGTCATTTAAAATTGGTAAGAGGTCGTCAGAATCAGTTACTAAAGTTCTAATACTTTTGGTAAACGGTCATCAGAATAAAAAATTGATGACTATGAAAGGATGATAATATGGATCATGGAGTGAGTGATGAATGATAGTGATTTCTACAATAAATATTAGTGTACCAGTGCTATAAAAATGAGGTATAAAAGTGTTCGATATTAATGCACGCAATCTGATTTCTTGACTATGTTTCCACAGCATGACCAATGCCAATGTCCTGGGTGACCAGGATGGCCATGACCACACCCACTATACCCTCCAGGCATCGTCCCGCCACACCCACAGCGAATGTGCTTCTTTCCTTTCGAGGAGCAAAAGGTACAGCAATGGAACACGCCTCCATGCTGTTTGGGTTTGGGGCGAACGTTGACCATAAAAGGACTCCCTCGTATATGATTACTCTCCACTAGCACAGACAGTTGGTGTTCCCCCTTCGATTCAGGAGTGTACGAAACAACGTAACTACCATCTCGACCATCCTTCATGGACACACACACCGTATTATTTCTCACATCCTTCAAAATGGCCTCCACTTTATCTCCACCTTTCTCTCTGCGTTGCTTGTAACGGTCATTAACCTCCACCTTGAATTGGGCCAGTTTTGCCTCCTGTGCCTCGTACAAGCCCTCGCCAGATGCCACACTGTTAGCAGCCGAGGGACCCCTGGGATCTAACACTCCAAACATCCGGAAACCATTGATCTCATGGGATTTGATACCTCTACGAAACTGAATGTAATCGTCCTCTTTTGGAGATGCCTCTTGCTTAGACGATAAGATCTCTTCCAGTTTTGAGGCTACTGGTGATCCAGAATTGAAAGCAACAAATGGGGTCCCATCTTGGAGCGCTTTGCTAGCCATGGTACAATTCAAATTAAGCTGATCCAGAATTTCGGTCAAATTAGCAACCTGTGTCTTTAAAGTGTCTTCCTTTTGATGCTTGATGGCATGCAGCTGCTGCAAAAGAGACTGTTTGTGTTCCTGTAGAGCTCTCACGTGGAAAGAGACGAACTCGATGATTTCCTCTGAGATAAGTTGAGACCTTTCCTGGATGCTGGAGAGAACGAAATCTATTTTCTTCATGGATTCTTCCACGGAAGAGGCAAAGGGTTTGGCCCGTGCTAGTAAGCCCTGCAAAATCTCAGTATATTGCATGTTGACTTCATCCATCGGTAAGAAAGTGTGGCCAGTATGAGCAGTCAAGATGCATTTGGCACATACTGAAATGCCACAAGTCTTGCAGTATAAATCGAGTTTCTCCTTTATGTGAACTTTGCAGAACAGAATTCGGCTTCTTCCTCTAGTGCTAGAAGATGCTCTGCATAACATGCTACCAACGGCTCCATCAATGGATGAAGAATCATTCTGATCCAAGTTGACCAATTGGTGATGAGACGTCTTCCGCTGTTTCTGGTGGGCGTGGACGCAGAACTCACATAAATTGCAGTCACATTTTTCACAGCGTCCGACAGCCACCTCGTTACCAACACACAAGTCACAATTCAATTCGGGAGAAGGGGAACGCTGAAGCTGCTGCAAATGTTTCACATAAGTATTTTTTGGAAGACCCTGTACCCCTTTACTGGTCAGTTCCGAACTCTCCATACATATTGGGCAGTAGACAGAGTCCACCTTGGTCCCTTTCTGAAGGCAGGACAATTCCAAGCACTTGGCACAGAAGGTGTGGAAGCAAGGGAGCAAACGGGCATCACTGTAGTCCTTGAGACACACTGCGCACTGGAGGTTGGTGTTTGAAACCACAGGGTATTTTGGAGTGGATTTCGAAGGTGTGGCAAGTTCTGGACTACTTGGGAACTTGGAACCGAGTTTTCCGTTTGTGGAGTTGGGAGGACTGAGGTGAAAGTTGAAATTGTTGCGATATTTTGGACTCACCGGTCTGCTGTGAGGACTGACAGATCTGCGATGGGGACTAGATGGTCTCCGATGGGGACTAACTGGTCTCCGATGGGGACTCGTGGGTCTGTGGTAGGGACTTGTGGGAGTGTTGGTAGTAGCTGGGTTGGGGTAGTGGTGATAGTGGTGATATAAGTGAGGACTCGAGCTGCGACGGTGACTCGGGCTAGTTGAAGAAGTGGAGGAAGAGGAGGAGAAGGATGGGCCACCATGGTGATCACGTGACTTCAAAGGACGAGGGGGAACTGAGAGCGATACAGTTGCCATAGTGTGGGATGTGCTACTCAAGTAGAATTGTGGAGGTTCTTTGCTGTGTTTCCTATACACATAAAAGTTTATACTTTCAATGGAATTGAACCGAAAAAGCATTTTAAAATAACAAAAAGTGAGTCCTTAAGTGATTTGTACACTCTGTAGTGTATTTACGGTTGAGTGGGGTTCAGTGAATGGGTCAGAGAAGAATAAACTGATCTACCTGGGAAGAGTCAGGCCTATTTGGAATCCATACAACACAGATATACTAATTAGAATTTTGTGGTTTGAGTGAAAAAACCTCTTCACCAAATTCAGTGAATCAGTGCCAACACAAAATTAACTGTTTCTGCTTTGAAGATCTTGAATTCACAAGGGCATCTCTCTAGTTCAGAATCCCAAGCTTCATAATTTTGGCGCAGAGTTGATAGTGAAAGTGAACATTTTTAATGACATGACATGATATTGAGCAAGCAGTCCCAGCCAATAATAACAATTACTGCAACAAGATCAACCACATTGATACTCACTGTTGATCAAACATGAGGTTATTTGCATGCACTATGAAGCATGCACTATGAAGCATGCACTATGCTTCATAACATGTCAACTACTCTCCCACTCTTAAGTGTTTACTACAATCACTAGCCACCATATTTTTGTTCTCTGAGAACCTCTTGGAAAAAAAAATTAAAAAATATAAAAAGCTTCCATGAGTTTCTGAGACCCAGTAATGATCCATGACAGCCCCTGGCCTGGCCTGGCCTTAGGCCTATCATGCTGCTGGATTCTCGAGGGCCTACCTGGGCAACAATTATCACCAATTATAATATGGCATACCATGAATCACCGTGACCAATACTTACAACTATAACTATGTAGCAGCTTAGTTCCATGTTCTCTACTATGCTAAGCTACCTTGCCCTTATCCAGCCAGCCATGGTGTTTCTATGTATAGCTAAGTAATTGGCTTTCCATGTCTCCAATAAAAGCTAGCTCGTGTTTTCTATCTATGCTTATAGCAAGAGCTAACTAGGGGCAAGATGGCTAGTATTCAATCCTAAAATAGCTAGCTAAAATCATCAATAGGCATGATTAAGCTTAATATACCTACTTGAAATGATCTTATAACTCGAAAATGTGATCAAGACTCCCAGCTGTAGTAGTCGCTCGTAACGATTGAGCTTCAACCCACCGCCTAGCTACACAGGTACGTCTTTCAGGATAGCGAAAACAGTAGAAGGACCCTGTAGAAGGACCGGCTAGAAATGACGTCATAGTGAGATTCAAGATATTTCGCGAGATCAAAAATCATTACAGTACAAACATATTCTATTATACTAGCTGTTTAGCTGTTTATGCTGCAAGTGATGAAACGAAGAGGACTGGAGAAGGACCAAGAAGGATGAGTGAAGGACTGGATAAAATGAGTGGAATGATAAATTCTATTTTAAGTACCAGACAAGCCGGACTGCTATAAATTTGGGGAAATCACACTATACTAGCACTGAAGCACTCTCTGTACTGCATTTAATTAGAATTGACACTCTGTGAAGGTTAGAATCATAATGATAATGATAGAGAAGAACCGAACGAAAAAAGAAAAGGACTGGGCTCTATTGCAGGCACCAGACTGCTCTAATTAGAGAGACCACACTATACCAGCACTAAGACACTCTTGAGAGTCTCTGTACTGCATGTAATTAGAGTTGACATCCTGTGATGGAATCAAATTAGAATCATAGAGAAGGACCGGATGAAAAAGAGAAGGATCGGGCTCTATTGCAGGCACCAGACTGCTCTAATTAAAGAGACCACACTATACCAGCACTAAGACACTCTTGAGCGTCTCTGTACTGCATGTAATTAGAGTTGACATCCTGTGATGGAATCAAATTAGAATCATAGAGAAGGACCGGATGAAAAAGAGAAGGACCGGGCTCTATTGCAGGCACCAGACTGCTCTAATTAAAGAGACCACACTATACCAGCACTAAGACACTCTTGAGAGTCTCTGTACTGCATGTAATTAGAGTTGAAATCCTGTGACGGAATCAAATTAGAATCACAAAGAAGGACCGGATGAAAAAGAGAAGGACCGGGCTCTACTGCGGGTACCAGACTGCTCTAATTCGAGAGACCACACTATACCAGCACTAAGACCTCTTGAGAGTCTCTGTACTGCATATAATTCAGGGGTGTATCCACAGAATTTTGAGTGGCTTTGTGCGTGGGATCACCATGCACACTTTATATCATTCACCTACTTATCAGAAGGAGTTTCGATAAAGCTATGCTACAATGTGATCATGATTCTTGAAGGTCATGGTACTTCACATATACATAATCACTTGGCTAACTCTGCAGGCATGAGAAAAAGTGGTCCGGTGAAAACTGGACCAACCGGAGTGGTGGATATACCCCTGTTATTAGAGTTGACAGCCTGTGATGGAATCAAATTAGAATCACAGAGAAGGACCGGATGAAAAAGAGAAGGACTGGGTTCTATTGCAGGCACCAGACTGTTCTAATTAGGAGACCACACTCTAAGACACTCATGTGGATCTCTGTACTGCATGTAATTGGAGTTGACACCCTGTGACGGAATCAAATTAGAATCACAAAGAAGGACTGGATGAAAAAAAAGAGAAGGGCACAGAAGTGAAGTGCTCATGAACATGCCTATAGCTATATACACCTTATCATTTGCAACATTAGTTCACCTCAACTTGGTCTGCATGCAAACAATTTTTCAGACTTGCACACTCAAGCTATCCAAAGGGGGGTGGGGCTCATATCTGCAGGGTATTTCGGAGACCTTAAGGGGTTAATGCACAATAATGTTGTCATGGGTAGATTGGGTGAGTAGAAAGGCTGTGACAAGATTTGGTGACCACAGACTTGTTAATATCCAAGTAACAGGTAATTCATGTGCCTGTGACAGATTTCATAAAAGATCACATCACATTATGTTTTACATCGCAGTGATTTTTTTCACCAACAATGCTGAAAATCAGATTTTCGCTCACAGGGAGTGTAGTTTTAATGCTAGGAAGGTCAAATTGTGACATCGGGACCTCTATACAGTGCTCTACTGCATACTTCATGGATGGGGAAATTAACCCCATCTATGCTGATTACATGACGTACCACCATGGGAGCATATACGTGATTGAAGTAGAGCCACTGCTAGCATGGACACTAGTGGCTATTTGGAAACATCAAGATGATATCATGCAGACTACAAAGGGGGGGGGGGATAGTTCCTCTAATGGAACAGCTATATAACAGCTCTAATAGGTTCTCCCTATGTACGTGGTGTCCAGATATTAAAGTAGTCAGTTAGCTCTAAGTGAATATGCCCCATACCCTGCAGAAAGGTCTAGAGATCAAGGTTCATAAAAAGATGTGTATGTATCATTAGCTAAAAAGTAGCAGTGATTTTGAAACAACTAATTCAGGGTATAGCTATATTCACTTAGAGCTATCTGGACACCAAATAGGGAGAACCACGGCTGTTATAACAGGGGTGTATCCACAGAATTTTGAGTGGCCCAGTGTGCTTGTGCGTGGGATAACCATGCCCACTTTATATCATTCACCCACTTATCAGAAGGAGTTTCGATATGCTAATGTGATCATGATTCTTGAAGGATACATAATCACTTGGCTAACTCTGCAGGCATGGGATAAAAAGTGGTCTGGTGAAAACCGGACCAACCCAGAGTGGTGGATACACCCAGGTATATAGCTGGGAATTATACCATAGGTGTGCATGATATCATCTTGATGTTTCCAAATAGCCATTAGTGTCCTAGCTCTAGCTAGCAGTCGTTCTACTTCAATCATGTATGCTCCCATGGTGGTACGTCATGTAATCAGCATAGATGGGGTTAATTTTCCCATCCATGAAGTATGTGGTAGAGCACTGTATAGAGGTCCCGGTGTCACAATTTGACCTTCCTATTACCAAAACTACACTCCCTGTTAGCAAAAATTGATTTCCAACATTATTGGTGAAAAAAATCACTGCAATGTAATACATGATGTGATGTGATCTTTTATGAAATCTGTCACAGGCACATGAATTATCCATTACTTGGATATTAACAAGTCTGCGGTCACCAAATCTTGTCACAGCCTTTCTACTCATCCAATCTACCCATGACAACTTTATTGTGTGTTAACCCCTTAAGGTCTCCGAAATACCCTGCAGATATGAGCCCCACCCCCCTTTGGATAGCTTGAGTGTGCAAGTCTGAAAAATTGTTTGCATGCAGGCCGAATTGAGGTGAATTAATGTTGCAAATAATAAGGTGTATGTGGCTATAGGCATGCTCATGAGCACTTCACTTCTGTGCCCTTCTCTTTTTTTTCATCCAGTCCTTTGTGATTCTAATTTGATTCTGTCACAGGATGTCAACTCCAATTACATGCAGTACAGAGATCCACACGAGTGTCTTAGAGCTGGCATAGTGTGGTCTCTCTAATTAGAGCAGTCTGGTGCCTGCAATAGAGCCCGGTCCTTCCCTTTTTTATCCAGTCCTTCTCTGTGATGATTCTGTCACAGGCTGTCAACTCTAATTATATGCAGTACAGAGACTCTCAAGAGTGTCTTAGTGCTGGTATAGTGTGGTCTCTCTAATTAGAGCAGCTTGGTGTCCGCAATAGAGCCCGGTCCTTCTCTTTTTCATCCGGTCCTTCTTTGTGATTCTAATTTGATTCCATCACAGGCTGTCAACTCTAATTACATGCAGTACAGAGACTCTCAAGAGTGTCTTAGTGCTGGTATAGTGTGGTCTCTCTAATTAGAGCAGTCTGGTGCCCACAATAGAGCCCAGTCCTTTTCTTTTTTCGTTCGGTTCTTCTCTATCATTATCATTATGATTCTAACCTTCACAGAGTGTCAATTCTAATTAAATGCAGTACAGAGAGTGCTTCAGTGCTAGTATAGTGTGATTTCCCCAAATTTACAGCAGTCCGGCTTGTCTGGTACTAAAAATAGAATTCATCATTCCACTCATTTTATCCAGTCCTTCACTCGTCCTTCTTCAGTCCTCTTTGTTTCATCACTTCTTGCAGCATAGCTACACAGCTAAACAGCTAGTATAATAGAATATGTTAGTACTGTAATGATTTTTGATCTCGCGAAATATCTTGAATCTCACTATGACGTCATTTCTAGCCGGTCCTTCTACAGGGTCAGTTTTTGCTATATTTAATAGATGGGACCGGATAGGATACAGCTCTCCGACAAAAATAAAATTCAATTGTTATGATCTGATAATTAGAATAATATTGTAAACCACATGCCAAGCTAAGTGATGTATTAGCATGAAATGTGATAAACATCTTCTTTAGTGTGTCCCTTGGATAAAAATAACTGTTCCAAGACTGACTGAAATCCTCCATAACCCACCAAGACAAGCTTCTTTCCCAGAGCCAACATATGCATCTCTACCAAGGACACAAATCCACTGTTTCTATTTAAAGTGTCAGGCTGATACGAATGAAAGTCAACGTAGTGTCTCAGCAAACTGTGAAACTCTATGACTTCTTTCTTATTGCAGTTTCTTCCCGAGCAGCTGTCAGTTCCATATTTGGAAGAGAAGTCCGAAATCAACAGAACATGATGAGACCCTTTGTAACTTGTCTTATTTCCAATAGGAACGATTCTGTTAAGAATTTTCTGAAGTCCGACAATACAAGAAAATTGGTAATGTCTTTCTCTATCTGCCAACGCTCGTCGTATAATTCTTTCCATTCGTAAATGGACTGACACAAAATGAAATTTCGTGAAGTTAATAAGTGCTAAATATGTACCTGCTTCCTTCTCAATAGAAGGAAGATGCAAAAGGTATTCCCTCTTAAGCGAGAAAGAAAAACTCCTTTTCGTGAGGACTGTATATCTGAATTCACGATGAGCGTTTTTTGGTTTCTTTATTTGGAGATCAATCTCGTCTTTGGTCCCGATGGTGCAATTGGAACGACCGCAACCGTGCCAGTTAGTAAATATGAAAGTTCCCGGAAAGACAAGATGCCGAGAAAGGTCCACACTTGTGTAAACTGCTTTAGGGTTGAGATAAAGTATGCGAACTACACGGAAATGATTGCTGATATTTGGAGTCATCCAATTCAACTGGTTTTCTATCTTATTGACGTATTCCATACTTATAGACATTTTCAGAAATGGGTATTCTAAAACAATGGCCTCGTTTGCTTTTCTAAATGAAGAAGTAATTTGTTCTGTCTCTTCAACAGAGAGAGCAAATAAGCGCTTTGTTCTTTCTCTACTTCGTGTATTGAAATGTAATAAAGTAATATTTCTAGGAGCGTGGAGTAGAAAGGTTTGAAATGACCTCATGCTTACATGGGGAGAGATGTGAAGGTGTAACACTTGGTTGATCTTGGAAGCGTCATACACATCAAAGAGTCTCATTTGATGAGTCATTAGAGGGTCACCATCGATAAACGGAGGGTAAACCCCCTTAATCCCAAAAATATGTGAAGTGACAAGGGTGGGCTCTACTAAGTTGGCTTTCCAATCCAGTGCCAATGCACTCAACTGTAAAACGCTATGAGTGGCTGCGTTTAATTGTTCCGAATAACCAAGTGCTAACAAGTAAGATGGATGATTCCATTTATGAGAATGAGTGAAATTTGCAGGTGGAATTGAATGCATTTTGAATAATTTTTTGTTGGAATTAGAAGGAGGCTCGAGATTTCTTGATTGTGAAGATTTGATGTCTGAGCCTGAGCCCTTCATGTAGTGTTTGGGTTGAGGTGGTGATTGTAAGACTGGAAGAGATTCTTTGGGAGTGATTTGGTTTGGGAGACGTAGCTGTGCTGATTGATGAGAAGTGACAGGGGATGGGTGGTGGGGGTCATGAAGTGAGGATGTGACGTCGTCTGCAGTGTATATATACTATCATGATTGTATTGACATATTATTCAATATAAAGTTCCTAACATTAAACACTCTCTAAAGGTCGGTGTATAGTTCGGTGTATAACATAAAGGAGAGAGAGAGAGAGAGAGAGAGAGAGAGAGAGAGAGAGAGAGAGAGAGAGAGAGAGAGAGAGAGAGAGAGAGTTCATGACCAAAAAAAAATTAGACACACCTCCAGCTAGCAGTACTGTGTACTGGTTTCCCCTTTACCTGATATCTATAACAGAAAATAGTTACCATGTATGTTGAGTGGTTGAATTTGAAACCTGTGATGAACACGGATTAGGTGTGATTTCTGTAGCATGAGCATCTGTTTTATAAGGAATAGTAGTAGAATCGTTAAACTGCAGAGAAAACCGATCTTCAGACAGTTTTTGTTGGAAAAAAACTGCTGTTTCTTCATCTTGCATCGGTGTGTTCAGACCGTAATACCATAGTGGTCGTCGAATTGATATCCACATGTTATGACGTCATTACATGTACATCCGCGTCGTTCGAACGTTATAGATTTGACGACCACTTACTAATTGAATACCAGTCGCAAAGAAGCGAGGAAAAGGGGCTTTTTGCACTGAAGTTGCCAGTGTGGATTTGCTATAAAGTACCTGCAGTTTTAATTACTGAACGATAGATAGCAGCAGGCCGATAGAATCTGTTAGCCTACTCCCTCCGATATTTGCCATGGTTACATTGTTTATAAACACGGTGTGCATGATTTAGAAAATATATCGAGCTCGATCTCGCTATGGCTACGATGAAAGCAGCTCTACCACCAGATGGTAACCCTGAACTTGTTCATAGGTATGCTATTCTAGCTAGCTAAGCGTGGGGTGATTTAGAGGTATCACCTTACTTATCATTTATAGATCTATCACTGAGGGTCAGTTGGATGTGCACCCAACACTGAGTGCTATAGTGGTTCATTATCAAATGGAGGCCGTTGTGATCTCAGAATATGGAGAACCAATGGTAGCTAATCAGAAGGAGTGCCGGAAATTGTAAGTATAAAATGTGGTCCAGCTAATAAATAGCTAACGGAGAGTGTTTGCATGCATCTTTTTACCATACCAATGGCGGCCATTTTGGTGAACGATCTCCATAGTTAGACTAATTGTACACCAAAATAGGATGCATTGCAAACGCTCGATAGATACCATCCTGTGCTTTTTATCCTGTTCTAACATAACATGCCTGAACCACTGGATTGTCTATTGATTTAATATCTACAGACTCAAGATTCAGAATCTAAGTAGAGGTACTGACATCCAGGCCCTTGCTTGGCACATTATCTCCAAGTGTGAGCTGATCCAACCAAACCGTTTGCCGGAAGTGCAGCAGCTCCTCTCATATCTCCAGACACGCAATTCCACACAAAGTGGAAAAGGTGTGAGCAAGCAGCTTATTTATATCTGATATCTCAGCAGAAATGTCCATGAGAATAAATTATTGATTTTGACTGCAGATGTTCTGGAAACATCTTCACGACAGATTGAAGAGCAGATTGATGATTTACGAGATGTAGGTATATCATTGTTGTATTTGATGAGCAGATCTCTCAATCCCATTGCAGATTATGCCTCAAATAAGACACTTTTCTTCACTTTTTTTCTTTAGCCTGCAGAAAAGGCCTCCATATTGGAACTGGAGAGCTACCTGGAGGTTTTATACGACGATCTCCAGGCCAAGATTAGAGGATCCGGACTCATACTACAACTGGCTAGGTCACCCGACAACTTGATGGAACTAGTTGGAAATGGTATGTATGTGATAGTCATGTGATAATCAGGAACTAGTATTATAGTGTGTGATAAAATTGTGGTATGCAAATAGTGTATCTTATACTTCCTTTTTAGAGTCACTTTTTCTGGCTCTTGCTCGTGTATTGAAGGAAGACTGGAAAAAAAGCATTGATCTCTCCACAAACATCATCTACATCTTCTTCTGCTTATCAACCTTTTCAGTTTTCCACAAACTGCTTGCCAGACACAAGGTTAGAAAAATCAGGTACTTATAATAATTATTATTGAACAATTAATTTTGCTACCTGTCTCAGATTGGTTCTACTTCAATGATCGTCATTGAGCATGAGATCAAACGCTACAAGTCATTGCAAGATGACCTTGAGGAAAAGAAGAACAACTGTATCCTTTAAATAAGTCAATCTGAGCTAGAAATACATAACTGACAAAGATTATGGAGTAACTACTATGTCCATATATAACTCTCGCCGAGAGAGAGAGAGAGAGAGAGAGAGAGAGAGAGAGAGAGAGAGAGCTTGCTGAACTGTTATAATTCCATGACTAGTGTCCTCCTCAGGCAAGTCAGGAGCAGGTTCTGCAGCTAACAAGGCCAAGAAAGAATATGAAAAGACAAAAAAGAAGTTTCAACTCCTCCTTACAAAGCAGGAAACTCTACTCAGAGGTAATGCTAACTGGGTATATTTATTAATGGGACTAGATCATTTGATTAAAGCATTGTAATTTAGCTCTGTTACTATGCATGAATATAGTGGCTCTGTACCTCTTGCTTAACTTGAGTGAGGACACTCATGTGGAGATAAAGATGAGGAACAAGGGTCTAGTGTCCCAACTCTCCTCCCTCCTGGACCGCTCCAACCAGGAACTCCTCATCCTGGTCGTCTCTTTCCTCAAGAAACTCAGCATTTATGCCGAAAACAAAGATGAAATGGTAGTTTAAATGACTAGTAATATAAATTATCTTTTGGTAATTCATTCTTTTAGGCTAAAACGAATATCATTACAAAGTTGAGTAAACTTATTCCCTGCGATAATGAGGTACTGTGGACTAGATAATATACTATGCTGATCAGATATCAGGGAATACATTTTGCTGCTACGTAGATATTAATGAATGTGATTCTGAGGCTTCTTCTCAACTTGTCATTTGACGTCAAGCTGAGGCAAGAAATGGTCAAGGCTGGTTTACTGCCCAAGTTGACTCCACTCCTCAGTAAGGGTATCCATTTGCTGCAGCAAATGTTGGTTATGGGAGCCTCTGCTGTTATTTTGTTTGTTTGTTTGTTTGTTTGTTTGTTTGTCTTGTTGTTGTTTTCAGGAGACAAGAACCATCGTGTGGTGGTCTTGTGCATCCTGTATCACATCAGCATGGATTGGAAAGCACGCTCTCTCTTCTCTTACACTGACTGCATCCCTGAGGTGGGTATACATTATTATTCCAGGTTCATATCCCCTCCCTTCCAACAATGTAAACCCCCTCCTTTCGGTCAATAAGGTGGCTATATAATGTGATAGCTAGTCTCAAAAAGAAATCAGAGAAACTGCTTACATCTAAATCAAGTGTGTCATTTTGTACAGTTGCATGTCTAAATTCATCTGTGTCATTATCTTGGATTCTGTACAGTTGATGAAGCTAATATTGGAGTGTCCTGATGAGTTAGTGGAGCCAGAGACGGTGGCACTTGGTATCAATCTGGCCTGTAGTTCTCGCAATGTACAGATCATATGCAATGGATCAGGTCTTAAACTGCTGATGAAGCGAGCACTAAAAACAAAGGACTCGCTCCTCTTCAAAATGATCAGAAATATTTCAAGTTGCCCCGGAACTACCAAGAATCTTATTCTGGTAAGCTAGCTATAACCATCGGTATTATGTGTAGTGAAATTAAATACTGTACTGTTGGAAAATTTAGGGCAAAATTTTTCAGATTCCCTGTACTATTTTCCCCCATGGTCATAAAATCAACAGTTTTGTTCTTTGTGATAATTCATTCCAGGCATTCCTGACAGAGTTATGTCAAGTATTGAAGGAGAGCGAAGGAGACGAAGAGCTATGTGTGGAGATTCTAGGAATCCTGGGCAATCTGACCATACCTGAAGTGGATTTCTACAAGGTGGTCACAGAGTTGGGACTCCTTCCATTCATCATAACCAAACTGAAGGTACCTAAATATCATGCTGGATGCAGGATCCGATAACTGTTACAGCTACGAACTCCTGCTCTATCATTCTAATTAATATCCATGAGGTTCTTTTTATAGTCTGCAAGGCATATCAAAATTAATAATGGTCCATTGGTATTCCAGGATGCTACAACTATGGATGACCTGCTCTTGGAAGTTGTGGTTCTTTGTGGAACCTTTTCCATAGATGAGCGCTTTGCCAATCTCCTGGTCCAGGCTAAAGTCCCCAACCTGCTCATAAACATTCTCAAAGGTGAGGAGAAAGAAGATGATTAGTACTTGACTGAAATTTTTCCTTCCTCTGTTCTCCAGCTAAGCAAGAAGATGATGAGATAGTGTTGCAAATTGTTTACCTCTTCTACCACCTGATTCTCCACAAATCCACCAGGGAAATAGTCACAAAGCAGACTTGTATCCACCCAGCAGTCCATTTTAGGAGAAGCATAGATAGATGCATGCCATGCCGATATTATATATTGCATGATTACTATAGACATAAACCTTGACAGAACTGCTAATTTAGTGGCTCCTGATTATCTGTTGGAACTGATGAATGACAAGAACAAGGAGATCTGCAAACTCTGCTCCAAGACACTTGATATCATTCAAGTGAGTCAGATACAGGCTGAGGGGTGTTTAGGCTACTACAATGAAACCTGCATACTGTGACCAGGAAAAAGTGGGGAGATGGTCTTCAAAGTACTGTTGGGACATGGTGAAGTGGCCTTAATATAATTATACAAAGGTGGTCTCATTATAGGGAGGTTTCACTGTAGAGTTCTGTATAGCTACACTGTAAAAATGAAAGTGTTTACTGCACACCATTTTGTCCCAATGCACACATTATTTTGTTTTTAGTGTGTATATTGGGACAATTTAGTGTGCCAGTCAATCTATAATGCATAGCTAATGTTATTCTCGTTGTGATAGGAGTGTGATCCAGAAATGGCCCTCAGGGTCAAAAGTGAGCGTTTTCGCTGGCACAACTACCAGTGGCTGGAAATGATGATGGGGAAAACCCTGAATAACGAGGAGGCAATTGATGAGGACTATCTTGATCCTAATTTCCTGCACACTGCTGCCGAACTCTACGATATCCCAGATATGGGCCACCCAGGAAAAGTAGAGCTGGAGTATGGCCGTAATTTTGATCCTTTTGGTAAGTGCATGAACCTGTTGCTAAGAACTTGCTCAATTCGTGACCAAGTTCATACTTGCAGGCAGTGTGGATTAGTTGGTGTCAGAATTTGATCAAGAATAGAGCAAGCCACAGCATGCAGGCTGTATAGTAGCTAATATATAAAAAAAACATCACTGGAATCAATTACCTTCTTATTTATATATTCATATGCAGATGAAGAACACAAATCCTACAGAATGATACCTCATAGCCAACAGCCAGACTATATGCGATCACCATCACCCAATATGTTTTCAGACCTAGATGAACCAGAAGGCAGCAGATCAGAAGTTCTCTCCCCACAGCAGTATGCCCTCCTCATGAATTCTATGAGAGATCCACTTGCCATGTATACCAACTCCATGACAAGTGGTGGCATGTCCCAACCTCCATCCCAGATGGATTCCATGGAGATGTACACAGATCATGGTTACAATATCAGTCCTACTTATGCTCAATTTGGGGCTGGATCTAGACCAAATGCTGGTGAGAGCAGTGGCAATAGGGGATTGAGGAGAGCCGAAGAAGAAAGTCACCCAGCAGCATTTGCTTTGAACTATCAAGGGTATCAACCCAGACCTCCACCACCACGTGCACCTAATCCTAGACCACCTCAAAGCAGATATTAACAGTCATTATATTATATTATCTAGCTATAGAGATTATAATGGAATACATAATCAATTCTCGACTGAACTGTGCGCGCGCGTGTGGTGTGCAATCAACCGGAACCTAATGCAAGCTTGTTGACCCAAAAAATGTTTAGTCTAGCTAAAACCACAATAGCTATTATTGATAAGAGCGCTAGCTGACATGAACAAGTCACAACCCCGAGATCGAGAACCACGTATTTACTACACGAATCCAGATCCTTTGGATCTTGCCAGAGAAGCAGTCAAGGCTGGACTCGTCCATCAAGATGTGTAGTCTGGTGAACCATCCCCGGCCACTTCCGCAGCACTGGATGTATTGCATCACCAGCACGCGGAAGGGGGGGGTCTGGCACAACGCGTATACTAAACTCGTTCTGCTGCAGCCTAGGCTGCAGTAGCATTGTGGTCTGTTGTGGTTTGGTCAGCTCCAACCTCTAATTAGGTGTTATGTAAACTGCATGCTACACATAATATGGAGAGATGGGGACACTCTTACTACAAATGATATCTCTGCAACCGCTTTAGCTATGAACAAGCTTTAAGTTGCAAGAGATAGAGCAACTTTTCTAGTCCTAGGCTGAGCTAAAGATGATGGGTATTGCTTATTAATTAATTGGCTACAATTCGCCCATGTGTAGTATGCAGAAATCTGCATGTCCATGCAATTTTGACAAAGCTTAAACAGCGTGCTATGCATGTTTTGCTGACTGATCACTTTTTAAAAACAGATATCATTATGCATTATCTCAGTGAGTATAATATTGATAAATTTTTTTGGAATAATAATTTTTTTTTAATGATGAAAAACAAGAGTCAAAATGGGAGTAGACACAAAGTAAATAAATAAACCTGAATAGAAATCAAATGAGATGGGGATCCGGAAACAAAAATAAAATGTCAACCAAAAAACAACAACAAAAAAATATAAATAATAATAATAATAATAATAATAATAATAATAATATTAATAATAATAATAATATGAGAATAGGATGGTTAAAGTTAATAAGTCCCCAGCACAGCAGGAGCATTTATTTATTTATTTATTTATTTATTTATTTATTTATTTATATTGATAAATCAGTTAAGTTTGAAGTTAGTTTATTAGGGTTTTTTCTTGCAGTCTTGTAAAATCAGTGGAGTGTTTAGGGCTGCTTATTACCAACGGAATAACCAAAACACTCTAGACTGGCTTCAAAGAGAGACAAAGCATAAAATTTAATGTTTTAAACTTTATGTGTGCAAAATAAGATCTTGAAACTCTTAAGCAAGATTGAAATATAACTTCAGTGTCCCAAGTTACCCCGTGTCCCAAGTCACCCTGCTTTACCTTAATACTATTTAAAAGTATACAGAAAGAAGGAGGTTACTTGGAGAGAGTGACTCTTCCAAGTGAGTACTTACTGCTTGGAAGAGCAGGTATCAAATAAAAGTGAAGAAGAACTATACAGGATAGCTAAATCACATGGAAGAATATGCAGGTATGCTATTTATGAAAGACAAGTTTAGCAGCAACAGCTATCATTTTCCGTGTGTGTAGCAGTTTACATAACACCTAATTAGAGGTTGGAGCTGACCAAACCACAACAGACCACAATGCTACTGCAGCCTAGGCTGCAGCAGAACGAGTTTAGTATACGCGTTGTGCCAGACCCCCCCTTCCGCGTGCTGGTGATGCAATACATCCAGTGCTGCGGAAGTGGCCGGGGATGGTTCACCAGACTACAAGATGTGTTGGACCACTTGACATCACTGGATCCCAAAGTGCCCAGCTCTCTCAAACACAGGTACCTTCTCACACACATACAAAATACTGTAAAAGATGACCAGCAGCTCTTTACAAGAATGATCCAAACATTTCTCAAGTTTCGATTACACCCAGAGGCTAATTTCAGCTCCAAAGAAGACATTCAGCTAGGACCTGAGCATATTTCTGATCTAACAGAGTTTCTGGCTAGTTATGCATATAAATGGAGGCTCATAGGAACAGCTCTGAAGTTTCAACCTCAAGATTTAGACAATATTCAAGCCTGTCAAGTTCTTGTAGCTAGTTCGCCACTTAGCTTTCTCATAAGAGTGTTAGAAGAGTGGACACAGGAAAAATACAGGCACACACAAATTCCGACAGTGGATAATCTTGAGAAAGCATTGAAAAGTCGAACTGTTGGGTTAGGAGCACTGGCTCACGAGTTAAGAGCCACCATCGATACAGGAAAATACCTTTCTCCGTACGAAGAGCATTCTCTACCATATTTGGTAATACAGGCATCTTTGAAAATTACAGATGAAGGTCTTATAAGCCTAGAGAAGACAGGACTTGGTGATGATGGTGATGACGATGACAGTTATGATGAACAAGAACTTGTAATAAGAGTCGAAGAAAATCAATCTGTTCTTCTTGAAGTTCAAGTGAGTTCAGATAAACAAGCCTCGTATTTTTACTACCAGTGGCTTGCAAATGGATTGAAGCTAAGAGAGAGCAAACTGTATTCAGGAACAACCCGTGCTGTTTTGTGTATTACTAAAGCTGACATAGATATGGATGGTTGCGAATACTCTTGCTTGATCAGCAGTGACCTAAATAGCATCACAACATCCACAGCTATTCTAAAGGTAACTTGCCCATTAGATGAATATAGAGGTAGTTTGGCTTCTCTTTACTTGGCTAAACCTGAAGTACCTGAAGACTCTTGGCCACCAGTGTGCAACAAAAAATTCATCAACTTGGCTTTAGTTGAGGAACAAACTATCAATCATGGTGGAAAGCATGCAAGGTATACACTTCGAGGAGATATTGACGATATCCTGCAAAGTAAGGAGCAAATAGAGTACGAGAGTATTTTTGAATGGGTACAAACAAAAGCAGTTCTATTTATTGAAGGTCGGCCAGGAAGTGGGAAGACCACATTAGTCCACAAAATCAGCCAAGACTGGGCCAATGAGTACATTGGAGCTATGCGATTAGTATTACTGGTCTCTCTCAGAGTATTAAAGCATGAAGCTACCTTATCTGACATCCTAAGCCTGTTTAAAGACCTAAAAGTAACTGCAGAAGTTTTGGAAGAACGAAATGGAAAAGGAGTGTGCTTCATATTCGATGGACTTGATGAATTTTCACCTCCTGAAAAAGACAAATCCATCATTTATAAGATAATCAACAAAGAGTACCTGAACCAGTCCATGGTGATCGTAGCTTCTCGTCCCGCAGCACTGGCACAACTAAGGCATATTTCGGAAAAAGTGGAAGTTTTGGGATTTCAGAATGACCACATCACAGAGTATTTCAATACTTATCCTTTTTCTGACAGTTCAAAATCGGTAGGAATTCAAATCTATCTGTCAACTCACCCAAATATTCTTCATTTGTGCTACCTCCCTATTCATGCTGCAATGATTGGTTTTCTATTTGAGATTACCGGGAAAATACCAAGAACGGAAACGGAAGTATATGCCCATTTCACTCGCTTCACTCTAATGCGCAACCTCTCTCGAAACGATACTGGAGTGACAATGAATTTGGAAAACACAGTTTCAAGTAAGCTTACTGAAGACGAAATGAAAGTGTTTAATCAAATCTGTCAAATTGCACTGGAGAAAACCATATCGAATAAGCAAGTTTTGCATCAAGATGAAATTGATATTCACTACCAAGTCGGGAGCAGTGATAAAGATCTCTCTCTGGGTTTGATTACTATTGACTGCACTGCTGGGCTGTATGGATTTAAAAGCATATATACATTCCTTCATCTCACATTTCAGGAATATCTGGCAGCCTACCACATATCACAACTTGATGATCCGGAACAGTATGAACTAATAAAAAAATATGGAGATAAGATCCACATGCAAGTGGTGTGGAAGTTTTACTGTGGCCTGACAAAATTCAATCACCATGAAGGCAAATTTAGAGCATTGATTCAAAAGACTAGTGAAAAAACTCTGTTCCATATCCAATGTGCATATGAATCTCAACAAAGAGAACTATGCAATTCAGTCATCAGGAGTAAAGCTGCCCTTCTACAATTCAACAATCAATATCTTAGCACGCCAGACTTCACCGCCATTGGTTACGTCATGGCAAAGGCACTGACCCCTATTAAATTATCTCTTGTTCACTGTAATATGAACGATGAAGCAATCAATGCTCTGTTATCGGAGATCGGTGACTATACTTCTTTACTGAAGACGTTACATTATACCTCAGAAAGCATCGATGAAGAGCAAATCAAACGCATAAAGAAGCTACTCATTCATTCCAATTCACTGGAAATTCTAAGCTTAACAGCTGAATTTAAAGCAACAGATGCATACTATCTGGATACATTCTCGAGCATTGTCATGAAATGCTTCAAAAATGTTACGGAATTTTGTTTAGAATCCATAGCTGTTGGATCGAAAACACTTCATAACATCTTACACTACTGCACAAAATTGGAAAAATTCAAACTGAAAAACAGCATCGAAGTTGAAGATGTCCACTTCTTGATTTCTGGCCTGAAATACTGTACAACTTTAAAAACATTGGATCTGAGTGATAACAACATAGGCGATGAAGGCGCCAAAATTCTAGCCAAAGGCCTTGGAATCTGCAGGAGGCTTGATACTTTATTGCTGAATAACAACTGTATAAATGACGAGGGCACTTCTTGCCTATTACAAAGTCTTAAAGAAAATTCCAACCTCAGAACACTAGAACTGAATAACTGTTTAATGGATATCAATGCAAGCAACACGTTTGCTTCTTACAGTCGAAATTGGAGAAGGCTTCGATCGCTAAACTTATCTCATTGTGACACTGGTGAGCGTATACCCCTGGCTATTGCTGATACTCCTCAACATTTCAGTAATCTTGAAATACTGATATTATCGTATAACAACATCAGTAATCGCGGTGCTGTAGCCCTCGGAAGAGGTCTTAGTGAGTGCACCAGTCTTCAAGTATTGGATATCAGTAGAAATGCTATCGGAGATGATGGAGCAAATGTTATATCCAGTAGTCTAAAATATTGTACTGGTTTGCAAAAATTGGATTTCAGCAAAAATAACATTGGATCAGATGGAGCTAAAACGATTGCTGACAGTATTGAATGCTGCATTAGCCTTTTGAAATTGAATCTCAGTGAATGCAGTGTAGGAGTCTATGAGGCCAAAGCTCTCTCCAACAGCATTATAAAATGTACCAGCCTTCAAAAGTTAGATCTAAGCAGCAATTCCATTGGAGCAGATGGGGCCAAAGCGCTCTGTCACAGTCTCAAGCATTGTACCCATCTTGAGAAACTGGATCTAAGTGAGAATGCTATTGGAGCAAATGGTGCACAAGCTCTCTCATCCTGTCTAATGCATTGGTCAAAACTGCGCAAGCTGAATCTAAGTGGTACTTCTAACAAAAGCTGTATTGGCAGACGAGGAACAATACAATTGACTGAAAATCTCCACTACTGCTCTCAGCTGGTCAGCTTAGATCTCAGTTACAATAATATTGATGACGAAAGTGCTAAGAGAGTTGTGTTTGACTTGGAACAATGTGCAAATTTAACTGAGCTCTACCTGCAGTTTAACAATATCAGTAAGAATGTCGTCAAAATAATCCGAGATACTGCTATCAAGCATTGGAAGGACATTCAATATCTGGCTTATTGAATTACATGCAAGCCATGATAGGTACTGATAATAAACCACAAAGACAGTTAGCTATTGAATTACATGACTATTATATAGCAAGCCATTATAAGTACTGAAACCACAAAGATAATGAATCTTTATAGGGTCATATTACATACAATTTTTTTAATGATTGTGATATTCCCATTAATATATTTATACTTGATTGAAATAATATTTTAACACCTAGAAGATCCTTCACCGCTATGAGGGTGGACTAGCTGGAATGCTTAGAGTTCACAGGCAGTCTGACCCTGGCAGTGCCCAAGAAGAGGGAGAGGACTCTGTCCACAGTAAAGGAGCACAGAAAGTCAGCCAACAACACTATCAGCAGTTTGTAACGAAACTACAGTAGAAAAAAACCAAGAGGAAAAGAAAGAAGGGTCATTGGGGGTAGTTCTGTGGGATTCCTTATAAGTACCCACTTGAAAGGCTTCTCATCTTAAGAGAAGTGGTTTGTACAGACAGCTGTTTCCGTATCACCAGCTAAAACCCACTCATTTAATTATTCCATAATAGGAGAAAGTACATCTTTCTGTGGAAGGATTCACTATGAATTCTAATGCAGTCCACCAGCATACCTATTGTATTTGTGGACATGCAATGGTCATTGGTGATTTCTGACTGTTTCATGGAAATGTACGTAGCTATGTAAATATGTACGCACATCTTCTGTGAAGGTTTCTATCTCAAACATGGCTGAGACATCCGGGAAAAGCCCAGAGGCCAAGACAAAGATGACACCACCTGCTATGAACAAGCTATAGAGCAAAGGACGGTTCTCAGTCAGACTAGCCATAAAGGGATGACCCTATAATCAGCAGTGATAATCAACTGTTACTAAAAATAGATGTTTAAAGGGCTGACTTTATAGTTGACAGCAAAATTGCTGATCTGCATTGCCATGGATATGAGGTACACTGCACTATTCAGCTCATTCTGTTCAAACTCTTTCTCCAAATCAATTTCCTCTGATCTAAACAGAAGGAAGAACGTCACCTCTACTCCAGCTTATATCTTCCATCAAACTCACTTATGGTTGATAATGGTTTTGGTCTCCTGCACTAGGTAAACCAAACAAGCGAAGTGGACAAAGAACTGAGAGATGACAGTCAAGATGGTGTAGATATTGAAAATGTTGGGAAGGGGTCGTTCCTTTGATAATACATCCAGAGGCTGCAGGTAATTACATATTACAAATAGAGTAGTGGAAGGGGTGCTCGCTCTACTCTGGGGCCAAGTGCTCCCCTAACCCTGGTTCCTCTACGTACCTTGGAACGCGATATGAAGAGAAAGCAGCCTGCAAGTAGGAACCCTTGCACTGTAGCTTGCCTAAAACAAATAAACAAACAAACAAACAAACAACAAACAAAAACAACAACGAATAAGCTAGCACAGCACTTGCACATCATGTAATGGGAGTGCTTACATGTCACTGAACTTGATTCCATCGAGGTAGAGGACGCTCTGGGAGTAAGCAAGGATGAGAGCATTGAGTGCTAGGATCTTGAACATCTGAAGGGTAGTTACTAGAGTGCAGCGTCCCTGCTTGATCACCTGACAAACTACAGTACAGAGAACCTCATTGGACTCTTACTAGATTGTACCACAACAAACATCAAAATGATCAGCTATTGAATCATCCACACTCTATTATGTTTCCAAGCAAATGTACTGAGGCCTCTACGGTCACTAAGTTTCCATTTGTGGAAACAGTTGATCAAGTTTCATGTTTTAGGTATATCAGATTTTTCAGCAAGTTAGAGAGGACTCACTGCAGGTGATGCTGGAGTGACGAGAAGTGAAGGGAGAGGCTATGGAGGCATCGCCAAGTCTGACTATTTGAGGCTCCATCTCTTTCTCCATCTTCTTCACCAGGTCTTGAAGGCGTTTCTAAGGTGGGTGTGGTCAATCTGATAACCTGAACATTTTACTGGAACCATTACACCCCCTAATTCTGTCCTTCATAGATTGGTGCATTGTTCAAATCTTACTACCTCTCTAGTATTGATCTGTCATAAAAAGCAGATGAGTAAGTGACTGCTTACCTCTCTCTGCTGTTGAGGAGTCAGGGAACGCTCTGTGGAAACTTTTGATGGTAGATGCTTCCTGAAGTAGAGAAGATCTATCTTTGTAGGAATTGTCTTAATTTTTTGAATATGCATACTTTGGATGAATGGGCGTTCGAACTAATGGCTTTGCTTCTTCTGTCTTTCCTCCCTTTGCAGCAGCGGGCACTTCCTTCTGGACAGGGACAGTGCTGAGGAGTGCCACACCCACATGGGCGTGCTTCAAGGCTCCAACATCGTTAGTTCCATCTCCACACATGAGAGTATTGTAGCCAAGGCTCTTGTACATGGTCACAACAGTCTCCTGTAAATAAACAAACGATGCAGGTATAGCATCATTGCACTGTATGTACTTACCTTCTGTTTTGGTGAAACTCTTGCAAAGACTTTGATGCTGGGCAAGATACTGGAAAACAGCTTTCCTTCATCCACACTCACCAGATAGGCCAATCCCTGCATGGAGATGTAATCTATTGATTGAACATCTTCAAAAAGATAAGAACAGCACTCACATCTCCAGTGAGACAGAGGTCATACTGTTTCTTTAGTTGCGTCCACTCCATCAACGGGTAAGTGATACCTCCTCCCACCTTCTGCCACACCCACTCACTATCAATAAGAGTGAGGACGAACTGCTTGTTCTGTGAGATTTTGAGTTCCTTGGCCACATGACAGGCTGTCAGAGGACTATCTCCAGTCAACATAATCACCTATGTACAGTGGTTAGCACGAAAATATTTTAATACTGCTCTAATACTGATAACTAGTATATTTTAATAACTAGTATATTTTAATACTGCTCTAATACTGATAACTAGATAATATATAATAGGAAACTTTCATGGGATGGAATTTTTGTGGATTTCATATATATACACAAAAGGAAGGCATAGTGATAGGGTTTCCTATTTCAGATAGTGTTATGATGGTCAACTATGGCTTATATACTCACATAATGGGAAGAGTCAATGAGACACTGGACATTCTGTTTGGAGTCTGCCTTGAGGGGGCAGCTGATGACCAAGAAACCTCCAAATTTAAAGTTCTTCTCTGCATCTTGACGCTTCATCTGATAAACCTGTGGATGAGTAGCCACAGAATCTTTTAGTATGTTCAAACATGTTAAGATGAAACAACAACAACAACAACAACAATAACAACAACGAGTGCATGTACTGTACCAAAACTTGCATGTACCTCTCTGAGAGATAGACTGCCCAGTTCTCGGTAGCCAAGAGCCAGGACCCTAGCTCCTTGACGGGCCAGTTTGGTGTGGACAGCCTCATAGTCGTCAGGTACAGCCACAAACATGTCCCTCAGAGTTTCAGGGGCTCCTTTGATGGTGACCATGTGGGCAGGACCTGTGGATGGGGTCTGGAGAGCAACGATGCACGACATGCGCTTGAGGGCAGATGAGAAATGGAAACGAGTGCAGATCTTTATGGATACTTTTCGGCCACGTTTAGGGGACACGGAATCTAGAGAAAGTGAGTTATTGCAAATACCAAAGTTTCCTGGGTATAGTGTATTAAATGTATACATAGCAATCGAGTTTTAACCAGCCATTTCTCAAACATGCTTGATGACACTACATTACCTTTAGTAATGTTCCACTCTATGGCACTGATGGCTGCCTTTTCCATGGGATCTCCAACAAGTTCCCCGTCCAGCACTGCAAGAGACTGGCATGTGGCTAGCACACACTGACTCTCAAATGGAGTCTGCTGAATCGGTGTGATGTTCACCTGGGGTAAAATGAAAAATAAATAATGTATGGAGGGAATAGGATGCATGAATGAATACTCTTACCTTTGGTTTGAATGTCTTTGATTTCTCGCTCTCACCGGCGATGATGTCAACGCTGGATTCCTCCTCCATGGATGAGCGGGGAATTCCGGCCAGCCCCTGGATGATGAGGTTATCACTGGTCAGAGTTCCTGTCTTGTCAAAACAACAGACATCCACTTTCCCTCCGAAAGGAATACGGAAGGGCTCAGTGCAGTAGATGCCAATCTTTGTAAGTGCCATGAGGGAAGTATTAACGGCCAGGGAGAGCTCAATGGGCAGTTCTGGGGGGACTACAGAGGTCAGAATCAATGTGCACTCCAGGAAAAGTTTATAGCGGTTGCGTTCTTGGTTCTCTATGCCTGCACAAAGAAAATGAGAGAGAGAAGCTGAATATATTGGTGGTGATTATTGTAAGAAACTAAATGTATTATTACCAGTGCTGATCCTTTGATTATAAACCTTTTTAAGTGTGGAACTCCGAAATCATTCCCCTCTGAATGTTTCCTCCTACTATTACAGTACTAACTAGCTACCCTCCCGGTATGACTGACCTTTGACCCATACATAGACTGCAGCCACTATTGCAAACACCAAGAGGAAAAGGATGAAGATAAAACTCTCCAAGTTGTTAGCAGTCATCCGCTTCACTCCATATAAGATAGTCCGTAAAAGTTTTCCTTGACCTGTGTTGAATCCGGTACGCAGCACGAACCCGATACACCCGTTGTCTGGTGCTCGTAGTTGGGAGGTGTGCTTATCGGGAGGAGTGTGCTGGACGATGCGTGTCCCACCGCTTATCATGTGGAGACGAGAGTCTCTTGTTAAATCCAGTGTCTCATCGGGGGTGGATTGATCCAGGGGCTCTTTCATTTGGGGGATAGATTCGCCAGTGAGCATGGACTCGTCTACGATGCAGGGTCCACGGAGGAGGAGGATGTCACAGGGAACCATGTTACCGTCCTTAGAGCGACCTAAGTAACGTGATAGAAAAGGAACTATGCAGTTGTCCTCAAATGAAAGGAAGGAGAACACATATGACAGAAAACTATGAAGATCTAATTTGGGTGTGAGGAGGGAGCATGTACAGTATAGATAAAAGACCTAAGGAATCATGATAATTATTGTTGACCTATTTTGGGAAGGGACAGTATGGAGACATGTATGTATTGATATTGAAATGCTGCATATGCATAGCATGTACCTATAGACACTATATCTCCAGGTATGAGGTCATCTGTGGACATCTTATGCCACTTGTTCCCTCTGTGCGCCTGCAGGGGAGAATCGACAAGTGATAATGATAGAACGTATCTGCCGTACCATACCGTACCGTACCTGGATTAAAAAAGCTTTAGCTCCCATTTTCCGTATCTCAGATAAGTTCCTTTGTTGCTATAAGAACAGTATGATAATGATATTATAATTCGGCAAGCAAGCGAGCCACACACTTGTGATGCAAATTGAGATTCGCAATATTTATTTATTTAGCTAGCGCGCATGCTCCAATAGTTAATAATACTGTGCAGGCTCCAAACTCATTGCTAGGAAACTATTTTGCTCGCTCACCCAACGATGCATGAGCATTCACTAGTTATTTATCAGAGAGTGTGATAGTGCTCTCTATGTAGGGATGACCCTCCCGTAGGACTAATTCAAAATGAAGTTAGATTTTCTTATTATTATTGCCAATTTCCCCGTTTTATCTGGTCACTTCTGACAACTAGTCAAATTTCTATAGGACTCAAGTACTGTGGAAAAATATCACCAAGCATATACAATTGAGGATTTCTTTTTCCTTTTCAAGTAAACATTATCTACACATAATTATGCATACCTGTTTGACGAGGATGGCCTCAAAGGTGATGAGCATGAAGAGAGTGAAGAGGCTGTAGTACCAGTACTCGTCCAGACACCACAGACCCACACAAAACACCTGGAACACAAAGAATGGGGCAGTCGCTCGCTCCCTAAACAAACTCCAGAAATCAGGGGCAGTCATATCTAATCTGTAGGGGGGGGGGGGGGGGGGGGACAGGAAGGGAGGGAGGGAGAAGAAACATGGGGAGTAAGGAATTAGATGCATTATAACCTAAATTTAATGTTTGTAGGATCCAATGTTACAATAAAACTGGGAGAATCAGATATATGTATATAAACAATGCTATATAACACCCTTACCCTGTAATGA
Source organism: Crambe crambe (assembly GCA_963924555.1). NCBI lineage: Eukaryota > Metazoa > Porifera > Demospongiae > Poecilosclerida > Crambeidae > Crambe > Crambe crambe. Next base: position 5,343,953 of record OZ004593.1, on the reverse strand, counting down.
TGCTGTTTCAACAACACCTATTCCAGTTACGTATTTTATATCCCGACTTAGACTATAGCTAGTCACAATCAAGGAATCTCATTGGTCCATTTGGTGAATTCTATTCAATAGAATCACGCCTTATAGCACTTAGAATTCACTTGCCCTAGGTAAACCTGGTAAAGATGGTCATTCCGATTGGTCCAATTAACGCATCGCGTGCGGTGGCCACGGTTATTGTTTCTAGGTGCGCTCTGATTCATGTTTGTTGCATTTAAAAACCATGGTTATTGTTTCCAAGTGCGTGTTGAGGTAAGTTAAACAACTCCAGTGATTGGCTATAGTCTAAATAAGTTAGACACCTCGACCAACAGGATCTACAGTCTATTTAGAAACCTTCGGGCCCTTAGTAGCACCCTCACTGCGCTCGGGACGCTACAGCCCAGGACTCTCAGGTTTCTAAATAGACCGTAGATCCCTTGGTCTTATTGTCTAACTTATATTTATCCCTAGCCCATATCATATATGAGTAAGCAGGTCTCATTTTATGCACAGTATTCATATTTTTATGAAGGATTTGGGGGTGTGGCTATAATTATATTCATCATTGTATAAATTATCCCACAAGCCATATATGGTCACTACGTATGCATGATGCAGTAACACTCTAGTGCAGTGAAGTAAACAAGTTAGATTTGTCATGGAGATGCAGCAGGGAGAACTAACTACCCATAGCACTGATCCTTTGGATCTTGCCAGAGAAGCAGTCGAGGCTGGACTCGTCCATCAAGATGTGTTGGACCACCTGACATCTCTGGATCTCAAAGTGCCCAGCTCTCTCAAACACAGGTACCTTCTCACACACATAAGAAATACTGACCAGCAACTCTTTAAAAGAATACATTCAGAAGATAAGTTTAGTATGGAAGGAGATATTCCGCTAGGACCTGAGCATATTTCTGATCTAACAGAGTTTCTGGCTAGTTATGCATATAAATGGAGGCTCATAGGAACAGCTCTGAAGTTTCGACCTCAAGATTTAGACAATATTCAAGCCTGTCAAACCCTGATAGCCAGTTCACCACTCAGCTTTCTTGTGAAATTATTGGAAGAGTGGACACAAAAAACACACAAACATGCGCTAGCTCCTAGTGTAGGAACTCTCAAGACAGCATTAAGGAGCCAAACAGTTGCACTAGGAGCTCATGCTGAAGACTTAAAAAACGCTATAGTTCCATCTTCATCACCTGATCATGCTTTGCCATATTCGGCAGTGAACGTATCCATAGGGAAATCCAGCACAGGAAATCTTTGTATCAATAAAATGGTAAGCAATATTAAAGAAATACAAGTCGAAGAGAATAAGTCTGTTCTCCTAGAAGTTCGTGTGAGCTCAGATGATAAAGCATCTTTCAGTTATCAGTGGCTTAAGAATGGAAAGGCACTGATAGATGACATAGCATATTCAGGAATAAATGATACGATCTTGTGCATCACCCAAGCTGACATAGACATGGATGGTTATCAATATTCATGTGCAATAAAAGTTGATACACTGAATGATAAACATCCAATCTTGACGACTCCTGTTATTCTGAGGGTCAGTTGTCCTCTAGATCAGTTTAGAGGAAGTCTAGCCTCAATGTACTTGGCCCAGCCTGAAGTGCCTAAAGATACATGGCCTCCTGTCAGTAGCGAAACATACATCAATGTAGCTCTGATCAAACAAGGAAGAAGTAACTATGGAGGGAAATATTTATATCACACAATTCGAGGAGACATGGATGATATTTTGCAACAGAAAGAGGAAATACAGCTTGAAAAAGTTTTTAGATTGCTCAAAAGTGGAGTAGTATTGCTTATCGGAGGAAGGCCAGGAAGTGGAAAGACCACCCTCGTCCACAAAATCAGCCAAGACTGGGCTGCCAAATCTAAAGGTGTTATAAAATTAATGTTGCTAGTGTCACTTAGAGTGCTGAATAAACTGAATAAACCCGAAATCAGTTTATCCGATATTCTACAGCTGTTCAAAGATCTTAAAGTGAGTGAAAGAGATCTCATAAAACGAGATGGCAAAGGTGTGTGCTTCATATTTGATGGACTGGATGAGTTTTCACCCAGTGAGAGATACGAATCTCTGGTTTATAAAATTATCAATAAAGAATATCTCCATCAGTCAACAGTAATAGTAGCCTCTCGTCCTGCAGCCCTACAACAATTAAAACACAAGTGTAAGAGCAAAGAAATCTTTCAGATTGAAGTGCTTGGATTTCCTAAACAACAGATTTTTAAATACTTTGATAACTATCCTTTTTCTAGTGATTCAAAATCTGAAGATCTTACTAAATATTTATTTTCGCATCCCAACATACTTCACATGTGCTATTTGCCTATCCATGCTGCTATGGTGGGATTCCTCTTTGAAGCAACAGGCAAAGTGCCTAAAACTGAAACAGAAATATATACCCACTTCACAAAATTAACTCTTATGCGTAACTACTCGCGGAAAAGAGAAATAGACATGACAAACATTAATGTAGATGAATTGACTAAGCAAGAACGATTCAAGCAAATATGTGAAATGGCATTGAAGAAAACAATAGCTCAAAAACAAGTCCTTGATCAAGATGAGATAGACTCTCATTTCCACACTGAAGGAGAAGGGGATAGCTCTCTCGGTCTGATTACTATCGATTCCATCGCTGGATTGTATGGATTCAAAGAAATATATACATTTCTTCATCTCACTTTCCAAGAATACCTAGCAGGTTGGCACATATCTGGACTAAGTCATGAAGACCAGTGTGACTTGATCAAACAACATGGTTTCAGTGACCACATGCAAACAGTATGGAAGTTTTATTGCGGACTGGTAAAGCATGACAGTGATGGAAGCCAGTTCAAGTTGCTGATCCAACAGATGAAAAACAAAAATAACCTTTTCCACATTCAGTGTGCATATGAATCTCAACAAAAAATAACTTGTAAATGCATATTGGAGTGCACGAATCCTCAATTTCATTTTAGTGATCAATACCTGAGGATTCCAGACTTCACTGCTATAGGCTATGTCATTGCAAACTCAACACGCCCTATCAAACTAAGCATGAATAGCTGCTACACAAGCACTGAAGCAATCGATGCTCTATTGGTAGAGGTCAGAAATTCTGTAGAGACTTTGAAATTTACTCAATTTGACATGGATAATGAGCATATTCAATGCATTAAAAAGCTTTTAATCAATTTCAAATCGTTAAAAGCAATAGATTTCTCACATAATGATATACCTCACGAGTGGAATAAATGTATGCAAGATATTTTTGCAAGTACTGACTCATCATCACTCACCAAAACAAATACTGCTCCTGCTCCAAAGCACTGTACTGAGATTCGAGAGCTCAAATTTTGTCACAATTCTCCTCTCGAAAGTAAGACATTGCTGGATATCCTACACTGTTGTACTAAACTTGAATCTCTTGAGCTCCACCGTAGCATTAAAACTGAAGATGTCAGAAGTTTAGCTAACAGTCTCAGTCACTGCAGATATCTCAAAAAATTAAATGTCAGTCATAATAAACTTGATGCTGAACATGCAGAAGCATTGGCTGACGGTCTTCGTTTCTGCACCAGCCTCGAAATTATATTCTTATCAGATAATAAAATACGCAACGAAGGAGCAGTGGCTATAATTGGTAGTCTTAGCAGATGCTCCAACCTCAAGGAATTATGGATCGGTAACAATGATATCGGAGATGACGGTGCTAAAGCCATTTCCACTCACTGCACAAATTGGACTAACTTACAAACCCTTAATATTTATGGTAACAATATCTACCAAGATGGAGCTAAAGCTATTTTTGATGGACTGAAGAATTGTACCAATCTTGTTTATATGGGATTTGGCGGGAATTCGATTGGAATTGATGGAGCTGAAGTCTTATCAGTACATCTTAAGCACTGGCCCAAACTCCAATATTTGGATTTAAGTGGTACAGTTCATACTCCCAATGTTGGTAGGAACGGTGCTGCCTTGATTATTGAAAACCTTCATCTATGTACTCGATTAAACCATTTAGACCTTGCATATAATAGCATTGATCGAGTTATTCATCAGTCTTTAACCAAGAGTATCAAGTTTGTCAGAATTTAACAAACTATTCCCTACAATTGTTATTGGGGGGATCCAGTATTCACATAATTATTATTATCATTATTATTATTTTAAATTGTGAATCATTATCATTGTCCTCTTGTAATCATAACTATGTACAAGCACAGAATTATCAGAAATATGTTGAAATGATAATATTATCATCATTTAAATTCTGAAGGAAATGGCTGAATGGAATGGCTATTCTCATCAACATGCAGGGAGATTATATAAAGTCTCCCATTGACCAGCTGACCTATTTTCCATAGATTTATTTATTGATTATCAGGATATCTCCACTTTTATGAGTAAGCAGGTCTCATTTTATGCACAGTATTCACATTTCTATGAAGGATTTGGGGGTGTGGCTATAATTATATTCATCATTGTATAAATTATCCCACAAGCCATATATGGTCACTATGAATGCATGATGCAGTAACACTCTAGTGCAATGAAGTAAACAAGTTAGATTTGTCATGGAGATGCAGCAGGGAGAACTAACTACCCATAGCACTGATCCTTTGGATCTTGCCAGAGAAGCAGTCAAGGCTGGACTCGTCCATCAAGATGTGTTGGACCACCTGACATCTCTGGATCCCAAAGTGCCCAGCTCTCTCAAACACAGGTACCTTCTCACACACACAAGAAATATTGACCAGCAATTCTTTAAAAGAATACATCCAGAAGATAAGTTTAGCACAGAAGGAGACATTCCGCTAGGACCTGAGCATATTTCTGATCTAACAGAGTTTCTGGCTAGTTTTGCATATAAATGGAGGCTCATAGGAACAGCTCTGAAGTTTCGACCTCAAGATTTAGACAATATTCAAGCCTGTCAAACCCTGGTAACTAGTTCACCACTCAGCTTTCTTGTGAAATTATTGGAAGAGTGGACACAGAAAATACACAAACATGCACTAGCTCCTAGTGTAGGAACTCTCAAGACAGCATTAAGGAGCCAAACAGTTGCACTAGGAGCTCATGCTGAAGACTTAAAAAACGCTATAGTTCCATCTTCATCACCTGATCATACCTTGCCATATTTGGCAGTGAATGTATCCATAGGGAAATCCAGCACAGGAAATCTTTGTATCAATAAAAATTAATGGTAAGCAATATTAAAAAAGAAATACAAGTCGAAGAGAATAAGTCTGTTCTCCTAGAAGTTCGTGTGAGCTCGGACGATAAAGCATCTTTTTTCAGTTATCAGTGGCTTAAGAATGGAAAGGCACTGATGAATGACATGGTACATTCAGGAATAAATGATGCTATCTTGTGCATCACCCAAGCTGACATAGACATGGATGGTTATCAATATTCATGTGCAATAAAAGTCGATACAATGAATCACAAACATCCAATCTTGACAACTCCTGTTATTCTGAGGGTCAGTTGTCCTTTAGATCAGTTTAGAGGAAGTCTAGCCTCGATGTACCTGGCCAAGCCCAAAGTGCCTAAAGATACATGGCCTCCTGTCAGTAGTGAAACATACATCAATGTAGCTCTGATCAAACAAGGAAGAAGTAACTATGGAGAGGAATATTTACATCACACAATTCGAGGAGACATGGATGATATTTTGCAACAGAAAGAGGAAATACAGCTTGGAAAAGTTTTTAGATTGCTCAAAAGTGGAGTAGTATTGCTTATCGGAGGAAGGCCAGGAAGTGGAAAGACCACCCTCGTCCACAAAATCAGCCAAGACTGGGCTGCCAAATCTAAAGGTGTTATAAAAATATTGTTGCTAGTGTCACTTAGAGTGCTGAATAAACTGAATAAACCTAAACTCAGTTTGTCTGACATTCTACAGCTGTTCAAAGATCTAAAAGCCAGTAAAGAAGATCTTGAAAAACGAAATGGCAAAGGTGTGTGCTTCATATTTGATGGACTGGATGAGTTTTCACCCAGTGAGAGATACGAATCTCTGGTTTATAAAATTATCAACAAAGAATATCTCCATCAGTCAATAGTAATAGTAGCCTCTCGTCCTGCAGCACTAGCAAAGTTAAATGATACCTATATGGCCAAAAAAATTGAAGTGCTTGGGTTTCCTAAATAACAGATTTTCAAATATTTTGATTACTATCCTTTTTCTAGTGGTTTGAAATCTCAAAATCTTAAAAAATATTTTTCTTCACATCCTAACATACTTCATATGTGCTATTTGCCTATCCATGCTGCTATGGTGGGATTCCTTTTTGAAGTAACAGGCAAAGTGCCTAAAACAGAGACAGAAATATATACCCACTTCACAAAATTAACTCTTATGCGTAACTCACGGAAAAGAGAAATAGACATTAATGTAGACGAATTGACTAAGCAAGAGCGATTCAAGCAAATATGTGAAATGGCATTGAAGAAAACAATAGCTCAAAAACAAGTCCTTGATCGAGATGAGATAGACTCTCATTTCCACACTGAAGGAGAAGGGGATAGCTCTCTCGGTCTGATTACTATCGATTCCATTGCTGGATTGTATGGATTCAAAGAAATATATACATTTCTTCATCTCACTTTCCAAGAATACCTAGCAGCTTGGCACATATCTGGACTAAGTCATGAAGATCAGTGTGACTTAATCAAACAACACGGTTTCAGTCCCCACATGGAAACAGTATGGAAATTTTATTGCGGATTGGTAAAACATGACAGTGATGGAAGCCAGTTCAATTTTCTGATTCAAGAAGCAAAATATAAAAGTAACCTTTTCCACATTCAGTGTGCATATGAATCTCAACAAAAAATAATTTGTGATCACATACTGAAGCACACTAATGCTCTATTTCATTTCAGTGATCAATACCTGAGCATTCCAGACTTCATTGCTATAGGCTATGTCATGGCAAACTCGACACTCCCTATCGAACTAAGCATAACGAAAAGCAACATGAGCATTGAAGCTATCGACGCTCTGTTGGCAGAGGTTGGAGACAAATTTAGAAGTTCCATAGAGTCTTTAAAGTTCACTCAATTTGATATGAATAATGAGCATATTCAATGCATTAAAAAGCTTTTACTTAGTTCTGAATCATTGAAAGCGATAAGTTTCTTATACAAAAATCGTAATATATCTCTAGAATGGAATAAGTGCATGCGGCATATTTTTGCAAGTACTGACTCAATCATTACGAATAATGCTTCTGTTTCAAAACACTGTACTGAGATTCAAGCACTCAAATTTCAATCTCTTTTTGTTGAATCTAAAACATTACTAAATATCCTACACAGCTGCTGTACTAAACTTGTATCTCTTGAGCTCACCAATAGCATTGAAAATGATGCAGTCGAAAGTTTAGCTGATGGTCTCGGTCACTGCAGAAATCTCAAAAAGTTGGATGTCAGTCATAATAAACTAGATGCTGAATATGCAGCAGTATTGGCTGGTGCCCTTCGTTTCTGTACCAGCCTTGAAGCTATATTCTTATCAGATAATAAAATACGCAACGAAGGAGCAGTGGCTATAATTGGTAGTCTTAGCAGATGCTCCAACCTCAAGGAATTATGGATCGGTAACAATGATATTGGAGATGATGGTGCTAAAGCCATTTCTACTCACTGCATGAATTGGAATAACTTACAAAAACTGAGTGCATACAATAATAATATCGAGCACGATGGAGCTGAAGCTATTTTCAATGGGTTGAAGGTATGTACCAAGCTTGTTCATTTAGGGCTTGGCAGGAATTCTATCGGAAGTGACGGAGCTGAAGCCTTATCTTTGCACCTCAAATACTGGCCCAAGCTCCAACACTTGGTTTTAAATGGTACAGAAGCTAAACCTAATATTGGTAGAAATGGTGCTGTCTTAATTGCTAAAAACCTTCATCATTGTACTCAACTGAAATATTTAGGACTCAGGTTTAATAACATTGATGAAGATACTCAACCGTCTTTAGCCAAGTGTGCCAAGCTTGTTGCTATTTATTAGTATTATTGGCAGTGAATTAACCATTCATATTAATCTTATCTTTGTCCTCATAACAATAATTATGAAAAGCACTAAAGTGCTACCCCTTAGCGCACTCATACGGCCCAATAGTGTAATTATCAGTGTACTTACGTGTACTAGCTTGTACCTGCAGATTATCTGTGGCAATCACATTTTGCATTTGAAAATTCATGCTATTAGACTGGTTTTGTCTAAGCTTTCTCTAGCAATTTCAGTGAGGCACGTTGCTTGAAGCTTACTGCATTGCTTGTTGTGGCCTTGGGCTTACTACAGTCTCTGGTACCTTGCTTTATCGACCTAGCTAGACATCTTTGGCTCCTTGCTTGTTGTGGCCTTGGGCTTACTGCAGTCTCTGGCACCTTACTTTGTCGACCTAGCTAGACTTACTGCCTGGTGCCTTGAATGTTGCTCTCTACGTATATAGCAACTGGTAGAACTACATACCACAATTCTAGACCAGTAGTGTAGGATCGATGGTATTTACCCTGAAATCAAATTCCACAGTCTAAACTTTTCTTCACATAATGTACGTACATACGACGACTATAGTTTTAAGTCTTAGTCTACAAATTTGGAGCTATTATTATGTGTTCCTACTGCAAAATTCTCAAGGAAAATGGCTAACTGAATTAAAGCCTATAACTCTCCTTACTTCCCTATCTCATGAAATGAACATGCAGGGACTTCATGCAGCTAGACTAAAGCCTCCCTAAGTCCTGACTGACTTGTTTATCATACTATTACCATACAAAATTTCATAGGGGTTTTTTTGTTGTTTTTTTCCCCCAAGGTTTTGCAAATTTTGAAGGGTGAAATTTTATCCCACAAAAAATTTTAATTCTACAGGTAGCCTCCCTGACTCCTGGCTAACCTGTTTTTTCCATAGATTTGTTTAGCAGCAGCCACCTCTGCATCGTCTCCATAGCCATGCCAGGAATGGTAGTGCTGGAAGGGACGGGAGATGGGAAACTCCACACGCTGAAACTCTTTTTCCTTCTGGTTGTACATGTACTTGGTCTTCTGGAACATGAACCAAATCAGACCCTCACCTGTGACCTTGTGCTATCAGCAAAGAAAAAAAATTAGTATGCTGACCAACTTTCACATTTAAGTCTATCATAGTGCTTGGAAATAACTGTTTGGACATAAAAGTTAACACCTTGAAAATGAAGGAGACTCAATGTACGACTTACTTTCTGTCTGTGTATAGATACCAGTTCGGTTGAGCCATTATTTTGAGTGGGAACCACTTTTACCTGTGTCGCCTCTTCTATAGTCTTTACCTATACATACAACAACATGCCACAAAAAATTGTCAGAAACCAAGGACACCAAGGACAATTATTACGTATACTTATCAATTATGTGGAGATACATAATTTTTGCTCGTATCAATTCATCTACTGGGGGGGCCCCCCAATTTATTTTAAATGTTCATAAGGTTTATATAGCTATACTTATTGAAAGAATGTAATCCCCTCCCTAATAGAGTATTAGCATTGTGAAAATGGTAGGAGAATTAGCCAACAATGAGTCCTCCAATAATAAGTAAAATTTTCTTTTGCACTCCACGCACCCCCCTCCCCCTCGCCGTGGCCTATGGCCACGCGATCAGTGAGCTTCCCCCCCCCCCCCAAGGTAAAATTCCTTGATGAAACCCTGAAAATGTATCACATCTCAGGGTTATAACTAGGGCTTGTAACAGGGTTATAACTAGGTTAACCATGTCTTCGAGTATTGGAGGGAGAGAGAGGCATATGAGGTACAAGGAGTGGAGGAAGAACAAGTATGTACCTTGAAACATGTCAACTTGCAGCGAATATGGACAGACCAGACACAGAATAGACATGCAATTATGTTGAAGGCAGCGATAATAGCACAACATATGAACAGCGCTTCAATTTGCTCCCATGAGCCATTGAACCACACCCAGCCACAAGTAACTAACATATAGGCCAATATGAAAGGCCAGACATAACCATGCAAGAGAAGCGGCAAGGGTTTGTGGTATGTGACATATTCGACATCTTCACTCAGTGACTTTCTAGCCTGTTTAAGAAAACACATATATAGTTCATACACATTACAAATAAATAAAATGTCACATACCTTCATTCTTTCGCCGCCAACGTGCTATCCATGGTTTAATAACGGGTCTCCATCACCTATATTCTTATTGAAGCCCACTCTGAGTTAATTCGGTTCCAGAACCGAGCAGTACCTATTATTCGAAAGCGCGGATTTTCCCGCCAGAAATCCTTGGCTCCGGATCCAGGCATCCAGCTATATTAGCTATGCTCCATGATCCCAAGCAAGAGATTTTGTCTCAATGAAGTATAACTAACAAGGCAGTTACAACCATGGAAAATTATAATGTAAGTAACTTCTTGGCTGAATTGTTCAGCACTGCAGGCTTGCAAGCTAGCCAGCTACACCATAGCTAGCTAGTTAGCTTCAACTAACCAACTAGGCTGTAGCTTGAAGTCTAGTCTAGCTTGAAGTCTTATTTGAGCATTTTATACTTGCATCTTCTACTTTTAATACAGGTACAGAAGAAGTTGGGGAAGGGTGCCCAGGGTTCAGTCTTTCTGGTTGAGGACAAGTTGACTCACGACCTCTGTGTTATGAAGAAGGTAGGCATAGTAGTGGCACTAGGATTTTAATTTTTTTTCATGTGACTTTCATAGGTTGAATGCAGTGATCAGACTGAAGCCAATAAGGCATTTAAAGAGGTGAGTTGTGCATCTCCATGGCAACAAGCATGCAATGGGACTTTATAATAATTATTGATCTTCATAAAAATTAATTTGGAGGTGTAATGTATGTCAACTTATTTCTAGCACCTGCAAAGTGTGCTAAGTAGTACGAGTGATTCTTATTGGTCTATTCAGAATATGTTAATAACTGATACTATACTGGACTCCATTTTCAGACCTGTTTTCTAGCACCTGCAAGTGTGCTAAATATTCCGAGTGATTCTTATTGGTCGATTCAGAATGTGTTAATGACTGATACTATACTGGACTCCACTCGACCCTATTTTCACTTAATAACTTATTTTTCTCCAATTAGCTACTTATCTCTGAGTGAGAAAAATTGTAACCCATTTGAGGAGGGGAGGGTGAATGTTTCTGGTTCTATAGCTGTTAATTAATAGGAATTTGAAAGCAAAAATTGACCGGGGAATTGATCCAGTCCTGTGTTAGGCTGTTGTAGCCCATAAAAGTAAAATAACTGCTACTCTTTGATTGCAGGCAGTGGCTTTGCAGAACCTCAAGCATCCATACATCTGTGGATATAGAGAGTTCTTTGTTATCTGGGAACCTGAGGTAAAAAGATTACTACGTATGTTGCAACCATCACTACTTCCTCCTACCTGTGTACATAATTTTTGTAGGAGGCGGCCATTTATGTTTGTATAGTGATGGATTACTACAAACTGGGGGACCTGGAGCAAACCCTACGCAAGAAACGATCCATGAAGGAGATGCTGGAAGAGGCTGTGCTCAGGAAGTGGGTGAGGCAAATGGTGGAAGCGCTTGTCTATGTTCATGGAAAGAACATCATACACAGGTACCTCATGTTTGTAGGTCTAACATTATAGAATATTCAGAGATACATACATCATAAGCACTCCGTTGGCAGGGATTTGAAGCCCAGCAACATCTTCCTCAAGGACGATTTATCCATCACCATTGGTGACTTTGGTGTTGCCACGGTGATGGGGAGCGTAAGGACCATTACAAGGACTGCAGTAGGTAGGAAACAAAGTAGAATAAATGGGTGAAAGTGAACTTTTGTTTGTTTGTCTGTTTGTTTGTTTAATATTTACAGGATCTATGAGCTGGATGGCTCCTGAGGTTCTTGAACTTACTCCACAGTATCCTAGTCCTACCATACATGTAGAGTTGAATAGGTTACTGTTGGGAGTGGAGAGGTGGTCAGATTTCGCCCTGCACATGGTGTTAATGCATTACCAAAAATTGATAGTAAAATTTTGTGGTTTCGTTTGCAGTGCTACTGTTATGTGTGGTTAATGAGCAACACTATGTGACTACTCAGGGGTGCTCTAGAGCACCACCATTGCAGCCCCTACAGCAGCCATGTCTTGATTGATTTTTGATGTCAGCCTTGTGTTGACTCTACAGTGTATGATCTGTAGTGGCTGCAGTTCGAGAAAATAAAAAAAATAATACAGAGAGACATGCAGTTGAGTTTCTCTGCAATGGTAGTGTTCTAGAGTGTCTCTTTTGCCCTTAGATGTGGAGTAGGAAGTGCTAGTAAGTATGGCTAATTTTCAACTGTAGCACCTCATAACCAGTGCAGCTACTTTAAATATATCACCTCAACAAAAAATTTTGGAACTCTCCCTTGACTTTTTTTTATTAGCTATGATGAGCGTAGTGATGTGTGGTCCCTTGGCTGCATTGTGCTGGAAATGGCCACTTGTGCCTTCAAAGATGTATGTGAGCATATAAATGATGACCCTTTACCAACTTCAATTGGTACAGGGTTATCATATGAATAACCCCAACTGTAAGCATTCACGATCACATAATGATAAAGAAAAATCATTACAGAGAAGAGAAATGGTTCCACTGTTGTTCGAGTTGAAAAACAATCCACAAGTACTGGAGGATGTTTTGCCACCAGTGGAGGAACGTTATGGTCCCGAGTTATGCCAGTTTATCAGGATGACCCTCCGCAGGGGATACCAGCAGCGTCCATCCTCCATGGAGCTCACTGAGCTTCCCTTCATCCAGAAGTGTCTTGGGTTGAGTTATTCCGATCTCCACAAAGGCCTTGTTGCAGGTGTGTTTAAGTTATACTGTATCATAAATTCATAATTTATTGAAGTGTACTTTTGTATTTTGTTATTGTTATTTGTTTGTTTGTTTGTTTGTTTGTTTGTTTGTAAGACCCAATAAATAAAATGGCAAAAGTTAACATGTAATGTCAAAATGATTATGTCACTTTTTTTCTTTTCCCATGACAGATGGGGGAGGCAGTGGAGGTATGTTACATACACAGACTATAGCTAAGCTACATGTCTACAGTCACATGATCATATAAAGTGATGTCATTATCTTTCTCAGCAGTGCAACTAGTATAACACATTGATAATCGGCTTTCTCTCTTTCTCCCTGCAGTCAAACCAGTGCCAACATTGGAAGGGGTAGGAGCTGTCATTGGTACGTAAGTTTATTTGTGGCATAACATAATAATTATGATCAACAGATGTCCTTTAGTGATACATGAATTAAACATGAATTAAACATGGATTGATCTTATTTGTCCAGGGTACATGAAGGAGAATGCCTCAAGTGAAATATGTCAGATAATGGCTCTCAAACATCTGCTCACTGTGGAGAGTCTGAGTGGTAAACTCATATCTTAAGACCTCCTTTTAACTACAGTAATTGTGGGAGAAACATGCATTTGTTTGGAAGTTGGTCTATACGCTTATGTACTGTCAATACAGACACTTTTTAGATCTATTATTCACTTCTGACTCTAAATAGAGAACCCCAAAGTTAATAAGTTATCTCCAGCTAAATTATTGTTAATCCCTCACCCACCCACCAGTTGATCCTGCGGGAAAGAGACAACTGATACAGACCATGGCTGAGTTCAAAAAATCGCAGGATATCCAGACATTCTGCTGCCAAATCTTAGCAATTGTGGTGGGAATGGGTAAGTTTTTTTGTTGTTTTTTTTTAAGGTGGTAAAGGGTCAAAAACAAAAATCTATTTTTTAGCTAGCTGTGTATATGATTTTGGAGATCTTTTACCAAGTATAATCTAATGCCTATTTGCATTGATGATAGCTGAACTTGAAGAAGGGGATGTTCTTTTCAAAGAGGATTCCATCAAACTTATCTGTATGGCTATGAGGGTGAGCTGCTATATTGAGTAGCCATAGTTCTAATGGAAGAGTTGAGTGAACAGCCATGATTCACCACTAGCTGTCATTTGCTGCAAAAATGCAGACTGAAAAATTCTCATCCTGTATGAGTGTGATGTATGCAGCAAGAGTTTTCTGCATATTAGATTCTCAATCTTTTATCTTCTTTTTTAACCCCTTCTCTTTCCCCTCCCCCTTCTCTCCCCCTCTCCTTCCCTTCCCCTCCCCTCTCCTTCCCTCTTTCCCCTCCCCCCTCCCCACTATAGTCCTATGCCGGTTCCAAGGACTTATTCACTGCTACATCTTCCTTGCTCATGGTCCTCTCAACAGATGGTGAGTTAGCAACCAGCCACCTCTCTAATAAGACCATGAGTACATGTAGTGGAATTGTAAACCAAAATAACCCTAACTAGAGATCCTTATTCCAGGGGTGGATTGATCAACTAGCATCACATTCATTTGAGGAGTATTTCGGCAGTCATTATAAAAAAAAAATTTTTTTTAAGACATAAAAAGGCAACTTTTAGGTGACTACTCTTTTAACAGAGCACATGATGAATAATTCAGTCTTCCATAACACTTTGGTATCAGTCTGGCTCTGTATGTACCACATACAACATAGTCATAACTGTAATATTTTCAAATGGAAAGCAGTTTGGGACTCAGTTCATTGAGAGAGGCCAATGAATTGATCAACAGTTGCTGCTCGGTGTATTGCATTAGCGTGTGGGCCTGCCACGCAATACCTTTCTCCTCTTCGTAAACATTCAAGAAATCCTGTAGACGCAACAGCCACTTAGAACGAGACTTGCATCATACCACAAGTCCAAGCAATAATATTGACATACGAGGCATACAATAAGCACCGTTCATAGTAACTGCATTAGCCATATGCATACCGAACGTGGCAACGTATTCAGTAAAAAATGAGTTGGAGTTATTTTTTGTTGTTATTTCATGCACATAGTGAATGTTATTGCTATGGGACCTCCACTGTCATCAACTGTCTTTGTATAAGAATCACCACATTAGTACTACATAACTCCCCCACCCTTTTTTTCTGATATATTTTCAGAGTGGTTGTTCCGGAAACATGAAATAACGACTCGTCATTCACTTGCAAGAGATCAAAGAAAACCCCCCAAATAAACAATAATAACTCGTCTCGCTAATGACGTTTGGTGAATATTATTGTTGAAGGGCTTTGCAGATTGTGTTGGTCTGGTAACCATTGGGGATTTTCTTCCATTCACTCTGTTGTGTGGGGAATGAATCCTGAATAGGATAGTGAAGTAATCTTGAGACTCTTTTTCTCTTCCTTATGCCTAGTAGTGAATTACTTAAAACTCTTTAGTGGGACTGTAACCTAGGTTGTTATAATATTACTCCTTACATACCAAAAAAAAAAGTCCTTTTTATCAGAAATTCTGTTATAAACTTCATACAAAAAGCTCGGGATGAGGGACTCTATTTCCCCTGCTGGACATGCATATGGTATGATTACTTTAATGGAACACTAAGAGATGCATAAGTGGAAGAGAAGGCTACTGTAGCAGAGAAACATTGCATGTAGAAAAAAAACCTACACAGTGTGTGATTGAATACTTCAAAATCAACACTGGTTCTAGTAGTATAGTAGCACTTAGTAAGTAAAGGGACTTAGAACATACACCACCTCCTCATCAGAATCTAGTATGCTTTATATTCACTTTTTGAGTGAGCAACAGACATCCATCACATGCTAAACATGAAGAAATCCCTTTTTAACTCTTCATGTGCCAAGAAAAAAAAAAGTACTTCAAGATTTGATCCATTTTTGTATATGTGGAGTGTACATGATATGAAACTGAAAGATGATAGCAAATTTTAAGTGTTATTGTTAGACTGAACTGGACTTCAGGGATTGTTGACTAATGCAATTATATTTGCAAATCTAAAATGCTGACTTTTTCTTTGAGTGTTACATAATGAATAACTGCAGTGAGAAAGAGCATCGATCTCCTGCTTGAGGCTTCAAAAAAACATGCTCAGCTTGAAACAGCTTTACATGGTATCGTTTGTCACACTCAATTTAGATGGTACCACTCCAGGGTTCTCCCGGCATCATGCCTTCAGTTCTCCCCCCTACACTTCAGTATTATCTTGCCACTATGCCTTCAGTTCTTCCCCCCCCCCCCCCCCCGACTGGTTTCTACATCAGGTTGGTGATCATGGTCTTGTCCCTATGCCTTCAATAAATCATGATAGTGTTATGAGAAGAAAAGGAGCAATATAGATGAGTGTAGTCGTTCATTATTTTAAAATACTGCTAGGGAATAAATGTTAGGCTCAACACATTTAGTAATCAAGAAATATGCCCATCCCCTCTTTACCAATGTTCTATTTTATTGTTTTGTTTTTTTGTCTGAGTGCACTGGTCCTGGAGTACAGCATTCCTGACGTGGCAGTGACCATGCACAGGTGATTACAAACACAGCAAATACCGGAAGCAACAGATAGCAGAGTGTGCCCTTGAAGTCTTTTAATTAAATGACATATAAAATTTAAAGTTCACATTATGGTAATTATGAGTGTCATGCACCTCCAGATTGAATTACGTATTACCAAGAAATGTCAAATTCACAGTATGCTGAAATAGTAGTCCAATCTGTCATTTAATGAAGAAACATCAATTATATTTCCAGAGGAGGCGTGTTCTTAAAATTAAACTTCTGTAACTTATAACTTGAGAAAACAGCTGTTTTTTGTATAGTATCGATGTACGCACTCAACTTCTCTCCCTTCTGAGGTGAAATATGGCTCCCGATCAAATTTGCAGTGCTGTAAGACGATCCTCATAGGAGTGGGGTTCTCTTGTTTCATTTAACACAGACACGTTCTTAGTGCATTTGCAGATTTCATTATTGCGTAAAAAAACAACAAAAAAAACAAACAAAAAAAACAAAAAACAAAAAAAAACGTAGTTAGACCATTTTCAAAGAAATGGTCAACCAAATGTAGATCTATATATACAAGACTCTATGTCCTTCCATTGAGTGACTCACTCTTATTTTTAGCAATGATACATTCTTGGGACATATATCACAAGTAGTATAGGATAAGAATGATGAAATAGATGTAAAGATAGCATCATAATTATGCTTAACCATAATATAGGACTCTGGAACATCATAATTATTATAATTCTGTCCCACCCCCTCCTCCAACTCCTCCTCTTTTAGAATCGGCAGCTGCAGTGATCGGAAAGTTGGGAGGGATTCAGGACATCCTATCAGCCATGCGCTCGTTCTCTGCCGACCTGGAAATCATCTCCAACTGCTGCACTGCTCTATGGTCCCTCTCTGTTGTAGGTGAGTACTTGATGGTTTGTGGAGCAGCATGTTAAGTATTGGACTGTTGAGTAAGTACTGGACTCAGTCTTTTGGGTATGTATTGAAGAACTGTTTATTAGCATTGGTATTCATGTGAAGATAATGTCAATTTCATCACCTTTAACAACAGGCAGAGCAAAAGCCTCAACCATAAGCATTCACTGTCCTTTCAATGCTCGAGCTTGCAAGGGTGGTGAAATAGATCATATAGGGCTTTGCCACTGATCAACCGCACTGTTATTGTGTTGAATGCTTGCACACTTAGAAGTCACTATTTTGCAATCTATTGAGTACATTGTTTAGCTTTTTATGGTATGGCAGAGACTCTTTACTGTAAGCTAGCTAGCACACACATTCATCAGAAGTAGATACTGTATGTCACCTCTGCTCTCCCTAATTCGGTTTTTGCAAAAATAAGTAGCTGTTCATCTTTCATAGATTCAAGAATTTCACCTCTGACAATCAAAATATGAATGCCCCAACTCTCCCTCTTAAGGCCCCAGAAAAGGACCAAGGGCCTATAAATCCCCAAATCCACAAAATCCAAAATCCACGAAAATTTTATCCCCGTGACAATTTCCAGCTATATGATAATGCATTAGAGAGTCAGTGAACACAGCACTTGGGACATACTGGATAAAAGGATGGATGTAAGCTTATCCAGGATTCATATGCATGTGTGGACTTTTGGGAACCTAGCTAGATGTTAGTACGTCATCAGGGATGCATGTCTGGGTGCATTCGTATGTGTGTTGACTGTTTGTGGACTGGGTACTTCCTTATATTGACTGCAAACCTACACACTAAATTATTCCAGTTATGGCACATCTAATATAAATTGTCCCTATTTTTCTTCCTGCGGTGTAATTATGACATTATTGTTACTAAATATAGAATGACCTCTTATAATTATTACAATTGTGGTCTTGCTGATAAACACAGACATACTTCTTCAAGTGCTGGCTTTCAGGAACACTTAAAATTCTTCCCTTTTTGGTTTATGGCTGATGGCATTTCCTTTCGTGTTGAATCATAGTCTGTCTGGAAGTGGTTTTTGGATACAAAGTGCTCCGGTATGAGAGTGGACCATGTGATGTGAAGGGCTTCGTTTCCTGAGCTGGCCATTCAACTGCAACTCAATTAAGCATAAAATTAAATTTTTGAGAGAAATGATTTTTGTGTTAGATGTGCCACCAAATTGTCTCCCAAAAAAGGAAGTCCTTTCCTTTAACAATAATAAGTAATATCGTATTTGCCTCTTCATAACCTGTGATCATGAATCCTGAAAATTTGAATCTACTATTCAGACAGTCCTCCATCTTAAAATCCTGTTCATTAACGATTAACAGCATGAAATCTCCTTACCAAGTCTCCCTAATGGTGCATTCCCACGCAAAAGTTAAAATTATAAACCTCCTTGGTATTCTATTGCTCCCATGCACCATACCAGCACCTAAGCAAAAAGAAAAATCCCGTATCAATAGAAAAGAATTCCAGACATTTGATTGGAGGTGATTCAATTCCCTTGAGAGAATTGGAAAGATTTAGCCAATGTGGGCTGAGTAATTAGCTGGTGGTGTCTGGATATTCAGAGGAATCACCATCCCTCGACTGTACGGATTCCTAAACGGTCAAATGTTTGTACAGTTAAATTGTATCGATGATTTCTTATATAATAGTATTACCGCATAGTTCCAGAATGTTTTAAATTCTTCAACTATTGTATGGCTGAAAAGATGGACCTGTCATCTCTGTAGATATATCAGTTCCTATTGCTATTGGCAACATACACATCTGTTTTTTTATTTTTTGCTGATGCCTGCCAAAGCTTCCGGTTAAGAATTATCATCTATACTTATGGGGCCTCTGAGACTTGAAATTTAAGGTCAAACACGATCCTGCTTGAAGGTGAAAAGGAAGTTTTTAGCGCAGTGGTCACATCCTTGAAGGAAGACGTATAGACATATTTACGTATGTGCCAAAGGCAGCAAGGCTCTGTTTGTTTTAGTGTGACATTTATGTAACAATGGCGAAGGTTTCCCAGCAGCATCCAAGACTATGCATGTCTTTTGATGGACCCCCTACATGTACATGCATGTCACACATCATGTGTATATACGACATGACATGCACAGATAATGGTAATGGTTTCCCAGCACCTGTGGAATCCAGCCAGTCAAGACCACATCCTTGCTTTGGTTGCAAGATGTGATCTCATTAATTATGGACTGCCAGCCATGGGTGGGCAATTTTCTAGGCCAGCATTGCCCAGTAATGGGTGCATTGTATTGTAATAATAATTGCTTTTGTGACGAGATGTGATCTCATTATACACTAGGTGGGCATCTCTCTAGTCCAGCAAGTAATGAATGGTGGGTGGTATGTCAGCTAGAACTACCTGTAGCTCTGTGGGTATGACCTCAACTCTCAATTGTAAACAATGAAATACTCGCCTAATCAGTATTTGCATACAATTGAGCCTGAAATTTGATTAAGTGTTGCTATTATTACAGTGATTGTAATTCTAAGGTGCTAAATATAGTGGGGACATAATATAGCATGTGGCTTTGGAATATACTAGCACGTGCTTCATATATGATTCATGCATGTGCTTGCATATTTTATAGTATGTGTACTAGCATGTGATGCATGTGCTTGCATGTATATGCATGCATGTGATTTCATGTTTCATACTATCCTCGTACCCAGGCCTGCTTTTTTTCGCGGGGTGGTGGAAAAGTGAAGGGCCTGGTATCAATTGCATGCACATGTGCTCCAGCCCTTCAATTAAAGGGATTTGCTATACTTTCGGGCACGTCCGTTACACAAATCGTAATAAACGTTACATCATCGTAATTTTGAGAGCGGAGTCAGCAGCTCTAGCTAGCTAGAGACTGTTCTGTCGCTTTTGCTAGATTCAACTCACCTCACTCTCACAAGCATTCTGTGCAAGCTGTTTATGAAAGAAGTGATGTGTTGCTACCAACTGGTTAGATGAGAAGAGTTGTTGCTATCATATCATGTCTAAGTCTTACCTTTTGTTTTGACCATAAGCTTGGAGAGTGCTTGTTGTGTCTCACTTTATTTCACTGATGTGGATCAGGTCTGATGCCAGATCTAGCTAGCTAGCTAAAGCTAAAGCTGATAGAACACGCACGTGCTACATACGTTTTGATGATTACATTGCGCGAAATTTTACGTATTATTACGTGTTTAATTAAGTGCATGTGGATCCAATTGATACCAGCCCTTCACTTTTCCACCGCCCTGCGAAAAAAGCGGGCCTGGGTACGAGGCTTGTATCTATATAATGATTCATTTAGTGTGGGATGGAGTGTATCTGCACATTTTTGCAACGATTATCGTTCTCTTTGATTCTATTTATTTAATTTCTAATTTTAAATCAAAGCGTCTAATGAGATCAAATTACTCCATCCCTCTTGTTAATATTCTCAAGTGATCATCTAATCAGCAATTGAATAAAGATCAGCATGCTCTCGTGAGCCTATTCATGATATGTCATACCCTCGTCGATAAACTGCACCACGCTCCTCTGATCCTTTTTATAAGTGTGTCTATAATACCTTCTTAATGTATAGTGGAGGGCGTGTATACTCCGAGAGGCCCTTTGTTAATTTGATAACAGTAATTGAAGGAATTGCATAGTGTTCTCCTCACCCTACCCACCCACTGCCCCCAACTTGCTGGAATGTCTGTAAGATGATCACCCGTTGGTCCGTATTGTGTTCCCGATACGTTCACTTCAGCCACTCCCTCCCCCCCAAACCCGCATCTCTCACGCTATTTTACAAGTTCTTATTACTGTCTGAGTCACATTATCATCCATCCACTGATATGTGAGATGTATCATCTTTTTCACCAATCTCAGCTGATTAATCTCCACTACTCATTATAGGGATATCTGGTCTATAATGTTTCGTTTAATATTACTACAAGTGTTCAAGCTAATTTTTGTTACTAAACAATGTAAAACATTGCTTTTGTATTTATTCCTTTTATTTTCTTTCTCTAATTTCTCCTCCTCCTTCTCTCTCTCTCTCTCTCTCTCTCTCTCTCTCTCTCTCTCTCTCTCTCTCTCTCTCTCTCTCTCTCTCTCTCTCTCTCTCTCTCTCTCTCTCTCTCTCTCTCTCTCTCTCTCTCTCTCTCTCTCTCTCTCTCTCTCTCTCTCTCTCTCTCTCTCTCTCTCTCTCTCTCTCTCTCTCTCTCTCTCTCTCCACAGCAAACAACCTTGCAATCATAACAAAGGAAAAAGGTGTGATGGACGTATACAATGCCATGATTACACATGGAGACTCCCAAGACTTAATAGATGCGGCTTGTTCGGCACTCTGGTCCCTCTCCATTGAAGGTATGCACAAGTATACACTTGCTTTATTGTTCTGGTGGATTGTGCAAGAATCGAAGTACATATATTTATTTGCAAGTGCCAATTACAATTAATGTTGACATTATTGAATGTGCTATCAAAACTAGCCTGTCCTTGCCACCCCTGCTTCAGAATCACAGGAAGACATTTTCCCATGCCATGCACATCCGAGTTTAAATTCCAGTCTGTCTGAGAATTGTCGCTATAGTCAGCAAAATTAATCTAAATATAGTTAATCATACATTACAGAATCTCCCTCGAGGTGAGTGTCATCTCTAGATATCTTTTTTTCCCAGTTGGTTGTATTATAAATTATATCTCTAGGCCCCATAGAGCATGGAGCGATGCATTAAAGCCATGGTACTTAGACCATTCGTACTTAGACCCGTATCTTTTTTCAATAGAAGCCTCTTATATAATATGATTAAAGGCTACCTAAACTTCCTTTTGAATATTCACTTCATATATACTTCCCGACTTTGTCAAGTTGATAGACACAGGATTTCGTCTCCCCCCTTCTCCTGGTCCGTCCCCTACTCTCTATACTACAGCATCATGATATCATGCTGGTAAAGTTCACTGTTGCTGCACGTGTGTGGTGCTTTCACACTGAATTCATTGTGCTATGTGGCTCCTTTCATCCTGGCAACGTGTGAAGGAATTTAAATGCCAGGACTTCAGTTGACTCAGGACTTTTGACCTTTGTCCATTGCCCTCCTCCACAGTTCCCCTTTCACCCTCTTGTCCTATAATTGTTCATTTCCTGTTGTTAAGGCCATGGGGGTGTATGTGCTGCAGGCATCAGGCCACAATCACAGGGACCAACTACCTTCTTCCTGAATGTGGGCAGTGTTCCAGTATTGTTTGCGTTGTGGTCAAGCTCCTTTCAGACCCAAAAAGTGATCATTACGCTTCTGTTTATCCTGACAATAATAATCGTGCTTAGCAACGCTGCCACCAAAGTACAACTTTCCTAGAATGAAAATTTCATTTCTATATTAATTAGAAGAAATGACAGCCTCTTTATTAGAGCTACCATGGGGAGGATCATAATAAAAAGTAATATGAGTGAGTTTCCCAAGATGTTGAAAATATAAATCCTAAAGGAAGGGAGAGCTCAGATTGACCATCAAATAATGTGCTAAATAGTATCACCTCATTTAGAGCTAGCAGAGTCAGGTAGACCAAACCAGTGGCGTATGTGCAACTAGTGGAGTCAGATGGACCAAACCAGTGACTATGTGCCAGTGTACCCTGCAGCTAGTGGAGTCAGATAGACCAAGCCAGTGACATGTGTGCTGGGTAACAGGTTGACGACATGTGCTGGTGTACCCTGCAACAAGTGGGAGAGATATTAACGACGACAAAGAGAAGTCCTGACCTGTTTCTGATTTCTTTCCTCATTGTTTAATATTAAATTTCTTTAGGCGAACCTTTGCTCTGGTGTGATAGCAGTATCATTTTCCCACCACCTTTACATGTGTGCAGCTTCCATTCTACAATCATGTTTACGAGTCTACATGCTCCTTAATATTGTTTTTATTCTCGTGAAGAGCATGCCAGTAAATTAATCCCAACTGCTTGTCATGTGGTGGCACGCACAGCTTCCATTTCTACAGTCACGTTTTCCATTCTGCTTCTTAATATTGTTTTTCATTCTCGTGCTTCTTCTTCCAAAAATATGCCAGTAAATTATTCCCAAATTCCCTGTCATGTGGTGGTACAGCTGAAGCCCAGGCCAGTAGGGACACATCCTTGTCTCCCTCACGTCCCTTTGGTGGTTGCTGTTTCAAACACAGGATGTCATGAGACTCTGCAAAAGTGGTCAATAGAAACCTGGTGAATCTGGCTGAAGCTTGTTGGATTCTGCAGACTTAGTATTTTTTCCAAGCCTTAATTGTCATTTTTTACAAACCTTATTGTGGAAATTGCATTCCATAAACGAATCAACAACATTACAGCAGTGCAAAAATAATAAATATGATTTATCCAGCCAATTCTCCCCATATTTTTATTATCATTACGTCTGGAACAGGACATTGTAGGATTACCAGGTTACATATGTCATCCATCCTTTACACTGCTACTTTACCAACCTCGAAAGGAGTTTTCATAATGAGAGGGTACAACCCCATGCATATTGTATTAGAATTCCAGTTCTTTCATACCCTAATCATGGAATGAAATGAGAGGGTGCTACCCATTATTTATAATCATGGAATGAAATGAGAGGGTGCTACCCATTATTTATAATCATGGAATGAAATGAGAGGGTGCTACCCATTATTTATAATCGTGGAATGAAATGAGAGGGTGCTACCCATTATTTATAATCATGGAATGAAATGAGAGGGTGCTACCCATTATTTATAATCATGGAATGAAATGAGAGGGTGCAACCCCATGCATACTAATATTAGAATTCCAGTTCTCTTGAATGAAATTCATGAGAGGGCTACAACTAATTATGAAAGGGTACAACCCTCATACTTAAATATGAATTCCAGTTCTATTGACAGTGAGTGAGAACAGGAAGGTCAGGGTCCATTGCTAGTGGGTGCCTGAAGTTTTTTTGGGGGGTCCAACTATGTAATTAACCTAGGCGGAAATACTTGATGGCACTTTAAGGGTGGTCTCTAAGAATAGGATGAAGAGGAGATCTCTAATGGTGCCAAAAATTAGATTTTTTTCAAAAGTAAAATGAACTGTATAAATTCCCTTATTTGTGTTATAGTGGACACTTTGAAACCTGTCCTTATAGAGCGATTTCCACTCTTCAGAGATTCAGTTCATATTAGGTTCCTTGAAAAATGGGGAGATTTTTTTTTTTTTTTTTTTTGCATCTAAAATTCACTAAGAGAGCCGTTCCACTGTATCTTTTTCCGTGCACGAGGTTTTGGCCTCAATTATGACTTGTGTTCTTTATCTGAGTGAGGTCTGCCACAGAATTGTAATCAGATAGGCCTCTTTATTCCATTAGCTGGAGCGCTGAACTCATCAGTCAGACTGGGATTAATGGCTGGCTGGGGAAGTTGTTATAAGAGCTATACCAAGTGTTATGATCTAATGGTGCCATGCTTATTGTTTGGTATAATAATTAGCATGCCTAATGCACCACAAGGAGCAAGTCTAATGTCTATTACCATGCCCATGATCGAACTATTTGCCACACAGGGTAACCAAGTCACTAGAAAAAATTATATATACTGACAGCTCAATGTAACTCATCATTTATTGACATTCGTCCTGAGATCCACTAACTACTATAGTGATATTTCTATCATTGATGAATGCGTGGTATAAGATTTTACAAATAGTTCATGCTTATTGGGAATAATCATAGGTCTCACTTTGGTTTGTTTACTTATTGAAGCACGACCTTGATGACTCCCGTTAATTTCATTTCAAGGAACATAAGAGGTCTCTAATTGTATCTAAACATTGCACACTTGTAGCAACAATGTGTGTAATTATGGTGTGGGTCTTAAGTGTTTCCTAGACTTTGAGATAAGCAATTGGGGGCAGATCAAATATCCAGGAAGCTAGAAAAGGGAGAACTAATTGATTAATTAAGGTGCATCGCTCCAAAGAAATAATTCAATGTGACCAAATCGGCTCACAGTCTTAATTATGAGACTCATTATAGGTACCATGATAGAAAAAGTGATAGGTTTGGAACTATGGGACTTTGGAATGAGATCCCTAATTGTATGTAATTGAGCTTCCCAAAACACCATGACTGCTAGTAGGCTTGGAACCATCACAGAAAGTCTGAAACAGTTTCATCATGGCATGTTTGAGGAATACTGAAATGGCTAATCTAATTTAATGAACGAGACAACAATATGCAATTCCTACCAGCGACTGTTACTTAATACCCTTCCTCCTATTTATGCACATCAAAGGAGCTCGAGTGTGCCACAATATTAACCACTTATATTAACCACTGACATACTTCTCTAATTGTTGTTGGTATATTTGCTTCCACTTTACAGCTTCAATATATAGGAAGACCATTTTATCAAACAAAAATTTGAAAGGTTTGGGACTGGAATCATCTGCACAATGTCCTAGTGCAGGACTTTGGTTTCCTTGCGTCCTTTTGAGAAACTTGTGATTTTGTCTAAAATTAAGTGTCTGCATAAACAAGTGGTACCTGGTCCTGGTAGGGAAATTATAGCTCAAAAGTGACTCTTATTTGTATGCGGAATGCTTTACAAGACTTATTTATTCCTCTTATTTTTTGTGGTAGGGAAAATATAGCTCAAAAGTGATTCTTTATGACTCTTTATTTGTACGCGGAATGCTTTACAAGTATTCCTCTTATTTTTTGACAGCACATACGTAGGAGAGGAATTTGCAAGAAATGTATTTTAATTGATAAGATTTAGCTAATGTTATAAGAGCTCATAATCTCCCCCAAATACTGATGCCTAAATTAACAGGGTTTCCCCCCCATTGTCTAACATGGTAAGTGAAACTGGTTTGTCAATTTCAAATAATATAAACGCTAATTTACTAATACTGAGGGTAATAGGGGATCGGTCACTATATCCTCTTTTGGAAGTAAATTTTTGGTGTTCTTCAGAGGGTCTATTTTCCAATACTACAATCATCATAATGTGTTATTCCCCCTCCCCCTCCCCTCCTATACCCCCTCCCCCTCCTACACCCCCTCCCCTCCTACACCCCTCCCCCCTCCCCCTCCTATACCCCCTCTCTCTTTAGATGATAACTTGGCGATTATGGCCAACTTGGAAATGACAGAATGCCTTCTACAGATCATCGAAAAGTTCATGGGAGTAAGTATGTAGTGTGAAATAACACTACAAAGTTTTAACTTAACCATGTAACTTTTGTACGGTAAAATTTTTGTGGTTTCGAAGTGTGAATTCCTTGTTTTCATCCCATAAAAATCCACAAAATTTTTACCCACAAAAATTTCCAACTATACGATAATGTTGTCGTTGTTGCTCTAATGTGCACTCTCGTTCAAAGAGGCCCTTTGTGACGTCTTCATCGACACATGTAAATTAAATTATTTCATTGCTTTGATTTGACCACAAGTGGCAGTCAATTCTTGGAAGTGAGGAAGAACTAGCCAAATGACTCATTAAAGTTTTTTCTGTAGCCGTGTTTGATAGACATTTTACCATCCATACAAATTGACTACATGAGAGAATTTTGGAAGGAAGGAATGGAAGAAATGCCACTGTCGTGTGTACATAGTTTAACCTTAGTACCGGAGGTTATATAAATTCCTGTAGACTATAACCATGCCAATTGGCTAATCTCAGGGGAAGTAACACGTTATATGTAGGTGTGGCTGGATAAAAGAATTATTGCAAGCTCATTTGAGTTTGTTTTTTGCTGTTATTTCATGCAGCTGATAATCATAGCAATAATATCTAGTAGAGCTTTTACTGTGAAAATCTTGACATTCAACTACATCTCTACAACTAGAAATACCCAGCTATTGCATCATTCTATCTTTAGTTTTTGTCATTCTATCTTGTCCAAAAATATTTTTTTCTTTGCTATAGTGGTATGCCTGGCTTCCTGTTTTATTGAAATAATGTTTACATTACTCCAGTGCAAGCTGTAAAAACATGCCGTGGCTGTTGTAAAACCTCCAGAGAATATCCAGCATTCCACTACCAATCTTTGAGTGCCAGTATAACTAATGATGTAATCATTGTGCCATAGGGCCAGCCATGCCAATAGCAGTCTCTGATTGCGTAGACGTGGATAATTACCCCACATACACATATTGCATTGGAGAGGGTTGAGTGATCGGTTGTGATGTCTATAGTGAGTGTGTGGTACCTACCTAATGGCAACAAGTAGCCTATTTGTGCAAAAAATTTCAACAGGTATTCATCCATTTCTTCAGATCTCAAATCCAATAATATATATGTTGTGATTCTCAGTTTCCTGCTTTAAAATTTTTTTCCCCGACCATTTCGTATTGGCCCCTTGCCCCTAGGATTATTAGGTAGCTGTGAGATTTTATGGCCAAGGAAGTGCAAATAACTAAAGCTGATGAGTCCAGAAACCTGATTCAGTAAATTGTCGCTTCCATAGGCACAGTTGTATACCGAGATTCTGAATACGAAATATTGCGTTATCTAAAACTGATGCAATTTGAATTCTGAGACCTGAAGTTATCCATTGTCACTTATGGCATATAGTAGTATGCCCAGATACATACTTACAGGTGTCTTCCCCACTTAAATGTCTTCTGTATTGCTTTTCTTGTATACTAGACAGTGACGCAGCGATCGTCGAGTGACCAAATAAACTAGCAGGTGTCATTAAGAGTTGCTCAGTAATCTTGCTAAGTGAGAGTGTGATAACAATTATTATAAACCGTGGGAATAGATGTAGATCCACTACCATAGTAACTGTATAGTGGGAAAAATTCCGTGGGGTAAAATTTTTGTGGATTTTGAATATTTAGTACACCAAGCAAGGGAAACCACAAAAATTTTACCTCACGGAAATTTCCCACTATATTATTAATGAAAAGAATCCTTACTAGCTTGATTTGTGTAAGTTTTACAACTCACACTGTGTGACTCAAGACAAGTTTGGTAACTGAACAGCATCTTCCCCTATAATTACTGTTAATTAACCTCAATCATAACACTGTAATAATCATATGTATGGTATGCGCAGGATTGTGGCATCGTCAAGTTTGCTTGCTCAGTGCTGTGTTCAATCATTGAAGTCAACGGTGAGTCATCGTCATCCCACTGTGTGTGTTAGCCAAATGCTAATCAAGATCTCTTGCTACAATTGAACACTAGAACTGTCAGCTTTTCATGTGCTGGAGACAAAGACAGGACTATGTGGAGTACCGATCATCTTAAAAACCCTTGAGTGAGTCCATTAAATAAATTACCAAATAGAATTGTTACAATTTATCTTTTAATTTAGAGTCTATTCTTCTAATGAAGAAGTGATAGAGAACATTGCCTCTGTATTTGATAGTTTATCCAGCTACGGTAAGAGAATCTGATGTTAGTGTTGAAAAGAGCATGCATAAGATGTACTATTGTTGGTCGAATTTCACACTGACACCAGTTATGGTGTCTCTATGCATACCTTCAAAAAAGTGATTCAGTACATTTATTGACATAATTTTGTTTGATGATACTCTAATAGGCTGTAATAGGGAGTCTAAAGGTGACTAAGCATTGGATTCCATTGTACCACACTTGAGTATATAGAGGCATTCGAGTAGCTATTCAGATCATTAAATTGGCATGATAACACACTTCACCTTGCAATTACAATCCAATTATAATTGCATGCACTATAATATCAGTTTAGAATGAGGAAGTCTGTGTTTATAAGAATTTCATATCCATGGAAACACCTCATCACAATTATCAAGTGCTTGTTGTTAATTTTCCAAATTGGTCTAGATGTTACCATGGCAATTTGAGCCTGAAGCTATCCTGAATTGATGCTTGTTTCTCAAAAATGCAAGGAAGCCATAGGTATAAGCAAAACCACTCTAAGAATGCTTAAAATTAAAGAAACTAGAGTGTGTTTTCGTTGCATTTAAGGGGTGATACCACCCAATCCATTTTCAGTTCATCGTGTAAACCGTGGAAGTGTGGCTTAATGACATTATGGTAAATAGATAAATAATCGCAAAATTTAAAGGCATTTTTCTGATCCTGCATCGAGACATTCCATGTTCTGTAAATCGATAATATAGCAGTCATTATTTCTTTATAATAGATGACATCCGAGAAGAACTACTATCACTCAAGATTCCAGCTGTACTGACCGATCTCAGAGAAAAATTCTCTGCCGACAAGGTTCTTTATACAATTAAGTCTTTCCTGTCATGCCTTACTCCTACTTAATAATGAAGTTGTAAATGAATAAAGAGAACATTATTGGACCTATAATGTCATATAAGACTTCAATATTGTTATATACTATACATCCTATAGATTTTTTAACAAAATCTCTAGTTTCACGGATGTAACTAAATGCTATCATAAATCAAAGAAAACTGATGAAGTTTATGACGATTTAGTAACAGAAGCTTCTTGAGATGATACCAAAGAATGTATAATTGTAGCTACTGGGGTGACTCCATTCCGGTTTTCATCTGATATTTGATACTAATTTCTCTAATTATGTGCATACGTACACTACCCACTATTAAATTTTTGAGTGAACACAGTCCTAATCTTGTATTTCTGGGGTAGAACTTATCCATCTCCACACCAAATTTCGCTATTACGAGTTGTAGCTAAAATGAAATAAAGTGCATTGATTTCTCACTAACAATTACAGTGGAATCTCTGAATAATGGAGACCTAGCCTTTTGTCCTTTGTAGAGAGGTTGTCCTCTTTTGGTGGTTATTTTTTAATTGTCCCTTGTTGAGAGGAGGTTTGGAAGTGTCCTTTATTAGGGGGATTCCACTGTAATCATTATAACATTAACAATAACTGATTACTACATCATCCAAGGGTCCTGATGCTTCGGCTGCCATCACGAAAGCACTTGAGGCCCTCAATCTAATCAAGAAGCCCCCGTCTCCAAAACCTCCTCAAAAAGTCTTCGTTCTCTGAAAAATCTGCAATAATTTTGAACACCCTATAATAATAATAATTAGCTGGTTATATCACTTCAGTTCATAGTATTATTTCATCATTAATTTTATAGCAGGACCAGACTGGTATGGTTGATAGATAGAGAGTAGCCTTGCAACTAGATCACTTTTTCATCATCACAATCATCATAGCATATCGGTACCTTTTCAAGCATTATATTTTGATGGCTATATTGCTTTATTCATTGTTTTCGTATAATTATTAGATTAGACTCAATGATTGTTGTGGCAAAGATTTTATCACTCACCAAACGTGCCCATATTATCTTAAAGAATGCCTTCGAGAATTGGCCAGTAATTGTTTCTTGCTTGACTTGTAGTGATTCTGTTTGGGTTGGGAACTTATACTTCAATCATCATTATGGTCAGGTAACAAGGTTATTAATGAAGCTAATGAGCTACACACAAGTAGGATGTTCAGGTCAAACACATCAGTTCTATAACAAAAGCTCCCATTATTAGTGTGCTGTGTCTAGATAACCATTCTACAAGTCAATTATTGACCTTTGTGTGCCATCAGCACTAGTCAGTATTTATAATAATATTCTGCATAGCCAGGTAGAGTTCTTTTTTTTTTTTCTTTTTTTCTTTTTTTTAAAGCTGTTTTGATTATTCTCTAGAGATGCAATATTGATGATTGGGCTAGCAAAAATTAAGTGATTTTTAAAAAAAAATTCAATTACTGATTTGTAAAAAAATGACTAAAAAGTATAAAAATGTCATAGATAAAAAATGATTACATCATTGGATATTAAAAAAATACAGGCCAAGCCACTGACTGGTAGAAGAAACAATGAAACAATACTTTATAATAAATACCACATTTTATTGAGTAATGATATGGCTAATAGGAGGGGATGAGTGTTCCGTGAATAGAGCAGCTATGGTGATTTGTTTTTCTCCCCTACTTATCTGCACCTACATTCTTCCACTATCATATGCGGGTACACCACATACTCTATGCTCTGTCCCTTTGGGATCACTAGTGTGAGAGAGCTGTATTTTGTAGGCACGCAACAGGGTCCCTTGGGTGCGTTCAAGAATTGAATATCACTTCTGATCTCGGAGAGTTTCTTTGCACTCGCCATGATCTTCGCGTGGTTGTTTGCTAAGTGACTGTTGATGGACACTGTCGAATGTGAGCAGGAGCCTCTGCATTGCTTGGCATTATAAGCACTTGGAGCCAACACATAATGCAGCTGCAAGTCATTGAAATTGACATAGAAATTCTCCATGCTGCATTGGTGGTTGGTTGATCGTTTGTTCCTCTGGAGACCGGCAATGTCACTCTTGTCTTCCTCCTCCACAGAGTTGGGTTGAGTTTCATTTCTCACAATCTCCTTAATGTGTTCATCAGAGAGGTATACCAGGAAGAGAGGCTGAAGGGCTGACAATCGTTGCCTTCGTTTCTTTTGGTGGATAGGAACAATCGTAGGATCTTCGAAAATGGCAGGAACCTTTTTGGACGTTTGACAGTTGACTGTGAAAAGAATAGTGACCTCTATCACAGATTCATTTAATTTTGGTGGCCATAGACTGCGAACACCCTGAGTGATATTGAGTTCCATCCATTCAGCAGATTGGGATGTCACAGAGAGTTGATGCTCTCCTGTTGGAACCCTCAAGCTCTCATCCCTACCAAGTATATTCATATGCACTGAGAGATTGACAGAGGTCGGACGGTTTTGATTGAGAAGTCTTGGGATCACTTTTAAGTGGACTCTCAGAATGGCTTTCTCCACGGGCAGCGCCTTGCTCTGCTCAGATTCTGCAATGGACCTCCAATCAAAGATGAAACGATTCTTTGCCGTGCATCGACTTCCAGTTCTTTGCTTGGCTCTATACACACCACTCAATAAATCTGTGAAAGCCAGAGGAATACAATAAAATCCACTTGGTTTTACAGTTTGTGCCCCAGACAGTGGGATGGAACAAGTGGTTAATTCACACCTTGGTGACCTGGCTATTTTCACCTATTTTCACACCTGAGCCCTGGCTAGTTTCACATCTGAGCCCTGGCCCTTAAAGTCCTGGCTACTTTCACACTGGGCATCTATCACTTAGCTATATACAGTAGCTAATATTCTCCAGCTCCTTCATGGTTGACTGCAGACCAGTCATGGTTGACTGCACACTTGACTAGCCATGCCCACCTAGCTGCTAGCCACTATTATTACACACCGTACCTCGATCTTGTGTCGCCCATATCTCGGTGGGAAAATCAGAATTCGACAACTTCGGTCTTCCATTCTTATCTGAGAGTTGATTTCTGAGGTTTACCATATAGTCCACAGCACTAGAGGATAGATTCTGCGTCTTGGTTGCTTTTCTTCTCTCTCTCCCCAGACTTTCAAGTAAGTGATCTTGCTCAAAACTTCGAGCAAATGTGAATAGGATTAATAGAAACGCCAGGTATTTGGTCATGGTTTTACTTTGATGTAATGATTTCATTATAATGAATAATGCTTGATTAAAACTGTTGTAAATCTTGCAAGCTCGTACTCTTTTTATAAACTAAGCCACCGTTATTATAAACACGTCATACATCCTTTGCGCATGCGCATAAGTCAGCCACAGCGCGCGAGCGCGAGCTGCTAACAATCTATGCTGCTACACTGTGTATTATTAACTACCCTGTACCTACATTGCTGATCAGTATCTTATAAAGTTATGGAAGTACAATAATAATATAATTGCAAAAATTAATGATAGGTATTTTAACATGCATTACAACATGTCACAATGATAATGGATTGAGCTTAACACTATAAAGTAAAGTAATAATGCACAAAACACAGACACAGTGCAATGCTAAAGACAATTATTACCTACAGCCACATCTCGATGCTACAAAATCTGGAAAGATTCGCTGTTCTACCACGGGGTACCTCGTTACCGTAAGGAGCATAAGAGGATTATATGCTATGGGAGAGCAACAGGGTTCCTTGGGCTTGGGGTTGTCTGCATACAAAGAGGTGTTCTTCTCTCCTTCTGGGATACTAAGATAGTGAACATGAGCCCCTGCCATGAGTCTAGCGTAGTTTGTACCCAGGGAAGGGTAGAGTCGAACGTATTGAATCCCACAGCGACCTGTGCATGTCTTGATGTTGGCTACCAGGGGAGAAAGGATGTAGTTGAGTTTCAGATCACCGAAATTGATGCGGAAGTCCTTTAATTGGCAGCCATTGGTTTTAGTGACATCTCTCTTATTCTTTGATGATACACTCAGTATTTGATCATCAGAAAAGAATCTTTGATTCTCTTCAATTGCCTTTCTAACATTTTCATCATTGATGAATACAACTAAGAATGGCTGATGACGCAGAAGTCTCTCTTTTCTTGCATTCCTCACCTCCACAGCTGGATTGACAATCTTTAGAGGGATTTTTGTTTGCTGTTTGCAATCGACATCGAACTTCATAGCAATAGTAATGATTCCAAGTTTTAACATCGGGTCCCACACAGCTTCTAACTGATCAGTCACATCAAGTTCCAACCAGTCATTTGAGTTCCGTGTCACTTGTATGGTCTTTATTGGAACCCATGACTCTTCATCATATGACGAAGTAGAATTTCGATCAGTTTCAAAGTTGAGGATCATACTGATATTAACAGTAACATTCTGTTCCGTGGGAATATGCCTTCTCAAGACTTCTTTGTAGACACGTAAGAGTGCTTTGGTCATAGGGAATTGTCTATCTTCGTCTCCAGAGTCCCATTTGAAAGAGAGTCTATATGCACTGGAGCATTTACTTGGAGACCACATCTCTGTTCCAGACTGGTTGTTGGCAATGTCTACATTTTTACAAAAAGGGAGGGATTAGTACCTGAATATTTCTGTACTCCTTGTAAGATTTTACAAGGGGAAGGTTTAATTTAGAAGAAGCTAGAAGCTGTTACTAGATCTCTGAGCAGGATATGCTGGAAATCTAGTAAATTAAGGTCATAGGACAAACTTTTAAGTAATAATAGTATTAACAGTTTGCATTTGGGAAAGTGAGAACTTTATTGGTGCCCACTTACCGCATGTGTGTAGGCAGAAATACACTGCTTTGGGGAAGTATTAAGTGTCCTTGACAATGATAATAAGATGATGGTTTATACTCCCCTGAGCTGATTAAACGGACACATGAATATCATTAAGGTCACCCCGGTGAGACCCCAGATTTAAGTCATTCAATGGTTTCAAATTTTTGAGGTTCCATCCAGAACCCTCACCATGGACCAGGAGTATAATCACATTGGCTAATATCATGCTAATAATTAGATCTATTATCTGAAATCAAAAATGTAATTCTCAAAAAAAAAAATATGATTTACATAATAGCCACGTTAATTGGATTACAAGCAGGCACTTCCAGTGAAAATCACTTGCTGAATTTGAGGAATTTTCTGATCACAAGATGTTCTCTAAATTTGGCACCATCAAGTACTGTTATAGTAATAGGCTATTGAAGGAATTTTTTTTTTCTGAGATAGACACTTGGACATGTTATTATTATTATTATTATTATTATTATTATTATTATTATGTCCTAGCTATTCATTTGAGTTAGCAATAATTACATATCAGCCAATGATTTTTTATTGACAATAATTTTGGAAGAGACTCAATGTTATGTTTTCTATCTATGGTATAATATAAGTAGCTATAAATTAATTAGACATGCAAGTGTAGTAAGATACAGCAACATGCTTCATTGGGTTACTATACAGACAGACAAGTTTGACCTAAATATTAAAGAACAATTAATTATACATTCAAACTTGCTAGCAATACTCAGCAATTACTATCATATTATAAATGAATATAAACAGTGCTAACCATAATCTGGGAGGCAAAAGGTGGAAGTGGAGTAGTCAGTAAGATTCAGTGACCTTGGGTTCCCTGCTTCATCTGCAAGAGAGGACTGCAGATCCATCATATAGCGAATAAGGGGCGACCTCGTTTCACCTTCTGAGGCGCAGATGCACAGTGACAGGGTTAGCAAAACTCGGAGCATCTTTGAATCATTCATTTACAGAATTGTAAACAGTGCATGCAAGCATCCGCATTTAAAGTGATACTTCCAATTCCACGTGCTTATTATTATTTGCGCGAGCAGCCAGTCACGTGGATATTTAGAACTCAGTTGTTTTTTTGTTTTGTTTTTTTGCAAGGAACTTCTTGAGTAGGTCCACTAGACAGAGCTGTGGTTCTTTGTCCTTTGAATGAAAGCATAGTCGAGGATTCATGGCAGCAACCCCGCGGGCCAGTTTGTCAAATTTTCCTTCAGGAATGGTTGTCATAGCAATGAAAATCAGAAAGATGCACTGGTATAGCTAGCATTATTTCATGTTTTTTTTTATTTACATTTTTTATAAGAAAGCAGGGGAAGTGGATCTTTGTTAGTGCATAATTTTTTTTGGCAAAGATGAGTGAAAATTCAAGCAATACCTCGTCATGTAATGAGACGTCTACCAGTGGACAAGGGACAATCTTATTTATCGCGATTACCATTGGAATTGGTGGTAAGTGTCTGTTCATATTTAGTGCATGACCAGCTGGTATTTCAATAGCTATGTTTATTAATTGATTTGCTCTTGAGCCTGACCTTTGCGTATTGTATTTCGAAGTTTAATTTTTTGTTTATATTCTCTGCAAGGAGTACAAGTGGAACATATGGTTGTGGCATAATGTATGCTATAATGAATATTTCTATTTGCAGACCACACCCATTAAATGATGGTCATGGCAAACTTGATGCTAATGATAACTAGAGAGAGAGAGAGAGAGAGAGAGAGAGAGAGAGAGAGAGTATTTCACTTTGCAGGCCTTGAGATTCTTTGTCGGTAATTATTATAGATGCTTATGCAGTTAAAATACATTTTTAGTATAAGATGTGCCCAGTATAAATGCCCAAATCTGTGTTGAAGGTTTTCTTATATCGGACATAGATATCCACATGCCCTATTCCACACATAGAAACATTCAGTCACGATCGAAACTCTTTTGTTTTCATTATTCAGTTCTAGTTCAGATGCTTGTCCTAGTTCGCAGATAAAACCATGGAAGCTAGACCTTGTAATCACCCCTATCCATATAAGTAGATCCTTAATGAACATTTAGACTTTTTAAGTAGTGCCTAATTATAAGCCATGTTGGTTCCACATTACAATCTCTAAACTAATCAATATTTAACTAATTGTGAGGTGTAAGTACTAGAGATTCTTGTTTATGGTGCCTAATTTGACCAATAAACTTGAGGTCTCCAAAAATGTGTACACTCGTTAATTGGTCATCTATTTCTCCCTGAAAATTCTGATGGTGACCTATAAGTTTGACCTTTCGGTGTAGGAGGAGAGTTTTGCTGGTGCCAAGGAGCTGCAGTATAATTGATAATCTAAATATTTTAGGCATGTTTAAAATCATAGTAGCAGCCTGAAGTAACAGCCTGACACGGACTTTTCCCGTCAATTCCCCCATTTGAGAGGTCAATTTTTTGCCTTTTGTGTGGTTAAATTCCTATTATCAGCATGGGACTAGGGCTATCATCTGGTCTGTATTTACTAGTCAAATTCCACTATCACTAAATACACTTAATTAAAGACATAATAATATTATTATTCAGCACATGGTGCACATTGTATTTAAAAGTACCAGATGGCTTCCTTTGCTTGGCCTAGTGTTATAGTGCTCAAAAGGCAGTGGAATGTAGCTATTGGAAATTCATCAATATAAAATAATAGTCGTAGATTTTATGCCTACTTACCTTATTATTCTGGCTGGGCCATGCTGCCCGAGAAATAACTAATCAGTTTGGGGTGACCTTATTATGTACCTATTTTAGGAATTTTATCTTCACTCTCATCGCCAGTTTTTGGCCTCACCAGTGGTAAATAGACAATGGAAGTTTAGATCAGTGATGATCTAATCTATTCCTTTAAACCTGAATGGGATCGCTGCATTTGAGGTTGAATGCTGGACCAATAGGATTGCTGGTTGATAAATGTCTGACCAATACAATTGGTGATTTAAATTGTTGTGGCCATGGTATATGTATGCAGCCTTGGGCCTACACCACCTCAGGGCATAATAAAAGGATTGGAAATCAAAGTTACCATTGAGTATTTAGTTATTACGTTGT
The DNA here is from genome assembly GCA_963924555.1 of Crambe crambe. Lineage (NCBI taxonomy): Eukaryota > Metazoa > Porifera > Demospongiae > Poecilosclerida > Crambeidae > Crambe > Crambe crambe. The sequence goes on along the minus strand of OZ004593.1, from coordinate 5,306,444 downwards.
ATACATATTTATGTAAACGTCTAAATAGTTTGAATACCAATCTCATCATGTCACTTCAATCACCAATTTGAAGTACTATCTTAAAAGTGCGACCATCCAAGATTAACTATTCATCTATCACTGATATACGGTAGTGTGGACACATTTAATACATAGCTATGTGACAGTCGAGGGTAGAAATCAAACTTTATTCACACTTTCTACTTTTGAAAAAAAAAAAGTTTGAAAAAGGTGGAAAACTTTATTGTAAAGCATTAGTCATGACAAAAGTAAACTTTGACTAAAACATGGATTTCTACCCTCGACTGTAAAAATATGTAAGTGTCCTTCATTAAGGAGGTGTCCTTCATTAAGGAGGTGCCCTTCATTCAGGGGTGAATTAATATTGCAGAGGGATTCCAAGAATAATATTTTTCATTTCAGGGAGTCCACATTTTAGTGATTGCACTGTGTAGTTATTACAGAAACTGAGGAAAATTTCCAAGTGTTTTTTAAAGTATATTTAGGACATTGGATGTCCCTTATTTCTAGTGTTGATCTTGTCTTATTTATTCAGCTATGGTGCGACACCTTCTAAGACGTACTCCTCTTCCTTATACGGTGGTCATGCTAGACCTTGGGCTGATCGTTGGCCTGGCTTCAAATTCCGCTGCTTTCTCCTTCCTGGAAGAATACACCTACATCTCAAGAATTGACCCTCATCTTCTCCTCTTTATCTTCCTTCCAACTCTCATATTCGACTCTGCCTTTGTCATGGACATCCACACTTTCAAGAAGACAATCTTCCAGTCTTTGCTTCTTGCCGGCCCGGGTCTGATGCTCAACACCTTATTTACAGCTCTCATGGTTCGCTATATCTTCACTTATAACTGGTCGTGGGTGACAGCGCTGCTGTTTGGGGTGATTTTGAGTGCTACAGATCCTGTGGCAGTTATAGCCCTTCTCAATGAACTAGGTAGGTGGAACCGTGTTCATAATTGGTATGTAATCTGACAGGGGCAGGGTAGGCTTATAACTGGTCATGCTGCTGTTTGGGGTGGTATGAGTGCTATAGATCTGGTGGTTGTTATAGCTGTAGGTGGAGGCATGTTCCTAATTAGTGTGTAATCTGACAGGATAACTAGTGAGACTATGTAAGTAGGTGGTAATGCGATCTAATTAGTGTGTAATCTGACAGGATAACTAGTGGAACTATGTAAGTAGGTAATGCATATTGAAGTGAGTAGGGTAAGGTTGTCCTGTCTGATACCTATGTACTTGCATAATCTGATAGGTATATCTAATTAGTGTGTAATCCGACTAGGGTAACACTAATTGTGGTTCTAATTAAATGTGTAATTCAATAATGGCCTTCTGAATAAAACCCTTCTAAACTCATTTCTCAAGTTTCATTGGTTCAGTTTTCCCTAACCTCCTCAATTTTTTTTTTCGTTTATAACTTTCAGTTTCTGTTTTCCTCCTTACCTCACATGATGCAGGAATTTCCAAGCAGTTGAGTACTGTGATAGAAGGGGAATCGCTACTGAATGATGGAGTGGCCATCGTCATCTTTGACATCCTCCTCTTTGAGCTGATACCAGGGCAGTCGAGATCAGGTGAGCCATTCTCAAACCCACTACATACAGTCATGCAAATATTCACAGCCTACTAAGAATTCTTCCATTGCTATGGCTACTGGGTAGTGTGTGAAAGGACTCTTTGTTATGCATCTATGCTCACTGGGAAATCTAAGTCAACTTTTGAAATTCCTATGATACGATGCTCAGTCTAATATGGAGATATTATATCCAGGCATGTGTTACGATGGAGAGTGAATGCTTTTTAAAAATGTCGTACACATGTACAGTGCTTGAAATCAACAGGGATCCATTCCTAAGGGCTCAGACTAATGTTTACTTGATCCCTTTGAATGCAAATAGACTTTGTGTACTTGGAATAATAAAACATGATAGGCAGACTTGTCGAATGCAGACATATCAAATGCCTGCTGTCCATAATATTCTGTCATAATGTGTAAATGTATGGATATTTTGTTTGTATATCTCGGAATAATCCAACCGCATGGCAGAGGTGACATGTCCATTGCAGACATATCAAATAACTGGCATTATTTCTTCCAGAATAATTCAGTATACCCTTAATTATTTTGAACATGCCACATTTGGTGTTCCTATAAATGGTTGCCATGGATACATATCAGTGCTTTACTTGTGTAACTATAAGTTGATGATAAAATTAGGAATGTGCCTATCGCTATGGTTACAGGTAAAACAGGCCATCACACTTTTAATTGCTAATTTTGAGCAGTTTTTATGAAATGTGATCGCCTCATTGCACCAATTCCCAGTGCTGTGACCTCAGTGACCTCTCTCAGCAGTCGACACATGATATTATTAGTAAATATGTGAAGATTGTTATGTGAACAAAGAGTTACAAAGATTTGCAGGTGTTGTGGTTAGACACATGACATGCATTCAAGTAAACATTGAGGTCACGTACTAATTCCTTCCATATTTTAATCCCATAGATTTAATTGCTGAACTTAAATTAATTATTCAACAAATCCCCATATCATTTGGTGTAAGCAACAATGTTATAACTGAAGAAGTTGGATGGGCAAATTTGCAGAAACCTTGACTCTTACTAAGTGAAGGAACCTGTTTATGCATATATTCATGTTACATACATGCATAAATATAGGTAAATAAATGCATGCATACATACATACATACATACATACATACATACATACATACATACATACATACATACATACATACAGCCTGCTGAGAGCCATCTGGGGTACAAATACCGTAGATTCCAAGGTCTCAAACATTTAGCTCAGAGAATCCATACCTCAAGGATGTGGTTTTTCATAATAGTAGTGTTTTCCCTGTCTTTATGACTTTTCAATACACATTATAGCCTTGGACATTTTTGTGTACCTAATCCGTGTGGCACTCGGAGGTCCAGCCTTCGGGTACATCATGGCACGACTGACTGCCTTTTGGCTCTCCCTTGTCTTCAATGATGCAGTGGTGGAGATCACCATCACACTGGCCTCCACTTACTTCACTTACTACGTGGGGGCTGCCTTGCTCCAAGTCTCGGGGGTGCTGGCTGTCGTAACCCTTGGAATCGAGGTCAATGCTAGACGTACTAACATCAGCCCTGAAGTGGAGATCTTCATACACAAGTATGTGTCACATATGTGTGTGTGGAATGTGCATGGTGTGTGTGTGTGTGTGTGTGTGTGCAACAGTAAGTAAGAAAATATAGAATAGAAAGGTCTCACCTTGGAACATATATTTGATGTTCTTGTGCCAGATGTTCACATGACATGACTATGTCCAGCCTAGTCTGTCTATTCTGTCTGTCTCTTCATGCAAGTAAAACATAATTGTCAGCATTGACCAAGCCTGTACAGTCATTCGTGACAGGCGTCTTGTCACTCTGACCGTAGTAATGGTTTTCTGTGTATTATTTGGAAGACTGAAATTTTTGTATGATAATAATCATGATGCATTTTATACTTTGCTCTCATGTGAACTGTAGATTCTGGGGCATCTTGAGTTACCTTGCCAACACCCTAATCTTCACCCTTGTGGGGTTTGTCATAGCCAAGCGTGCCTTCTCTGGTGTGGGTTACATGGACTGGATCTTCTTAGTCACTCTGTACTTTGGCATCAATGTCATAAGGTACATATTAGCACCAGTCAATTTCATCACCTTTGGCAACAGACAGAGCAAATCCAAGCACTCAGGCTCAAAGATGGTGAAATTGACTGTTATAGTACCATAAGCAATACAATCATCGTTAGACAGAGAGAGAACTTCAAAGTATCATATGATCCAATATTAATATCAGGTATCCTACGGGACTGAGCTGCATATCTTGAGCATCTGAGCCAAAAGGGCCAAGGCTGAGGCCAGCCTCCTCAGCCATGGGCCAGATATCGTCTGGCTCCAAGTATAGGCCTGTCCCTCTGGGCTGTTTTTTCCAATAAAGATCTTGTGTCCATTCTGTTTTTGAATGTAGGTATCTAGCCCTTTCTTGTACAACACATGGAGAGCACACTCCTCCCACCCAGCCTATGTACAGGTAGCAGTGTGAAGTCTTATCTCTGCACTGGCAGACATGGGCAGGATGCCTGGCATTTTCCTGCTCACCACAGCACAAAAGTCTTCTTGGTCAGAATGTATTGAGAGCCTGCCCTAGGATGGTCAGATCTCAAGTGATATGGACTGTCCCTTTTTTCATTGTTTGCTGTTGTTGCCTGAAGCATTATTGTAGAAATGATTCTTCTTACTTTCCTCCATTTGCATGCAGTGGGGAGTCACACTTACACACTGGCACACAATAGCCTCAAATCTTTGAATTCGAACTTTTTGTTCATTTGTACAATAAATCATTGGATTGGAGACTCAATAAGTGGATTTGGGGGAGGCAAGGGGGGGGGGGGGGGGGGGAGGATATCCAAGGGGCGGGCCATCCAGAATTTGAAATTTAAGCCTCTTCCCTCATTCCCTCCCTGTGGATGAGTCACTTACTTCAAGAATCTTACTAGTGGCCATAGATAATGCACTTTTATATCCTGTACTGAACTTACTTCACTGATTTCTGTCTTTCTTTCTTTCTTTCTTTAATAGCAGAATTTCAATTGGTGACATAAACTACAAGTTCAACTGTACTTCTGCAATGTGGTTAGCTACTGACAGAGCAACACTTGCTCTGATCTTCATGGCAATACACTAATTTGATCTGCTACCAAGATTCGTTTATCTATTGATGCGTATGCACCTGTGCATTATAATTCCATTTATGTAACGGAATCAATTCGAGCCCAACTGCCCTTTCCCAATGCCACAAATATGTCAGTGCTTTCCTGCCTTAAAGGTGTAGTTGATATTTAAAACACTTTGCTTTGCTTTGGTCTGGCTTTGAGCTGTAATCTTGGTGCCAGTCTTTCCGATTAAGCCTAATGTGGTCGCACACTGCGTAGGTTGTTCAGTTGCATCTTCCTCCTTTAATTGTCTCTCTCCCTAGCCACTGTGACAATGGCACCAGATGTATTGGTTCCTTCCTCATCACTGTTTATTCTGGAAGGGGGAAAAGGTCACTTTCATGTGTTTGGTAGAGAGTTGGGGAATGATACAGCAAGTTTCCTCACTTTTGCCACTCCTGGAGCTAGAGCCTTTTAGACCAAGCACTCTGTGCTCAAAGGTCTATGTACACTGTGACTCATGGAATGTGCTGCTGTTATTGGAAGTTTATGATGTGGCCATGCATATATATATAATACATTATGTAACCACATCTGAACCCAACAAACTGACAACTGCATTAATCTTTTTTCTTCTCTCTCTCTCTCTCTCTCTCTCTCTCTCTCTCTCTCTCTCTCTCTCTCTCTCTCTCTCTCTCTCTCTCTCTCTCTCTCTCTCTCTCTCTCTCTCTCTCTCTCTCTCTCTCTCTCTCTCTCTCTCTCTCTCTCTCTCTCTCTCTCTCTCTCTCTCTCTCTCTCTCTCTCTCTCTCTCTCTCTCTCTCTCTCTCTCTCTCTCTCTCTCTCTCTCTCTCTCTCTCTCTCTCTCTCTCTCTCTCTCTCTCTCTCTCTCTCTCTCTCTCTCTCTCTCTCTCTCTCTCTCTCTCTCTCTCTCTCTCTCTCTCTCTCTGATCACTTCATTCTCCCTCTCCCTAGACTGATGGTGAACATCATGTTTGCTCCCATCCTGGCTCACACAGGCTACCCTATCTCCTGGAAGGGTATCATGGTCATCACGTGGGGGGGACTCAGGGGAGCGGTGGGGCTTGCTCTGGCCCTTGTCGTGGAACAATCAGATGGAGTGCCTCAAAACACTATTGGCAACAGGGTGAGTCAGCTAAGCAGTAAAATCCATAAGATGACAGCTTGCTTGCTTGTTACATCGGATTTGTTTGTTTATTTGTTTGTAACATTGTTTGTTTGTTTATTTGTTTGTTTTCATTACATTACCTCAGCATACATTATATCATCCTATCTCCTGAAATGCGAGTTAAAATCACATAACCAAAAAGAGGCCGTCCCTTCAATTAAAAAGTTAAGCGCAAACTGAAAGACGACCCCTAAATATTGATGGGTTGCCTAATGTCAGGTCAGTGACAGTGAGACTCTCCAAGGAGTTGTGAGCAACTTGATATCAGAAATGTCAGTCACAACATGCACAATGGCATATCACATAGCAGGAAAAAGTATTAACAGTTCAATTTTTGACAGGGAATTTGGGAATAATTTACTGTGTTATGACTTGAACCTTACAGATCGTTAAATTAGTACCAATAATGTGTGCTTTCCTCCTTGCATCTGATTTGTGCTGTGAGCAATAGGTGTCTGTCTACAGCTTATACACACCTAGTACCTACCACTTAAAAATGTGTGGTCTCAATTTGTTCACATGATTGTTAAGTGCCAAACAGTTTAAAAGGTTAGACAGAAAGTGTGATAACAAGTGCCACTTTGCACATGCAAAGGCATTAGAAGAAATTTTTGGAACTAGAAAGTGTCCTGATAGAGCATGATAACTCTCTCTCTCTCTCTCTCTCTCTCTCTCTCTCTCTCTCTCTCTCTCTCTCTCTCTCTCTCTCTCTCTCTCTCTCTCTCTCTCTCTCTCTCTCTCTCTCTCTCTCTCTCTCTCTCTCTCTCTCTCTCTCTCTCTCTCTCTCTCTCTCTCTCTCTCTCTCTCTCTCTCTCTCTCTCTCTCTCTCTCTCTCTCTCTCTCTCTCTCTCTCTCTCTCTCTCTCTCTCTCTCTCTCTCTCTCTCTCCCTTTACAGTTCTTGTTTCTACTGGGAGGGATCATTTTGCTGACTCTGATCATCAATGCCACCACAGTTGGTTTCCTGCTGGACACTCTGGGCCTGAGCGACATTTCCCATGCCCGTCGTGTCAACATGAGCATCGCCATCCGCCGCATCAACGATGCCAAGGCCAGGGCCGTCCGGATACTCAAGATTGACCGGTTCCTGGCTGATTCACACTGGGAAGTGGTTGAGGAGAAGACAGTCATTGAGAACCCTTTTGACAGTGACGATGAAGAGCTGGAGGTATGGTTCATATCTATCAGCAAATTAATGCTGCATCTTCAGGCTCATGTTGAGTAGAATCGAAATTTTATCTTTATATTTTGCAGTGCTCACAATAACAGTCAGTCACAGGACATTTCCCAGTCATTTTCTGCCTTTGTCTGACTAATTTTTCTATTATAGCTATACTCTTAAAATTGCTATTAGATAATCATGTCTGGACAATACTAGAGTGTTACTGTGAGCCCTGTAACTAGTACCCCTGTAACTAGTACCCCTGTAATTAGTACCCCTGTAACTAGTACCCCTGTAACTAGTACCCCTGTAACTAGTACCCCTGTAACTAGTACCCCTGTAACTAGTACCCCTGTAATTAGTACCCCTGTAACTAGTACCCCTGTAACTAGTACCCCTGTAATTAGTACCCCTGTAACTAGTACCCCTGTAATTAGTACCCCTGTAACTAGTACCCCTGTAACTAGTACCCCTGTAACTAGTACCCCTGTAACTAGTACTGTGAGCCCTGTTTCGTATCTCAAACTTCTTTCAATGTGTCCTGTAATGGTTGGGACTACATAATGTATCTCCACATCAAATTTTCATGAGTATCCAAATTTGAATTTCTCTATAATGATTATAAGATTGGACTATAGATTTCTGCCCCCAAGGCTACTAGTAATCATGAGTCATAGAGAGCTTTGTCATTGTGTTTGATTTCTACCTGGAAAATGATGTTTTGTTGATTTTTTATATTCAATTCCACACTTACAAGGATCTTCCTCTTCTGATACATACATACATATAATATGCAGGCTCAGGCTGAAGTAGGCATGGCACCCAGTGCCACTGAACAAAACTGTCCACAGTGCAATGAGAAGGTCCCACACAGGCCCAACCCCAAGGAAGTGGCAGATCTGGCAGAGGACCTGCGAATGAGGATACTCAAGGCAGAGAAGACCAGCTACTGGAAACAGTACGAGGACGGGCAACTCAACAGGGAAGCTGTCCTCATGCTCAGTAATCTTGCAGATAGTGCCATGGACACACCCAACAGGTACTATGGGAGAATTTCTGTGGACTTACGTTTGTTGTGTTTTATTTTGTTTGTTTATTGTTATTCCATTGTTGTGTTGTTTTTGTTTTTGTTCCCTTCCTTAGGCTACTTGAACTGAAGGACATTGAAAGCTACTGGAGGATCCCCAAATATCTGATAGTCTTGGTAAGACCACCTGACCCCTGACCTGTAAGCACATCTCTCTCTCTCTCTCTCTCCCTCCCTCCCTCCCCCTCTCTCCCTCTCCCATCCTTCCTGCCTCCTTCCCTCTCTCCCTCCCTCTCTAGCGTTTTTGGCTAGAAAGAATGATGATGTTCAGTGTCAAATTTTCCCGTCATCCTAAGCTGTGTTTCTTTCAACCATTCCACCGACTGATCTCCAGCAAGTTCCACAGATGGTTCTTGTTCTGTTTGGTGATCGTGGACATAGTGGTGGTCATAACACAACTCTCTGTGACTGACGTCCGTGTTCTCTTCTATCTCAATATAGCCAACTATGTCACTGTGGGTCTCTATTCCATAGACATCCTCCTGAAGGTGAATCGATTGGTTAATCAACCAACAATCAATAGGGAAATGCAAAGCATTGTGGGCCAAGTGAGCATGCTCAGTGTACCAAAGGTCATCACAGAAATAGGCTACAATGTTAGGACAGACGGACGGACGTAGGATATTAGTACATATTTATGTTTGCATATGGGGGTGAAAGGTCATCATCAATACATGTATGGAAAATCCTCTAGTATTATGAGGGAAAAGAATAAGCATGGCTAGTCAAACGAAAATTACTACTTCAACTTTCAAATTTTTAGTAGTTCTTGAGAGTATCTGTTTGTTATAATATTAGTTTACTTGTTTGATGTTATTACGCATGCTGGACTGATTGATTTTGCAGCTGCTTGGTCTCAGACAGCACTTCTTTAAGAGCCCGCTGAACCTTCCTGACTTCATACTGGTGCTCGTGTCGTGGATCGACATCATGATAGAGCTGATCTTGGGATCAGAAAAGACTCGTGTTCCTCCAGTCTTCCACGTCATCATAACCTTGAAGGCCCTTCGTCTCCTCCGCATATTCATCGTCATCAAGGTATGTTCTTGGGAGTATGTCAAGTTGTCTTTAATGATATCCATAAAATTTAATTTTAAAATTTTGATGGTGAATAATGAATCTGTAAAAGTAGAATGATTTCTGCTTTAAAGTCCTTCAGACATGACATTTTTTCCAGAGTTTGCTGCCACTGCTGATTCGGGTGGTGGACTATGTGGCTCAGCAGAGACTGCAGATTGGCTATGGGATAGGGAAGGGCTTCGTCATTGGAGAGGAAGAGATCCTGCAGCAGTTTGATCGGATCGCCTCTGTAGTACGCAAGAGCATTGCCTACAGGATGAAGGGCAAAGTTGACTCAAATCGCCTCAAAGTCATCCGTAGTCTAGGTACATTATTGGTAGGGGCAACCCTCTGAAATAATCAGATATCTGAAATAAGGGCACCTTGGTAATGATGATGAAGGGGGACCCATCTAATAAACCCCTTTGAAATAAGGGCACCTTGGTAATGATGATGAAGGGGGACCCATCCAATAAACCCCTTTGAAATAGGGCACCTTGGTAATGATGATGAAGGGGGACCCATCTAATAAACCCCTTTGAAATAGGGCACCTTGGTAATGATGATGAAGGGGGACCCATCTAATAAACCCCTTTGAAATAGGGCACCTTGGTAATGATGATGAAAGGGGATCCATCTAATAAACCCGGGCACCTTGGTATTGATTATGAGGGGGACCTGTCTAATGGACCCCCCAGAAATAAGGATACCTCAGTAATGAATAGGGGGGAAACCCCTCTAATTAGAATCACACTGGTATAATTGTGTATCTAGTAGTAGATGATTTTTGCGAAACTTAATTTTTCAAAACCACAAAATCCTTACTATATGTTATGCTCGAGGTAATATCTTTTGGCTGATTGTGTTGTCTTAGGATTGATGCGTAAGGAGCACCCTGAAGTGGCCCTGTCTGTGAAGACTCGGCATGCCATCCATGGGGTGCTGAACCACAGTCGTGACACCATCACTCACTTGCAGGAGGGAGGCATTCTCGACGAAGACGATGCAGATAAGCTCCTACGTGTAAGCTAATTATTAAGTGTCTTGATTAAAGGGGTGGCCTTTGTCGGGGGTACAGTGTATATGATAATGAAGTGGTATCCTGATTAAAGGGGCAACTTCATTTCAGGGGTGTATGGCTGACTATGTAACCTATATCCATCATCAGTCCAAATGGGTACCTGTTGTGGATTTTGGGTGCCCACACCACATGATGAGAAGAGATAGCCATAAATTCCTAGCTAGGTTACCAGCACTGGCTCTTGGTGTCTGCTTAAGACATGTCCCAAATCAATTTACTACTTCAAGCTTCCAGCAAACTCTGACGATGGTGCCATAGCCACAAGTCTCTTGATCAAAGACATTGCTACTTGATTGTGAAGTCTTTTAACAACAGTGTGTTTTCATTTCTCAAGAAAGTTAAAACTGAAGTGGAAGGGTTGCGGTTAATTAACACAAAGCATGAAGGTCACGTCTGTTGAGATTGAGTAACTTGACACAACTCCCATGGTATTTTAAGAATGAAAATAACATAATTAGTTGTTTAATTGAAGGAGTACTCGATTTTTTACTCTAACGATTTGCACAGTCTGCTCCAGATCTTTTGCGTATAATGATGTGTATGTATGTGTGTTTGTATGTATTTGCTTAAATTTATAATTTCTAGAATTTTCCTCGTCCAGCCACGATTCTTGACGGAGCTGCATACCGAACCTTACAAGATGGGATCAGTAGGAACAAAGAAGTGCCGATGCTTTGAAGCATATCTTACGAGTGCTATGATACCAGCCGCTAATACGATTATAATTCGATGTTAAGGCTGAAACCTGTTGGTGGTGGATATTTCAGTCGGGTGTGTGACCACTTTAAACCAACTGGATGTACCCCTGAGTGACAATGTTTATTATCAAAAGGGACTGGAAAATTGATAGTACTTTGCCGTTACATAACCAAGAACATGCCACTTCCAAGTGAGGAGAACCACAGCCAGTATGCATTGGTATGAATATCTCTCCACGCTAATACCGACTAGTACAATGTGGTGCCACATATCTATGTTTCCACTAGTAGCAAGAGCATGTGGCATTCATGTGTCACAGGAAATATAATTTTAAGAAGATACCACAGTTCCATGTTTCTGTGTACCGCTATTGTACCAAGAGACTATGATTGTTATCGCGAGTTGTGCGGCAATGCATACACAGGTTTTCATAGCAACTTCCAGGGCATTTGTCCTTTTGTTTTGACACGTGGTATGGCTATGGCTATATAACAGAGGAATTATCCTTACAAAGAGAAGCTTAGATATTATGTAAGAGGGCATTATTATAGCTAAGGGTGTCATATAAGAGGGAAATTATTCTTGTTACCATGCCACACGACCTCTATTATCCTGCAAATCATTGAACACAGAAACATTATGTAAGAGTGCGTTACCATGCCACACGACCTCTATTATCCTGCAAATCAGTGAACACAGAAGCATTATGAAATTATTCTCATTACCATGCTACACGACCTCTATTATCCTGCAAATCATTGAACACAGAAGCATTATGTAAGAGTGAAATTATTCTCATTACCATGCTACACGACCTCTATTATCCTGCAAATCATTGAACACAGAAGCATTATGTAAGAGTGAAATTATTCTCGTTACCATGCTACACGACCTCTATTATCCTGCAAATCATTGAACACAGAAGCATTATGTAAGAGTGAAATTATTCTCATTACCATGCTACACGACCTCTATTATCCTGCAAATCATTGAACACAGAAGCATTATGTAAGAGTGAAATTATTCTCATTACCATGCCACACGACCTCTATTATCCTGCAAATCGTTGACCACAGAAGCATTATGTAAGAGTGAAATTATTCTCATTACCATGCCACACGACCTCTATTATCCTGCAAATCATTGAACACAGAAGCATTATGTAAGAGTGAAATTATTCTCGTTACCATGCTACACGACCTCTATTATCCTGCAAATCATTGAACACAGAAGCATTATGTAAGAGTGAAATTATTCTCGTTACCATGCTACACGACCTCTATTATCCTGCAAATCATTGAACACAGAAGCATTATGTAAGAGTGAAATTATTCTCATTACCATGCCACACGACCTCTATTATCCTGCAAATCATTGAACACAGAAGCATTATGTAAGAGTGAAATTATTCTCATTACCATGCCACACGACCTCTATTATCCTGCAAATCGTTGACCACAGAAGCATTATGTAAGAGTGAAATTATTCTCATTACCATGCCACACGACCTCTATTATCCTGCAAATCATTGAACACAGAAGCATTATGTAAGAGTGAAATTATTCTCGTTACCATGCTACACGACCTCTATTATCCTGCAAATCATTGAACACAGAAGCATTATGTAAGAGTGAAATTATTCTCATTACCATGCCACACGACCTCTATTATCCTGCAAATCATTGAACACAGAAGCATTATGTAAGAGTGAAATTATTCTTGTTGCCATGCCACACGACCTCTATTATCCTGCATTATGTAAGAGTGAAATTATTCTCATTACCATGCCACACGACCTCTATTATCCTGCAAATCATTGAACACAGAAGCATTATGTAAGAGTGAAATTATTCTTGTTGCCATGCCACACGACCTCTATTATCCTGCATTATGTAAGAGTGAAATTATTCTCATTACCATGCCACACGACCTCTATTATCCTGCAAATCATTGAATATAGAAGCATTATGTAACAGTTCTCATTACCATACCACACGACCTCTCTATTATCCTGCAAATCATTGAACACAGAAACATTATGTAAGAGTCCATTGCCTTAACAAGACCTCAATTATTCACAAATCATGCTATAAAGAAGAGCAATATGTTAAGTGCCGTGCCTTCAATTGGACCTCACCGTGGCTCTGAGGTCATGAGAACCACAGGCTTAATTTGATTAGCATTTCACATCTGTTTAATGTGTAGGGTCTCAAAGTTAACTCTCTGGCTTTGCAATGTCAGTGATATCATACGATAGTCCTTTAATTTTTTTATCAAGGAAGCCTTTCTCAAAGAGATGGTGGTACACTTCACATTTCTTTAGTTCTTCAGAGATTAGTTGTTGTTCTTGCTATTTGAAGTTTCCACGGGTATAGATTTCCACCTCTTTCTCGATAAGGCAAACTTTCCAATCTTCGTGACTGAGTTCAGCTTAGAAGTAAACAACGATATTAACTGAATTAGGTCATCACTGTATGATCCTAATTGCCTTAATTCAGAGCTTCATTAAAGAATCTCCATCACTCAATCTATGAAGCCAGTAGCGTGGCAATCCCCCAATTTGGCCATAGGACACGTGTGAATAGTTGTGAGTCAAGTCTGAACCATAATTTTTTTGTATGTAATTCTTCTTTCCACTGGTGGACTGAACTACCATATTAATATGATATGGTAAAATTTTTAGTGCAGATACAAAGAGGCATTGGGAGCACCCGCCCCTCCCCTCCCTGGGTCAGCTATGGTAATCAAATTTAGTGGCAGATGGGGTTGGTGCACTGAACGCCCTCCCCAAATCAGCCCATTTCATGGCACATGGTCACCACACCTATCCTCTCTTACTCCTACATCCTTTGATTGTTACAGGTCATCGAGGTGAAGATGAAGCGACTGCAACGTGCCTCTCTGATCCTCCCTCTTCCCGATCCCCACACTGTCCTGCGTAGCCACCCCTGGCTGAGCGGTCTGGACAATGAGATCCTGAGACTCCTGGAGGAGTGCGCTGAGTTGGAGCAGAGACAACCGGAGGACGTCCTCTTGCAGTATAGGGAGATACCCCCAGGCATACACATCATTGTCAGTGGACTTGTAAAGGTCAGCTGGCTCACATAATGTAGTTATCATAGTTATACAGCTAGCCCTAGCCCTAGCCCAAACCTCCAAATAATGGACATCCATCCTTTATCCTTAGTAAAGAAGTTGTCCTCTTTTGGAGGTTATTTTGCATATAAATAGATTGTCCTGCGTTGATTTTCAGCGTCCTGTATATCCATGGTTTCACTACCAGTGTATATAGAATAGTTGGTCACCATTGCAAATGATGTGGTAATTAGGTTGAATGAATGATGCGGTAATGGTCGTCACTAGCAAATGGTCATCATTGAAAAATTTGGTACTGGTTCATCATTTGAAATGGTAATGGAATTCGATCAGTTGAAATTGCTAGTATATGGTTCGTATCTATTCTATTATGGTTTGAATATTATGTTGGTTTATTTGTTTGCAGGTGATAACTTTTAAGACGAGTGAAGATCGTTCGACGTCCTTTTATTACAACTTTCCTATAGAGAGAGGAGACGGTTTTGGGATAAATCTGAACAGGTCCACGCTGACACTTCCAGTGAGAGGTACAACCACCGACTCTGGTTCTCATTTTTGCGAAGCATACGATTTCTACAGTGCTGGTAGTGTCCTGGGTGAGAAAGGAATACTGGAACACCAAGAGAGTGAGATGGTGGCTACATGCGAGACTGATGTCCTTGCATTCTTCATCGGTAGGAAGGACTTGGAGGAGTTGATGCGGAGATATCCTGTGTTGGAGTCGCGATTGTGGAGAATCCTGGGGGTACACATTGCAGCCACTCTGCTAGTCCAGCTCTCAGAATACCAGGTCAGAGCCATTCTTGATCGAAATTATTTTTAAAGATTGAAATTAATTGGCCAACTTTGAAATGTGTCAGAGAGAAACAATCTTGTTTGAACTATACCCTCAATTCCCACATGTCATTTGTGTTGTTTTCCTGACTGCTACTGTCTTGCACGAAAGAAAATGTTCCAATGGGCCATCCATGCCATCCTGACTTAAAGTACTCTCTGAAGTAGGATTTTCAAGGGGGGAAGGAGCATCTTTGTGTGCAGTCTCTGTCCCTATTTAATTATTATTAATTATCAGGATTGGCCCATGCACAAACTATTGCTGATGTTGCACGAGACGGCTTACATAGTGACTGTACCAGATCCACCTGTGCTGGACATCCTCAACGACTGGAGACAAATCATTGTCATCAGCGGGGCAGTTCAGTGCATGGACACCCACGAGAAGCTGGTGGCTCCTTGCATCGTCCCGGGGAAAGTCGGGTAAGAAATTGTTGACAGTGGAACCCTATGGTCTATTTGTGTTCACTGGATCATCATTCATTATAACTTCTCAGTTCTTAACCAAATTTCAAATTTCAAAAACCAGCTGGTTGATCAGCTCTCTATTGGTGTTTTAAATGTGAAATTTGGTCAAGAATTGAAAAAGTTAGAGTGGATAATTCTACCAAATGATCAAGGGGTCAAGGGGTCATGTGAATGCAAAATAGACTTTAGATATGAAATAAAACTAATTTTCTTGTCTCATTGTATGTTAATTTTGAGGTGAGGCTCCAATCAAAACACATTTTATTGACCCACAAAAGTATCCACAAGATACCATTTCTTAAAGGATATCTTTTCTTTACCTCCCACCCTCTCAACCTTCCCTCCTCTCCTATGGGCCCTTCCCCATCTCCTCCCCCTCCCCCTCTCCTCTCCCCCTCCCCCCTTCTGCAGTCGCTTGCTGATGGACACTGGCAATCCCAAAGTGCTTGTGGTGGGCACTTCCAAGAATATCATCTTTCCAGAGACGACCGTTCTGAAGAGGTACCCCAAGAAGACTTTGAAACTCTTCCTCAGAAAAATACAGAAACTTATATGGCTTCTAATGATGAGGGTATGATATGTATGTATGCATGTGGTAGTTAAGTGGTTTGCACTCATGGGCTTGTAAGTGGGAGACCGCAAGATTGAGTTCCACCAGTGACATTAGATAATGAGAATATTCTTCTTACCAGTCCAAGGATTTCTGCTCAGCAGACAGCTATGTAATTCGTTTGCATTTTACATGTATCTAGATTTATAATATGTGACAGTTGAGGGTAGAAATCAAACTTTATTCACGCTTTCTACTTTTGAAAAAAAAAGTTCGAAATTTTATCAGTCATGACAAAAGTAAAAACGTGAATAAAGTTTGATTTCTACCCTCGACTGTCACATAATTAGCTATTTGAGTTCTGTACTGTTTATCAAATTAAGCCATCTCTTGTGGACATCCTGAAATGCAACTATATGCATTTCTTGTTTTAGATCCGATGTATGCTGATGGAAAGGTTTACAAGATGTTGGGAGTCCTACCAGAGGAGGTACATCCCAAGCAGAGAAAACTCTACACATACGGTTGGCTCCTTCAGAAGGTACAAAGTACAGCCATCATCTGACTCTAACTCCACATATGAGCACGATCAAATTGTCCAGATCGACCCCCCCTCCTCTGGCGCAGTGAGGACACAGAAGAAAAGGAGGAACACAATGAGACCTCCGATTTTGCAGATCGATCAGGTTGGCAGCATGACCGATACACATACCTGGCATGACTATGTGCACAAGGAGTCGATCAATATGGAACATGCAGACCACACCTATCACACGCACGCTGATTCATCAACTATGCCTGCCATTGTCACAGCGAAGGCGCACCATAATGACGATATCTGTTCGGTACAAACCAGTATGTCTTCCCTGTCCAATGTCAGTGTTATTATGCACGTACCACCTCCTTTAATTACCATTGACAACGAGGATAAGGGTTACGTCCATGCTAGTTGGTCTAATGATTTGGACATGCATGTGTTGGGCAAGATGGAGAGGAGTCCAGCTGTCTGTGAGATCGAGCAACATTCCATTCACCCACAGAGTGGCGGTGTAGCACAGCAGCCAGTTTCTTCTAGTCATGAAATGGAGACCTCCGATGCTCTGACACGTGATGAGACTGCACCTTCTCCCTCTGAGGAAGGCCTATCCTCTCCCTTACCAAAAGATAGTTCCAGGGAATCAGCTGATACCATCGCAACAGATTTTCACAGGCCTATGAAGGTGGAACCATCTGAATTACCCGATGAAATCAATAAAAAAAATGATGTCCCATTATCAGTGGAAGCCTTTGGAATACCTCACCTGACTGATGTAGTCGCTGCCAAGTCATCAGATTTAAAGAACGATAAAAACTTGAGCACTGGTATATTATTTGACGGTAGTCCAGGCAGGTCAATCATGAACAAAATCACGTTGGCAGCATCTGTGGATGCTGAGAATGATATATTGTTGGATGAAACAGTTTTAAAGTATGAAGATTTGACGAGCTCTGTGGATACAATGGATGAAGTTGTTCATAGTGCAAGCACCCCTACTACTAGTCCAGACAGATCCACGATGGAGATGCAAAGAGTTATGCGATCAGTGGATGACACTGTTATCCCTACTGCTCACAAATCACACCATGGTAAAAGAAAGGATTCATTTTTTGACATTATGAGTTCGTCAGTGTCTCCACAAAGTAGTCTTGCTTCTCCCCCTCATCCTACTGTGGCTGGGCCTTCAAGATCCAGCGACTCTCCCTCTCCTGCTATGGCTGGGCCTTCGGGATCCAGCAGCACTCCCTCTCCTGGGCCTTCGGGATCCGGCAACACTGTGCACTCTGAACATTCTAAATCAGCCAAGAAGAAATCAACAAAAACTTTGAGGAAAAAGAGAAAAAAAGAACAGTACAAGGTTCATCATGATAATGACACTTAGTTTTACATATTATTCTGTCATATATAATTATGATTTTATCTTACATAATGTGTAGCCATTATGGTGGTCGATTGACTCAATACTTTTAAAAACCAAAATTAAACATCAGTGGAATTTTTTTTTCCATAAATACACTCAATAAAAAATAATGATTCATGTAAGAAAAGGCGAACACAAATTATTGATAGCTAGTTCATAATGTTATCTTTTGCTAGCTATTGATGGTGTCATTGCTGTATTTCCTGGGAGGGACAGGGGGAGGAGGGGAATCCCCATCCTTCTCTGCTTCTTCTTCTTCCTGTTCTTTGGTTTTAACGTTGCTGGTCTTTTTGCTCTTGTCCACTTTGCTGTACCCATCAGCACCCCTGAGTACTACTGTTTTATCTTCTTCTTGACCACCATTGGCACTGTTCTCATCTCCTTTGTCACCATGGCTCTCATTATCGGTGCTTGTGTTTGGGGGTTTTCTGCTCTCACTCTGGGAACTTCTGTTAAGAGATTTCGTCTCATCATTGTAGCTCTCTTTTCCATCATCTTTGAGTGCATCGGTGTCTTTGTTTCTTATGCTCTTGGATACCTGGTCATCTTTCTTCATCGGTTCCTCTCCATCTTTATCTTTTTGTGTTGCACTACCAATCTGTGGATTGCTTTCCCTATGCATGCCGGTCTCACTATCTCCACAGTCTGCAAAGTTTTCACCATGAGGAGCTGCCATTTTTATTCCACCATTCAACTCGAATGAATCATTCAACTCAGTTAAGTTCAGTCCAGTGACAAGATCATGCCTGCTATAAGTCGGATTGATCTCCAGTGAATCCTCAAACTCTCGCAACGGTTTAGGACCACCCTGTGGTGGTGGAGCTGCTACACTCGTCCTTTCTACGAAGGTCCACTCTCCGGTACCTGTTGCAGCGGGAGGAGGAGAAGTGAGAGGGATTCGATGGTCTCCGTACACAGGATTATCAACAAGGTTCTCCGTACTGGCACTCAAACATCCTTGGACTGTCGTGTGTTTGCAAATAACTTCTTCCTCCTGAGGGCCATTGTTTCCAGTAATAACTAAATTACTCAACATAGCATCCTCCCGGGAGCCGTACAGAGGGTTATTGGTCATCCCATCCTCGCTACCTTGTTTGGTAATGCTTGCACCACTTGCACTCCGCCCCCTGCTATCTGCACTGTCTGCTCGTCCTCGTAATTGGGCACCAAACGACAATCCCCTACTGGGAAGCATCTTCTTGACTTCCATTAGCTGCTTTTGTTGTTCTTCCACATTCCCCATCGAGCCGTAGTCACCCTCTTGAATGGGTATGAGAATTTTAGACCGTTGCAAACTGGGAGGGAATGCAATATCGTACACCTGTGCTTCTGATTCCGATTCCACCTGAGAATCGGACCGCTTCTTTCTGGTGGCAGCTTGACTCGTGGATGTAGCGTCTGACCTGACTAGTCCATGGTAAATTTCGCTCCCTTCTATAATTTTTAGCGAAGAGGTTCTCGTGAACTGGAGTGGTAAGTTGTGATTAGTATGAGCATATGTGTCATCGTCATCTTCGCCCTTGGGGGTGTGTTTAGACGTGGGTGACAGGGGTGCTTGTGCTGAAGTGAGAGGGAAGGACTTTGCAGATGTCCTGGGTAGGAGAGGAGGGGGTGATGATGGCGGTATTGAGGATCTATTAAGTGGAGGTTTATCTTTAGGGAGTGGTGGTGATTGCACTAGAGGCTTGGCTGCTGAAATTTCCCTGGAGAGAGGGCGCGGTGAAGTTGATTGCAGTGAGGGTATGGCTGGAGGCTTGTCTAGGGGTGGAGGTGGTAAGGCTGATCGAATGGAACCATCCATGGAGAGAGGGCGTGGCAAATTTGATTGCAGCGAGGGTACAGGAGAGGGTTTGTCTTTGGGAAAAGGAGGTAGTGGTGACGACTGCTTGAATGAATCCTCTCGGGTCAAAGGTCGAAGTGGTGAAGAATGTGTAGGTTTGTCCTCAGGCAATGATGGTCCTTGTGGGGACTCCATCAAGTCCTCCCTAGATCGAGGATTTTTTGGCGAAGAATAATGTGAAGGATATTTTGGGGGATCCTTCGTTGGGTCATGTAACTCGTAATTAACAGGAGCGACTCTCTGTGAACCAGAACTCAAGGAATAAGCAGGACTGGTTTCCGAGACTACAGTGCCGTTCTCGATTCCCAGTGCAAGGGGCATGTGGGGATCGCCACCAGTGGGCCAACCAGGGGGTGGGGCAGTCCCTCCACCCCCTCCTCCAGTGGGTGGGAGATGCGTGTATGTATTTGAGGTAGATTCTTGTTCGTCATCTTCTGATTCGCTGCTTGGGACTGGCGTTTCGGACTGCGTAGGATCAGGAGGGAGGGTCTCAGACTGAGTGGGATCCACGGGGAAGAGTCCACTTTTGGGGGAACTCGAGTCAGAGGGGAGAAAAGCCAGGGGTCGCGTTTCTGTAACCTGTGACATGTTCTTTATGACTCTTTCCAAAATGCGAAATATCTCCTCTCCCTGATGGGTGGCGAAGACGAACTCTCCCTCCCCTCGAGGTGAGCGCCTGCCCGCTTTGAACCCGAATTTCTCCTTCCCTCCCCAATAAGTCCTCAGGCTAGTGTAGGGCCACACCCCCACTTTCTGCCTGTTTGGGAGGAGGGCACAGACGACCTCATTCTGGAGAGTGAAGGCCAATATGCAACTCCCCACTGCTCCTATCATGGACGTGCTTGGAGAATTAATCGCTATCACTTCGAATTCGTAGTACTGACCTGGAGAAAATTAATATTGATTATAATGTTTACCTCATTTTGTCCTTCATGGGCAAAAATTGCTTTTAGCCTCTATCAGTGATGTTTCAAAGATAGACTGCTGCCTATATATACAATTTATGTGCCTGGGACTTCAAAATGGACTACCATGACTATTGGTGGGAGTTTTCTAAGAGAAAAATCTGTTATTTTTAACTTTCCCCTATTATAGTGTCTGTATTTGGTAATGGTCACATAAATTCTTTCCCAGGAGATGGGTCCTTCTTGACATTAATTAAAGGAAAATCCCCTTTGAAGTATTATTATGTCAGTATGGAGCATCTACTGATTTTGCAGAAGAAGATGATATGAGTTCCCAAAAAGGATTATTATTGGATCGCATTTGATTGTCTATGACCAGTCTCAATTGCATGTTATGACAACATTAGAACAGGCACAGATGGAGATAACAATTTATAAAACCCAGTGAGAGAACAAAGTTCCAGCACACTCCATTGAGATTTATAAAACAACTTTGTACTAATCACTCAGTTGATTATTACTACAATGAAATAACAACAGATAATCTGAGGCTAGGTCCCTTTCCCAAGTAAATATTTATTTTGGATATATGTACTATGACTACAGAGGTTGATTGAGGGAGTAGTATCAACCTGAAAGTGTACATTGGACTTATCTGCAAATTATCCATCTACAATACTAAATGTAGTTACCACCCTTAGAGATCATCAACGTAACTTTGTTAGCTTACGTCACACAGCTGTGTCAAGACTCGTGTCTTGGCACAAGTTGGAAAGACAAAAGTGGCTAAGATATCTTAGCTATGCAGCAGAGATACCATGTCCACAAACATCATACTGAACTTCCTGGGCCGCCTAAAAGTAACTGATAAACACTTGGAGGGTGTTGACTCTAGTTCCCATCACTGTGTGGTTAAGTGTGACACCACATGAACAATACCTTGTGGGAAGGTCAGCCATTGAGGACTCATACTTAATACCAACTGACAGTATAAACGGCATGACTGTTACCAACTGATACTGTTAAAACTGAAATGCATTGGTAGAGAGTATTCTGTAACAGTATAAACAGCATGACTGTTAAAAAACATAACACTGTTGTTTTTTTAATATTTCTGGCCATTTAGTAATCTTAAGTACTATAATTCTGATAATGTGCACTACTGTAAACACAATAGAGAGTTTACATACAACTGCACCAACTTGCAAAGACTGTACAATGAGACACACTCACCTCTGCTGGTGGGTGGGACAAGGTAACTCTGCATCTGCAGCATGTTGAACCACTTGTTCATGCTGTCAAAAGTACCAGCAGAAAGAAAATAATCTCTCTTATCACCAGAAGTGAGCTTGAAAGGGAACTGGTAGGAGCAGCTGTGTGCTAGCGAGATGTGGAAATTTGGCCACAGCTCTATTGAGGCTTTCCTCTCTTGCTTCTGCCATCTTTTCTTCAAGTCCTTGTAGAGGTCGAGCACTGACATCCTCTTCTCAGGATTGTGCTTGAGAACACAGAGGTAAGCTTTCCAATCTTTGGAAGAAGAGCTGGAAGGGTTTTTGCCCAACTGGAGGACACCCTGATGGTAAGATTTATATGTATAAGTACTTAACAGCTCTAGTTCGCTTTACCATAGCTATTTACCTCGTGTACTATTGCCATCTGTTGCTCCATCGACTTTTTTTTTTTATCTCGTCGAAGCTTTGTACACTCGCAAAACAATGACCAATCAGCTCAGGAAGTTACCACACTTTGCTGATTCAGCTCAGCTGCTTTATGAGATGCCGATCCTTTACCATTTTCTACAAAAATTTTATACAGTATAAAAAATAATTTTATGAGATGTCATAAGAGAGTGCATCGTTTTGATCTATGGGCTTGATTATTATTCTTTCTTGTTTTTGAAGTCAAGTTAGTTCTAGGACATTCACCACCCTTATTTCCATCTCCCTTATTTCCATCTCTGACTTCCTCCCAAGCAATTCGAGGTGATCCAGGTCTTCCTCTACGAAATGCTTCATCTATTCTTGCATAGTAGCTATCTTCTGTCTGTGGTCTTGATAAATTATCATCATTTCTAGTGAATTCCTTCATATGATTGTCTGCTGTCTGTCCAGTTGAGGATTTGCAGTTATCTTTCAAATTACTCTCATCTTGTGCCTGTTTAGTATCTGATGAAATGTTATTTTCTGGTTCCTCATAAGAAGATGGACGTTGTTGTCCAGTATTATTTTTTCCTTCATCTGAATCACAAGTCTGAATTCTACAAGTGGAAAGGTCTTTCTCACAAATGGCTGGTCTATTCCTGATGTCATACATATGCAGTACCTTTTCTTGTCCATACGAGACTACTTCACTGTCCTCCCTTGAAGCAAAAGATTTCTCATTGCTCTCTGCAATATCTGGGAAGTTTGACAACGTTCTATTTAGTAAAGACCCAGGGTTATAGTATTCAAGAGTGTTACATATGGCTCCACTGCATCCAATATGCCTCCCCTGTGAGTCCTTGACTATTAAAGAGCTCTTTTGCTTGAGTTTTTCGGATAGGTTGAATTTTTCCATCATTTGATCCAGCCAAATTGCATAATAGCATAGGAGTCCTCTGTTATTGGCAATGTCCATGTGGATACAAATTGCTAAATCCTCATATCTCCTGCGGATGTACTCATCCACCTGAGGAGCGACGTGAACTTTCCTTCTCCTGAACATTGATATTGATTAGTGAATCTCCATGGTAACCTTTAAAGTTTAAACCGCGCTTTACCCACCACGTTGCCGCGCCCGCATGTGCATTATATAGAATAAATACTTTAATTGCACAATCTTTGCTGATCCTTGTGGAAGAGAGTCAGTATTTAATTCTACGTCGTAGATTTCAACAGGTAACTCTTAAAAAGTTTAGCTACAAAAGAGGTTTGAGTCGAAATCGAGAAATCTTGTAACTTACCTAACTTTTTGATGTCTAGCAAGTTCATTACACAGTGCTATAAATGGCAGGAGGAAAGAATAAGAAGAAAGGAGGAGGAGGAGGAGGAGGAGGGGCTAGTAATCAATCACAGGGCCAAAAAGGTCAGGCCACAGACAAACAATCACAGAAAGGCAAGGGTCAAAAGGAACAGCATCCTTCCAAAGCAGAGCAGCAGCAACAATCCCGTAAGGGCCAAAAAGACCAGCAGAAGGGCCAACAGAATCCTGATCACCAGAAACCAAAGAAAGAGAAGAAAGAGAAGAAGAAGCACACACCTGGAGGTGGGTTGATTGTGGCTGATCCCAATGACGATATGTTGCCTCCGGAAGTGGAGGAGGAGGAAGAAGAAGAAGAAGAAGATTTTGCGGAACAAATGGCCAGACTTGCTATGAAGAATCGGAAGACGAAGGGATTATTCAAAGATTTGGGAGAAGAGGAGAGTGATGGAGGAGGAGCCGTGGGGGGAAGTAGTTCTGTCTCCATGGAGACAAATGGGAGTGAGGAAAAGAGTGGAAGTGAAGGGGATGAGAGGGAAGAAGTGGGTAGAGTCAAAGAGGACGATACACCAAAGATCAAACCTATGACAAGAAAAGAAAGAAAGATGATGCAGAAAAAGGTAATTTGGAAGCAGTTTCAGGTAGTGTATAAGATGCCCACACCCCATAGTGAGGAAATTTTCGTGGGTATAAATTTCTTCATTTGCAAGCAACGAAATTCTTACCCACGAAAATTTCGCACTATAATGTGAATGTATGATTATGTGATGTAGGCGGAGTTTCAGCGTCGCTTAGAGATGGAAGAACAGGAGTCTAATTTCACCTTTTCCCAGCGGGAGACAAAGGTCAACGAGGTCTTATTTGAGAACACCTCTGACATCAAGATTGAGAAGTTCTCTCTCTCTGCTCGTGGCAAAGACCTGTTTGTCAATGCTACTCTCTCCATCACAGCAGGGCGGAGATACGGCCTTGTGGGGCCCAATGGGTGAGTCAACCTCTTGACAAGGTAGTGTGCATCTCGTCCAATGGGTGTGTGAACCTCTGTGCAAGGTAGTGTGCATCTTGCCCAATGAGTGTGTGAACCTCTCTCTCTGTGCAAGGTAGTGCGCATCTTGCCCAATGGGTGTGTGAACCTCTGTGCAAGGTAGTGTGCATCTTGCCCAATGGGTGTGTGAACCTTTCTCTCTGGGCAAGGTAGTGTGCATCTTGGCATTCTAAACAATTTCTCGATATCTAAAACCATCTTTGCATTATGTACTATAAGATTTCTCTTTATCAGAGAGTGCGGTAGCACTCTCTATGTAGGGATGACTCGGACGGCCGCGCGCGCCACCTATAGACTAATACTAAAGTGAAATTCTAGTTCCCCCACTTAGACCTAACAAAAGCTACTGTGAATGATTATCCAGCCTACTAGAGCCTACTACAATGCGCAGACCAAGTTTCAGGACCAGGGAGCTTACCGTTTCAGAAATACGGCAAGCAGGTAAATCGCTGGATTCTTCTTCTCTATTATTATTATTATTCTTCTTAGACAACCATATCTCTCGAACCACTCAAGCTACAGCTATGATTTCTGGATAAATCAACTCCAAATTCTACGAACTACGATCTTTTCTACTCGTTGATCCTCGAAAGAGTCGATGAAAAAGGAGACACTACGGAGCACAGCACTCGACTAATTCAATTAGGAAGCCATCTTTTCTATAATACGCATGCGCATATCCAATTATTCGAAATTATAATATTACTCAGCTGTCTCTAGCTAGCTAGCTCTAGATGTAGTCTCGCGTGGCCAGACCCTTTACCAACTGCAGCACGGATGTATTACATCATCTGCACGCAGAAGGAAGGGTCTGGTGTCAGCTTGTACTGGCTCTCGCGTTGCAGTGGAATGCAATTTACACCCACGTTCACACCACAAAACCATAAGAGTAAACTGCACGCTATTGTTATTGCATCTGGCTGCTTAGCTATGGAGAATTGTTTTTGCTGTGGAAAGTCTGTGGCCAGTGCCAATGAGAAGAAGAGAAGGAGACCCTTGTCAAGTCCTGGCATGTCAAGTGCACTGGAATGCCTTACTGCTCTGATCTCCAGGTTTCCTGAAGTGGACTGCACCAAGTTGCACACTGGATACGTTTGCAGATCTTGTAGTGACCGCCTGCAAACGCTGACCAACAATTTGCAGAGTGCACTGGCGTTTCAGTCAGCACAAGTGGAACCAGGCATTGTAGCAATTCCAGCCCGTGGAATTGCCCATGTGTCTACGGTTATCGGTGTACGTGAATATTATTAATGAGATAAAAAAAACCACACTCCCATAAGCAATACACACAAAGTATTGAAGTTCACATTCCTGGGGAATGCAATGAAAGCCAGTACACGCTGACACCAGACCCTTCCTTCTGCGTGCGGATGATGTAATACATCCATGCTGCAGTTGGTAAAGGGTCCGGCCACGCGAGACCACTCTAGATGATGATAGACTACTGTATCTACTCGGGGATTTAGATTCACCACGGTAGACCATCTTCGACCTCCAAGTACACAACACCTTGACTCGTTGATAATGATGGCTGGTATGCTATTGGAGAACTATTCTTTCATCTGTCCCTGCATAGCTACACATAAAGAATGAACTCTATACATAGCTAAAACCATAAAAGAGAGGAAAAAAGACCAGGAACAAGTAAGGGAAAAAGCATTTTGTGAAATGAAAAAAGATGTAGGGATGACCACTGCTCAAAAAAGTAAGGAAACAAGAAGGATGGAAATGGGATCAATCTTTATTCTGTATATCCAGCCAACAATCCCTACATATACGTCGGGTAGCTTCAGATTATAGTGTAGTAATGTGTGTATATGTAGGGATTGTTGGCTGGATATACAGAACAAAGATTGATCCCATTTTCATCCTTCTTGTTTCCTTACTTTTTTGAGCAGTGGTCATCCCTACATCTTTTTTCATTTCACGAAATGCTTTTTCCCTTATAAACAATGTACCCTTGGTAACCTGACCTTCCTACAGTGTTTTAAACTATAATAACAGACTCATGGAAAAAGAGAAGAATCCAAAATTGACACTATCAAAGTGTACAAAGCAAAACTGAAAAATAGTATGGAGGTTGACTCAGAATGAGAAATTTTGTTTTGGTCATGATGGATGTACAGTTGAAGCCTCTTACTCCTTGGTAACTTTAATTTGGACAATTGGATGCTCTAGGCTGATTTGGACATTCAGATACCCTTGGCAACCTTGCCTTCCTAATTTGGATACCCTTGGTAACTTTGCTTTCCTAATTTGGACATTCAGATACCCTTGGCAACCTTGCCTTCCTAATTTGGACAATCGGATCCCCTCTGCCTTCCTTATGACCCATCCAAATCAAAGCACAACTTTCACTGATTAATTAAAGCTTCTCCATTTAGGATGGGAAAGACTACCTTACTGAATCACATAGCAGAGAGAAAACTGGCCATCCCACCTCGGATAGACGTGCTTCTGTGTGAACAGGAGGTCGTGGCTGATGACACACCCGCCATTGATGCTGTGCTGAAGGCCGATACCAAGAGGTTGGAACTTTTGGAAGAGGAGAAGAAACTGGTGGCTGAGTCAGAGGCTGGCAATGATTCTCAGTCAGATAGACTCAAACAGGTACAATGACCCCACCCAGCAGTACTCAGTGGGTTGTAATTATGACAGGGGCTTACTCCTTCCCCTTCCTCACATTCAAGGTTCACTCATTACCCTTTGGCTGTAATTAAGTAAGGGCTTATCCTCATATTCAAGGTTCAAGGTTGTAATTAAGTAAGGGCTTACTCCTTTCCTACATCCTTAGGGGCTCATTGGATTATGATTGAATCAGGGATCCTCTTAATTAATTGTACACTAAATCAGGGGCTCACTCCTTTTTCCCCTTTGTGTGAAATGTAGGTATATATTGAACTGGATGCTATAGGTGCTGACAGTGCTGAAGCCAAAGCAAGACGAATACTAGCAGTAAGTTGTTGTTGTTGTTGTTGTTGTTGTTGTTATTGTTGTTGCCCTTCCACCCCAGGTATGTAAATTGAATACTGTAATATGTTTGTATTTTGATGACCCTTTACCAGACAGTGCTATTATTAGGGTTTGGGCTTCAATCCTGAAATGCAAGGAAGGGCCACCAGGAAGTTCTCTGGAGGTTGGAGGATGAGAGTGTCTTTAGCCAGGTATGTAGTATCTGACCCACTAGCTGTAAAACATGACTGTCATGTGATTCTCATGTGATCATAGGGCCCTCTTCATGGAACCAACGTTGCTGATGTTGGATGAACCCACAAATCACCTTGATCTTAATGCAGTCATTTGGCTGGACAAGTGAGTAAAGATGTCTCCCCAAGAAGCTGTTCAGGAAGTGTCCTCATTTCAGGAGTTGATTAAAGGGATTTCCTCATCATTTAGGAGTTGATTAAAGGGGTTTCCTCACTGGATGTCCTCATTTCAGGAGTAGATTAAGGGGTTTCTTCCATTGTAGTTCAGTTTGTAGAAGTGTCTACTGATTGTATTCTTGTTAACATGTAGTTATCTCTGCTCTTGGAAGAAGACACTTTTAATTGTCTCCCACGACCAAGACTTCCTCAACAATGTGTGCACTGACGTTATTCATCTAGGTGGGTGTGATCAAAATTGAACGAGAAAGAAAGATTATATACCAAGGCCAGCCCACTTAGTCTAGCTCAGGGCACACAGACACACAGCAGAGTCCTTATTGGACACACTGACTGAGTTTCTGGACATGCTCAATTGTAAGACATTCTCTTCTTTATGTAGATGACCAGAAGTTGCACTACTACAGAGGAAATTATAGTGAGTTCAACTTATGCACACTATTAAGCTCAAGAGAAAGCTCCGCCTGTACATAGTCAACTTTACACAACTTTACTAGTTTGTTTGTTTGTTTTGACATGTTGTTCAGATGATTTCAAGAAGATGTACCTTCAGAAGTTCAAAGAGACGGAAAAGGCGTACACCAAGCAAGTGAAGGCCATCAAACAGATGAAGAGCCAAGGAAAATCCAAAGCCAGTGCAGTGAGTCTTTCATCCACACTTCCAATCCCAGAATTGATTAGTCAGCAGTTTCTCTGTTATGGCCTTTGGCTGACTGCAGGAAGCAGCTGCAAAAGAGGCACAAACTAAGGACAAGAAGAAAGGAGGTGGAGGAGGAGGCAAGGTAGGATTCTCATTCCCCCTACCCAGTTATGCTCTGTTCATGTGATCGACTGTCATTGACTCATACAGAAGCGTCCAGTGGTAGAAGATGATGAAGGACCGACTGAACTGCTGAGAAAACCTCGTGAATACATTGTGAAATTCTCCTTCCCAAGTCCCCCTCCCCTCAGCCCTCCCATATTGGGTCTCTACGGTATGCTTGTGGGCTAGCTTCCATGGTTACTATGGTTGCTCAGTAACATACAATACCATACAGATGTGGATTTTGGTTACCCTGGACAACCACAACTCTTTAAGTCACTCAACTTTGGAATCGATATGGAGTCTAGAGGTACGAGTGTTATGTTAGGAGGTTTTGCAGGTGGTGTGAGTAGACCACCAGTGATCACACCAAGTGGTATGAGTAGGTGGAGGTGGTCACATAAACAACACTGAACTGTGATTTTTTTTCCTCATGATCACTAGCATGCATACTGTTTTTTTTTTGTTTTTGTTTTTTGTTTATTTCTCTTTGTAGTTGCTGTCGTGGGACCGAATGGGATAGGGAAATCGACATTCCTCAACTTACTCATAGGAAGAATAGATCCTGTGAGCTATAGTGCTTGTCAAATTTAATACTATCAGGGGCTATTTTAACAGTCTGACAGACAGTCAGGACTAATGTCTAAGCAAAACTGGCCAGCCATTCTCCTGTTGGTTTTACACTATCACAATAAGAGCAAATTCAGTGACCCTGTCCTGTCATAGAAGGACACCTCACTTATCTATAGCTTAAAAGTAGTGACTAGATGTTGGTGATGTACGACCTACAAATTAGAATTATCTAAATGTGTTTATGTAGTTGGTTGGAGAGGTCAGAAGAAACCATCGACTGGTGAGTCAATCTTATTATTATTATTAATTGGGGGGGGGGGCACAGGATATGGAATGTGCATCATTTTCTTGTGATTCGTATCACTTTAGAGAATTGGTGTGTACAATCAACATGCAGCAGACCAATTAGAACTCTCAGAGTCACCTGTTGAATACCTTAGGGTAAGTTATCATCACAGTGTTTTAATTTTTGTGGGTTAAAATTTTCATAGTTAAATGTTGTGCGTTATAAATTCCCTTGTTTTCATCCACGAAAATTTCCCACAATTATGGTCACCATCAGAACAAAAGAAATACTTTTGTGATTTTTTTTTTTTTTTTTTTTTTTTTTGCAGAGAAAGTTCAATACAGATTACCAGCTAACACGCAAAACTCTTGGTCGTTATGGGTTACCAGGTCACGCCCATGTCATCAAGATCCGGGATCTCTCTGGAGGTCAAAAGGCCAGGGTGGTTTTTGCTGAGCTGGCACTTATGGAGCCTGATATTTTGATACTTGTAAGTGGGAAAGTAAAGAGAAGGCCCAGCCCAGTCTGTACCCACATATGTACTGGACATGATGTGCATTATTTGGTATTATTGCAGGATGAGCCCACCAATAACCTCGATATTGAATCAATAGATGCACTGGCTGATGCTATCAATGAATTCACTGGAGGTATGTATGTATGTATGTATGTATGTATGTATGTATGTATGTATGTATGTATGTATGTATGTATGTATGTATGTATGTATGTATGTTTATATGCTACACGTACCACCAGACCCATGGTTGTTGAGGTCTTAACAGATTGGGGAAATAATGTGTGAACCACACTCCACTTGTGCCCTCCCTTGAGCCATCTTTTATGTTGGGTGTTGTTACTGTCATACGTAGGTGTGATTTTGGTGAGTCATGATGCTAGACTGATAGAGGAGACCAACTGTCAGTTGTGGGTGATAGAGAACAAAGGGATCAGTGAGATCGATGGAGACTTTGACGACTACAAACAAGAAGTCCTTCAAGCACTGGGAGAACTTGTCAACTAATATTTATGATGGCTTTCCATTTTTTTGTACACATCATGTTAATCATGATTACCAATCATTGCAAGTTAACAACCATTCCATGTAGTGTTATAGGGTATGTAGTGTTATAGGGTATGTAGTGTTATAGGGTATGTAGTGTTATAGGGTATGTAGTGTTCTAGGGTATGTAGTGTTATAGGGTATGTAGTGTTATAGGGTATGTAGTGTTATAGGGTATGTAGTGTTCTAGGGTATGTAGTGTTATAGGGTATGTAGTGTTATAGGGTATGTAGTGTTATAGGGTATATAGTGTTATTGGGTTATGCAGTGGAACAAGGACACTCGGAAACTTCTCATCAAAGGAAATCTAAAAGTACCTTTGTATAATTATTCACTCTATACAAAAAAAAAGAGAGAAGAGGACAACCTAGGCCATTAATCAGATGTTCTATACTCCAGTGACTTGTGGTTGATAATCAAATTCATAGTGTGTATGTGTACACTTGCCCACACATACTTATTCCTTATTAGGACTTATTGTTATAGATGACCATATCATCCCAAACATGATTATTCTCAACTGTTATTGCACCCAAGGAGAAGGGGAACTTTAAAATTCGGTATCAGACTTGAGCCAAAGATTATTTAGTTACAAAGAATCTGATTACATACTTGCAATAAACCAGTGAATTGAGAGAGTCTACCATGAAGTAATTATTCATCTTTTGTAGGTTTCTGAGATTTTTAAAGCAATTTTCGGGTCAATCAGTGACACAGCATCTGCCAGTGACTGCCAAGTAGGACGGATAGTGACACGCTTCAGCCAGAGTATAATCATTTCACGCAAACAGTTCTGTGCCCCATCATTGTCATGCTTGATATTGGAGAGTTCATCTGGAGACATGTCCAGCAAACTGCCAATGTTTGCCCACTCATGTGCTATGGGGAACAGGATGCGAAGAGTTTCACCAAGTGTGGGTTCATCTTGACTCCATGAAGAAGGCTGATGGTCCTTGATAGAAATTGATGAGAGATTAGCTGAGGGGCTAGTGGACACCATGCCACTCTCGGGATGATTGCTGAACTCGGCAAGTGTAGGATCTGCAACGAATGTCACACAGTGATCATTAAAACACTACAAGCACAATTCATGGTCTCTCTAATTCTTGTGGTTATGAAATGCCACATGCATTGATTGATGTGTCAGACTACCCCTATTTCCATACTTGCTAGTAAGACCACTGCATGTGACTTACTTGGGACTGTGATATTGAAGTAACGCTCAAAGTCTAGTCCATCCACTCTTAGCCTGATTGGATTGGAGCGCTCAGTGGAAGGATCCAGTTGAATTGGAAGAAATTGAATCGCACGTCTTGGAGGATAATCAGGACAGCCTTTAATATCTCTGTGCAACTCTTCAGGAAGATGAATCTCTTCCTTCAAAATCTGGGGTGGGGGTGAAGCAGGTGTAATGACTTTTAGGCAAAACCTCCATTCTCAGAACATATGTACACCATGTATACACTGACATCCCCTCCCCCCTCCCCCCTCTCCCCCCCCCCCCCCCCCCCCCCCCCCCCCACACACACACACACAAATGCAAATCATCTACCTCCTGCTGCTGCTGCTGCCTGTGCACTATGCAGGTACTATGAGCCAGTGCTGGCTACCTCCTGGAGCCCAGGCTCGCAGGAAGACTGACTATCTCTTCTCAGCAAGTGGTGTGAGCACCCGAAGTCCCACCTGGACCACAGCTGATATTGGAGAGATAGCCAGTTTGATTTGCATCCTGGAAATTCTAGGTACCCATTTTCAGCTGGGTGGACTGGTGGCAGGATAAACACCATATGTCACTGGTGGGACTCGATCTCACGGTCTCCCACTTACAAGCCCAGAGTGACTCCACGTATGCATGCGCGCGTGCACGCACACGTACACACAAACATATGTACAATGATAATTTTGTTTTTAATAACAGGGGTGGTCTCACTGTAAGTCACATAGAAATGCATAAATCTCCCCTCCCTTCAAGTATGACAATCCACTGACTAACTTTAGTAGGCTCTGTGTCGAAGATGACCTTCCATCCTATTCCATCAGTCACAGTAAGACAGACTTCTTCTGATGTGAGCTTAGAAGTGATCGTACTAACTTTCCAGTCTTTTCCACCAACCTCCTTCATCACCTTGTCACAATGCTGCACATGTCATGATATCATCAGTTAGACTTCAGGAGAGAAGCATGCATACCTTTGTATACACTTCACTGTATAAACACATGCAGAAGATTGCCGAGTTGTGGGATAAACTTCTGTACAACCTTGCAGAGTAATAGAATGTGTTTCCTACAAAAGAAAAGAAGTGAACTCTGAATGTAAAAGTATGACAACATCATTACCTTTGGACTTCTTTGATTCTGAAGAGTGTGATGTCCTTTTTCTTTTACCTGCCTTTATCAAACAAAAATGCCTCAAGGTGATCTCCCCAACAAAAAAACGAGATTGGAACACCCCCTTGGCCCCCTCTATTTCCTTGAAGACATACACTGGACCAGACTCCCTGAATTCTGGAGTGGTGCTGGCTGAGAGGAACACCATGTCCTCACAGTCCTCCTCACTCTCCAGATGAGCATAGTGGT
Organism: Crambe crambe; assembly: GCA_963924555.1. Classification (NCBI taxonomy): domain Eukaryota; kingdom Metazoa; phylum Porifera; class Demospongiae; order Poecilosclerida; family Crambeidae; genus Crambe; species Crambe crambe. The sequence continues at coordinate 5,273,109 of OZ004593.1, read as the reverse complement.
TGATCTTGACAATCACGTCTCTCTTGAACTTCACTCTTCTGCTGGGTTTGATCAGGTAAGCAGGACTGGCCGACTCGAAATCGTCTGGCAGCTCAAATGGTCCAGTGAAGCAAGGATGAACTAATAGAGTAACAGGTTCTTCCCCATCACTTAGCGAGTCCTCAGGAATAGACATACGTATTCCCATTCCATTGAGAGTAACTTCTTCAGATGTGACGTCTCCTTGTGTGATGGTGTCATGATCAAACACTAACCCAGGACACTCTGAGAAATTACGCACATCTGGAATATCTAGATAGCAATTAGCAACATATTATCAGGACATAATTATATTCAATTAACTTTGGCAAACCCCTGAAAATTAGTATCCTTTCTACCTTAAAGATTACATGTTTCCATGACTACATGTACATGGGAGGGGCAGCCATAAGATTGCAGCACATAATACAAAGTGAAGAACTCACCATAAAGATTTGAAGTTCCACATAAGTTAGTTGTAGTTTGTGTACTTTTCTTCTGTAGGAGTTCAACGATATCAAAATAACCGAGCTCATCATTAAGTTCAAGGGCAGTCCATCCATCATTATTCCGTAAGTCCATTTGAGCACCTTTTTCAAGCAACAGTTCAACTACTTCAGTTTGTATTGTATACATTAGAGAAGACCATCCATCATTATCCTGTAGATCCACTTGAGCACCTCTTTCAAGCAACAGTTTGACCACTTCAGTTTGTCCCATACCACTTGCCCACATTAGAGAAGACAATCCATCATTATCCTGTAAATCCACTCGAGCACCTCTTTCAAGCAACAGTTTGACCACTTCAGTTTGTCCATTATCACTTGCCCACATTAGAGAAGACCATCCGTCATTATCCTGTAGATCCACTTGAGCACCTCTTTCAAGCAACAGTTTGACCACTTCAGTTTGTCCCTTATCACTTGCCCACATTAGAGAAGACCGTCCATCATTATCCTGTAGATCCACTCGAGCACCTCTTTCAAGCAACAGTTTGACCACTTCAGTTTGTCCCTTATTTCTTGCCCAAATTAGAGAAGACCATCCATAATTGTCCCGTAAATCCACTTGAGCACCTCTTTCCAGCAACAGTTTAGCTGCTTCCTTATGTCCATTTTGGCATGCCCACATCAGAGCAGACACTCCATCGCCATCTTGCATATCAACTTCAGTACCTGTTTCCAAGAGCTGCTTTATGGTGTCAAGTTTCCCTTCTGAACTTGCTGATAATAGATCCAGGGATCCACTGCTACTGTCTTGATCGACTCCTTCGGTTTCATTGAGCGAGCTCGGCTTGTTGTGACGTGTTTTGGAGCGATCATCAGGGAATTTCTTATCTTGCTCAGCTATGTATCCGATGCGCACACCAAATGATCTCATTTTCTTCCAACCTTTCTTCAGCATTCGATTCGATCTAATGGCAAGATTTTTCACTGACAAAGTTCCACGTTTGGTACGTTCTCTAGACTGTCCTCCTTGAAGTTGAATTTCCTCCATCGTTTATTGATGATCGATATACCCGGACCCTTCAAAACAAAATGACGTTATTAAGTGATAGACACACCCATTTTATAATTTAACAAAGTGCGCATGCGCTGTAGTTGACTTGTACTTCCAGTTATTTTCTTCATCAAGCTTTCCCTGGGTTTATTTGCCAGTGCAATTGTATGAGCCATTTATCTGCCTCCATCTCTTTTTCTCATTGAGAATCAGACAGATCTTCTTCCTTTTTGCACTTTCCACCATTCTTCAATTTTGTATCTTGTTAACTGCTGTCTTTGGTTCCTGGTATTGTGCAATCTTCTTCACTTGTTCTCTCCTTGCTGGACGTGACTTTGTCTTATTTTGTGGCAGTTCATTCCAGTGTGTGGTTTCTTCAAGACTTTTTCAAGAGTAATAGCATCAACTTTCCTCTGTTTTGAACTCAGTCTTGTTGCAGGTCGTCTATCTTTGAGTTGATAAAGCATTCTGTGGTTCTGTAGTCTTGTTCCAGGTCTTGACACAAACCTATTTCCACACCTTGAGGGTTGTCAGCTTGGAGGGGACCCTTCTTGTGTATGTCTTGATGGGTGATATGTTGATTTCAGGTTACCAGGAGGAGAGTTGACGAGGACAAGATTAAGAGAAGTCCCCATGTTGAGGAGAGTGCTGGAGGAAGTGACAGAACAGCCACCAAACCTTTTCAGTCTAGTACCTATAAGAGAACCAAAAGGACATTGCAAGATACGTGAGATGACTCACCCTTGGGGCTGGGATCAGGTGACAAGCTAGGCCACCATCATCGTAAGAAGACAACTAATATTCTGTCTGCCACTCTGTGCATTATCCTCTTAGTTCAAGTTTAAGTGTGTGTGTACGTGGTGTGTATGTGTACATGTGTCTCTCCAAAGGGTGTTAGAGCGGTGCAACACCATTCTGATATGGCCCATTTTTGGTTAAAACAATGTATTTTAATAGCCATGATAATATCAAAATCCTTTAATGTGGTCGCTCTGATCAGTTTCACTGGGCAGAATCTAACACATGACCAATTGATCCAAGATTATACTATAGAGAGATGTTGAGGTCTTAACGTGGATTACTACCAACCGTTGAGTAGCCTCTTCCCCAGGTGAACAGATTAGGCACCAAAATTCCCTCCCATGAACCATATGCATTTAATAATTGCTGAAGAAATAGCATGTGTACACTTGCCCACACATAGCTACTTATTCCTAAGTTCTATTAATAGGTACATCAAACAAACAATAATAACCACATCAAATTAGAGATCATGCTTTAATGATCACTGTGTAACATTCTTTGCAGATCCTACACATGCCGAGTTCAGCAATCATCCCGAGAGTGGCATGGTGTCCACTAGCCCCTTAGCAACTGCTACTAACCTCTCGTCAATTTCTATCAAAAACTCTCCTGGACCTCTTTCAATCAACAGTTTGACCACTTCAGTTTGTCCATTATCACTTGCAAATATTAGAGAAGATTGTCCATAATTATTCTGTAAATCCACTTGAGCACCTCTTTCAAGCAACAGTTTGACCACTTCAGTTTGTCCATTATTACTTGCCCTAATTAGAGAAGACTATCCATCATTATCCTGTAAATCCACTTGAGCACCTCTTTCAAGCAACAGTTTGACTACTTCAGTTTGTCCCTCATTACTTGCCCACATTAGAGAAGACCATCCATAATTGTCCCGTAAATCCACTTGAGCACCTCTTTCCAGCAACAGTTTAGCTGCTTCCTTATGTCCATTTTGGCATGCCAACATCAGAGCAGACACTCCATCGCCATCTTGCATATCAACTTCAGTACCTGTTTCCAAGAGCTGCTTTATGGTGTCAAGTTTCCCTTCTGAACTTGCTGATAATAGATCCAGGGATCCACTGCTACTGTCTTGATCGACTCCTTCGGTTTCATTGAGCGAGCTCGGCTTGTTGTGACGTGTTTTGGAGCGATCATCAGGGAATTTCTTATCTTGCTCAGCTATGTATCCGATGCGCACACCAAATGATCTCATTTTCCTCCAACCTTTCTTCAGCATTCGATTCGATCTAATGGCAAGATTTTTCACTGACAAAGTTCCACGTTTGGTACGTTCTCTAGACTGTCCTCCTTGAAGTTGAATTTCCTCCATCGTTTATTGATGATCGATATACCCGGACCCTTCAAAACAAAATGACGTTGTTAAGTGATAGACACACCCATTTTATAATTTAACAAAGTGCGCATGCGCTGTAGTTGACTTGTCTCCTTTAGTTAGCTTCACACTTCCAGTTATTTTCTTCATCAAGCTTTCCCTGGGTTTATTTGCCAGTGCAATTGTATGAGCCATTTATCTGCCTCCATCTCTTTTTCTCATTGAGAATCAGACAGATCTTCTTCCTTTTTGCACTTTCCACCATTCTTCAATTTTGTATCCTGTTAACTGCTGTCTTTGGTTCCTGGTATTGTGCAATCTTCGTGACTTTGTCTTATTTTGTGGCAGTTCATTCCAGTATGTGGTTTCTTCAAGACTTTTTCAAGAGTAATAGCATCACCTTTCCTCTGTTTTGAACTCAGTCTTGTTGCAGGTCTGTGGTTCTGTAGTCTTGTTCCAGGTCTCGACACAAACCTATTTCCACACCTTGAGGGTTGTCAGCTTGGAGGGACCCTTCTTGTGTATGTCTTGATGGGTGATATGTTGATTTCAGGTTACCAGGAGGAGAGTTGACGAGGACAAGATTAAGAGAAGTCCCCATGTTGAGGAGAGTGCTGGAGGAAGTGACAGAACAGCCACCAAACCTTTTCAGTCTAGTACCTATAAGAGAACCAAAAGGACATGGCAAGATATGTAAGATGACTCACCCTTGGGGCTGGGATCAGGTGACAAGCTAGGCCACCATCATCGTAAGAAGACAACTAATATTCTGTCTGCCACTCTGTGCATTATCCTCTTAGTTCAAGTTTAAGTGTGTGTGTACGTGGTGTGTATGTGTACATGTGTCTCTCCAAAGGGTGTTAGAGCGGTGCAACACCATTCTGATATGGCCCATTTTTGGTTAAAACAATGTATTTTAATAGCCATGATAATATTATCAAAATCCTTTAATGTGGTCGCTCTGATCAGTTTCACTGGGCAGAATCTAACACATGACCAATTGATCCAAGGTTATAATATAGAGAGATGTTGAGGTCTTAACGTGGATTACTACCAACCGTTGAGTAGCCTCTTCCCCAGGTGAACAGATTAGGCACCAAAATTCCCTCCCTTGAGCCGACTTTTATGTTGGGTGTTCTAACTGTCGTAGGTGTGATTTTGGTGAGTCATGATGCTAGACTGATAGAGGAGACCAACTGTTAGTTGTGGGGTGATAGAGAACAATATTAATGGAATCGTGGAGATCAAAGGATGATCTAGTCCTAGGATGCACTCTTCCAAAAGAGGACAAAATTCTAACTGCAAATGACAAAAGGGCTGGGTCCCAAAGAAAGTGTGCCAGATGGTCTACTGTAGTAGCTAGTGAACCATATGCATGGGTTGATTGTTAATAATTGCTGAAGAAATAGCATGTGTACACTTGCCCACATCCTTATTAGGACTTAGTTCAATTGTAAACATGATAGCCATGATAGGATATTTGAGACATTCACCTCTCTATAAAAAATTCCAAGACAGTATACTTAGGTCATTACATCCAATGAGAGGAGTGGTATTGAACTCGAGCCAAAGATTATTAGATTTCTATGAAAAGATTAATTACATACGTACCTGCTGTATATTTAAAGGAAGAGGATGCATGACTGTACTTACACACTAGAACACAAACACATATATAATAAAGGAGGAGAGTCTACCATTTTTTGTAGGTTTCTGAGATTTTTAAAGTGACTCTCGGGTCGATCAGTGACACAGCATCTGCCAGTGACTGCCAAGTAGGATGGACAGTGACTTGTTTCAGCCAGAGTTTAACCATTTCACGCAAACAGTTTTGTACCCCGTCATTGTCATTCTTGATGTTGGAGAGTTGATCAGGTGATAGATCCAGCAAAGTACCAATGTTCTCCCACTCACGTGCTATGGGGAACAAGATGCGAAAGGTTTCACCAAGTGTGGGTTCATCTTGACTCCATGAAGAAGGTTGATGAGGTCCAGGAGAGTTTTTGATAGAAATTGACGAGAGGTTAGTAGCAGTTGCTAAGGGGCTAGTGGACACCATGCCACTCTCGGGATGATTGCTGAACTCGGCATGTGTAGGATCTGCAAAGAATGTTACAAAGTGATCATTAAAGCATGATCTCTAATTTGATGTGGTTATGAAATGCTACACATTATTGTTTGTTTGATGTACCTATTAATAGAACTTACTTGGGGCTACGATATTGAAGTAAAACTCCTTATATAGTCCATCCACTCTTAGCTTGATTGGGTTGGAGCGTTCAGTTGATGGATCCAGTTGAATAGGAAGAAATTGAATCAAACGTCTTGGAGGATAATCAGGACACTCTTCGATGCCTCTGTGTAACTCTTCTGGTATGTGAATTTCTTTCTTCAAAATCTGGGGAGGGATAAAATGACCAGTTTCCATAAACCTCAGCAAGTATCCATTCTCAGAATTAGCCTAATACCAAAAACTAACCAAAAAACAAAAATGCTAGCAATGAGAACATTATTCCTTTAATGACAGGGGTGGTCTCACTTTAAAGTCACTAAAGTGAACTGCAGAGTAGAGATCCAAAACAATGAAAATCCCTCCCTCTATGTTACTATGACAATTCACTGACTAACTTCAGAAGGCTCTGTGTCGAAGATGACCTTCCATCCTATTCCATCAGTCACAGTAAGACAGACTTCTTCTGATGTGAGTTCAGATGTGATGGTACTAACTTCCCAGTCTTTTCCACCAACCTCCTTCATCACCTTGTCACAATGCTGCACATGTCATAATATTATCAGTTAGACTTCAGGAGAGAAGCATGCATACCTTTGTGTACACTTCACTGTATAAACACATGCAGAAGATTGCAGAGTTGTGGGATAAACGTCTGTACAACCTTGCAGAGTAATAGAATGTGTTTCCTACAAAAGAAAAGAAGTGAACTCTGAATATAAATTATGACGACATCATTACCTTTGGACTTCTTTGATTCTGAAGAGTGTGATGTCCTTTTTCTTTTACCTGCCTTTATCAAACAAAAATGCCTCAAGGTGATCTCCCCAACAAAAAAACGAGATCGGAACACCCCTTTGGCCCCCTCTATCTCCTTGAAGACATACACTGGACCAGACTCCCTGAATTCTGGAGTGGTGCTGGCTGAGAGGAATACCATGTCCTCACAGTCCTCCTCACTCTCCAGACAAGCATAGTGGTTGATCTTGACAATCACGTCTCTCTTGAACTTCACTCTTCTGCTGGGTTTGATCAGGTAAGCAGGACTGGCCGACTCGAAATCGTCTGGCAGCTCAAATGGTCCAGTGAAGCAAGGATGAACTAATAGAGTAACAGGTTCTTCCCCATCACTTAGCGAGTCCTCAGGAATAGACATACGTATTCCCATTCCATTGAGAGTAACTTCTTCAGATGTGACGTCTCCTTGTGTGATGGTGTCATGATCAAACACTAACCCAGGACACTCTGAGAAATTACGCACATCTGGAATATCTAGATAGCAATTAGCAACATATTATCAGGACATAATTATATTCAATTAACTTTGGCAAACCCCTGAAAATTAGTATCCTTTTTACCTTAAAGATTACATGTTTCCATGACTACATGTACATGGGAGGGGCAGCCATAAGATTGCAGCACATAATACAAAGTGAAGAACTCACCATAAAGATTTGAAGTTCCACATAAGTTAGTTGTAGTTTGTGTACTTTTCATCTGTAAGAGTTCAACAATATCAAAATAACCGAGCTCATCATGAACTTCAAGGGCAGTCCGTCCATCATTATTCCGTAAGTCCATTTGAGCACCTTTTTCAAGCAACAGTTCAACTACTTCAGTTTGTTCTGTATACATTAGAGAAGACCATCCATCATTATCCTGTAGATCCACTTGAGCACCTCTTTCAAGCAACAGTTTGACCACTTTAGTTTGCCCCTTATCACTTGCCCACATTAGAGAAGACCGTCCATCATTATCCTGTAGATCCACTTGAGCACCTCTTTCAAGCAACAGTTTGACCACTTCAGTTTGTCCCTTATCACTTGCAAATATTAGAGAAGATATTCCATCATTATCCTGTAGATCCACTTGAGCACCTCTTTCAAGCAACAGTTTGACCACTTCAGTTTGTCCCTTATTACTTGCCCACATTAGAGAAGACCGTCCATCATTATCCTGTAGATCCACTTGAGCACCTCTTTCAAGCAACAGTTTGACCACTTCAGTTTGTCCCTTATCACTTGCAAATATTAGAGAAGATATTCCATCATTATCCTGTAGATCCACTTGAGCACCTCTTTCAAGCAACAGTTTGACCACTTCAGTTTGTCCCTTATCACTTGCAAATATTAGAGAAGATATTCCATCATTATCCTGTAGATCCACTTGAGCACCTCTTTCAAGCAACAGTTTGACCACTTCAGTTTGTCCCTTATCACTTGCATACATTAGAGAAGACCATCCATCATTGTCCCGTAAATCCACTTGAGCACCTCTTTCCAGCAACAGTTTAACTGCTTCCTTATGTCCATTTTGGCATGCCCACATCAGAGCAGACACTCCATCGCCATCTTGCATATCAACTTCAGTACCTGTTTCCAAGAGCTGCTTTATGGTGTCAAGCTTCCCTTCTGAACTTGCTGATAATAGATCCAGGGATCCACTGCTACTGTCTTGATCGACTCCTTCGGTTTCATTGAGCGAGCTCGGCTTGTTGTGACGTGTTTTGGAGCGATCATCAGGGAATTTCTTATCTTGCTCAGCTATGTATCCGATGCGCACACCAAATGATCTCATTTTCCTCCAACCTTTCTTCAGCATTCGATTCGATCTAATGGCAAGATTTTTCACTGACAAAGTTCCACGTTTGGTACGTTCTCTAGACTGTCCTCCTTGAAGTTGAATTTCCTCCATCGTTTATTGATGATCGATATACCCGGACCCTTCAAAACAAAATGACGTTATTAAGTGATAGACACACCCATTTTATAATTTAACAAAGTGCGCATGCGCTGTAGTTGACTTGTCTCCTTAGTTAGCTTCACACTTCCAGTTATTTTCTTCATCAAGCTTTCCCTGGGTTTATTTGCCAGTGCAATTGTATGAGCCATTTATCTGCCTCCATCTCTTTTTCTTATTGAGAATCAGACAGATCTTCTTCCTTTTTGCACTTTCCACCATTCTTCAATTTTGTATCCTGTTAACTGCTGTCTTTGGTTCCTGGTATTGTGCAATCTTCTTCACTTGTTCTCTCCTTGCTGGACGTGACTTTGTCTTATTTTGTGGCAGTTCATTCCAGTGTGTGGTTTCTTCAAGACTTTTTCAAGAGTAATAGCATCAACTTTCCTCTGTTTTGAACTCAGTCTTGTTGCAGGTCGTCTATCTTTGAGTTGATAAAGCATTCTGTGGTTCTGTAGTCTTGTTCCAGGTCTTGACACAAACCTATTTCCACACCTTGAGGGTTGTCAGCTTGGAGGGACCCTTCTTGTGTATGTCTTGATGGGTGATATGTTGATTTCAGGTTACCAGGAGGAGAGTTGATGAGGACAAGATTAAGAGAAGTCCCCATGTTGAGGAGAGTGCTGGAGGAAGTGACAGAACAGCCACCAAACCTTTTCAGTCTAGTACCTATAAGAGAACCAAAAGGACATTGCAAGATACGTGAGATGACTCACCCTTGGGGCTGGGATCAGGTGACAAGCTAGGCCACCATCATCGTAAGAAGACAACTAATATTCTGTCTGCCACTCTGTGCATTATCCTCTTAGTTCAAGTTTAAGTGTGTGTGTACGTGGTGTGTATGTGTACATGTGTCTCTCCAAAGGGTGTTAGAGCGGTGCAACACCGTTCTGATATGGCCCATTTTTGGTTAAAACAATGTATTTTAATAGCCATGATAATATCAAAATCCTTTAATGTGGTCGCTCTGATCAGTTTCACTGGGCAGAATCTAACACATGACCAATTGATCCAAGATTATAATATAGAGAGAGATGTTGAGGTCTTAGCGTGGATTACTACCAACCGTTGAGTAACCTCTTCCCCAGGTGAACAGATTAGGCACCAAAATTCCCTCCCTTGAGCCGACTTTTATGTTGGGTGTTGTTACTGTCATATGTAGGTGTGATTTTGGTGAGTCATGATGCTAGACTGATAGAGGAGACCAACTGTCAGTTGTGGGGTGATAGAGAACAATATTAATGGAATCGTGGAGATCAAAGGATGATCTAGTCCTAGGATGCACTCTTCCAAAAGAGGACAAAATTCTAACTGCAAATGACAAAAGGGCTGGGTCCCAAAGAAAGTGTGCCAGATGGTCTACTGTAGTAGCTAGTGAACCATATGCATGGGTTGATTGTTAATAATTGCTGAAGAAATAGCATGTGTACACTTGCCCACACATAGCTACTTATTCCTTATTAGGACTTAGTTCAATTGTAAACATGATAGCCATGATAGGATATTTGAGACATTCACCTCTCTATAAAAAATTCCAAGACAGTATACTTAGGTCATTACATCCAATGAGAGGAGTGGTATTGAACTTGAGCCAAAGATTATTAGATTTCTATGAAAAGATTAATTACATACCTGCTATATATTTAAAGGAAGAGGATGCATGACTGTACTTACACACTAGAACACAAACACATATATAATAAAGGAGGAGAGTCTACCATTTTTTGTAGGTTTCTGAGATTTTTAAAGTGACTCTCGGGTCAATCAGTGACACAGCATCTGCCAGTGACTGCCAAGTAGGATGGACAGTGACTTGTTTCAGCCAGAGTTTAACCATTTCACGCAGGCAGTTCTGTACTCCATCATTGTCATTCTTGATGTTGGAGAGTTGATTGGGTGATAGATCCAGTAAAGTACCAATGTTCTCCCACTCATGTGCTATGGGGAACAGGATGCAAAGAGTTTCACCAAGTGTGGGTTCATCTTGACTCCATGAAGAAGGTTGATGAGATCCAGGAGAGTCTTTGATAGAAATCGACGAGAGGTTAGTAGCATGATGACTAATTTGGGAATAAAATGGTTTTAATGTTCTCATATTGCTCAATAAATGAAGCATGCATAACTACTTGTATAATACTTTTGCAGTTACAGTTTTTGGATATTTGGTGCATCTATCATTAAGCTACTTAGTGAAGGGGGTAACTAATACTGTTCTGCTTGCGGAATGATTTGTGCCAAAAGTCTACAGACCTACGTGCTTACCTTACAGTTGTGGTTAATTGCTTCCTACACGGAAATTAATGAATATTTCAAACACATGGGATAGAACTCTTCTTCCTTGTTATTTATGCAGCTGCACTTGTAACTAACCGCTTTTTTGCGGCCTGTGTACAATTTTATATGTAGCTAACATTTATTGATAAATTCGCGGAATTAAAAAGTGCTTCGAAATAGGAAATGTATTATTCCAATGTCACTTACTTCCGGTCGGGTGGCTACGCGACTGTATCTTCGAAACAAAATTAATAGCACGACACACAGACACACCCACTTTTTATTAACAAATTCAAAGTGCGCATGCGCTGAAGTAGATTATTTCCCTGCCTGGTGTGAGCTATTTTATCCGGCTCCATCTCTTTTCTGACACTTTTCTTACATCAGAGACAGATCTTCTTTCCAAGTACTACTTTGGAATTGCCTGGGGATGAGGCTATTATTTTGTTCATTCCAGTATGTGTTTTCTTCAAGACTTTCAAGAGTAATAGCATCACCTTTCCTCTGTTTTGAACTCAGTCTAGTGGCAGGTCGTGATTGACTTTGCTGTCTGTCTTTGAGTTGATAATGCATTCTGTGATTCTGTAAAATATATCATATGACTGTCATGTGATTCTCATGTGATCACAGGGCCCTCTTCATGGAACCAACATTGCTGATTGTTGGATGAACCCTTGATCTCAATGTGGTCATTTGGCTGGACAAGTGAGTAAAGATATCTCCCCAATAGAAGCTGTTCAGGAGGTGTCCTCATTTCAGGAGTTGATTAAAGGGGTTTCTTCATTGGATGTCCTCATTTCAGGAGTTGATTAAAGGGGTTTCCTCGCTGGATGTCCTCATATCAGGAGTAGATTTTAAGGGGTTTCTTCCATTGTAGTTCAGTTTGTAGAAGTGTCTACTGATTGTGTTCTTGTTAACATGTAGTTATCTCTGCTCTTGGAAGAAGACACTTTTCATCGTCTCCCATGACCAAAACTTCCTCAACAACGTGTACACTGACGTCATTCATCTAGGTGGGTGTGATCAAAATTGAATGAACATGGAGTTGGTGAGAAAGAAAGATTATTATACCAAGGCCAGCCCACTCAGCAGAGTCCTTATTGAACATGCTGACTGAGTTTCTGGACATGCTCAATACTCTTCTTTATATAGATGACCAGAAGTTACACTACTACAGAGGAAATTATAGTGAGTTCAACTTATGCACACTATTAGTGATGTATTTAGCTCATCCTGGACTAGAGAAAGCTCCACCTATACACAATCAACTTTACACAACTTCACTAATTTGTTTGTTTATTTTGCATGTTGTTCAGATGATTTCAAGATGTACCTTCAGAAGTTCAAAGAGATGGAAAAGGCGTACACCAAGCAGGTGAAGGCCATCAAACAGATGAAGAGCCAAGGAAAATCCAAAGCCAGTGCAGTGAGTCTTTCATCCACACTTCCAATCCCAGAATTGATTAGTCAGCAGTTTCTCTGTTATGGCCTTTGGCTGACTGCAAAAGAGGCACAAACTAAGGACAAGAAAAAAGGAGGTGGAGGAGGAGGCAAGGTAGGATTCTCATTCCCCCTACCCAGTTATGCTCTGTTCATGTGATCGACTGTCATTGACTCATACAGAAGCGTCCAGTGGTAGAAGATGATGAAGGACCGACTGAACTACTGAGAAAACCTCGTGAATACATTGTGAAATTCTCCTTCCCAAGTCCCCCTCCCCTCAGCCCTCCCATATTGGGTCTCTACGGTATGCTTGTGGGCTAGCTTCCATGGTTACTATGGTTGCTTAGTAACATACAATACCATATAGATGTGGATTTTGGTTACCCTGGACAACCACAACTCTTTAAGTCCACTCAACTTTGGAATCGATATGGAGTCTAGAGGTACGAGTGTTATGTTAGGAGGTTTTGCAGGTGGTGTGAGTAGACCACCAGTGATCACACCAAGTGGTATGAGTAGGTGGAGGTTGGTCACATAAACAACACATTTGGTTTGTACTTTCAAATCACACATGATAAAATAACTAACTGAACTGTGATTTTTTTCTCACGATCACTAGCATGCATACTGTTTTTGTTTTTTTTTGTTTTTTGTTTATTTCTCTTTGCAGTTGCTGTCGTGGGACCGAATGGGATAGGGAAATCGACATTCCTCAACTTACTCATAGGAAGAATAGATCCTGTGAGCTATAGTGCTTGTTAAATTTAATACTACCAGGGGCTATTTTAACAGTCTGACAGACAGTCAGGACTAATGTCTAAGCAAAACTGGCCAGCCATTCTCCTGTTGGTTTTACACTATCACAATAAGAGCAAATTCAGTGACCCTGTCCTGTCATAGAAGGACACCTCACTTTATCTCTAGCTTAAAAGTAGTGACTAGATGTTGGTGATGTACGACCTACAAATTAGAATTATCTAAATGTGTTTATGTAGTTGGTTGGAGAGGTCAGAAGAAACCATAGACTGGTGAGTCAATCTTATTATTATTATTAATTGGGGGGGGGGGGCACAGGATATGGAATGTGCATCATTTCCTTGTGGTTGGTATCACTTTAGAGAATTGGTGTGTACAATCAACATGCAGCAGACCAATTAGAACTCTCAGAGTCACCTGTTGAATACTTTAGGGTAAGTTATCATCACAATGTTTTGAGATAATGTGTAACATTAAAATTTTTGTGGGTTAAAATTTTCATGGTTAAATGTTGTGCGCTATAAATTCCTTTATTTTCATCCACGAAAATTTCCCACAATTATGCACCATCAGAACAAAAGAAATACTTTGTGATTTTTTTTTTTTTTTTTTTTTTGCAGAGAAAGTTCAATACAGATTACCAGCTGACACGCAAAACTCTTGGTCATTATGGGTTACCAGGTCACGCCCATGTCATCAAGATCCGGGATCTCTCTGGAGGTCAAAAGGCCAGGGTGGTTTTTGCTGAGCTGGCACTTATGGAGCCTGATATTTTGATACTTGTAAGTGGGAAAGTAAAGAGAAGGCCCAGTACTGGACATGATGTGCATTATTTGGTGTTTATCATATTGTACAGGATGAGCCCACCAATAACCTCGATATTGAATCAATAGATGCACTGGCTGATGCTATCAATGAATTCACTGGAGGTATGTATGTATGTATGTATGTATGTATGTATGTATGTATGTATGTATGTATGTATGTATGTATGTATGTATGTATGTACCATAACATAACACATGACCAATTGCATAGAAGGACCCAAGGTTAAGGAGGTCTTAACAGATTGAGAAATTCACACTCTATGGATTGTCCCTCCCTTGAGCCATCTTTTATGTTGGGTGTTGTTACTGTCATACGTAGGTGTGATTTTGGTGAGTCATGATGCTAGACTGATAGAGGAGACCAATTGTCAGTTGTGGGTGATAGAGAACAAAGGGATCAGTGAGATCGATGGAGACTTTGATGACTACAAACAAGAAGTCCTTCAAGCACTGGGAGAACTTGTTAACTAATATTTATGATGGCTTTCCATTTTTTGTACACATTATGTTAATCATGATTACCAATCATTGCAACTAACAACCATTCACTCTGAAAGAGGAAAAACTTCTCATCAAAGGACCTTTGTATAATTATACACTCTAAACAACCAAAAACAAAAACAACAACAACAATAACCAAAACAACAAAACAAACAAAGGACAAAGGCTCTGTAGTTGTATGGGTTGATAATCATCGCTGAAGAAATTCCTTATTGGCAGATTGCAGTGATCTTGTCAAAAACCTAAATTTACATAGCCTCCTTTCAAGTAGCCCAGATTTGAAAGGAGGCTATGTAAATTTGGTTTTGTTGTTCTGGATTTCATCACTGCAGTCTGCTGTAGAACTTGAGCCAATAATAATTAGAGTTCTAATATAATAAAGATTATTACACACCTGCTATTCAATGCATGACTTACACATTACAACACAAACAAGTGAAATAAAAAGGGGAGAGTCTACCATAATTATTATCATTTTTTGTAAGTTTCTGTAATGTTTAAAGCGACTCTCTGGTCAATCACTGACACAGCATCTTTCAGCGACTGCCAAGTAGGACGGATTGTGACTTGTTTTAGCCAGAGTTTAACCATTTCACGCAGGCAGTTCTGTACCCCGTCATTGTCATTCTTGATGTTGGAGAGCTGATTGGATGGTAGAGCCAGTAAAGTACCAATGTTCTCCCACTCACGTGCTATGGGGAACAGGATGCGAAAAGTTTCACTAAGTGTGGGTTCATCTTGACTCCATGAAGAAGGTTGATGAGGTCCAGGAGGGTCTTTGATAGAAATCGACGAAGGGTTAGTAGTAGTTGCTGAGGGGCTAGTGGACACTATGCCACTCTCGGGATGATTGCTGAACTCGACATATGTAGGATCTGCAACAAATGCCACACATGCACAGTGATCATTAAAACACTACAAAGCTAGTCTGGCATTGCCAACCCTTTACCTTCCTTTAAAGGGTCGGCAATGCCAGACTACTACAAAGCATGATTCACAGTCTCTCTAATTCTCCTTTGATGTGGTTATGAAATGCAACACATTGATTGATGTGATAGACTACTCCTATTTCCATACTTGCTAGTAAGACCACTGCATGTGACTTACTTGGGACTGTGATATTGAAGTAACGCTGAAAGTCTAGTCCATCCACTCTTAGCTTGATTGGGTTGGAGCGCTCAGTGGAAGGATCCAGTTGAATTGGAAGAAATCGAATTGAACGTCTTGGAGGATAATCAGGACACTCTTCAATGCCCCTGTGTAACTCTTCTGGTATGTGAATCTCTTTCTTCAAAATCTTTTGACAGGGGGGTGAAACAGGAGTAGTGACTTTAAGATAGGCAAAACCTCAGCCTCAGAAATATATATATACAATAAACCCAAGTACTAGACTAGTACTAACATCTGTACAATGATAATTTTTGTTAGAGTGTAAAATATATCACTAAAGTGCATTGGGAGTAGAAATGTTATTGACTAACTTTAGTAGGCTCTGTGTCGAAGATGACCTTCCATCCTATTCCATCAGTCACAGTAAGACAGACTTCTTCTGATGTGAGCTCAGATGTGATGGTACTAACTTCCCAGTCTTTTCCACCAACCTCCTTCATCACCTTGTCACAATGCTGCACATGTCATAATATCATCAGTTTAGACTTCAGGAGAGAAGCATGCATACCTTTGTATACACTTCACTGTATAAACACATGCAGAAGATTGCCGAGTTGTGGGATAAACTTCTGTACAACCTTGCAGAGTAATAGAATATGTTTCCTACAAAAGAAAAGAAGTGAACTCTGAATGTAAAAGTATGACAACATCATTACCTTTGGACTTCTTTGATTCTGAAGAGTGTGATGTCCTTTTTCTTTTACCTGCCTTTATCAAACAAAAATGCCTCAAGGTGATCTCCCCAACAAAAGAACGAGATTGGAACACCCCTTTGGCCCCCTCTATCTCCTTGAAGACATACACTGGACCAGACTCCCTGAATTCTGGAGTGGTGCTGGCTGAGAGGAACACCATGTCCTCACAGTCCTCCTCACTCTCCAGACGAGCATAGTGGTTGATCTTGACAATCACGTCTCTCTTGAACTTCACTCTTCTGTTGGGTTTGATCAGGTAAGCAGGACTGGCCGACTCGAAATCGTCTGGCAGCTCAAATGGTCCAGTGAAGCAAGGATGAACTAATAGAGTAACAGGTTCTTCCCCATCACTTAGCGAGTCCTCAGGAATAGACATACGTATTCCCATTCCATTGAGAGTAACTTCTTCAGATGTGACGTCTCCTTGTGTGATGGCGTCATGATCAAACACTAACCCAGGACACTCTGAGAAATTACGCACATCTGGAATATCTAGATAGCAATTAGCAACATATTATCAGGACATAATTATATTCAATTAACTTTGGCAAACCCCTGAAAATTAGTATCCTTTTTACCTTAAAGATTACATGTTTCCATGACTACATGTACATGGGAGGGGCAGCCATAAGATTGCATGCAGCACATAATACAAAGTGAAGAACTCACCATAAAGATTTGAAGTTCCACATAAGTTAGTTGTAGTTTGTGTACTTTTCATCTGTAGAAGTTCAACAATATCAAAATAACCTGACTCATCATGAATTTCAAGAGCAGTCTGTCCATCATTATTCCGTAAGTCCATTTGAGCACCTCTTTCAAGTAACAGTTCAATTACTTCAGTTTGTATTGTATACATTAGAGAAGACCATCCATCATTATCCTGTAGATCCACTCGACCACCTCTTTCAAGCAACAGTTTGACCACTTCAGTTTGTCCCTTATCACTTGCCCACATTAGAGAAGACCGTCCATCATTATCCTGTAGATCCACTCGAGCACCTCTTTCAAGCAACAGTTTGACCACTTCAGTTTGTTCCCTATCACTTGCCCACATTAGAGAAGACCGTCCATCATTATCCTGTAGATCTACTCGAGCACCTCTTTCAAGCAACAGTTTGACCACTTCAGTTTGTCCATTATTACTTGCCCACATTAGAGAAGACACTCCATCATTATCCTGTAAATCCACTCGAGCACCTCTTTCAAGCAACAGTTTGACCACTTCAGTTTGTCCCTTATCACTTGCCCACATTAGAGAAGACCGTCCATCATTATCCTGTAGATCCACTCGAGCACCTCTTTCAAGCAACAGTTTGACCACTTCAGTTTGTCCCTTATCACTTGCCCACATTAGAGAAGACCGTCCATCATTATCCTGTAGATCCACTTGAGCACCTCTTTCAAGCAACAGTTTGACCACTTCAGTTTGTCCCTTATCACTTGCCCTAATTAGAGAAGACACTCCATCATTATCCTGTAAATCCACTTGAGCACCTCTTTCAAGCAACAGTTTGACCACTTCAGTTTGTCCCTTATCACTTGCAAATATTAGAGAAGACCGTCCATCAGTATCCTGTAGATCCACTCGAGCACCTCTTTCAAGCAACAGTTTGACCACTTCAGTTTGTCCCTTATCACTCGCCCACATTAGAGAAGACCATCCATAATTGTCCCGTAAATCCACTTGAGCACCTCTTTCCAGCAACAGTTTAGCTGCTTCCTTATGTCCATTTTTGCATGCCCACATCAGAGCAGACACTCCATCGCCATCTTGCATATCAACTTCAGTACCTGTTTCCAAGAGCTGCTTTATGGTGTCAAGTTTCCCTTCTGAACTTGCTGATAATAGATCCAGGGATCCACTGCTACTGTCTTGATCGAATCCTTCGGTTTCATTGAGCGAGCTCGGCTTGTTGTGACGTGTTTTGGAGCGATCATCAGGGAATTTCTTATCTTGCTCTGCTATGTATCCGATGCGCACACCAAATGATCTCATTTTCTTCCAACCTTTCTTCAGCATTCGATTCGATCTAATGGCAAGATTTTTCACTGACAAAGTTCCACGTTTGGTACGTTCTCTAGACTGTCCTCCTTGAAGTTGAATTTCCTCCATCGTTTATTGATGATCGATATACCCGGACCCTTCAAAACTAAATGACGTTATTAAGTGATAGACACACCCATTTTATAATAATTTAACAAAGTGCGCATGCGCTATAGTTCCTTAGTTAGCTTCACACTTCCAGTTATTTTCTTCATCAAGCTTTCCCTGGGTTTATTTGCCAGTGCAATTGTATGAGCCATTTATCTGCCTCCATCTCTTTTTCTCATTGAGAATCAGACAGATCTTCTTCCTTTTTGCACTTTCCACCATTCTTCAATTTTGTATCCTGTTAACTGCTGTCTTTGGTTCCTGGTATTGTGTAATCTTCTTCACTTGTTCTCTCCTTGCTGGACGTGACTTTGTCTTATTTTGTGGCAGTTCATTCCAGTATGTGGTTTCTTCAAGACTTTTTCAAGAGTAATAGCATCACCTTTCCTCTGTTTTGAACTCAGTCTTGTTGCAGGTCGTCTATCTTTGAGTTGATAAAGCATTCTGTGGTTCTGTAGTCTTGTTCCAGGTCTTGGCACAAACCTATTTCCACACCTTGAGGGTTGTCAGCTTGGAGGGACCCTTCTTGTGTATGTCTTGATGGGTGATATGTTGATTTCAGGTTACCAGGAGGAGAGTTGACGAGGACAAGATTAAGAGAAGTCCCCATGTTGAGGAGAGTGCTGGAGGAAGTGACAGAACAGCCACCAAATCTTTTCAGTCTAGTACCTATAAGAGAACCAAAAGGACATTGCAAGATACGTGGGATGACTCACCCTTGGGGCTGGGATCAAGTGACAAGCTAGGCCACCATCATCGTAAGAAGACAACTAATATTCTGTCTGCCACTCTGTGCATTATCCTCTTAGTTCAAGTTTAAGTGTGTGTGTACGTGGTGTGTATGTGTACATGTGTCTCTCCAAAGGATGTTAGAGCGGTGCAACAGCGGGTCTGATATGGCCCATTTTTGGTTAAAACAATGTATTTTAATAGCCATGATAATATCAAAATCCTTTAATGTGGTCGCTCTGATCAGTTTCACTGGGCAGAATCTAACACATGACCAATTGATCCAAGATTATAATATAGAGAGATGTTGATGTCTTAACGTGGATTACTACCAACCGTTGAGTAGCCTCTTCCCCAGGTGAACAGATTAGGTACCAAAATTCCCTCCCTTGAGCCGACTTTTATGTTGGGTGTTCTTACTGTCCTAGGTGTGATTTTGGTGAGTCATGATGCTAGACTGATAGAGGAGACCAACTGTCAGTTGTGGGGTGATAGAGAACAATATTAATGGAATCGTGGAGATCAAAGGATGATCTAGTCCTAGGATGCACTCTTCCAAAAGAGGACAAAATTCTAACTGCAAATGACAAAAGGGCTGGGTCCCAAAGAAAGTGTGCCAGATGGTCTACTGTAGTAGCTAGTGAACCATATGCATGGGTTGATTGTTAATAATTGCTGAAGAAATAGCATGTGTACACTTGCCCACACATACTTATTCCTTATTAGGACTTAGTTCAATTGTAAACATGATAGCCATGATAGGATACTTGAGACATTCACCTCTCTATAAAAAATTCCAAGACAGTATACTTAGGTCATTACATCCAATGAGAGGAGTGGTATTGAACTCGAGTCAAAGATTATTAGATTTCTATGAAAAGATTAATTACATACCTGCTATATATTTAAAGGAAGAGGATGCATGACTGTACTTACACACTAGAACACAAACACATATATAATAAAGGAGGAGAGTCTACCATTTTTTGTAGGTTTCTGAGATTTTTAAAGTGACTCTCGGGTCGATCAGTGACACAGCATCTGCCAGTGACTGCCAAGTAGGATGGACAGTGACTTGTTTCAGCCAGAGTTTAACCATTTCACGCAAACAGTTTTGTACCCCGTCATTGTCATTCTTGATGTTGGAGAGTTGATCAGGTGATAGATCCAGCAAAGTACCAATGTTCTCCCACTCACGTGCTATGGGGAACAAGATGCGAAAGGTTTCACCAAGTGTGGGTTCATCTTGACTCCATGAAGAAGGTTGATGAGGTCCAGGAGAGTTTTTGATAGAAATTGACGAGAGGTTAGTAGCAGTTGCTAAGGGGCTAGTGGACACCATGCCACTCTCGGGATGATTGCTGAACTCGGCATGTGTAGGATCTGCAAAGAATGTTACACAGTGATCATTAAAGCATGATCTCTAATTTGATGTGGTTATGAAATGCTACACATTATTGTTTTGTGTGATGTACCTATTAATAGAACTTACTTGGGGCTACGATATTGAAGTAATACTCCTTATATAGTCCATCCACTCTTAGCTTGATTGGGTTGGAGCGTTCAGTTGATGGATCCAGTTGAATAGGAAGAAATTGAATCAAACGTCTTGGAGGATAATCAGGACACTCTTCGATGCCTCTGTGTAACTCTTCTGGTATGTGAATCTCTTTCTTCAAAATCTGGGGAGGGATAAAATGACCAGCTTCCATAAACCTCCATTCTCAGAATTAGCCTCATACCCCCTTATGAAAAACTAACCAGTAAACAAACAAACAAACAAAAACGCTAGCAATGAGAACATCATTCCTTTAATGACAGGGGTGGTCTCACTTTAAAGTCACTAGAGTGAACTGGGAGTATAGAGATCTGAAACAATGAAAATCCCCACTCCTTCTATAATCCACTGACTAACTTCAGTAGGCTCTGTGTCAAAGATGACCTTCCATCCTATTCCATCAGTCACAGTAAGACAGACTTCTTCTGATGTGAGTTCATGGTACTAACTTCCCAGTCTTTTCCACCAACCTCCTTCATCACCTTGTCACAATGCTGCACATATCATAATATCATCAGTTTAGACTTCAGGAGAGAAGCATGCATACCTTTGTATACACTTCACTGTATAAACACATGCAGAAGATTGCAGAGTTGTGGGATAAACGTCTGTACAACCTTGCAGAGTAATAGAATGTGTTTCCTATAAAAGAAAAGAAGTGAACTCTGAACATAAATTATGACAGCATCATTACCTTTGGACTTCTTTGATTCTGAAGAGTGTGATGTCCTTTTTCCTTTATCGAACAAAAATGTCTCAAAGTGATTTCTCCTACCTGGTATCCAGGTTTGAACACCCCCTTGGCCCCCTCTATCTCTTTGAAAACATACACTGGACCAGACTCCCTGAATTCTGGAGTGGCGCTGGCTGAGAGGAACACCATGTCCTCACTGTCCTCTTTGCTCTTCAAATGAGCATAGTGGTGGATCTTGACCGTCACGTCTCTCTGGAACTTCACTCTTCTACTGGGTTTGATCAGGTAAGCAGGACTGGCCTATTTGAAATCGTCTGGTAGCTCGAATGGTCCAGTGAAGCAAGGATGGATGAGTAGAGTGACAGGTTCTTCCCCATCACTTAGTGAGTCCTCAGGAATAGACATACGTATTCCCATTCCATTGAGAGTAACTTCTTCAGATGTGACGTCTCCTTGTGTGATGGTGTCATGATCAAACACTAACCCAGGACACTCTGAGAAACCTATAATTTACTGGTTATATGACATGGCAGAATAAAATTTGGCAAACCCCATTTTGGTGAAATTATTTACCTGAAGGTTTCCATAACAACATGTACATGGGAGGGGCAGCCATAAGATTGCAGCACATAATACAAAGTGAAGAACTCACCATAAAGATTTGAAGTTCCACATAAGTTAGTTGTAGTTTGTGTACTTTTCATCTGTAAGAGTTCAACAATACCAAAATAGCCATAGACATCATTAAGTTCAAGGGCAGTCCGTCCATCATTATTCCGTAAGTCCATTTGAGCACCTCTTTCAAGCAACAGTTCAACTACTTCAGTTTGTATTGTATACATTAGAGAAGACCATCCATCATTATCCTGTAGATCCACTTGAGCACCTCTTTCCAGCAACAGTTTGACTACTTCAGTTTGTCCCTTATCACTCGCACACATTAGAGAAGACCATCCATCAATATCCTGTAAATCCACTTGAGCACCTCTTTCAAGCAACAGTTCAGCTGCTTCCTTATGTCCATTTTGGCATGCCCACATCAGAGCCGCCGGAAGCAATTTTGAGGTGAATATGCGCGCGTACGCGCGGAAAATTTTTACCTACTGACCACGCCCACTTTGTAACCACACCCGCCTATTAACGGTTGAACACGTGGACAATTTTTTAATGTTGACGACCATTACCAATGTTGTTCGATCGACGAGTGGTCCGGTTTTGGCCTGACCAGCCGGAGCGGTTCCGGCGGCCCTGCACATTAGAACAGACACTCCATCGCCATCTTGCATATCAACTTCAGTAAGGTAGATTGGGGTAACTTGGGACACTCTTACTACAAATAATGATATCTCTGCAACCGCTTTAGCTATAAACAAGCTTTAAGTTGCAAGAGATAGAGTAATCTTTCTAGTCCCAGGCTGAGCTAAAGATGATTGGTATTGCTTACTAATTAATTGGCTACAATTCACCAATGTGTAGCATGCAGAAATCCCTTTCAGGATAACTTGGGACACTGCATGTCCATGCAATTTTGATAAAGCTTAAACAGTGCACTATGCATGTTTTGCTGACTGATCACTTTTATAAAACAGAGATCATTATGCAGCATTATCTCAGTGAGTAGAATATTGATAAATCAGTTCAGTAAGTTTGAAGTTAGTTTATTAAGTTTTTTCTTGCAGTCTTATAAAATCAGCAGAGTGTTTAGGTCTGCTTATTACAAACAGAGTAACCAAAGCACTCTAGACTGGCTTCAGAGAGAGACAAAGCATAAATGTTTATGTGTGCAAAATAAGATCTTGAAACTCATAGTAATCTCGAAACAAGATTAAAATATAACTCCACTGTCCCAAGTTAACCTGTGTCCCAAGTCACCCCGCTTTACCTTACCTGTTTCCAAGATCTGCTTTATGGTGTCAAGTTTCCCCTCTGAACTTGCTGATATTAGATCCAGGGATAAGGTAGGCGGGGGTATCTCCGGACATGGGGTAACTTCGGACTTTCAACTTTTTTTCAGAAACTACAAAGATTGAGAGGCAGTCTTTATACCTGCAGTAACTATAACTGCTACTTGTTTAAATGCATGTTTAGCTAAACTCTTCTTCCACCGTTCTGGACTGCATCGTGCCCCGAAATCTATAATCGTCGAACTGAAACTTTACGTCACGATCTTGTGCATTTCAAGCAGGCCTGGTTGAACATCAAGAGAGCGCAGGAAAAAAGTGCATGTGTATCAGATAAACCAAAGTCATCTCTCTCTAAAATATTTCATGTTGGGTTGCTAGCTAGCTCTATCAGAGATTTCTACCAGTAGTGTCCGGAGTTACCCCAAACCGCGATTTTATACTAGCTATGAATTTTGCCCGATAAGTTCACAAGAGTAAGTACTAAAATAATAACGCTTGGGGCCTTGATAGATGGAGAGTTCAGCTTCTTTTTGAACTTTACTGCTCGATCATAGCTGCTTCCATTCCAAAGTTATCCTTCCCAATTGAAAGTTCGTCCGGAGTTACCCCCGCCTACCTTACACTGCTACTGTCTTGATCGACTCCTTTGGTTTTATTCTTTTCATTGAGCGAGCTCGGCTGGTTGTGGCGAGTTATCTTGCTCTGCTATGTATCCGATACGCACACCAAATGATCTTATTTTCTTCAGCATTCGAGAAAGAGTTCCACGTTTGGTACGTTCTCTAGACTGTCTTCCTTGAAGTTGAGTCTCCTTCATTATTAATGATGACACGACACACACGTACACCTCAAACAAAATGACGTCGTTATTATTGCAGTAGACACTTAATTAACAAAGTGCGCATGCGCTGAAGTTTAACATTACTTATCTCCTTATTGTAGCTCACACTTCAGTTATTTTCTTCATCAAGCTTTCTCTGGGTTTACGAAACTTCATTGCAAGTGCAATCGTATGAGCTCTTTTATCTGGCTCCATCTCTTTTCCAACTCTTTTCTTATCAAGAAACATAAGAGACAGATCTTCTTTCCAACTACTACCTTTTGCACTTTCCTGAATCACTTTTGAAGAATCAACCATTCTTGTCCTGTTAACTGCTGTCTTTGGTTTCTTCTTTACTTGCTCTCCCCTTGCTGGATGTGACTTCATCTTATTTTGTGGCAGTTCATTCCAGTATGTGCTTTCTTCAAGAAAATGCTAAATAAAAAGCTATTATTGGCGAGGCTATTATTTTGTTCATTCCAGTATGTGTTTTCTTCAAGACTTTCAAGAGTAATGCATCACCTTTCCTCTGTTTTGAACTCAGTCTTGTGGCAGGTCATGATTGACTTTGCTGTCTGTCTTTGAGTTGATGTCTTTGAGTTGATAATGCATTCTGTGGTTCTATACAGTCTTGTTCCAGGTCTTGACACAAACCTACGTTCACACCTTGAGGGTTATGAGCTTGGAGGGACCTTTCTTGTGTTTGAATATCTGATGTGTGATTTTAATTATAAATCGATTTTTAAATTCTTCCATTTTCTTGATATCTTGATACCATTAATATGTATGTACCACGACTAGCCTCGTACCCAGGCCCGCTTTTTTTGCACCCCGTGAAAAAAATGGGCCTGAGTACGAGGCTAGTAGTACCATGACATAACACATGACCAATTGACCCAAGGTTAAGGGGAGAGCTATTTTGAGATCTTAACAGATTGGGAAATTCACACTCCATGGATTGCCCCTCCCTTGAGCCATCTTTTATGTTGGGTGTTGTTAGCTACTGTCATAGGTGTGAGTCATGTGATAGAGGAGACCAACTGTCAGTTGTGGGTGATAGAGAACAATGGGATGGAGACTTTGACGACTACAAATAAGAAGTCCTGAAGCACTGGGAGAACTTGACAACTAATATTTATGATGGCTTTCCATTTTTTGTACACATTATGTTAATCATGATTACCAATCATTGCAAGTTAACAACCATTCCATGTAGTGTTATAGGGTTATGCAGTGGAACAAGGACACTCTGAAAGAGGAAAATTTCTCATCAAAGGAAATCTAAAAGTACTTTTGTATGATTATACACTCTATACAAAATAACCTCCAAAAGAAGACAATCTCTAGCTGCAAAGGACAAAGGCCGAGTCCCAAAGTGTGTTCATTAATTGGCTGTAGTGACTTGCCTTAATAATCATAACTTCTAATTGCTGAAGAAATTCATAGTGTGTGTACACACTTGCCCACACATACTTATTCCTTATTTACAAGTAGTTCAATTGTGATCACAGGTTGGTTGACATAAAATTTGCCGACACTGCAGAATTAAATTCGTATTCGCTAAAATTAAGACCATTGCATTCATATGACAGTACATTTTGCTCGCTTGAATTTATCTTGCACGTGCGCAAATTCTACTGGTCAACCAACCTGAAAACCTCTGTATATAAGGATATTTGAGATGACCACCTGTCCTCTATATCAATCCCAGAATTCCAAGGCCACATGATTATTTCAACTGTTATTGTACCCAAGAAGAAGGGAAACTGGTATCAGACTTGAGCCAAAAATTCTTAATTTTATTCAAACAAAAAACAACAACAACTGATTATAATTACATGTACATACATGTACCTGGTATTAGGAAGATGGTGCATGACTGTACTTACACACTATAACACAAACAAGTGAATTGAGAGAGTATTATTTTTTGTAGGTTTCTGAGATCTTTAAAGTGATTCTCGGATCAATCAGTGACACAGCATCTGCCAGTGACTGCCAAGTAGGACGGACAGTGACTTGTTTCAACCAGAGTTTAACCATTTCACGCAAACAGTTCTGTACCCCGTCATTGTCATTCTTGATGTTGGAGAGTTGATCAGGTGATAGATCCAGTAAAGTACCAATGTTCTCCCACTCACTTGCTATGGGGTACAAGATGCGAAAGGCTTTACAAAGTGTGGGTTCATCTTGACTCCATGAAGAAGGTTGATGAGGTCCAGGAGAGTTTTTGATAGATATTGATGAGAGGTTAGTAGCAGTCGCTGAGGGGCTAGTGGACACCATGCCACTCTTGGGATGATTGCTGAATTCGGCATTTGTAGGATCTGCAAAGAATGCCACACAGTGATCATTAAAACACTACAAAGCGGTCTCTAATTCTCCTTTGATGTGGTTATGTAATGCCACACATTGTTTGATGTGTCAGACTCCCGTATTTCCATACTTGCTGGTAAGACCACTGGATGTGACTTACTTGGGACTGTGATATTGAAGTAACGCTCAAAGTCTAGTCCATCCACTCTTAGCTTGATTGGGTTGGAGCGTTCAGTTGACGGATCCAGTTGAATAGGAAGAAACTGAATCAAACGTCTTGGAGGATAATCAGGACACTCTTCGATGCCTCTGTGTAACTCTTCTGGTATGTGAATCTCTTTCTTCATAATCTGGGGGGGGGGGGGGGGGGGGAAGCAGGTATAATGACACCTGCCTTACACACATATACACACACAAGACTAGCACTAACATCTGTACAATCAGGAGTCGTCTCATTGTAAGTCACAAAAATGCAAAAATCTCAAATACTATGACAACCCACTGACTGACTTTAGTAGGCTCTGTGTCAAAGATGACCTTCCATCCTATTCCATCAGTCACACTAAGACAGACTTCTTCTGATGTTAGCTCAGATGTGATCGTACTAACTTCCCAGTCTTTTCCACCGACCTCCTTCATCACCTTGTCACAATGCTGCACATGTCATGATATTATCAGTTAGACTTCAGGAGAGAAACATGCATACCTTTGTATACACTTCACTGTATAAACACATGCAGAAGATTGCCGAGTTGTGGGATAAACGTCTGTACAACCTTGCAGAGTAATAGAATGTACTTCCTAAAGAATTGAATCTGGAGTATAGTAGATGGCAAACCCCTAAAATTAGTAGCTAATCCTTTTTTTACCTAAAAAAGATTACTATATACTGTACATGTTTCTATGACAACATGTACATGGGATAAGATTGTAGAAGTGAAGAACTCACCATAAAGATTTGAAGTTCCACATAAGTTAGTTGTAGTTTGTACACTTTTCTTCTGTAAGAGTTCAACAGCATCAAAATAACCTAACTTATCATTAACTTCAAGGGCAGTCTTTCCATCATTATTCCGTAAGTCCATTTCAGCACCTCTTTCAAGCAACAGTTCAACTACTTCTGTTTCTTCTGCCCACATTAGAGCAGACCATCCGTCATTATCCTGTAAATCCACTTGAGCACCTCTTTTCAGCAACAGTTCGACTATTTCTGAATTCCTACTTGCCCATATTAGAGCTGATTTTTTTTCATTATCCTGTAAATCCACTTGAGCGCCACTTTCAAGCAACAGTTTGACTACTTCAGTTTGTCCGCTATTACTTGCAGCCATTAGAGGAGATCTTCCCTCATTATCCCGTAAATCCACTTGAGCACCTCTTTCAAGCAACAGTTTGACTACTTCAGTTTGTCCCTTATCACTTGCCCACATTAGAGAAGATGATCCACCATTATCCTGTAGATCAACTTGAGCACCTCTTTCAAGCAACAGTTTGACTACTTCAGTATGTCCACTATTACTTGCAGCCGTTAAAGGAGATCTTCCCTCATTATCCAGTAAACCCACTTGAGCACCTCTTTCAAGCAACAGTTCAGCTGCTTCCTTATGTCCATTTTGGCATGCCCACATTAGAGCAGACACTCCATTGCCATCTTGAATATCAACTTCAGTACCTCTTTCCAAGAGCTGCTTTATGACTTCAAGTTTCCCCTCTGAACTTGCTGATAATAGATTCTTCTCATTGAGCGAGCTCGGCTTGTTGTGCCGTGGAACATCAGGGAATTTCTTATCTTGCTCAGCTATGTATCCGATACGCACACCAAATGATCTCATTTTCTTCAGCATTCGATTCGATCTAATGGCCAGATTTTTCACTGAAAGAGTTCCACGTTTGGTACGTTCTCTAGACTGTCTTCCTTGAAGTTGAGTCTCCTCCATCGTTAATGACAGGACACACCCTCAAACAAAAATGAATGACGTTGAAGTAGTAGCAGCTAGACACGTACTTACGTCACCCGGTTCGCGTATTATCACAATTTTTTTAATTTTTAAAGATGGAATTCGATTATACACAGACAAACAAACAAGTCCAAGTCATGGCACTCCGTCTAGAGAGGGGGGGGGGGGGGGGGGGGGAATACGCAGCAAGGATTTATCAGCAAGGATTTATCAGCACATGCACCGCAGATCGCATGCGCGCCTCAAAGCTACCGTGCGTTACGCCCACCCACCCACGTGGCT
Source organism: Crambe crambe (assembly GCA_963924555.1). Lineage (NCBI taxonomy): Eukaryota > Metazoa > Porifera > Demospongiae > Poecilosclerida > Crambeidae > Crambe > Crambe crambe. The sequence goes on along the minus strand of OZ004593.1, from coordinate 5,244,400 downwards.
GACGGTGAGTCTTCCTACTTTTCAGTGACTAAAGTGACTGTTTATTCATGGGTAAGTATCTTGTAATAATCTACTCTTTGATATTTTATTACCTAGCCTTTAAATCAGTTATTGGTCACACTTATAGTCATCCCTATGTATGCAGCTTCCTTACTCAATCACTACTCAAAAGGGAAAGGGTTTAGGCGTAGGAAGCGAACCACTATCAAGGCAAAAAATATTATCTCTGATTCACTGACAGGCAGATCAAAAGTGGTAAGCTCTGAGTTTCCGGCAGCTAGAAACAGCATTGATGATGGGGAGCATTTCCCTCACACACAACAGCCTCCCCAAGTTGATTTGTATGATGATATTGGGGGTGGTCAGGAGTGTGATATTCAGCCTGAATGTGTACGACCACGTCAGTCCTATGAGTCAAGACAACATGCACTATCAGACTCATGGAAGAAACTCAGAGATTGTATGTTGCTTTAAACCAGTGTTGCATGGGCTGATCCCACCATCTGTATTTTATTCAGCACTATTTATGGCACATGTTGAGAACTGTGCTTCACCACATGAATGGAAATGTTATTGTGGAATGCCTGCTCTTGTCCGCTGTCAATCCTGTGGACCCTACTCCCACTTTTTCCATCAATGTGCAGTGAAAAATCACCAGTACATGAACATCTATCATCTATTGGAAGTATGGAAGGTGTGGCTATAATTTAATAATAATGTATAATTATGACTAATGAAAATTAGAATGGTTTGTTCATGTACACCAACAGCTATCCCATAGTGACCATAACTGTTCAGGCAAATATCTGAAATCATTAGCTTGCTTGGATGGCTTTGGTAAGTCAAATTATTCTGTTATCAATGTTATTTAAGTTTAATTTTTTAAAAAGGAAACCAGCATAATTTGTCTGTGGTATTTTGCCACTGTGAACCAGAAGCTGTCACTCTTATTCGCTATAATCTGTGGCCAGCAACTCCATCATCCCCCATACAAGCCTTCCATTGGTTAGAGGCACTTTTACTTGAGTGTCAGGTGGCAGTGAAGGATTTTGTTCACGCACTTAAACTGAGGAGGCCATGGTATTCTATTTTATCCCAATCCCAGGTGATTATGTATAATACTTATTCTATATCCTAGTTTTACTATTTTATACAGGATTCCAAAGTGTATCCAGCTATAATTGATTCATTTGAAGAGTACAGGTAGGTAGGTATATTAATAATGTGCCTGATTATCATATTTCTGAATATGTTAGATATTTTAAGTACAGGAAAAGGTACTTGACAGAGTTTTGCCCCTCCTTTCCCAGAGGAAATACATATCTTGCTTGTCCAAGTGTAAGATATATAATCATCTGTTTGGTCAGATATAGAATAAAGAAGTCTCTTTAGGAAGAAGGAGATTTGTTTGAGTCATTTGATGCCATGTTTGGATTGTCAAGGAAGAAAAGTTCTGGTAAAAGTGTTCGTGAACCCCTTCATGGGAATTTGATGTTTGGTAATCAAACAGCTGTCGATCGATTTATTTCAACCTATAAACACAACTCCTCTGATTCTGTGAATTTGAACTAATGGCCTATAATATTTTTTTATAAATTGTGTACACTTCATATATAGGGATGCAATCAATTTCTTGCTGGACACCCACTGAAATCATCAGGACGATATTCAGCACTTGATGAAACTGCTATTTTTGGTCGTGCATGTAGACATGAGTTCCCAAAAAGATTCATCAACCTGAAGCATGGAGAGAGGTGAACAAATTTCAAACTCCAATGATAAAAAAGTCATGTGATTTAGACTGGCCTACTCTGTTTGGATGTTGAAAGAAATAAAGAAACAGAATGAAAGAATGCGAATACATCTATTGTATGACATTGCATGTATGCTTAAGAAACATCTCCATGTAAGCCTGTAGTTTAATCATGCTAAGCTAGTTATTTCAGCTTTGCTATATTATTATAGGCAAGTGGTAATGGTGAACTTTTGAGTAATGTACAACTGGCTATACCTATATTTCATGTCTATGGACATCAGGCCAAGTGTCAGGTAACTTTCTTTCCTTTTTTCTTCCCCCCCCCCCCCCCCCCCCCCCCCAATAATTAGCATGTTATTCATCCCTTCAGATTATGTATAGTCCAAGAAAACAAACAGGTTTTGGCCTGACTGATGGAGAGGTAGTAGAAAGGTTGTGGTCAAAACTCAGGCGCTACTCAAGAATGACCAAGGAGATGAGACCTGTCATCATATAGATGTGTTAACTGATATACTACTCCATCTTGGAAGGGAAGCAAACCTCAAACTTGGTATTATTTGTATTTACTAACCTCTATTTAAGCTGACAACCTCTATAATAAAGACCACCTCTATGATAAAATATTTTAAATGGCTTCATTCATAGTTTCCCTACTGCACTGCTGCTTACATAGTAACTGTATTATTATTGTAGCCACTCTTCTAACTTCACGAATGCACAGAGGACATTCAGTACTGGAAGATTCCAAAAAACAAGTGCTTTTTTTTGTTATCTTCACTGCCTGGTATGAACTTTATCGTAATTTACCCAAGTGCTCAATTATTATTATAACAGCTAATACTACTGAAGTTACAAGTGATGTTATATCCCAGTGGTGCAGTGAGAGAGAGAAGTCATTCTCACCTCAGTGTAAATTCAATCAATTACGGAATGCCTTTAATCATTAATATATTATAGCAAATCTCATCAAATTACCAAAATGGAAGATTGAATATTGTGATTTAGTTGAGATCCAGATTAAAACAAGGTTTGACCACCACATGCAAGATTCCTTTAATTTTAATGTTATTTTGTGTATTCTAGATGTGATCTGCAGGAACCCACTTGTAACAACATCCCTGAACTAATTTTGCAACTTAATGCGTAATAATATTTCATGACACCATAGCGTCTGGATGTAATACCTAATGACTTTCCTTTACAGAATTGAAAAAAGCATGCTGAACTTTGAAAGACAGCATAAGATCAGGCGATGGACAGATGCATCTACTGAATACAAGACAGTCCGGGAGATGTCCAATAGAATCAAGCAGACACAAATGATGCAAAGAATTTCCACTAAATCACAGGAGAGATTTTTCTTGCTTGATGTCAAAGCTAAATATGCCAGTAAGAACAAGGTTTATGTTGTAATCTTATTGATTCGAAGCCGTTTTTGTACATATGTAGGTGGCCATGAATTAAACCAGAAAATCAGCAAGCAAATAACATCTATTACTGGCAGCCTGAAAGCCTTGGTTGAAAAATACAATGAACACGAATGGAACAAACATCCCAGGGTGATAACCATGAACGAGGTGTGTACAAGAGATGTCATATGGTTCAATCAGGCATCCACAAATGATATTCCAGCAAGTTTGAGAAACCAACTGATCGATGCATGGCATTTACAAGAGAGAGCAAAGGAAGAAATAGAAATGTTGAAAGAGGAAATGAAGAGGACTATTAGCAATTCTCTAGCAGAAGTCAATATTGTGCTTGACTACATACAATCAAATCAGGATAGTATGAAAAAAGGTGTCATCTCTTTATGCAAACAGCTCTTGGTTAAGAAATCAGTGAATTACCTTTTATATTGCAATAAATTTACTGAGTTTTTGGGGCCTATGGTACTTGATATACCGCTCATCCCAGATCAGCTATTGGAAGCTTGTTTGGAACAAGTGCACGTAACCGGAGAAGTATGTTATTGTGTTTAGCTATGTGAGGTAATTATTAGGATAATTACTCCTTCAGCTGACCTCAGAGGACCCATTCAACCAGGATCTAGGTATGTTACTATGAATCGTCTGCTAAGTGTCATGTTTCCCTGTTCAGATAGATGTGGAGATCTTGACGAGTGATGATATCGGAGAAGCTAGTCTGATGAGTGATGTAAGTATTGGAGAGGCTAGTCTGGCAACAGTGACAAGTGATGTAAATGAGGACGATATTGGAGAGGCTAGTCTGATGAGTGATGTAAGTATTGGAGAGGCTGGTCTGATGAGTGGTATAAATATGGACGAGGTGCCTATAATTTAATGGTGTCAAAACATGATATTTGCCTACTCAATCAATAGGAAATGGAGACTTCAGAGGGCTTATTTTGTGACACTAATGAGGACTACATTGTACAGGTGTGTTAATATTGACTGGTGATAACACATACTATGAGTAACTGTGATGTTTGTGTTGTTCGTGTGTCCGTGCATACATACATAAAGGCACATACCTCAGATTCTGATGAAGATAATGCCAGGGAGGACATATCTGAGATATTGAAAGCTAGGGCTATTCAAAGATACCAACTAGATCAGTGGCGTTTATATGAGGTGTGTATAACAGTTGCAATACTGCTTTTATTTCATTTAGCTGTCTACTCTTTAGAAAGAAACAGTTGACGATATAGTGGCTGCAGTGGGTCGTGATGAAGGTGTACAATAATATTATGAACAACCAGACTAATAACACAGAAGATACTTGTTTATATCATCAGTTCACCTTTTTTGTAATATTATTTGCGTATTGAACAAACTCCATGGCTAATCTCCAAAACTGTCATTACTTGATCTGAAATGACTAGCTACACATACCCCAATGTGATTAGGTGACACACAAGCTATCCTGAAGCAATAGCCCTAAGAACCAGTGATCCTGGTATGGTAATTACCCAGGTAATTCTAGAAGCAATTGCAAAAGAATTTGTTCAACTGTTTGCCAGGGTAACAAGATTCTAGCCAATCAAGAACATGAGGCGGAAGGTGAGGGCTGGAGGGGCTAGAGCCCCCCCCCCCCCCAATATTCAGAAGGTGGGGGCTGAGCCCCCTCAAAAATGATGGACTATGACATGTTCTTAATAAGTATAACTGAAATAGCTTCTTTTTGTTGTTGTTGCTTATTTTTCAGTTAGCTAGCTAACAAACTATAATATTCAGTGGGAATTGAGATATCATCCTAGAACCCCAATCCAATGAGGCTTAAAATTTTCCTGGGTGAGCATGCCCCCAACCCCCCTAGATGGCACACTTCACATGCTAGTGTGGTCACACTTTTATTACACTCAGCCCCCCCAAAATAGATGACCTTCCTCCCCCTGTGAGGAATGAACTTCACCTCAATAACTCTGCTTGTTGAATTGTACCAGTCGCATGAAGGCACTCAAGACAAGCCCTACCACCCCTGGTAAATATTATGTCTTTGCCCATAAACTTGCTATAAACATTATTATGAAAATTCATCATTAGCTACTTGTTCCTCTTTGTTCTCTTCGTATAATTCTTACAGACACAGGTGTCCGCATAGGAGCCTATAATAAGGACAGAAAGTACAATCATTGTCATAATAGTTTTCTCGTATACATACTGAAGGTACGGGAGCATGAAAATGGGTTGTTGATGTAATAGCTATGGAGGAGATAGCTTGAGGGATGGATGAAGATACAGACGGTTGAGTTGCTGCAGTAGTTATGGAGGAGATCACTTGTGGAGTGGATGAAGAGGATGTATTGGGTTGAGATTGTGAAGCAACTGAATAATGTAATGAAATAGTGTCCAATTATAATATCGCAGCAAATGGTGTGCTTTATTCAGGGGATTCACCAGAACTCTGTGCCGACCTAATCCTGTGTATGCTGATCGGTCACACGAAAGATCAGAATGGAACGGACTGTGTTACCATTACTAGAAGCTAGCTACGTACTCCTGATAGGTATGTCTTCATGCTGTTTTATAATGATAAAACTGACACAGTATTAGGAGTCATAAGAGAAAGGTTGAGAATGGGCATGTAAAAGGGTATAGTCCATATAAAGTCTATGCAGTAAACCCACCTCTGACAAATATGATGTCATCTTGATAATTTATGATTTCTTGCAATTCACAAATTTTGTACAATCTTGGATTTTTAAACCCTAATCCCCCAGGCATATGAAGGACATTAAAGGATTTATGAGCATAAGGGACTTGTTTACAACTCCTCTTTCCAGTCAGATTCTCTATGGAATGATACACCCATGTAATAATTATATGATTACATCTGTGGAATACTTACTGTACTTTGTTAAGAAAATGCTTCTAACTCTTTCAATTAATTGATCTTTTGTGATTGTCAGTTCTTCTGTTGGTTGATTCTTTGCTGAATACATAGAATAATAACTAATATGAAATTCTATTGTTGACTTACCAGAAAGCATGTGGCTGACAAACATTGATGAAATGTGTTCATTTTTATCTAGCCACTTTTGGCCCAAATTACTGTAGCTACGGTAGTAGCTTCCGTTGGCCCACAGCATTGCAACACCCTCTCCTCCCATCTTCTCAATGTAACTAATCTATTCAGTAATGCAGTAAACATTATGTAAGGGTGTGTGGTCTATCTCAACTTTCTAATCATACCTCTTGGTTGATTCTCTTCATGGATTTTTGAATTTCCTTCCACTTCTGCGCAGGTGGTATCCCTTCACCTTCTTTTCTTCTTTTTGCCCTATCACGAAATTCATCTTTCTCTTCCACAGAAAGTCTTTTCCATGAAGAGCTAATTGCTGATGAACATTCGCCAATGGTAGCTCCAGATCCTATGAGTATGGTGAGCCAGAGAGTATATCAAACCAGTCCAAAGAGTTGTCATAATGGCACTGCTAATTATTTTGCTTTTGAGACTCCATATTTTTTCTGTCGCTATACATCATACTATCTTCACCAGTAATTAACTAGTGTCAAAACTGGAACCTGAATAGGATAACCATACCTTCATGGCCCTTTTGCGTCTTCATAAATTCATGATATCCATGAAAATTTTGTCGTTTTGGAATGGGTGCATCATGTTCCGCACCTTCTTGAGTGGTATTTTCTACCTTTCTTTTACGATTGCCAATCCAATTCTGCATAATGACAAAATGTTTATTATCAGGCCGATATCATGTACATAAGTGGTAAGCGAAACAGACAGCATGGACTGAATTCTAATATATTTAGTAGAAAAGAGCATTTAATTAAGAATGTTCCCTGTTGCCACCTACCCCAGAATGCATAGTTGTAGTTATGAGATAACATAGCTCTATTAAAGATGGTCATAGTAGTTACGACATTGCTTTTATACCATGACTTATTGGTCCATATACACTCCTGGACTCAGAATCCATCCCCACCTACTGTCCCACCTCCCATAAGCTGTACGACATTGCTTTCATACCATGACTTATTGGTCCATATACACTCCTGGACTCAGAATCCATCCCCACCTACTGTCCCACCTCCCATAAGCTGTCCAAGTACATGTGATATCATAGCTAGCTACTCTAAATCCCATGACTGTATTGCATAGTGGGAAATTTTCATGGATTTTGTGGTTAAAAAGCAGTTGAAAAAGACATGACCTTGAAAGTTTTACAAACTGTTACTCAGCTGTCTGTGCTTAGCTTAGTCTTGATATTATGGTAATCCTCACCAATAAAGAATGCCTTTTCGGAAGTGCACTATTTGATACATATATCCCACCTAATACATTTATTCCCATAGAGAAAAGTGCTCTTACTGTCATAAATTCCCTCCCTTAGGGTAAAGTGCGTTATGACTCATAAACGCACTGTTCCCCAGGCTATGAATAACAACAGTTTTAGGTTTTCTGAAGCTGACTTTCGGAAGATGATAATAATGAAGATAACCTGAGATAACATTGTCATTAACTAGTTATTACTAAAGAGTCTATTTCTGTCTCTGTATTATGTTGGTAGTTTATAGCTGACTGTTGGAAGATGACTGTTGGAAGAAGATGATTATGAAGATAATGACATTGTCTAACTATTACTAAAGTAGTGATTGTTGGAAAATGAAGAAGTCATCTGGCTGGGTCACAAGGAAACTTCATAGCTATTTAAATTATTGTCTAAGGCACATTTGGTATTTGTTCAGTATTTTTTGGCGTCATATCTTCCGCTAGCTTAGCTAGTTCACTGTTGCTAGCAAAACATGGGTGGAGGAACTCGTTAATAGCTGGGTGTGGTGGGCATGGGAGGAGTTCGAGTTGAGCCTCGTAGTCGTCGTAGTCTTCGCAAACGGGCTCAAGAGCACGAGGCTCTGTAGATTTGGCGTCTGAATAACCGCACATCCCAGGACAGGACAAGCCATGGCAGGAGTTTTTGTTTTGTTTCGTAACTAAGGGTAGCTAGCTAGCTGAAACTACAGACCGACCAATGAAATCGTGCGCCCTGGGGATATATAACAGTTAGAACACGGTAGTCCTGGTGATTATGGCCAAATAAACAACCTTATCCTCGGGCTGCGCCGGTTGTTTATTGGCCATAATCACCAGACTACCGTGTTCTAACTAGCTATTACATATCGGCTGCTTTAAGTTTCATAACAGCATTGTATCCTACGTACTTGAGCCTCATAAGCTCTTAAGGCATATAGCCCATAGCTAAAAATTGTACCAATCAAGTTGCTATTGAACTTTGAATTTCATCCCATGAGCTGGGGTGCACCATTTAGAATTTTGGTTGCTGCATACAGTTAGCTAATTGCATAGCTAACACAATCATATTGGGTTAGGAAATCAACAAACAGTACAAACAGATATTACCTTCACTATCTTCCTATCAAGTTTTGCTTCATCAACAGCTTTCTCAATTAGGCTCGTTGAAAGGGTATTGGTCACTGATGTTGATACCATACCTCTCTGGAACAAACCTTCAAGTACCTGTTTGTTTTCATCGCTAATTTTTTTATCTACATAATAAAGAGTAACATTGCTATAAATATTATACTACTCAGAATGAGACAAAATTATTTACCTCATCATAACTAGCTAAAATTAATGAATAATAGTTATGGTTTTTACCAAATTATGTGTGATCATTTTCAGTATACATACATGTATTGATATCCATAATTATTATCTTTAGAACCTTGTTGATAAGTAACGATTGGCTGGAAAACCAGAGAAAATTTTTCTCTCTCATTTCCCAGATGTTCCCACACAAAGCTCAGAACATCTGGGGATTGTTCAAGACATTGTGATAGAGGCAGCACACAATGTCTTTTATCAAGTGACTGACATGAGAAGCTTAAATGCTTAAAAGGCTGCCCTTTTACATTTGTGAGGTTGAGAAGAGTACCCATCCAGTGATTTCCTATGTAATTTCATGCTTTTAAAATATCATCCACAACATCTTCTCAGCTTGCTCTAAAGATTCTCTAGGTAAAGGTCCACTTATGTAGCTCATTCTGGGTTTTAATTGGACAGATCTCTGAGCAAGATTTTGGACTAACAGGGGCTTGAATTGGGCTATTAGAATTAGGTAGATCTCATATAAACTCCCATGATTGGTTGATCAGCCAATGGCACTGATGGAGTAGTTCTTCTAGCGGCTTACTTTGCAGTTCAGAACAAGAGCTATATATGTAGCTTTATTTGCTTTTGTCTTTTTTCCATGGATCTAAATAGCTGTAACACGAGCCACATGGTAAGATTGGAATATGGTCTACTAGCAACACCAGCCACTATCCAAGGAAATCCTGGATCAGCCCTGCTAAAGTCCCCAGATGTAATAGATATGTAAAAAAAAATAAATAAATAAATAAATAAAAGCCTTCTATAGATTGCGTGATAATACGCGAACCGGGTGCTTACGTACACTTAATTAACAAAGTGCGCATGCGCTGAAGTATTAAGTCTTATCAACATTACTTATCTCCTTATTGTAGCTCACACTTCCAGTTATTTTCTTCATCAAGCTTTCTCTGGGTTTACGAAACTTCATTGCAAGTGCAATCGTATGAGCTATTTTATCTGGCTCCATCTCTTTTCCGACCCTTTTCTTATCAAGAAACATAAGAGACAGATCTTCTTTCCAAGTACTACCTTTTGCACTTTCCTGAACCATTTTTAAAGAATCAACCATTCTTGATTCTTGTGTCCTGTTAACTGCTGTCTTTGGCTCCTGGTATTGTGTGTTCTTCCGCTTCACTTGTTCTCTCCTTGCTAGACGTGACTTTGTCTTATTTTGTGGCAGTTCATTCCAGTATGTGCTTTCTTCAAGACTTTCAAGAGTAATAGCATCACTTTTCCTCACTTTTGAACTCAGTCTTGTGGCAGGTCGTGATTGGCTTTGCTGTCTATCTTTGAGTTGATAATGCATTCTGTGATTCTGCAATCTTGTTCCAGGTCTCGACGCAAACCTACTTTCACACCTTGATGGTTGCCGGCTTGGAGGGACCTTTCTTGTGCTTGAATGTCTTGATGTGTGATTTGAATCGTAAATTGATTTCAATTCCTCCATTTTCTTGGTATCAACTAATCTTTCTCTATGGTTTTTCACAGCACCTGATTCTAACTTAGTATGCCTGCTATTTGATTGCACTTTGGAATCTGCTTCTTCCCGTCTCACCCAAGTTTCATTCCGATAACCCATACTGGATCCAGTTCGAGATTTAGATAGCCGAGTAGGTGCTCGAGAGGAAGGATTGTATCTATCTTGCTCAGTGTTCTTTAGTTCTTCTGATGTGCCACCATTGTTGTGACTCAATGACATCATTTTTCGCATGTTAGGGATTTTTGCCCAATCACGTGACACAACACCTAAAATGTGTGCTGTATTTGATATCAATTTCTCTTTCTGTTCCTTGTCGAGGTTTAACGTATAATGATCTTGAGTTGTACATTTTGATGAAGTTCTTGAATACTTGAATTCTACATTTCTTTCCTTGTTATTTGTAATAGAGGCATCGTGATGAACTGCATTTGAGTCTTCAAGGCAAACAGGATCATTCTCTTCATTTCTGGCATTAGATGATTCCTTTCCTGCTTCACATCTGTCACTATCATCAGCCATCTCTAGCTCTACCTCTTCCTCTTCTGCTAAAGGATCATGGTTTCTGGACTTGACTTTGAGATACTTGTTAACTGATATAACTGAATTACTGCTGGCTTTCCTATTCCCTTGCTGGTAGAGTTGTCTTAGCAAATACGACACTTCAGTTGAGTTAGGAATCTTGGGTAGTTCTACTGAACAATTTTGTTGAGAATTAGGTCTGGTTGATTGATGAGGTCTGGTTGATTGATGAGAGGCCTGCAGGAAAAAAAAAAGTTCTAATTTCAAGGGAATAGCAATGAAGAAATGCATATATTACCTTATCAATAGGCACATTTGATAATGGTGATGCTATTGGCTCGCTGCTTTTTTCTACCTCACCATTCTTGTGAGGAATTTCTTCTTTAGCACTGCAGTGCAGATTAAAAAATATTGCTAGCTGTGTGATATAATAATGCTTTCTATGATCTGGGATATTTTCATGGGGATAAATAAAAAATATTTTGTGAAAGGTCAAAGTACAATTTGCGGGAAAGTATTTTGTGAACAAACCTATGGAAGTAACTACTCACCATTTAGATCCTGAATTAGAAACCACAATGTCCACCTCGTCGTGAGCCTTTCCCCTCTTTTTAACAATAGAAGGCGGAGTAGGTCGCGGAGACATCAGCAACTGTGGGTGCCTCTCCCTGGACTCCTGTGGAGATGAAGCTTCAGTGGTTGGAGGAACCTCCTTAATCCCTAGTCGATTCATAAGTTCTTTTAAGTACGGATCACCTCGATAAAGAGATTTGACTCCGAGTGGAAGAATGACTTCAGAATATTGTTCCACATCTTCTCCCTCACAGAAAATCTTCTCGTCATACCTTGGAGACGATAGCGTTGTAAAGGAGTACAAATCCCGGTAATCCTCTATGTAGCTATCAATATCTTCAAGATGGTGGAACGTATAGTCATGTTTTTTACGACTGCCATATGACGAGTTATATCGAGAGTTGCTGGCTCGACTTTGAAGGGTGCTTCGATTGCCTTCAGCAGGAGTTTGTATCTTCATTCTATCTGTCTCAACTGGAAGCATTTTATCAGCCTGATACAAATCAAAGCACTCGTGTTCGATCCAGCCACAAAACCAGTTGTGCGTCTTAGGGTTTGGTACTTTTTGCTTCTGAAAAGGAAGTGAGCTCTGCTCATGAAGTGATACTTCTTCTCTTTTCTCAATACTTTTATAACTGTGCTCACCCGAGGAAAAGGTTTTAGGAGCCTTATTTTCTGGAGGTACATACACAGTAGGAGTCCTTCTTCTGGGTAGATGGATTTTATTTCTCCCCGGCGCTGTCTTTCCCGATCCCTCGACCTCGTGTTCCTGCTCCGAGGAAGATGCATACAATGAGCCCCGCCCCCCTTCCTCGGATCCGACATTTGCAGCCGTATAGCTGCTCTCTGGGCGCCACAGTCTTCTTGAACTCATTTTGACATTGGTAGGGCTGCTAGTCTAGCAGATCACTCGTACAGCTACGACTGAAAGTCTGAAAAATTATAAGAGTTAATCAAAGAAACCACGCCCATTTGGTATGTATATAAGCTAGGCTGTATCTAGGAAACAGAACCACAATGAATATTGAATATCAACAGCTGTTGACCCTTTTCCTAAACTGTGATTCACGTGGCCAATGGAAGAAGAATTGGAAGTGGAGAAGTTCCTCTCAAAGTTTCCTGAGCTAAAGATCAGTGAATGTGGGAAGAGGGTAAGCTACTCTTTTGTGGGGTCTGTGTTGTGTAGTGATTATGTGGCTGGTTATGAGCTTGCCGAGGTCCAAAATGTACTCTCTTTCAGGTTCGGTGTCTTCTTAGTGGCCATGAGATGCCATATAAACTGGATGTTCTCCACTCATATGTCCAAGGAAAGAAATTCTCTACCCTCAAGTTGCACAATGACTTCAATTATGCCAGTTTGGACCCTCTCATTGTCCAAAGCAAACGGAGAAAGTAAGAATTGACCTCTTGATATGGGACTTGATTATAGTGTCACGCTCAGTGAGGATTATAATAGTCTGCCAGCCATTTACCGGGTCAAAAGGTCAAATGTCTGATCAAGATTTGCTTTGGTCTGACATCCCATTGCATTTAGAAGGCCATATCATAATATGGCTGATCAACTCTTCTCACGGTCTGACATTTTATCAGATCATTTCAAAAGAGTTATAATCCTCACTGCTTAGTGTTCTAGTTCACAGCGTGTCCTGGTTATGGGGTATCCTGGTTACAGGGTGTCCCGGTTATGGGGTGTCCTGCTTACTATAGGGGTGTCCTGGTTATGGGGTGTCTTGCTTACTATAGGTCCTGGTATGGGGTGTCCTGGTTCTATTGGGTTACAGAGGTGTCCTGTTTATGTGGTGTCTTGCTTGTCCTGGGTCCTGCTTACTATAGGTTACAGGGGTGTCCTGAATTCAGAGGTGATTAGTATGTGCACAAACCAGAATAGGTGTCCTGTAAAAGTTAAAAGGACCTTTATTTTTTAGGAGGTTCCAATGTTATCCCTTCAAATTATAACCTTCTTACCAGCTAGGACAGAGATGGTATGCATTGCAGATAATTTTATCAGTACATGGTACTTGGAAACACTTCACCATGCTATCGAGGCCATCAGCTTACTCCCTTATCATACCATACAAGGTTTGGAAAATTTCACAACTAAGTTCATGAGGCAGTCTTTTAATGCTCACAAGTGGGTAGTGTGCGTACATGTGAGAGACTATCTTTTTGTGAATTTTCATGCTTGTATTAATTAAGGTGGTGGCACACATGGTTGCTAAGGGGTCATATCTCCAAAACTACTTGCACCATAGACTTTAAACTGCACACGGCTATAAAGCAACTTAGTAATACTACACACACAAAAAATGAAGAAGCAAGGTCAAATCCTACAGGTGCTATGAGCAGTTTTCAAATTCAAACTAAAAAGCATTACTTCTCACCAACCACCAAACTTCACTGGCTGATTTTTGGTTTGTAGCTTTCTAGCACCACTCTCTACAAAATTACAGAAGGGTTTGGTTTGTTGATATCTATTTTACTTCTTGATTTAGCCCAGGAACTTAATTTACTTAAAATACTCACTTTTGGGAAGTCAAAAAGTAAAGTAGATACCAACAAATCCTTCCTCTATGATTATTTTGTAGAGGCTACTTAGGCCAAAAATCAGCCACTTAATTCCAGCGGTCAGTGCTTTTTCTCTCTAAAGAGTCAAAAGACTCATATCACCTGTAAGAATTAACCTTTTTTCCTTCATTTTTAGTGTGTGTATTAGTGATATACTACCTTGTAACTATGTGCAATTTGAATTTGAAGTCCATAGCTATAGTAATTTTGGAGTTATGTATGTTAGCATGTACATGTAAAGTTTATTAACAAAAAAACTCTGACATACTAAAAATGCATGCTGTGTGATTTAATTTCACAGGATATACTTCAGTATGGTTCTATATGCATTAAGTGTATTCTTTCCCAAAGTTTTAAATCAACACTTACTATAGGCATCAGCTATTCTGTGCGCTGACCAACTGTTACATCAACAAGAAACCCGATGAGGTACGGAGTCACATCAGTGGAAAGAGATACAAGCAGAGTTTGCTGCAATGTAAGGCAGAATCACTTGTGTGAGGTGCACTAATAATACTGATTGCATGTGAAAAATCACAACAATCTGATCAGTAAACATCCCCAGATTAAGTGTTGATTCAACTCTGTTCATGTTCAGTGAACAGAAAATTAGAAACAGTGGGTCAGACTTAGGCTTAGGTAGATTATGCTCAAGATTTCTATTCCACAATGCTCCAAAATGCTACCTATTATATTATTCCCTCAAATGCACCAATTATTTCCTCGAAAGCACCAACTATTAATAAGCAATATGCTTGCCCACTCACTAATAGCCATTGCCATAAACTGACAGCTGCATGTAGTTGTCTATGATTCAGGTCCTAGGTAGGTAGCTAGACACTGTCACAGTGTAGCAAGAAACCACCTCAGGCAGTAGATAGTGAAGTCTTTATTTTCAGGTTTGCAGCAGCTCCAAAAAAATTATGCCCCATTATTCTGGCATTATGCTTGATTCCAGGAAGTTCCCAAAATTATGCTGGCATAATCTACCTAAGCCTAGTCAGACTCGGGCTCAACTTAGAAGGTTTCAATTGTAAACTCACCTAGTTATTAACATTTTCAAAACCTTGGGAGTCAAGCTAAGAGTCCCGATTTCTACTCTATTGTTAAAATTGCAAGTGTTGTTACTATTTATAGATAAAGCTGGTGAAAGGAATTTGTTTGAGGAGTACTCTAAGAGACTTGAGGATACAAGTAACAAGGATACAGACCTCAATGATGGAGAGAAAGAGTGCGAATCAGGTAAGATGTGTGTCAGTGAGCCAGATAGTGATGGAGATCCACCTTGGGTTAATACAGGCCAGCACCTGTCCGATTCGGAAAGTGAAAGTTATCCCAGAGAGGCGAAAGTAAAGACGGACGAGGAAGAGATAGAAGAGGAGAAGGAAGAAGACAGAGTGATAAACTCGTGTAGAGATATCAAGCCCACCATTGTTGGGAAGAGAAAGAAGAGAAAGGAGAAGTATGTTGCACTTGCAAAGAAGCTAAAGGTATTAAATGGTATTCATAGGATGCAATTGGATAAGTTATTATCACCATCCAGGCCTTGCAGAAGAGACCAAGAATAGCAGATGATAACTGATTATTATTCATTTCCTTATTCATAATAATACATGTACACATACATGGCGTGATGCGGCTAACAGTCACGTGTCGTTGAATACCATTATAAAAATCAAATGCTTTGTTTTAGCTGAGACCGACCATAGCTATCTATGCTGCCCGAGTATGAGGTCACAAGTCAGAGTAATGGAGATCCGTTACTTGATTCTCTTCGTGTTCTGCCTGTCCGGTTTATGCTGTGGTCAAGATCTGCATGCAATGCTGAATCTCAAAGTGAAAGAAAGCCAGGACGCTCAGTCGGCACTTGACAGCTACGCCCATGCGGGAAAGATGGACCAAATCAATACTGCCTTGGATTCAGTGAAAGACTTATGGACGGTCTACTTCCAAGAGGCCATCCTCAAAGACCTGAACTTCACCGAAGACTGTATCAACTCCACCCGAGCGATTTTTGAGAGGGAAAAAATCGAGAATTTTACCATCACTCTTCCATCGAGCAAAATTATTCCTCTGATTGATGCGGTTGGAAAACAAGGGGCAGGGCTGTTAACTGGAAACATGATTATGGCTGGGGCGTTTGATGAGTGTTTCAAATATAACTACACTGGATTTTGTGTTGCAGAGCATGTCAACATTACGCCTGCTGTCCTCAATTCAATGAATGTATCCTTGCCATCGATGTTTGGTTACACCATTGGACTATGCGTCCCGAAGAAGTGCACCCCTATGGACATTAGCTTGCTCATTAATTACACCTATCTACTTCAAACTAATGAGAGTCAAGTCGAATGCACGGACTCCAAAATCCCTAGCTATAATGCAGGTGCTATAATTATGCTCATCGTTTGTGCTATTTTCGCATTGCTGGTTTTATTTGGATCGGTCTTTGATTGCATCCAACAGAATGCACCCATATTCTTTAAAAAAGAGGAAGCCAGTACTAGGTATTACAACCCATCCATCAATGATAACGAGACAGAATCGGAAAAAGCACCTCTTCTCATTAAAGGAGAAAAATCGAGAAAAAGAAAATGCATGGATTGGTGTCTCGAGTTAATCACGGCCTTCTCGCTTTTCAAAACAGTTCCAGCTCTCTTGGCAACCAAACAGTCGTCCACTGTCATCACAAGCTTGAATGGCTTACGAGTCATCAGCATGTTCTGGGTGATTCTGGGACATACTTTCTTCTGGATTTTAGAGGGAAACCTATTGAAAGTGGATAACATTATTGGGATACGGACTCTCATGGAGCGATTCACTTTCCAAACCATTTCGAGTGCTTTCTTTGCCGTTGATAGCTTCTTTTTCCTCAGTGGCGTCTTAGTGGCTTATCTTGTTCTCCGTCAGATGGAGAAGAGTAACGGTCGCTTTCCATTTCTTCCATTCTACATTCACCGCTACCTTCGTCTCACTCCAACTTACGTTTTCGTGGTCTTCTTTGCTTGGTTTATAACCCCCTACATCTCTTACGGTCCTGGTTTATCGTTCGGAAACCCGTTAGGAGCAAATTGTCCTCGCTATTGGTGGACGAACTTTCTATACATCAACAATCTCTACCCATTTAAACTAAATGAAGAATGTCTTGGCTGGACGTGGTATCTTGCCAACGACATGCAGTTTTACATCATTTCTCCGTTAATACTGATTCCTATTTATCATCTATTTCCCGTCGGTCTTTCCGTTGCTGCTGTCTTCACGTTGATCGGTTTTGTCGTCACTGCAACTCTGACGGGGATATTTGACTTTCAGGCCAACACCTTTTCGTTAATTGCCTATGGGTATGAGAATATACCCAATACTACAGTGACTTATTCGGATCTTATTTATATCAAACCGTGGAATCGCGTTTCCGGGTACATGGTTGGCCTGATTCTTGGTTATATCCTTTACAAAAAAGTGCATTTTAAGTTCGGTCGAAGGAAGAACATCTTTGCGTATCTCATATTCTGGGCTATCGCTTTTGTCATTTTCTATTGGATTACTTATGGACTGTATTTCACATGGCATGGACACATTCCTTCAAAGTTTGAAAATATCGCATACGTCACCTTCAGTCGATTTGGGTGGACAATAGCATTGGCTCTGATAATCTTTGCGTGTCATAATGGTTATGGTTGGTTTATCAATTCTTTTCTCTCGATGAAGATCTGGACGCCACTCAGTAGAATGACCTTTAATGCTTATCTGATGCATCCTATTGTGTTAACGATCGTATATGGCCAATTCCAGACAGCCATGCACTACACTGATATAACAATAGCTATCTATGCAATCTCATTCACTGTGCTTTCATACTCTGCTGCCTTTTTTGTCTGTCTCTGCGTTGAACTGCCCCTAGGGACTATTGAGATGGCACTCTTTAAACTATTCGGATCTAAACCTCGTGAGAGTCAGCGTCAAGTTGTGAGATTAAAGGAAACTAAAGCTTAATAATTTTTATGCTTGATTTTTGAGTGTACTTTTATACAGGTGATATTTAAAAGAATTAATATTTAATTTCTATTTTTTTTTATTTATCTTTTTTTTTTTTGCTATCTCATATCTTGTATAGTATAATTATACGAAAGTGTTTTTATTATTTACACAAAAGGAAAAATACTGTGCTACTGCTCTATATATAGAGTTCTAGATACAAAAATGAGAGATGGGATGCATGATGATAATTTATACCAGACATTACGTAGTAGCTATTATTAGCATGATCATGAATATCCGGAACATGTCCGGATATCCGGTAGTAGCACATGCAATAATAATTATAGCCGGCCACCTGCTAATGTAACATTGTGTTTAATAACTGGTGTGAAAAAGAGCTGCTGCCGTTCGTATCATATCATCATGGTGCCATTCAAGTCGATTTTTTGGTGTTTCCTCGTGTGCTCATCTAGTCTGTGGTGCCCTGGCCAGAGCCAAGACCTACACCGATTGAGGGAAAAAATTGAAGAGATCGAATCCCACCAAGCAGTGCTGAAAAGCCATCCTGATTTCAAGAGCGACCTGGACGACGCTAAGATGGTTATAGAGGAGTTGTGGAGTGTCCACTTTCCGACACTTTTGGAGAATCCAGAAACAGCACTTCGATTTACTAACCAGTGCAGGAACTCGACTTATTCGATATTAATGGAGTACTTAAAAAAAGTTAATATTTCCGCTAAAGAAATACCGATACCCATGAAGTTCCTGACACTGTTGGATGCTACTGGAAAGCATGGAGCTGGACTATTAGAGGGCAATCTCTACATGAATGGTGCATTTGATGAATGTTTCGATCAGGACTATACTGGATACTGCGAGGCAACCAAAGTCAACCTCACATTTGTGCCTTCGAAACTACCTCTGAGTTGGACTGTAGGCCTGTGTGTACCAAAGCACTGTTCTTCTCACGATGTAAGTGTGCTTATCAACTCGACAATGATCTTCAAGGTTAGCGAGGACTCAATCCTGTGTAGAGATTCGAAATTCCCTAGTTTCAGTCTGGGTGCTATTGTTATGCTTATTGTTAGTGGTATATTCATAGTGCTTGTTATTGGTGGAACATTAGTACATGTAATTTACGATTATATGGGCTCTTTCTTGAAGGAAGTGAAAATGAAGGATCGTCCTTTTATGATCAATGATAATGGGTTAGATTCTGGTAGTCATGCTTCCGAGAGGACACCACTTTTAACTCTGGAAGTGAAGAAACCAAAAGGTAAAGTAAGTCCGTTGGATTTCATCACTGCTTTTTCATTGTACAAGACAGTCCCGACTTTACTAGCCACCAAGCAGTCGTCTACTGTTATCACCAGCTTGAATGGGATGCGAGTCATAAGTATGTTTTGGGTTATTCTATGCCATGCTAACATTTGGGTCTTTATGAGTGGAGCTGATAATGTATTCAGGATCCGAGATCTTGGCTCCAGGCTATCTTTTCAGGCTGTGATAAATGCCTTCTTTTCAGTGGATAGTTTTTTCTTTCTCAGTGGGACTTTAGTAGCCTATCTCACTCTTCGTGAAATGAAGAAACGAAAAGGTGTCCTCCAAACCATACTCTTGTATTTTCATTACTATGTACATCGTTACCTTCGCTTGACTCCAACTTATGCCTTTGTGTTATTCTTCACTTGGTTTCTGACTAATCATTTGGCTGCTGGTCCTACTCTGTATGATAATATGTATCGGGATTCATGCACAAAGTATTGGTGGACTAACTTCTTGTATATCAACAATTTCTATCCTTGGCGTCTTACCGATGAGTGTTTAGGTTGGACATGGTATCTTGCTAACGATATGCAGTTCTTCATCATTACTCCTCTTATTCTTATTCCTTTATACCTTTTCTTTCCTATCGGTTTGGGTGTAGCCACTGCTATTCTGATTGGTGGATTTGTGGTCACTGCAGCTCTGGTTGGTGTATTCGATTTCCAATCCAGTGTATTTGCTTTTGTTGCCTACAACTATATTAGTCCTGATATCCAGCATAACTACAGCGATATGATCTACATCAAACCTTGGGCTCGCATTTCCCCCTATCTTGTTGGAATTATACTCGGTTTTGTTCTTTTTAAGAAGGTCCGTATTCCCTTTCGAAACAGGCTTATCAATGCTTGCCTGCATCTTGTCCTGTGGGTACTGGCAGGTATCATAATGGTTTCCTGTCTCTATGGATTAGTGTTCATATGGCATGGACACACTCCAAGCAAAGCCGAAAACATCTTGTATATAACGTTTAGCCGATTTGCATGGGGTGTAGGTCTGGCTCTGATAGTTTTTGCATGCCACAACGGCTATGGCGGGTTCATCAATACCTTTCTCTCTATGAAGATGTGGACACCACTCAGTAGAATGACCTTCAATGCTTATCTCGTGCATCCTGTGGTTTTGACGATTATGTATGGTCAGCTGCAGACAACCATTCACTACACAGACATCACGATGGCTTCATACAGTGTGGCTGCTGTGGTATTCTCTTATGGAGTGGCTGGAGTAATCTGTTTGTTTGTCGAGTTTCCTCTGGGTACGATTGAAATTTTAATCTTCAAATTGTTTGGCTTGCAGCGTGATAGTCAGCGTCATGTGAATCTTGGAACAGAGTTGGATAACAAGGAACGAGTTTATCAGAAGGATTAATTTGTGAACACTAAGTTAACTCATTATTCATATTTTATGGTTTATTTAACTAAGGCCACTGTTAATGATATTCATGTTTCTGGTCAGGAATTCCCCACAAAACCACGCGGGCGGGCGGTGATTATTATCATTATGTCATTATTACAACCAGAATGAACCATTAAAAAACCCACAATGCTATAATACACAAAACATAAAATTTAGCTTCTTCTTTTCACTGGCTCTTTATTTGCACAGTCAGAACACTGAGGGTAGGACTTCTCTTTCATCACCAGATTCTGGTTGGAACAACAATAAATGCAAATATTTTCATAAGTTCCAACAGAATAGTATAGCTTTTCAACTGGCTGGTAGCATTGTACGATCCTCATGGCCACACCATCTCTCAATTTACCTTCCAAATCAAGGTCATCCAATTGGGCTCCACAGGTGTAAGTAAATTCATCAAGCAAGTTCTGGAGGTACTTTCTCTCTGATGGCGTTAGCTTGAATTTGCTATACACCAGCCGCCACATTTCACATTCCTCACATTGCATCATCAGATTGGCATTCTTCACATGCTGCACACTAGCACTGAATGGAAGTGACTTTTGTTTTGACTTCTTAGCCTGAAGACTAGGCCTAAACTCTTCACTGGTGGATGTGCCGAATACGTCAAGAAAAGGTTTATAATGTCCTCCTTCTCCAGGCACTGGATCTGGTAGATGGCACAGAAGATCAAATTTCTCCATAGGCATACGAATAGGCTTGCACATGGTACAAGTAGATCGGCCACACTTCTTTACTGTAAAAAAATAATGGCGTGACTTACAGCAGTGAGATAAAAAGTCAACCAATTTCTTATGACTCTCAAGGGATTTCTTGCGATACTGTTCGCCATGCTTCAAAGTGTTGTCAACACTTTCTAAGACAGACCACATCTCTTCCATGTTGTGATCAGATGCTGCAGAAAAGACTTGAAAGGTCTTGCTATGCAATTCAAGCCGCTGCAAGATGTCAGAGAGAAGGATCTTGACAGGTGCAATGCTATCCATGATGCCTGGAATCAAATCTGGCATTTTCTCTCCAGCTTGACGTAACTGAGACATGTTGTTGCATCTCAAAACTGCAGCCTCGTGTTCTGGGCTCATCTGTCCTCGCATCATTCCAACACATTGTAATCCAAGATTTATAATTGACATAATCCTCTCTGTTGGATTGCGCCACGAATGGCAAGGTGCAGTCCTTGCTGCACATAAAAAATCAAGGTCTAACTCCAAGAAAATTGCAATGAGGCTTAACTGCACCGAAAGGTAGGTAATTCGGTGGTCAGGACCACCATCACTGTAAATAAACAAAAGAGATTTTTCATTTAGAAGGTTTCCATTCCTAAGCACATTACAAAGTTCAGTAATGTGCCTGTGGGGAGATGAGGGTTCAAAAGTACCTTCTTTCAATCCAACAACAACAGTACCATCATATCATGATTCTGATACGTCATCAGGTATATCAATTGCAAAAATGACAGAAGGGATCATGTTCAGTTTGGTAAAATCATGATCTCCAACTTCAAACATCTCATTTTTTCGGACAAGCACTCTTCTCCCTCGTTCAGCAGCTGCAACCGGGTAGTTTGGTTCACCAATTTTAATCTTGTGTTTATCGTCCATACAAATAAATACACTGTGTTCTTTGAACTTGACTGCATATTCTCTTTGATACCGAAAATTGCAGCTGCGTAATGGGAATCTTCATGCTCCTTCCTGAATTGGCGTGCTTGAACCATATATTTGACATTGAATCGTCCGGTGTACTGCAGTCTGCTCTTAGCATGCATGGTTTTTGGCCAAAACTGCAAGCTAAGCCATGAACGGGAAGGTATGGGTGTTGATGGGGGACACCTAGCTGTGACCTGCTGAAGAAGATCCCGGACAGATAATACCCTGGCAAGATGAGTTACACTGGTATGTCTTCGTTCATCCACTGCTAAGCCAATGTCTTCTTGAAGGAATTTCTCACACTCAGTCCAGAAGATATCGTACTTCGTACCATGGCCAGTGTTATGGCTTCTCAGATCCATGATGATGTCAGGGTCTTCCAAATCAACATACATCTTAACCCTCTTGTCTACCTCTTCTTCAGACAGATTTGAGGCTGCTGAAGCATCACCTATGCATGTAACAAGATATACACACATGAAGCACTATTAGGCCACTCCTATGCAGACAGGTAACAAGGTGTTGAATAGAAGTCACCCACACACACTACATGTATGTATACTCACCAGTGAGGGTGCGATAGATGTGTCTCATGATAGCAGGTTTTACAGAAGAGGTAAGTCTGCCAAACAAAGAAAATACTTCTCTTCTCATTGCCCTTGTATGAAATTTGGGAATGTCTTTCTTAATATTTTCAATCACAGGTTGGCACTGTGAAAAGGATAAGTCTGATATGGATTGAACTTTCCAGACGAAATTGAGATTTCCAACATTGTTCCCATGAGTATAGGTGAGTAATGCTGTGGGAAACTGAAGACCACTGGATTTAAGTGTTTTGAAGTAGGTGTACTTCTCTTTAGGGTCACTTGGAGAATACTCCTCAACTGAAACAGGTACAAGTTCAGGTTGTGATTTTAAGTGGTTGTGAAGCTTTTTGAGTGTCTCTGACACCAACTCACAATGAATTACAGGCAGGAATTGGAACAAAAGGTGCTCTGATATTTCACGCACTGGAAATGATAAAGATTGGTTGAATATTACCTTCTTGCAACTTCTTTGAAGGTAGCTAGAGTAATCATCAATACTTTTTGTGAGTTGTTCAATGTCAACTTTGATTCCACTCCAGTAATCACGGCTCCAGTAGGCCCCCTGAAGACACATAAATAGATGAGAAGACAAAGATTTCAGGATTTGAGCAGACATGTTTCCTCTCTCACGCTTTCTGTGCTTAGAGAGTTCGGGACAATTGTAACCCATGAATGAACTGAAAGTGCTGGGTATAGAGTAACCTTGTTTGCCGAAGACATCATGCTGACCATCCACGTACCACAAAGCATTTGTGAGGGCTTGCACAAGACTAACACCACATGAAGCAATTTCTCCACCTTCTCCACTTACAATTTTTGTTGGAAAGAAATTGAATAACATCATTCCATAGTTTTTGTTTGTTGGTACGGGGTTCTACTGGAGATGGTAGACAGTGTCTACAAAGTTCCTTTTGAGCTTTCATCATCACTTCAAACGCATTTTTTTTCTAAAAAACAAAATAATTTTCATGATAACAAGCTAGATTCACAGTAGCATATAGTAGATCATGCCTAGCTAGCTAGCTATATATGTCTACCTCAACAATCACTTCTGGTTCTTCAGTTTCTACTGTAAACCTCACAAAATTCCCAAATACGCTGGAAACATCCGTATTAAATGGTGAGTGAAGGATCCACCTGATCCAGCATTTCCTTTGCTTTTCCAACGTGGACTTGACTCATCCGGCAACTGTCACTGGCAGGACACTTACACTTCACCTCAGACTCGAAAAAAGACTGGTAACTGTGTGATGGGGGGTGGACAGAGACTATCTGCCACGGAAGAAGTGTCATCTTGGATGAGCTGCAATACACACTGTAGTTCAGCAATGTCATGATGAGCGCTGCTAAATCGCAAGTATATGGCTAAATTATGTAATAATGACCATAATGAGATTCTTCAAGCGGAGCCAATTTCCTGCGCGGGCGGGTGACCAGAAACATGAATATCATTAACAGTGGCCTAATCTAAAGGTTATTATTTTTATTTTGTAGAAATCTTAGCTACATTATCAATTCTTAGAGACAAAAATCAAGCCAGCGACTCATAATTCATACCTTTGACTCATAATACCTTCCTGAGTATGTCATGTAAGATCATAACTCCTATCTACAAGATGCAATATTTTTATTACTTTCTCCACACAATTTTCAGCTTTCTAAGATAGTCCATTTCCAAGAAAAGAGCAACAATACTTAGTTGACTCATAATACCCACACCTACCCACGCATCGTACTTTTAATAATACGATCCTGTTGTGGGCGTGATACAGCCCGCGCGTGTAGGATCGACGAGATCGAGACTAGAGCTAGAGCTATGTTGTGCAAAACTATCTTACCAATCCTCTGCCTGCTGGCTGCTCTGTGGGCCCCCAGCAGCTGCCAAAACCTGGATCCTGTGAGGAAAAGGTTGATGAAGTATCGAGGTTACAAAAACGCCCTGGATGATCCCAACAGCAACGTCGAAAAACACCTGCGCGATGCTATGAATGTCATGGAAGAACTATGGACACACCATTTCGAAGAGGTGCTGGACGGTTATACATTTCGTAATATCACGGAGAAGTGTATTGATTCGACCGAATCGATGTTGAACATATTCAAACCTTCTGAGTTGTCTGAGTTGGTGGTGCTGTTGGATGCCACTGGGAAGATCGGAGCTGGTGTACTTCAGGGCAATGTTCATCTGGATGGTGCGTTTGATGAATGCTTTGAGCATAACTTCACCGCTTTCTGCAGTGCGAGCTCAATCCTTATTTCAGCCCTACCCCCAGGTGCTCAGTTGCCCTGGAGCATGAGTATGTGTGTTCCTAAGTACTGCACAGCAACCGATATTGCTATAATAGTAAATTCTACAGGCAAACTTGAAGTAGACCAGGCTAAAGTTGTTTGTACCAACACAAAACATCCTCCCATTGATGCAGGTGCAGTAATAATGCTGGTGATATGTGCTATCTTTATAGTATTGGTCCTAATTGGCACGATTGTTGATAAAGTGATAGAAAGTGTTCAAGCTCTTTCTAAAGGGGAGTATACAGTAGTAACACCTATAAATGAGACTGATGAGAAAGACGCTACCGAGAAAGAACCTCTCTTGAGAAGAGCGTCTCGCTTGGAAGTGAAAGATCCGAAAAAGAAGCTGAAGCCGTGGGACTTCATCACTGCTTTCTCCCTTTTCCAAACTGTTCCAACTCTATTAGCTACCAAGCAAGCTCCTAGTGTCATCACCAGCTTGAATGGAATACGAGTTATCAGCATGTTCTGGGTCATCTTAGGGCACACCCATTTGATTGCCTTTGGGTCAGGAATTGATAACGTTGCTGCCATCAAAGACGTAGCCTCACGGTTCTCTTTCCAAGCTGTACTCAATGCCTATTTCTCCGTGGACAGCTTTTTCTTTCTCAGTGGAACCTTATTGGCCTATCTTACTTTCCGCCAGATGAAGAAAAATAATAATCGCTTTCCTCTATTTCAATTTTATATTCATCGTTATCTTCGATTGACGCCGACATATGCGTTTGTGTTGTTCTTTTCCTGGTCCTTGACCAAGTATCTGGTCGCTGGACCACCTACACCTTTAACTACAAGTATAGTAGGAAATTGCCCAAAGTATTGGTGGACCAACTTTATCTACATCAATAATTTCTACCCATGGAAAATGTTCGAGTCGTGCCTACCATGGGCATGGTATCTGGCCAATGATATGCAGTTCTATGTCATCTCTCCAATTTTTCTCCTCCCTCTTTATTTCCTCTCTCCTATCGGTTTCGGCCTAATTGCCGGTGTACTGGTCGTAGGTTTTACGGTCACTGCTACTCTCGTTGGTGTTTTCAACTTCCAAGCCAGCACCTTTGCATCTCTTGCGTATCAATACATCGAGAACCCAAACATCACCTCCAATGACCTCCTCTACACCAAACCTTGGTCTCGCATCTTCCCTTACCTAGTCGGAATTCTTCTTGGTTACATTCTCTATAGAGGTATCCGCTTGCCTTTCAAACGGTTCATAAATATTATCATCTATTCTGTCATGTGGGTTATAGCTGGTGTAATAATGATTCTCTCTCTTTATGGACTGGTCTTCATATGGCAGGGACATATTCCTACCAGAGGTGAAAATGTCATGTATATGACCTTCAGTCGATTTGCATGGGGGATAGCCTTGGCTCTGATAGTCTTTGCATGTCATAACGGCTATGGCTGGTTCATCAACTCTTTCCTCTCAATGAAGATCTGGACGCCACTCAGTAGAATGACCTTTAACGCTTATCTCGTGCATCCAATAGTGCTGGGAGTTATATTTGGATCACTACAAAAAACTATACACTATGGTGATGTGACAATGGCTGTTTTTACAGTTGCTTGTGTGGTGATATCCTATGGAGTGGCAGGTGTGATTTGCCTGTTTGTTGAACTCCCTCTAGGTTCAGTTGAAATGTTGATGTTCAAGTTGGCAGGGGTTAGAGGTCGCGAGAGCCAACGACAGAAGAAAGTTGTAGAAGAGTAAAACAATGAAATGAAAAGCTTTGATTTATAATTTATGTACACCTTTTGTGCTTAATCATGTTATGTACTGCCTATCCCCCCACTTTTTTTTTTAATGCATATTATACTTGGAATATTGCTTGTGACCTCTGATGGATCAATACTTGCATGCATTATGTTATGTCTGACCTCTAGATGTGTGACCTCAGACCATGAATATTGTTGATCAAGCTTTTTATAATGTACTGTAGGAGTGTAGGTGGCATGTGGAATTTGGCCATGTGGTACATACATGTTCACAACAAGGAACAGTGTACAGACCCCTTCTATTATTTAGCCTGTAAAAGTATGAAACAATTACCACTGTTTTTTTTTTCCCTCGAAGTATAATTATAATCACAATGCAGTAAATGATTTTATAATGATAGATTGGCTGATATATAAAAAAAGCAAAAAATTTAGAGTATTGTTCACACTGATATCGCAGAGGGGAAAAGAATGTAAAATGAATTTGCTTTGGGATGAAAAGAGATCTATGTTTCAGCATTCAGAAAAGTCATTGTTATCGCAATCAGTTACATAAACCTGGCATGTTAGTGGTGCCCTTAATTCGTCACCTCCTTCCCTTGAAGGGTCCCTTCCATTGGTCACTCTCACGGCACACAAATCCTGAGAATCATCATAATACTTGAAAGGAAAATTAGCCGCTTCGGCATCAACAAGCCCATTGGCTGCATCGCTATTGGGTATTTTGGGGACACAGAGTTCAGAATCCAAGTCTGTAAGTAGCGAAACTTGACTCTCTGGAACACTCTCGAATGTATCAGTTACTTCCGACCCTCCTGATTCAGTTCGCGAACGAGACGAAGACTTTGGATCGTCTGAAGATGAGCTTGATAATCCTCGCTTCCGGGTCTGTTTCTTTTTACCTTTGTTCTTTTTGCTGGACTTTTTGTTCTTTGGACTAGATGTGTCTGATGGCGAATCTAATTTTGACATGGTAGTTTCACAAAATGCAGAACTTGATTTACTTTCCTCAGTTGCTTCAGCAGGCGAACACAGAGGTGACTTCAATAGCAAAGTTGATTCCGATTGGTCAGTCTCGCTCGTAGTTTCCTTATTTGTCAACTTGCATGCTTCTATTTCAACTTCTACTTCTCTGGTATGTGTCTTCATTTCACACATAGAGTCATGTGACTTATGGTTAAGGTCATGTGATGCCATGCAATGTGGAGGGTGGGGATGAGCTGTGTGTTGGCTTCTTAGTACTAAGCTGCATTAATAAGTAGATAAAGAACTAGAGACTAGGATTATAGTACCATAAGACAATTTGGCTTGTTAATAAGTTGTTACAAGAAACTATTGGTTTACTTAAAACAAAGGCATCCTATAGGTAGGTAGATCAGTTGGTGAGCATAATGCCACCATACCATACATGAGAAGTCGTGTACTTACATGATGTCAGTGAGCCAGAGTTTGGTCTTGGGTGGAGGGTTGGGAAGAACATAGGACTGAAAATTTCCCTCCTTGCCTTTATCATGAACTGTGAAAATGAGTGAAATAGTGTCACTGCATAGAACATACATACCATGGAAGAATGATCACTAGCTATAGAGCTCCCTGCCAGTGCAGTGGGGAGATAATGCATGCATGTCAGACATGTGATTATGAGCGTTGTGGTTTGTTGGACTAGACTGTGCAGTTGTGCTGTGCCTCACTCTTTTCAGTGTCCAGTCCCAGGTTTTGCATCCTAGCCAAGAGAAACTCCTGTACTTTCTTTCCTTCATTACTTCCTAAATCAGGGTTTTCTTCATCATCTTCACCCTGTCCATGTTAATTCATCAAGCATTAATAATATAAGATACTACAATCAATAGCAGTATGTACAGGGCGGGCTCACAATAACACTCAATTATTATCCAGACATGATCATCAGATGATTGACCGGAAAATGTCCTGTGACTGACTGTTATTGTGAGCCCTGGTACGTAGATTCCAAGATCAATATCTGGTCTTTATATCTCATATGCAATGCTTTAATGTCTATGCATAGAATATAACTATTTACTTTCGACCTATGTATCGGAATATGACATGATTATGGGTTTATCTCCCATTCTACCTGCTATGTCTCAATTATGACCTCCACTTCCCTATTAGGAAGTCTCTAACATGAAACCAACCATCATTTTACCTGATCCTTTTTTTTCTTGATCTTGTTAGTGCGATAGATCCCCAGAGGAATTTCCTTGTGGGTGGAGACCAGTCTTTGAAATACACGGTCGTACGTCTGTAGTTTGAGTAATTCTCGGGTCATAGCAACCTGCAACATCATTCGTTGTGCAATTAGTCAGGATGGGGGTTTCCCCTAAGTGCTGCCTTACCTTCCAAAGGTATCCTGATTCATCGACCTGCTTACAGCCTAAGAGTTGCCTGAAGATATCCACGATATATGGCTTGCCATGGCTCTGCAAATACAATAACTTTAATTATGTCGCATGCAGGGGGTAGAGAAACAAAAGCAGGGGATTTGGAAATGAAAAAAAATAATCTGGATATGTAATATGTAAGAAAAGGGGTAATATTGGTAGCTCTGATATAATGTAATAATTACTGCATGTACCTGATACAGCAGAGTATCCAGCATGCTAGAGCAGAAGGCATGGCCAGCGACAAAGGGTGGTAGAAACAGATATGCTAAGTGATCTCCACGCCGTGACTGGGAGAGGGACAAGAAAATTTCAATACACAGTACATTCATCTCACTATCTATAACTCCTCACCATAAAATT
This sequence comes from Crambe crambe, assembly GCA_963924555.1. Classification (NCBI taxonomy): domain Eukaryota; kingdom Metazoa; phylum Porifera; class Demospongiae; order Poecilosclerida; family Crambeidae; genus Crambe; species Crambe crambe. Next base: position 5,214,686 of record OZ004593.1, on the reverse strand, counting down.
TCGAAATTTTTTGAATTCAGTACCGAAAAAGCCATTCCTCTCTGCAAATTTCATGAATCTAATGTTGTAGCGATAGTGGATATCCGTGACAATGTTGACGTTGGGGAAGAGAGTGGTGAGTTTCTGGACCACCATGATGTGGGAGGCATCTACCATGTGTTCGGGCTGATCCTCGAGTTGCCGGACTTTTGTATCACTCAGGATGATAACGCTGTCAGCTAATGTGATTCCTGCCTTCAACCAATGATTGATGCTAAATACAATAACAAGCATATGAATCCAAGCACATGCATGTATAGCCAAGCACATGCATGTATAGCCAGCCAAGCACATGCCTGTGCATGCTGCATGTTTGCATTGCTTTGCATATCTATATAAGCACATGCATGTGCATAGCCTATAAAGCACATAGCAGCTTGTGCATGCATAACCTTTGCAGTGCTCCAAAATACACCCATCCAAGGGAGAGGGGAGGTGGGGGCATAGAAATATGACCAAATTCAGGGCAGCATCCTGACTAGAATCTATAATGCACATTACCTTGAAAGTTTTCCAACCAGATAGTAAACCAGTGGTAGCCAGGCTATTGTTTCAAGAAAATCATCATCTGGCCTGAAAAGATAAAGGAAGAAGTGAAGGTAATGGTCAATCAATACTTACAGTAATGAATAAAGAGATAGTATTTTGTGTACAGGTCTATTCCATTTATTTACTCTTTGTCCAGCATGATGACCAGGGGCTTGAGCAGAGAAACGTGGAGGTAGTGAGCTCTGAGAGGCAGAATGAAGTGATAGAGTTCCTCAGAGGCTTCGTTGCAGTACACAATGATAGATCCAGTGTACAAAGATTGCTCAACCATCTCTTCTCTTGTATTTGTACTACCAGTCTTAGTGCTGTCATTTGAAATTAGCTGAATTTGCTCCTTCAAACGCTTTTCCAGGACAAGGTGGAGTTTTGCTGCTTCGAATCCAAGGTATGGTGGAAGAGGGAGGGTGTCCTTTCTATACCTACACAATAATAATTATACAGTCAACTCAAATTTCAATATGCATTTTGCACAAAAGAACTTTTTGGGGTTGTGTGAATACTGACTACCCAATACCCTGATGTATAGATTCTTACTGAGGTCTATTGTGGTGATGGTGCCCATGGTGATGGTGGTGGTGGCCATGGTGATGGTGGTGGCCATGGTGATGATGGTGGTGGCCATGGTGATGGGCATGATCGGATGATAACGAAGAGACAGGTGGTATGACGCTGGGAGTCGGGTGACTCAATCTCTCATCGAATTTTGTTTCCACATTGTCCTCCTCAGCACCACCAACGCCCTCACTATCACTACTACTACTACTACCACTGCTGCTGGAGTAGCTGCCACTCTCTAAATCACTGGCTTCACTATCGCTCTCATCTGCACTCTCGCAGTGACCAACTTCAATGTTCACCAACTCATTCTGCTCATTCATATCATCCAGTTCCAACTCTAGCACACTCTCATTCTGTAACATGTCAAGAAAATCCTTACACCCAAGCAATCACGGTTCATTTCCCCCACTTAATAAAGATGTTAATTAATGGTAAAGGGATAACATGTTAATTCATAAATGGATCACGATATTCGGTAAAGGTATAACATGTTGATTCATGAGGATCCCATAAATGGTAAAGGGATACATGTTGATCTAAAGGTATACAGTATTTGGATCATGATATTCCATAAAATTAATGGTAAAGGGATAACATGTTGATGGTGGGACAGAATGGTAAAGGGTAACCACCATATTCATAAACCACACATTAAGTGTCCACTGGTACATGGTCCATGGTCCAATACACTATAGCATTTATGCAGTATTGTTATGTAAGTGAGCTCACCTCTTCTGCCATGGTTGGGGGAATGTTCCTGTCAACATTATGAGATAACTTTCTGGAGAGATTCTTGAAGATGTTAGTGTTCCTGTGAGGCAGGACGAATGAAAAATCCGAATTGAGGGGACGAGTGGCGGTGGATGGGGTGTTAGGATGCAACAGGCTTTGTTCGCTGGAGTACAGAATTGAACGGCGCAAGGTGCCAGGGGTAGGAGGGTTACAGCCCATCTCGTCGGATTCCATGTTTTCAAGCCTCCCTTCGCTCAATGAGCGAGTAATGTTCAAATCCAGTGGAGGAGGACAAGAAGACCGTTTCATGCCTAAACTCAGAGATGTTGATTGCTGCGGTGTATAAACAAAACCAGCTTCACTCATCTGCTTTATTCCCACCTCACCAGCTTTCGGTATATTATGAGGAACCTCTAAACTTGTCTTGGGGTGGCCATTGCCAACCCGACCTTCTTCAGCATCTCTGAGTGAATATTGTGCTTGTGCTGGTCTCAAATTCCTCCTAGAGAGAGACATTTGTTCTTTTTCTGTAGGAGACTCTTCTGGGACATCAGATAGTCGATAATCGCTTACACGTGTTGGTCTTTGAGGACCGAAGGAGGAAGAGGTTGAACCGATTGCTTCACGACCATGTGGAAGAAGTACTGATGGAGTATAGTCTTGACCGTTACCATATCCAAGAGCTGCTAAATCTTTAGGCAAAGCTTGGTTCTGTGCTCCTGCTACTACATCAGAGACCACAGAATTGCGGCCATGAGTTGACTGGGCAGAAGATTTGGACCCATGGTTTTGTGGTCCCAATATTATATCGGAGGCCACAGAATTACGACCATGAGTTGACTGAGCAGAGCAAAGGTGTGGGTCTGTTGTAGCCATGGATGCCGAAGACTCTTTGTGCAAGAGGTTCACTTTAAAAGGGATAGTATTTGCGTGAGGGTCCATATGAGAGTGAAATCTTAAAAGTTGCACTCCACGTCGCATATCGCATTTCTGTTGATCGTCCAACTCATTACTGATGGGTGTGACACAACCTGTACCATTCTCATTCACACTACTGACTTCACTCCCCACTTTCAACAAATGTGCATCTGACGACTGCCCATCAAATGAGTCTCTATCACCAATAAAGAACTTTGCACTTTCTTTATCTTTATTCAGAGATGCATGCACACTCTGGCCACTGAATTTGTCCTTTTCTGAAACGGTTTTTGAATCGGTTTGCCCATTTACATTCATATTGCTATCACAACTCTCTTCTGCCATTTTATATGGATCAATTTTGCTGGTAGCCATGGCAATGACCGCCCAAGTAGCGCAGGCATGCCATAGGGTGTGCCTGATGTTCGTGGGACCTCGGACCTTGCTGTATTCTTCCCTGGTGAAGCCAATGTAGTAGACGGTGTCTTTTTCTCCTAGGATGTGTTTGAGGCCAGGGTTGAGTTTTAGTTGCGACTCACCATGTGGGCGAACCCCTATGAGAGTCACATGATATCTGGAAGAAGGTAATTATAATACTTGATTCTAGGGGCACATACGTATTACCAACTCTAAAATTAATGATAACTAAGACAGTAAAACCTGTGATCACCCCCATCTCTCCTTTCTTGAAGGGAATGGCTACACTGTACATGACTTGGTCATTTCTGACCCTTTCACTGAAATACTACAAATGAACTGTTCCTCTTTTGTACTTGACTCACTTTCTGAAAGCAACTACAGCTGCATACAGGAAGTTCTTGTCAATGAAGTGGTGGAAGTAGAGGCTTTCTCCAACAAGACTGTCATACACCTCGCAGGTGGCACACTGGCTATAAAACCTGTCATCCTCAGACCCGTTGGTGTTCTCCTCAGCTTTGAAGGTATGCAGCAAGAGGGTGACCTAGAGAGGTACGGAAGGACAGGGCGGGAGAGTGGATGGGGAGGACAGGGGGAAGGAAAGGAGGGAAGAAGAAGCAAGGAAGATTGTCAGAAAAGGAAGAAAGAAGGGGAGAAAGTTATATGTATAATAATTATAGGGTATTAATATTTCTCCTATAGCATAACATTATGCATCATCTTTCCAGTCCTTACCAAGGTGCTGATTCCCGGGCAATGGCTGTTATTGGCTAGTAGAGCATGTTTCAGTTCCCCCTCCACCACTATCTGGTCGGCTATTCCCAAGTGGAGCTGGTTCTCTCGCTTCAAGATCTGGACATACAGCTTGCACGAAGGAGAGTAGTCCTTGATTGACCAGGCACACATGATTGTGTGCTGATCCTACAAAAACAATAACAACACAATATAATAAACATAAACAACAACATAATATCAAAGGGAAAAAATCTTCCTGCACTATAAACAGTGAAATGGAAATTTTTCACAAAATCAACAGTAGCCCATTTTACAGACACATATACTGCACAACTCACAGCTGCATCTGGATCGGCCCCCCTGTCTGTGTGGATAAAGCAGGCAATGGCATTAGCGGCCCGTGCTCTGCGTAAGTCAGCAAGACGGAGTGGGGAGCCTATCAGGACTGATATCCGACGAGCCCATACGGGATGGCTGAGGTAGATCTGTGACATGGAGGCCAGTTCTTGCTCCACCATCACAACACAGTGCGTTTCCTTCATTACATTATGCAAAACAAGAATAGTAAAGCATTATAGGAGCATAAAAACCAAGGAGTTATATAGAAATAGTGATTTAGAAAAATAAACTGTGCCACTGAGCTGCAAGCTGGTTCTAAAGTCCACCTTGCACCTTGATCATTCAAGATAACTTTCTCAATTCTCGATCGAATTTCAAACACCAGCAGAGAGAGTGGATAATAAGCTCTCTGTTGATGCATTAAACTATTTTAGCTAAGAATCGAGAAAGTTAAAGCAGTTATAGCGAATGATCAAGGTGCCAGGTAAATTGTACATATACTCTCAGCATAAAAGCTCCTTCCCCATTATATGCGCTTGATAGGCAGGGACCAAAAGTAGCCGCAGTCTGTAAAGAAACATCCAAAGAGACTTTAACTTTAGGGTCTTCATACACAATGAAACCTTGTATGAAGAAGGGTTTGTGTGCATAATTTTGTAGTGTTACTATAATGCCTACAACTAATACAAGTTTGATCGTCTGCTAAGGAGCACCGACCAGACATTCCACACCATTTAAAATTGCCTTTTTTTTCTTTTTTTTTCTTTTTTTTTTTGAGCGCAGGTTGCTCTGCATTAGGATAAGGCGGGTATTAACTTTCAAAGTGCTAGGCCTGATCCTGTAGGGTCTCTGAGTACAGGAGGACTCAGAAGACTACCTCCCTTAATTAACCCATAAAATGAGTAGGGTCAACCTCTTATACACTCCTATATTAACTCACGAAATGAGTAGGGTCAGAGTAAAACTCGGTCAGGAAATCTCTGAGCACGAGCGGATTCAGGTGAGTAGAGCAGATCAAGATGAATTTCTCTCCCGATTCCTTCACACTCACAGAATTACTCAATTTCCTCTGCGCTTGAAAAGCCTCATACACGCCCTCCAGTCGAGGAATTAGGTAAAGGACTCCCATGACAATAAACACGGTTACCAAGAGTTTTCCGAGCCAGCCTGTAGGACTGATGTCACCAAACCCCACAGTGCTCATGGTCACCATGATAAACCAGTATGTGTCAAAAAAGTCAATTTGAATACCCGCCACAAGCTCAGTCCGGAAAACATGATGGAGAACTCCAACCCTGTGGTGTATAACAGCCAAGTGATTGAATATAATATATGGGATGACAAAGTTATTATTATTAACAATGGAAACTCCTCAGATACTCCTTTTTGCATTGCATCTAGTGACTCGCTCCTGAAATGGGACACCCACATATGTATGTATCAGGGCACCAATCAAGACCTGGTCCCAAAGCGTCTGCATTGATTAGTATCTTCACTAAAGCTCGGGTGAGAATTTCATTGGGCTTGGTATTTGATTTGCTAGTAACAGGGTGACAAAATACTGTACTCGCTAGAAAGTAGTTCGAATGTAATAATGTCAGGTCATCGTGTCTGGACATCTCACACTTCAATCTTTTGCATACGCTCACCAGGTGAAAATGAAGCAGAAGAGGAAGATAACAAGCCTGGCTACTTCCACTTTGAAGTTATTGGGGATCCGATAGAACTTCCGCTGTAGTGTCTGGACCACGGCAGCCGTGAGTGCCTGATTGGCTGGCCAGCAGTACAGGAAAGACGGGATGAACAGGTTTTTCAGAACTTGAGGATAGAACACAGTCAGCAAGTAGAGGAAAGGAATGAAGAACATCAGAAATAGGCTGAAGTCTAAGGCCTTTAAGCAACCACGACATGATAGATCCTAATAAAAATTAATGATGTAAATAGGTTATTTTTGGATATCATCAATACTACACATCCACACACATAGCATATTACTTACTGTGATGATGTATATGCTGAAGAATGCATTGGCAAGTACCACAAAAGAGTGAAAAACCTGCAAGTGAGAGTCCAAGTACTTACTATGAGACCACACTAAACATTGCACTATGCATACCTGTACTGCCCAAAGTGAGTAGGGTTTAGTGCCAACTATTATGAGACTCATTAACCTATATATATATATACACAAATAAATACGTAATTTGAGTCAAGAGACAGTCTCAAAGAGAACCCTCCCACCTGAGAAAAAAAAATCTCAAGTCAAGGGTTTCCCCCCACCTCTGCACTTCATATATTTATCTTAGTGCAATCTGAGATGTGCTAGTCTTATGATTAGGAAGGGAAGTGTAACGTTGAACTGCCAGAGAGGGGAAATCCCTAGGGTAACCCCCCCACCTCTGCATGCAAATTATCACACTGTACTGACTGTAGCCTGAGACAATCCAGCCACGAATCAGTTCGATTCTGATAGGAGACCACACTCTGGCTGCTTATGCCAATACTGAAGTTACAGTCATTCACCAAGTCTACCCCGATCTTCTCGGAAGTCACATGATCATAATAGATTGCCTCAGCAAGGTAGAGGAGGCAGCCAATAAAGAAGATGATGAAACGCACATAGTGAAGGCGGATCTCTGGAAGGAGAGGAGAAATTGATTGTAACATGTGCATGCAACAGTCATACGGAAGGGAGATGTGCATGCAGATGTTGCATTGCACATGGAAGGGAGATGTGATGTACATGTTGCATTGCATATGGAAGGGAGATGTGATATACATGTTGCATTACACATGGAAGGGAGATGTGATGTACATGTTGCATTGCATATGGAAGGGAGATGTGATGTACATGTTGCATTACACATGGAAGGGAGATGTGATGTACATGTTGCATTGCATATGGAAGGGAGATGTGCACGCAACAGTCATACCATATTGCAGAAGGAAGATTTAACATGTGGATGTAACATTCATAAATTCAGTGTTGCATTACACATGAAAGTGAGTTTTCATAATTGATAACAGTGATGCTTGTACATTATGAGCTTTCCATGATATTGTCTAAGCCTAAGAAGTACATAAGTACTGTGCTGTAAACGCTTTCAACTCTACGCTTACCTAATTTTGAGTTGCTCAGTGAGAGAATGATCATGCGCTGCCTGAAGGACTTGTCATGGATATAATGCTCCACTTCCACTGACACACTACAGAATATAAGCACAATATAATTAGACTTGACAACCTTAGAACATGCAAAAGTGGTTGATATTTGGTTGCTTTGGAGTTTCATACAGACTGCATGGTACTTCGAAAAATACCCACCAATTTTCTAATTCCTAAAGTAAAATTCAGAAGTCATTTATATGTATTATTCATTAGGAGGATCTTGTTAATTAACCTAAGAAGAAGAATCTAGTCTTCAAGACACCAAACTCACATTTGGACGTATCAAAAGTAGTCTAGATCTACATAATGACAGACCAAGACTAATGCTCAGCTGGTCATAACAAGTTAAAGGCCAAAGGTTAGTAATGAATTTAGTTCAAGGTTCAAATGAAACAATAAGTAATTATTCATGGTCTGGCTTCCTCTACTAATAAATCTATTTCATTTACTAGAAAAAAATTATGGTCTGGCTTCTTCTGTGTTTAGCTACTAGATATGCCTGAAGCAATAGCATAACCCTCTCACACACAGATCTATAATTCTGACTAGCCTACCTTTTCCTTGGTTCCATTTCTTCAAATTCTAGATTTTCCCTGACTCTCGAAGAAGAGCTATGTAATCTTTCTAACTTCATGATTAAGCCTCATCTAACCATAGCACGATGCTCCTCTACAGCTAGCCGTCACATGATTCTATAGCAGCATGTAAAGCTCATTCAGACAGTCAGCTGTTGACCGTATATAAAGGGGTAGAAACTACTCATAATTAGAAGAGAAAGGCTTGGCTTTCATCAGTTGTTCTCAGATTGATAAGTATCTGATGATTTTGCTTGCTAGAATCAGTGAGACAAAACAAATTTACTATGCAGCTGCACTGTATATCAACCTTATGCAATCATACTAACAATACTGAATGATGGATACACTTGGGACCCAGACTTTTTGTCTTTTGTAACTTGTTCTATTTTGTACAGAATACATATAAAAAGGTACGTTTAGAGGTTTGTCCTCTTATGGAGCGTCCTTCCACTTGAATCAAATGAGGCATAAAGTGATCATGGGAAACGGCATCTTTATGGGATATTAAGTATGTTTTGTGTGTGTCACCGCGCAGCTTTCCTGTAACTGTCACCACCATGCTTACTGTCCATTGGTTGCCAGGAAGGTTTGGGATGATACAATTATGGTTTACACAAATGCGTTTACACAAATGCATAGGACATGAAACTCCTTCCTTATTGACAACCATCCTGAAATCTGCAGTAGAAGGTAGAGTGTATCTAAACTATATGATGTGGCTGATAACAAAGCAATGAAAAAGTTTACACTATGTTTAAAAAACAATCAAAACAGTGGATAAATAGATATGGACTCTTGCTTACATTGGGGCAAAAAGAACACAAAGAATAATGTACTTTATCTCTACAGCTAACATCTGTTGAACCAACAGGGAAAAAAATTCCTCTTGAGGCATGTGAGCTTCTCAAGACACAGTTACATAATGATAATTTCACTCCTTTTCTTTTACTAAAATGTTCCCTACTGACACAGTTACATCGTTACTTCACTCTTTCGATGTTCACACCACACCTATTCAATTGCACTGAATACTAAACAAACATGTCCTTAATAGGTAGAGTGCTGAGTGAAATCAAGGAGTTTACACTCCCTTAATTTAACAAAAAAATCATTGCCAAGTGATTATGTGTAAGGTGTTTTTTCTTTCTTTCTTATTTCTCACTTGTCTGTGGAGTGGGTATCATGGTGATGAAACAGTCCACTAAAGACATCCTTCACTCTGATCGCAGGTCCTTCATTATTGGCATCAGGAAAGGGGTTATCTTCATTATCAGCTGCATATCAATAAAAGTACCATTAGCTAGCCATAATGTGTTGCATGCTAAAATGTATACTTCAAACTTTAACCAAGCTATGCCACTACCACCATTCATACTAGGACACTTGTAATTGTCAAGTAAGGAGATGCTATTCTGACCCTCCTTTAGCTCATGACTAACTCTGTTTTATGAAAAATGTAGCTTTAACCTTCTAGTGGGCCCTCATATCCTGGAGGTGGTGATATTATTCCGTTCCTTCTCTCTGTTAGCCCCGTGGCAGCTGGGTTCCTCACTTTCCAATTGAATAACTGCGAAAAGCGTTCATTTAGAGGTACCGTTCGATGCATTTCGACGAACCTGCTTCAACACCGCCTCTTCAGGTTCCTGAGAGCATCTTTTAGCTACTTTTGACCGTTGACTTTAGGTCCACAGAAATAACACAATTGTTGGTGCAAGCGCTGGCATTTTCTTTTCCCGGGCTCCGGAAGATGACTAGTTTACGGGGGAATTTACTAGCGAGTCATGTGACTAGGGAAAGTGCAAACAGTGCAGTTTCAGTATTCAGGCCATAGTTCAGCTCAGAGAATCGCAAGTTTGAAAATAAAGACCTCGACCTCGGGGGGTACTCTTCACCCATCAGCAAAAGCAAGAGTCTAATGTTAGATTGCGATCCCTCGCTAGGTGTAGAAAGCAGAGAGAATGGGTTGCATGAATGGCAAATGTTCAGACGAAACTGATTCGGTGGACAGAGACAATTTAATACACAGGCAGCCGCGGAATGAAAACTTCGATTACAGTGTTGCACCCCTTCCTGAAAGCCCGTCCGTCAATACCCCATCCAGAACTTTAGAAAATGCTTTTCGAGGCAGTGAAGGTTTTGAGCAATCGAGTGGAGGCACGTTTAGGCGAGAACTGGACCAACCTGTTGCCTCCTCCGGTATAAACACGGACTCAAAGACAGGTAAGATGTGACTCAGAGATAGGGTTTAGCCACAGATGATAGCTATAGTCGTGGTGGTGTAGGGTGAACAGTTGGTAGGATAGTGGTATTCATAATGCCCCTAAGTAACTGTATCTCTCTCCATTTTTCTTGGCTTTTTTTTTTTTTTTTTTGATATCTACAGATAACCGGTACATTCAGAGATACGATAACAATCACATAAACGGAATGGTCTCCAATGGTTTAAACGGAGTCACACAACCACCTGTAACCATAAATGATGTCCGAACAGCACGTGGAAGAGAAATATTCCAGAATTTGCAGAAATCATATGAGTGGAAGGATCAGTTTGACCATCCATCACCGGAATTTTTATCCTTGATGGATCGATTGTACATGGAATGTCAACTTCATCTAACAGCTCTGTCATCAAGAGGAAATGTGGAGTATAGGCGTGAAGCTGATATGATAGTTAAGGAAATGATAACAGTTAGAAACCACTGGGGTCCAGAACTCCTGCCAAACTCGATATGCAATGCCTTTGTGAGGGAACGTATCCCTCTGACACTTGGAACTGATGCCAGGCAATTCAGAGTAGATTGCGCTCAGTTTTTCGAACCGGTTCCATTCTATGGAAGTCAGCAAACAGGAGGCAATCCAGGAGAGCTCATGAAACTCTATCGATTCTCTGTGTACGATTTATCCAGGAATGAAGTCATCTTGCGCTATTACTTGGAAAGAAGCAATGTCACTCAACTCTACCACGTTTTGTGCTTCACATGTGAAAACTACCGAGGGCAGGTTCATCCGTATGGCACTGAAATACCATCATACTGGGACATAAGACAAGAAATGTTGGGGGACGTCCAATTGAGATTATTGAGTGCTCTTTCTCCAGGCAGTCAGCCACCACCCCAAGCACATGTAGCCACCATTTTCCCAGCTACACAAGGCAAGGGTCCTGCTATCATTCAAGTCCCCACACGAAACTGAAAGATATGTGATATCTTGAAGCATAATACACATAATTATGGCTTTTATGTCTTGTGTGTGTTAATTTATATTTGTGTTCTTTACGAAGTTGTATAGTGCACGTCTTGTCTTTGTGTGTCATTTTGCTCAACACTCTCCAAGGAGTTTCTCTCAAAAGGATTTTTCTTGTTGCCACACCTCACATAATTATGTATTGACATTAATAAAAATAATAAAAACCAAAAAACATCACCCTTTTCATCAATATCAAACTAGCATAATTATGGTGCTCACACTATTTTGATCAAAATCTTTGCAATGCAACGGTATATACTAAATTTGTATATGTATTGTTCTTTATCACCATGGCAAATCTACATGTACTCACTGCGAACACTAATGCAACTGGCAAGAGAATTCTACTAAGTCAACAGCAACTGGGACTGAAGAAATTGCTTGTAAGACTGAATAGGGGACAAATTCATTGTAGCCTCTAGGGTACAATGTAATCACATGATCATATTCAATCAAAGGAACACCACGTTAGCTGTATGTTTAATTGGAGTGAAGACTATTGTATTCATCCATAGTCTTTCATGTACGTAATAATAAATCTACAATATAACACATAACATCATCAAAACTGAAAAAAAAAAAAGATAAAGAAAAAAATGTATATGGTTGAATGGATGAGGGGAAAAGTAGTTGAAGCACAGAGTGGTTAGGCATTGAAACAGTGAAGACGCCAAAGGTGGAAATAATGGTTGAATAATAATACAATGCTGGTTGAAGATTGAAATTGTGCCAATGAAAAATTGAAAAAGAGAAATTGCTATTAGAGCAATAATGGTTCATGTATGGTTCTTTATTGCTTTAAATAGAGTTCTCGGTGTGTCCTCCACTGTTGATACATCTACAGCGACGATAGAAATAAAAAAATCAATGTCTTATTAAGTACTGAATGGCCCAACTCTGTGATCCTCAATAAATTCCACATGGTAAAGAGCATGTCTAGTGAGGGCTTTATTATAACCCTGTTCTCATGTTTTTGATTGGCTGTGTAGAGCCGAATGTCAGAAGTTTCACAGATATTATAACCCAACTGTATTATGTATTACTGTCTAGACTACTGCTTGGTTATTAGACTACTAGTGCTTGGTTATTAGACTACTATTAGACTACTAGTGCTTGGTTATTAGACTACTAGTGCTTGGTTATTAGACTACTATTAGACTACTAGTGCTTGGTTATTAGACTACCATTAGACTACTAGTGCTTGGTTATTAGACTACTATTAGACTACTAGTGCTTGGTTATTAGACTACTATTAGACTACTAGTGCTTGGTTATTAGACTACCATTAGACTACTAGTGCTTGGTTATTAGACTACTATTAGACTACTAGTGCTTGGTTATTAGACTACTATTAGACTACTAGTGCTTGGTTATTAGACTACTATTAGACTACTAGTGCTTGGTTATTAGACTACCATTAGACTACTAGTGCTTGGTTATTAGACTACTATTAGACTACTAGTGCTTGGTTATTAGACTACTATTAGACTACTAGTGCTTGGTTATTAGACTACTATTAGACTACTAGTCCTTGGTTATTAGGCTACTAGCTGTAAAACCCTGTGATATGGCGACCCTCTAGAGTTAGACGACTCTGTATTTGTCCCAACTACACCTGTTTCAGCTTCCTTATCTAAAGAGACCACCGATCTATGGACACAAAAACTGACCTCCGAAACTATTGACCGTCCTCATCTTTGAGTTCACTGCTTGAATGTGAGCCTGGATCTGACTAAATTTTGCATCCAGCTTTTCATTCTGAAAAATAAATAATAAAAAACAACAACAACGACAAACAAACAAATCAACGCAAGCTAATCTCCCTCCTTCCCCACCCCATCTTAAAATATCTGTATTGACATCTAAAAGATCTACTTACAATGGTATCAAGTGTTCTACTAGTCTCAGCAAGGAAGTTGGGGTTGCTTAACAAAGGCTGATTTAGAATCTCCAATTGTTCTGGTGTCAGGAAAGACTCGAGAGTCTTGGAGTCCGGCGAAAGGTCGATATCTTCAGATAGAAACACTTGCTTGTTCTCTTCTACTCTTATCCGTTTCTTTTCACACACCTCATCCCACTCCTCCAGCTCATGCTTGTAGCTGCATTGTATGGAAAGCTCTAAAGGGAACTTCAATTTGAAAAGGCCGAGGGAAAAAAGGAGCATCTCAGAGCTCCAGGAACAGAGATCATATGCAAGAAGTGGAAAAGCTTCAGGAAATCGTCATATGCAAGAAGTGGAAAATAAGCACCACCTGCTCACTAAGACGATTTTTTCCCTTTACATAAACCCATGCTATTGGATGAATCCACAAATACATATTCACTAACAGTACCACTTACTCTTCTAATTCTTTTTGTTTGAACTTGATAGTCTTCTGAAGAAAGCTAAAAAAAAAAAAAAAAAAAAAAAAAAAAAAAAATTAAAAAAAAAAATGTTTTCCATTCTCTCAAGTCCTCCTTACTCAGTACTAGCATCAACTTTTGACTTCTGGGTTATATCCTCCTCAGATGGCTCTATTGAATATATGCAGCCACACAAAAAAATATAAAATGTGCCTCAGTATGATACACTAATAGTTCGGTAACAGCTATCAAAGGCCCTTCTCTGATTACTTTTATAAGGACCCCAGCCTGTGAGTCAGTATAATTTTTCTAACTCTAATGTTCATTCATACCTTCATGGTTTATTCTTTCATCACAACTTGGACCATCTGAGACATTGATCAGCTCATCTACTGCTGAGTGTGACTGCAAAGTGTCCAGTGATTTTTCTCCTTTGTCTTCATTATCTGTATCATCTGGGACGATAGTCGGCTCATTTAGTGTTTCTTGTGGCTGTAAAAAACATCCAGCAAATGACCTCCTTTCAACTATTCTTTTAGAAACTAACATCTGGTGTAGCTAGTCTACCTTTCAAGCAAATCTAGCTATGTATACATTAAACAGGTTGACTATGTTGGATTGTAAACCTTCCTGGTGGATGGGGCAACGTGTATGAAGGATTAAGGTAATCCAGGAACTACAATTTTTTGAGAATGCTGAGATCTCCACCTTCTAACTTGGAGGATCCAAGTCAGAGTAGCAGTCAATTTTCATGCTCAGGTTGGAATGTACTGCAAAGGCATCAAGTGTCCTTACCTTAGATTCGTGCTTCTCTTGTCCAACGATGCGGTATCTAAATCCAAAACTTCCAGTTCTATTCTGTGGAATGGAAAGAGAGAAATGTGATGATGCGCTTTAATTAGAAATATCGAACGAAAACCCACGTATCGCGACAGGTCTTCGTTTATTCTGGAAAAAGCAGACTCTTTAACTTGATCCATTATGATCTCCATGTAGTTAGCTACGTTGCACTAGCTCTCTAAGCCGTTTCATCTCGATTTCGAGAATCCCGCTTATTATTTTCACCTTTGTACCGCGTACCGTGCATGTTGTATTGACACATGATATTCACGTGATTAATAGCGTTATTGACTATCCGTACCGTATGATTATAGGATGAGTTATGTTCTTCCACATTTGGAGACAAAGCAAGATGTTGATAGAGCTATAAAAAGTAGTGAAGATAAAGTCCTGGTCCTGAGATTTGGTAAAGAAACTGATGCAGTGTGTATGCAGTTGGACGACATCGTTAGTTGTCACGTGATAGTCACGTGCTAAGAATAGGCAATGCCATGTACTAACTTATGTTATTCACACACACACACACACAAACAACTCTTAAAGTTAGGTGGTATGGCAGCTGTACCATCCGTAACTGCCTCCAGCCATGCATTATATAGCCGTACCATCCTCCAGCCATTCATTATGGTCGAGTCATTATGGTCGAGTTATTATGAAGTATATAGCTGAAAGGCAGCTGTGGTGACTGGTATACTGGTATTGAGTATACAGCATATTCTTGTCCTTAATAACTGGTAAATTGTCCAGGATTTTTCACTTCCAGGGGGCAGTAATGGACATGAAATTTTTAATTCCTCTAGGAATTGGGACATGCAAACTGTCAGATTATATATAATGTCTATACCCTTTAGCTTGCAAAGAACCAGCATGCAGTATCACAGATGGCTGACGTGTACATAGTTGATGTGGATAAAGTGCCTGTTTATACACAATACTTTGACATCTCTCTCATTCCTGCCACAATCTTTTTCTTCAATGGTCAGCACATGAAAGTGGACTGGGGGTAAGTAGCTATAGGTTAAAAATGTGCATTATTAAGGCCATGGTATTTTGTGTTTCTCAGGCAAAAACTGTCCACAAATTGAGGAGCTAGGGAGGGAGGTACATCATTTTTCTTTGGGAGGCATCAAAATTAGAGGAGGGAGGGCCTGAGAAACAGTTAGTGTCCTAATGATTTTCCTAAAGATGTTTCTACTTTGTATAAAATAATGCCTCAATACTGATATGCGAGACTATTTTGAGCTCAAATTGCTAGAATTGTAGTCACCCATTTGCTAGAAGCACTATAATAGCAAAACGAAATATTTTATTTATTTATTTTTCTCCCTCCTAATAGGACTGCTGATCATACTAAATTCATTGGCAGTTTTAAGACGTCACAAGACTTTCTTGATGTTGTTGAAGTCATCTATCGGGGTGCCATGAAAGGAAAACTGATTATCCCCAGCCCACTGGACCCTAGAAATGTTCCAAAGTATGATTTGTTATACAAAGATATATAACAAAAGTTATTTGCTTGACTAACCAACTGATCACGTTACTGAGCATGCATGTAAAACTTGAGCAAAGGCTTTATAATATAGAGCACTCAGAATCTCTGTGGGTAACTCGCTAATTAGATTCCAATCACATGACTCTAGTTTACTGATGGAGGAGATGTTATTTTTTTTTGTTAATTAAGAATTGTAAGTTCGTACTACATATCAACAGTTACTCAGAAGAAATGGTTTTTGTTAATGATAATAATTGAGCTGCAGGGGGGAAAATACACACAATTATCAATCCACCTCGTTCCCAGGCTACCATCAAGTTTACTGAGATGGAGGAGTTGCCTTGTAAGTCAAGTCTAGGTACGCTCTAGCAAACTCGTTCACAATGGAACGGTCTGGAATTGAGGCAGCCTTCCCATACAGAGCAGCTTGCCCAGTGGATTTTGCATTGGGATCTTTCATTATTGCGGCCACACTTTCCTTGAGATCGTTAATGAATCGGTTGGCCACACCTTTCTTTGTGTGCAGCACAGTCACGCACAGATGGAAACTTGGAGGGTACTGAAGAACATTCAAATTCCACCCTTTCTCGCACAGTTGATCTGTGAGGCGTAAGATATCAAAGTCAGCAGAATCGAAAGCAATGACCATAGCCTTGGGCTTGCCAATCACTCGGATTCCAGCAACGTTCTGCACACTATTGACGATGGTCCTGGCTGTCTTGATGATCTTTCTGGTAGCCTCCACATAACCATTCTCCCCCATGTACAGGAGAGTGGCCCATGCTGTGGCAATGAGGCAACCTGGCCGACTCCCACTTATTCCTATAATTAGATTGGTATAAAAATAAATTGAAATGGCGTAATGTCTGTGCTTTAATGACTTACCAGCTGTGGCGTAGATGCCTCCTTGCCAGTTGGGGTCCACGAAGTATTGGTTATGTCGGAGTTCCTTGTTGGCATAGAGAAGCACAGACGAGCCCTTTGGTGTGTAACCAAACTTGTGAGTGTCAGCGCTGATGGTAGTCACTCCTTTCACTCTGAAGTCAAACGGGTCGAGCTTATAGCCGGCCTTCTCCATAAAAGGAAGAATGAACCCACCAAGGCAGCAATCAACATGACATCCGATGTTGTGTTTGAGAGCTAATTTGGCAATATCCTGGATAGGATCTATGATGCCGTGGGGGAATTGAGGGGCAGAGCCAACAACGACGATTGTGTTGGAGTTGATGGCACGAGCCATTGCTTTCAGGTTCACCATTCGAGTGCATGGATCTACAGGCACCTGTGTACCAACAAAAATAAGTACAGTGGAACCCCCTGATAAAGGACACTCCAACCTCTCAACAAAGGAGAATCTATGTATATACACTCCATGCAAAATAACCTTCAGAAGAGGACCACCTCTCTACAAAGGACAAAAGGGCTGGGTCCCAAGTGTGTCCAGTCAATGGAACAAATATTCAAGGTATCCCTCCTCATATTCAGGTTTATAGTATTGTTTCGGTGGTTTTTTATACTATGGCAAATGAGTCTTATAGTGCAATGTTATTGGTTTCCAGGGAGAGATTTCTGTATCATAATAATATGACACTCTGACTGTATATCTGTAACTCTAGACACTTTCAATCCCCATTTGCCAAGTTTTCAAAATTCCCCTATTCATTCATATTGCTAGAGCTTCAAAGAAATCATTACACACAGGTATGTCTCCTTATCAATGCCATGTACTCACCTGTGTGATTTTCATCCTGAAGAACTCGGCAGCCTTATTGAAAGCACAGTGAGCAGACACTGGACACACAATTTCCGGGTATTTGATCCCCCTTGCATACCCCATCTCCCGATAGGATTTCATTGCCAGTAAGATACTCTCTGTGCCTCCTGATGACATCACTCCACAGACATTTTCATCACCATTAAACAGCTTTGCAGTCCATTGGACGACTTCTGCTTCCATCTTGCGAATCTGGGGAAAGACGTCCAAATGAAGAGGGTTGCTCCACACGTGCTTCTCAAAAACTGCAGTTGTTAGTTTGGTGAGTTCTGGATTGCTGTTATAGAGGGCACCTGAGACCCAGCCGTCCGCCCATTCAATTTCTGCCAGGTCATCCATCCCTGACATTTCTAGTAGCACTTCATTATGAGATAAACCTTTTTTCGGCAATTCTGTGCGATATGTTTCATTTGGTTTGGGGGTGAAACTTTCTTTTTCCAATGTCTTCAGCATAGAATCGACATCTTTTCTTATCCTGGTTCCAATTATTGGAAGCTTTTGCACATTCCTAAAGAACATGCTGCTTATCCTTTGCTTGAGTGTGTAGATGTTTTCGTCGAATAAAAAAGAGTATAAGCTGGCCAGAACCAGAGCTATTCCAAAGGAAGCAAACATCACCTGCCATCCCTCATAGCGGGCGGTAAAGTCGTTGATGGATCTTCTGGCAGATTGAATCTCCGAGAGAAGGAGTTTGCGTGTCTCTACGTTCTGCCAGATAAGTCCTAGCCCCACTGCTAAGACGGCCAGGATCAGCCACTTCAACATAGTCGTTGGTGGCAGACTCTTAATCCTGATAATTATGATGCATGACGCAACACAAGTTTTCTAATTATTGCACGCCACACCCCTGACGACCCTTTCCAAAAAGAAGTCACCAATCAAAAATGGCCCAAGTTCTTCGTTTTCTTATAAGGCACTGTGTACAGCCAAGAACATCAGCTTGCGGTGTGATCAACAGATCATGGCCAGCAGAACTGAAAAGGGCAAATAATTATGCTAACCTGCCACGACTCACCCCTGTCCCCACTTCACCATTTTTCTACTGTCAGTCATCTGCAAATACAAACAATGTTAATCATGAAACTACTGGTAACAGCTTGTTTCGAAGGATCTGTGTTACAGCAGGATCATGTCTACTGTTTGGAATTTCTTTTCATTCTACTGCATATTGTAATGAGAAATGCCCTAGAGATGACGATCTGTCAAGTGGTATTTCTAACTTGCCGAAACTGACCCTTTACCAGTACCAATCTTGTCCTTTTTGTAGTAAGGCTCGGGCCTATCTTGATCACTACAGAATCCCGTATGCAATAGTTGAGGTGAACCCTTTATTTAAGAGAGAAATGAAGTTTTCTAAATACAGGAATGTACCCTTTCTGGTTGCCGAGGATGGAACTCAAGTGAGATGGTAGTTTTCTTAGGGTCATTGTTTAAGTTTTATGTGTACCATTGCCAATAGCAATCACATGACTATCATAATACCATTACAGGGTTTCATCTAGGAGTTTCACCTTGGAGGGGAAGCTCATGGAACGTGTGGCCATAAGGCCGGGGGGGGGGGGGGGGAAGTTGAGTTGTTTGGAGGGGAAGCTCCCCCTGTACCCCCTCCTTAGATGAAACCCTGATTGACCAGCCCATTCTTTTGCCACAAGCTAAATATGTGGGGTGACTTTAATTGCCTGGTGTTCTGACTTCTAACAGTCTGTTAATCCATTCTTCTTCATTGTAGGTGTTCAAGCAAAAAAAAATTTTTTTAAGTGTTACAGTATTATGCACTTTCTTAGGTGAATGACTCCAGCCTTCTTATTAGTGTGCTCCATACCTTCATTCTCAGCAATGGAGAGAATAGTCTGTCTGAGATACTGGACTTCTACCCGGAGGTGAGCTATGCTGATGCCAAGGGAAAAGAGAGAGTTGAGAGAGCCAATAAATATTTCATCATGTTTGGTCAGAGTGGTGATCTGAAGGGACTTAGTCTTGCAGAGAGAAGGTGAGATTTATAGAAAAAGTAAGAGCCGTTTGATCTGTAATAAGTTGATTGGATACTCAGTATATCATCATCATCATCATCATTTCTAAGATTTTGGTGGCCAAGATAGTCTGAGAATGACCAGTCACTATATAGTAGTTCTTTCCTGCTTGGGCCCAGGATATTTCACCACCTCTTTTGGTGATTAAAGATTGGGGTACATGTTTTTTTTGTGGTTTTTTTTTTTTAAATCAGAGGTGTATCCCTCATGCAGAGAAGAAAGAGAGTGGAGAGAATGGGTGGATGAGAAACTAGTCCATGTTCTCCCTCCAAATATCTATCGAACTCCTTCTGAATCTCTCCAGTCTTTCAACTACATCTCCCATGTTGGAAACTTCAACTTTCTGGAAAGGCTAGCAGCCAAATACTTGGGGGCTATCAGCATGTACTTCATCTCCAAGACACTGAAGAAGCGATATAAATTGAAGGAGAATGTGCGGGAAAGTTTGTACGACTTTTGTAACGAGTGGACAAAGGGAATTGGACAAGAACGGACATTTATGGGAGGAGAAAAGCCGAATCTAGCAGATCTGGTAGCTAAGTATAATGTGACGAATAAGACATGTTATCATGGCATTTTTTGTTCATTCAATTTTGTAGGCTGTATATGGAGTTCTGAATTCCATTGAAGGCTTGAGAACCTTCACTGACATGATGGCAAATACAAGCATTGGCCCATGGTACTCAGCTATGAAACGTGTACAGTCATAAGACCCCAGCAATTTCAACTCATAATTAAATTTTATTTTTTAATAATTATTGTTAGTCTCAATTTGGGATTGTTGTTTTATTCATTCTCTTTGAAGGAAAAACAAACACCTTTTTTTGGCTGGTTCACATGTTACTTTCATTTGCAGGGACATGCAACTAATTAGTTGCTACTGAGGCATTGTGTGGACTGTGGACCTTACACATTAGCTAATAAAGGAAGAATGCTGTCCTTTGAACTGACTATCTCTATTCCTGTTGCCTCTTTATGTCCTGCAACTGGCTACCTGCACTTTAGCAGTCTGATATTATGTAGAAAGATTAACGGTAGCAACAGTAGCTACCCACCACTGAACATAATTTTACCAGGCTCTCTTTTCCACCCCTGGATTTGGTGATAGCTGGTAGGATATAATATTGCAGACTTCTGATGGGCGCCTTGAGAAGAGAGAGCAACTTAAGGTGAGATTATTTAGTCACTCTACATTCTGGGCTTGCACAAGTTACTCCAAAAAAGGATATTAAATCCATTGTACATATAGCTAATTCACTGGAGAGGAGATTATCTTGACCAGCAGTGCTCTCTTTGGTCACCAGCTTTCACCTTCTCTATAACTGGGACCCTGAACACCCATGTGGTACCAATACCCCTCAACCAGCTGGATAGGGGAGAGTCCCACTACAAGTTCATGGTCTTTAGCTACTATCGACCCAACGGTCAATTCAGGGACGATCCTTGCATGTTTCCCTATGAAGAATGCTTGCTGATGCTGGAAGCCACTCAAGAGCCAATCTCACTGCTCTATTCGAGTGATAGTTGGGGATCCTCTTGCTAATTTCTGCCTGACAGCTCTCCAGTTTGTTCAGTAGGGAATTTGTTAGGAAAAATTTACTCCCATAGGTATCCATACCTATCAACTGTCACTATTTTGGAGTGACAGTCCTAGCAGAGGTCATTACAATGATGACTAGCTATATACTTAGCTAGCTACATCTAATGAATTGCAATGAGAAGGCTACATCTATGGCCAGTGAACGAAAATAGATTTAGCATCACCACAAAATCACTGCTACATAACTCCCCACGCATGCGCAATTTGCAAACAGCAAATACAGCAGATTGCACTTGCGTTCGAATACCTACAACTGGAAGCTTATGCCTTGTTTTGTAAGTATAAATGTATGTGAGCACAAAGCATACGCTTCCTTTGCACGGCATACGGAATATTCGAACGGAACGTAAATCCGCTGTAAAATCGTTCTCTCCGCGTCCGGCTCCTGTCCTGCTGTGCACCAGTACTGTAGTCGTTCCTACCTTCAAGTTCTACAGTGATTTATTTATAGGTGAGCAAACATCTCGTGCCAGAATCCAGAATATTTTGCCCGCTACTTTTTTATAGCTAGCTAGAACCTTTCCTTGATTTGAGTGCACTTGGTAGTACCTCAAGAAAAAAGTAGAGGGAGTGGAAGATCTTTTTGTGTGCTAGCTAGCTAAATGTCATCTCTCCAGCATTGTCCTTTATTGTACTTACATAGCGAACCACTAAAACTGATGACAGTGTATGTATGGAATTTCAGTATCATAGACAAAATTTAAGTATTGCTATAGGAACATGCTCACTCACAAACCTCATGCACAATAGAAAGTACGATAAAACAGGAACCAGGCAAATCAAGAGTGGTCCTGCAAAATCATGATGTAGAGAAGGTATATTTTTAGGGCTCTCCGTTTACAATGCATGTAACAGTACCGTACATATCTCTTACCCAAAGCTTTAGTGATGACGCTTCACTGCTTCATAAAGTTATGTGGAAGTATTAGAGCTTTATGAGTTTATTACATAAAAGTTAGGTGGAAGTAATGAAGCTTTGCATGCAATACATAGCTATGTAGCTATGTAAATGTGGAATGAGTGGTGGAGGACCTAGAATATCGTATTAGCTAATATGAAGCAGAGTGTAGATTTCCTTGGCATTATTTCAAACATGTTAATATCATGTTGAAGTGCTTGGAAAGGTTTCTAAATACCATTGAGTCCTGACATTATCTTTGTGCACAAGATAATCATCATAAATGAGATGTGTAAAATATTATTGTCCCCTTGGGCAGAAGAAAGTACAATACATGAATAAACACTGCATGGAAGTCAAGTCATCTGTGTTTGAATATAATCTTCTGTAATGCTTTTTTAAGCTCATAAAGATGTCAACACAACTATTATCAGCCTTATCTTTCTAGGAGTGTGTTGTGAAGGAAATCTGCAGAAATATGGACTGCTCAAGGTTGAAATCATGTGTAAAATGTGAAAAGAAGGAGAAAATTCCAAGAAAAAGACCATTTCCATTAGTCAAGGTCTGAACCATAGCTAGTAGCTATGTGTATGTAATTATTGTATGCTATAGTTGATTGCAATAAATGCTAATGCATTCGTCATTCAAATTGGTGAGTTATAACTATTGTAATGCTCTCATGTACGTTCTTCACTTTAATTCTTTGTCCAGGGGCAATTATTATTTTTCCCTTTCTACCTTTCATGATCCATGACTTCTTCCCAAGTCTAAGAAGATCTGAGCTAGGTATAATATAATATAACTGTGTAGCTATCATGGAATAACCTGGTTAGCTAGCTAGCTATTAATCAGAGCTCAACACATTTGTCTGCCTCTATTTCTTTTAACTCTCACTTATAGGTCAACAAGCAGGTTTTTTGGGAGCTGCATATCTGATAGGAAACACTCCTGGCACTGTAGTCTTTAGTCTACTTTCTGACTTTGTTGGAAGAAAATCTGTGCTTTTAACAACCTTGCTCATTGGTACTGGGTTCATGGTTCTCTTTGGTTTCAGCCTGAACTTTGCCTGGGCTTTGGCATCCAGAATGTTGTGGGGGTTTGCAGATGGTAATATTGGTGTGACAAAGGCTTTGATAGCTGAGGTATGGTACCAGTATCAGCGACTTATATCCTTATTATAGTTGTACTGTATATAGGTGTGTGATGACCCAGATATAGGTGGAGGCTTTGCTATTTATGGTGCTGCCATAGCATTAGGGAGGGTTACAGTGAGTTAATCTGATCGATTATCATCAAAAAATGATCTCTTGAATTTCATTTTTGATTTCTTCTCTCTCTCTCTCTCTCTCTCTCTCTCTCTCTCTCTCTCTCTCTCTCTCTCTCTCTCTCTCTCTCTCTCTCTCTCTCTCTCTCTCTCTCTCTCTCTCTCTCTCTCTCTCTCTCTCTCTCTCTCTCTCTCTCTCTCTCTCTCTCTCTCTCTCTCTCTCTCTCTCTCTCTCTCTCTCTCTCTCTCTCTCTCTCTCTCTCTCTCCTCACTCTCTGAGAGAGGGCACACACTAGTATAAATTATTTCATGTTGTACAGATAGAAATCTGTACTGTATACTGAAAGAGATTATTTCTAATGATAGGGTTCTATAATTGGTGGCACTTTGGCTCGTCCTGCTAGCAAGTATACACTATTTAATCTGCCATTTTTCTGTGACTTCCCTTACCTGTTGCCATGTTTGGTGGGAGTGGCCTTGGGACTCATTGCTTTTGTAGGTATGTTTTATATAATGGTGATCATATACCCTGCACGTCAAAATTTCAATGAGTCATCCAATTGCAGTACAGCTGGATATTGTGTGCTCATATACCCTCTAATGAGCTGCATGAATATAAATTGTATATGAATCAATGATCAAAATTATATTATAGCTATATTTTAGCTCTCTCTAAGTTGTCAAAATACTCTTTTCTCTTATCTGCCCTTACTTCAAAACTCTACAATGAGCTGCTACTTCAACAGAATATTTGAAAGTTCAAAATTCATTTGTAAACAGCAACAATAAAAGAACACAAAAAATCAACAAAAGCAATAATAATAAGATTGCCGTACTGACTCACTGACTATAATTCCATCATGGCTAGCTATCTGTCAGATACTGATCTATTGACAGTTTATAATTATCATGTAGGAGGGATTATATTTATCAGAAGTCCCACTAACAAGAATGCCACTGCAAAAAGCCCTTCTCCTGCCAATGGATCGCAACCCGATATCATGCCTCTACTGAGTTCAAAATCATTAGTGGAGCCAAAACAACCAGTCAAGGAGTTTGGCAGAAGAGCAAAGAAAATATTTCTCCAATTTCTTAGTAGAAATTTGGGACTAGCCACCATCATTTATACTCTTGCGGCATATGTAATCATCATATCACATGAGGTATAATTAACTATAATTGTGACAGTAGGTATGAAAAAGGACCACTTGGAGCGCATGTAATAATGATTGTTTGATAGTTTGTGCAAGTCATTCATTCTGTGGTAATATTGCTATCCTGTGGTTTGTTTTCATATCCTACTTTGTGCTATGTAGTTGTGAGTTTTCGTAATAATAATCAGTCTATGTAAATTCTAAGACTCTAGCATTTGGCGAGGCAGACAGCCTCATTACACACACAATATTTGAATGGATAAATCCAGAGGAAGTTTTTTGGTTATATGTATAGCTAGTAGGTTGAACTCCTTTCTAAGTTACTAGTTATTATATTGCCTTTTTTTTTTTCAGCATAGCTATAAATGTGCTTACTACTTTTTTTTCCAGCTAGTTCCTCTTCTGCTGGTGAACAGTTATCAGAATAGTGGGTATAAAATGGATGACACTGAAATTGGTGTTCTCTTGATGGTAGCCACAGTTGCTTACCTTCCCTTTCAGGTATGTATTTGCAATTGCTGTTTATAGCTAGCTGTTACAGAATTATAGATTGTGCTGATATTGAAGACTACTTCTTCACTCTTCATATAATTATAGCTGGGTCATGATTACTAGTAGGTTTCGGGACAATCGAGAACTACACACTGGTGACTGTCAGCTTCAGTCCTGAGAGAGCTCTTTAGCACCTATATTGAGCTCAATTAAGATTTGATTTCTGCATGCTGGAGAAAGGCCTGCATGCATGGTTCTAGCTATATGAGCAGAGCTTGCTTATAAAAGAAATCTTACATGGTACAATAATTATATCTCCCTCTCCATATCTTCCAGCTCATCATTTTCCCTTGGCTTTTAAGATCTCTTGGCTGTCGACACACCTTTCAAATAGGACTAATCTGGCTTTTTATCTACAATATTCTCCTACCATTCTCCACTGTGATCTCCGGACCAATCCAGGCCTCCCCCAACAATAATGAAACTTATATCATCTTAAGCGAATTTTGCAATGATACAAGTGAGTTATCTCTCGTCAGACCCGACTCAGTCACAAGGATTTCATGGAATGTGTGGTTCTGGATGATCTTCATCACTGCAGTTGGTATTGCTGCAAGGTACTGTATATCTATAATACATGCAGTGAGCCTCAGGACACAGTGAGTTAGGAACAGGTCACTGGTATTTCATTTACTGCATACATTCATGGCAGATGCATGGAGAACTAGTTTACACATCCTTTCTTTCAGGGGTCACAGGCATTAGTCGAAATATTCCACATGACTACAGCAACCATTAAACTTAGTTTGTATAGCTAATCATTATGGTGGGAAAGAGTGATAAGTTTGATGCTTTACTGTATTGCTAATTACATATATTGTGCTGATCACCAAATGCCACCGATCAAGTTATAATGTGTAATCATTTATGCTAATAATAGGAGTATGATGATTGGCTGTGTCTGTATTTTCATCAGTAATGCTTCTTTGGTACGTTATATACAATAATTATGTATAGCCACACATTACCCCTCTTTACATTTATTCTTGACAAAGCCATCTACCAGAGGAACTATTAATGGAATAACCATTATAGTGTCGACGCTAGGGAACACACTTGGCCTGCTTATTGGAGCTCCAATCTTTGCATGGAGTGAAAATAATGGTATACACATGTAATTTTTATTCATATTAATACTGATGCTGAACACAAACATTAATAATAAACAAAAGAATAACTGGTCCCTTTTTCAACTTTACCTAGCTACATAATTATGTATAAATTCAGTGCATGCAGAAAAACATGTTTTCTGACAACAGTAGCTCTATCTATAATTATTATCTCCCAGATAAACACAGTCTGTGTAGTGTGGAAGATACATGCTTGGGATTAATTGAGAGGTTGTCCTCTTTTGAAATTATTTTGTATAGAGTGTAGAGTATCCTTTGATAAAAGGTTTGTCCTGTTCTAGAATGTCTTAATTTTAGCTCTAGGAGGCTCCACTCTAAGTAGCTATTGTAAACTGTCAACTATTTTTTCTCATATAGGACTTCCTTTTCCTCTCAACTTCCACTTTGTGTTCAATATTAACTGCATAATACTTGTAATTGAGATTGTATTGACTCTTTTCTTGCCAAAAGCTATTGAGCATCCTAGAAGTGAAGATGAAGAACTATAACTTGTAGCTATTTAGCTATAGAATTTCATCTTCCTTCTGTATCTTGAATGTCAATTATAATTGATGTGTATG
This sequence comes from Crambe crambe, assembly GCA_963924555.1. NCBI lineage: Eukaryota > Metazoa > Porifera > Demospongiae > Poecilosclerida > Crambeidae > Crambe > Crambe crambe. The sequence goes on along the minus strand of OZ004593.1, from coordinate 5,187,770 downwards.
TCGGACTCTAGGGCGGGGGGGACTGCCCCTGTGTCTCTGCCACTGTCCAGTTTTTGGGAGTTGCGTACTTCGTAGGGAGCCTTCCGTGCATGGTTAATTGGTAATTAATACTGCAGGAGTTGACCCACGCATGCGCAATTCGCAAACAGCTGTGCACAAATCGGTGATCCCCAGTATACTGTAGTCTGCCCTGGATACCTGTTCCTGCCTTCAAGTTCCACCATTCGTTAGGTGAGAAAACTGACTCGTGCCAATGAGTCTAGCTGGGCTATCAGAATCCTGCTAAGAATATTTTGCTACTTCTTAAGCTTTATAGCTAGCTAGCTAGCTAGAATCTTTCCTTGAGTGTACTTGGTATTGCTTGGCAGACCCTTAAGAAAAAGTGGATGGAGTAGAAGATCTTTTTGTGTGCTATTAATATTTAAAAGAAATCCCAAATTGCAGATGATTTAATAGAGTCTGGAGCTATTGTTCACCTCATTGTCCTTTATCTTGAGTCTTTTGTTCATTGCTTATATAGCAAACCACTAAAAACTGATGATTGATCTGGTATCTTTAGTTGAGGTATTATGGTTGTGTTAAATTCCAATATGCCAGAATAATCATCACAAATGCATAGATGTGTGGCCCCTTCTTCTTCTCCTTTTTTTTTTTTTTTTTGGGGGGGGGGGGGGGGGGGTGTGGATAAACATTAGTGCCTATTTACAGAAGTCAAGTCATCTGTGTTTGACTTCTTCCTGTATACTGAATACTTTTTTAAGCATACAAAGATGTCAACACAACTATTATCAGCCCTGTCCTTCCAGGAATGTGTTGTGAAGGAAATCTGCAGAAATTATAGACCATGGACTGTTTGAAATCATGTGTAAAATGTGAAAAGAAGGAGAAAATTCCAAGAAAAAGACCATTTCCACTGGTCAAGGTCTGAACTATAGTAGCCTACGTGCATATGCATAACAGCTGTAATTATTGTGTTTTAATTCTAGTTGATTGCAATAAACGCTAATGCATTTGTCATTCAAGTTGGTGAGTTATTATAATTAATAGCTATTAAAACTATTGCAATGCTCTCATCACTTTAATTCTTCGTCCAGGGGCAATTATTATTTTCCCCTTTCTACCTTTCATGATCCATGACTTCTTCCCAAGCCTAAGAAGATCTGAGCTAGGTATAAATGTAACAACTGCGTAGTTCTATACAGTGTTCAAATAATTATTTCCTATTATTCTTAAATTCCTATTTCACATAAAATTTAAACCGTCCCTTTTTCATCTATGAAATTTTTTACCCACAAAATTTCCACTATACAGTAATCACTATTGCATACCAAAACTTTCCCGAGCTCTAAAACCAGACTCTCCTAGATGGCACATATTGTGGTCTATCAACTTGACCACTTAATTTCTTGTCACTCCACCCCTACCATACCAATCAAGGTCATAATACCTATCTTAACAGGGCTATTTATTATATGGAGAAATTTGATGGGAGGAATAATCAGCTCCTAATCCTGCTACAATGTTCTGAATCTCTTAACTCTCATTTTATAGGTCAACAAGCAGGCTTTTTGGGAGCTGCATACCTGATAGGGAACGTTCCTGGCACTGCAGTCTTTAGTCTACTTTCTGACTTTGTTGGAAGAAAATCTGTGCTTTTAATAACCTTGCTCATTGGTACTGGGTTCATGGTTCTCTTTGGTTTCAGCCTGAACTTTGCCTGGGCTTTGGCATCCAGAATGCTGTGGGGGTTTGCAGATGGCAATATTGGTGTGATAAAGGCTTTGATAGCTGAGGTATGGTACCAGTATCAGTGACTTGTTGAATTCAGCTATCCATGATTTGTACTGTAGGTGTGTGATGAGCAAGATTTGGGTGGAGGTTTTGCTATTTATGGTGCTGCCATAGCATTAGGGAGAGTTACAGTGAGTTAATCATCAAAGAAGGATTTATTATTCTTCGAGCTGCATCTCTCTCTCTTTCTCTCTCGCTCTCTCTCTCTCTCTCTCTCTCTCTCTCTCTCTCTCTCTCTCTCTCTCTCTCTCTCTCTCTCTCTCTCTCTCTCTCTCTCTCTCCACATGTTGTACAGATTGCATACTAGTACTACAGCATGAGTATATGGATTTGTAATCATAGGGTTCTATAATTGGTGGCACTTTGGCTCGTCCTGCTAGCAAGTATGCACCATTTGAACTGCCATTTTTCTGTGACTTTCCTTACCTGTTGCCAAGTTTGGTGGGAGTGGCCTTGGGACTCATTGCTTTTGTAGGTATGTTTTAGCTAGAACATAGCTAATCACGGGGGAGAAGTGTCAGTGTGCTTATACCCTCTAATGAGCTGAAAATAACAATGAATCATATGTGTAGGAGGGATAATATTTATCAAAAGTCCCTCGAACAAGAATGCCACTGCAAACATCTCAAAAAGCCCTACTCATGCCAATGGATTGCAATCTGATACCACACCTCTGCTGAGTTCAAAATCACAAATAAATTATGGTAAATAAGTCTTCTTTATAAGAAGGTTACTAATCTAGATACTATTGCTTGTTTTAGTGGAACCGAAAAAATCAGTCCAGGAGTATGTCAGAAGAACAAAGAAAATATTTCTCCAGTTTCTTAGCAGAAAGTTGGGACTAGCCACTGTCATTTATACTCTCGTGTCACATGTAGTGATCATATCAAATGAGGTATGTGATGATATGTATTACATAATTATGTGAAAAAGGGCCTGGAGATAGGTACAGTTGAAGCTTGCTATCTTCCAGAGGAATTTGGTTCCAGAGTTGTAGCTAGCTAGTAGGTTTAGATAAATCCAGAGAAGGTTTGGTTCCAGAGTTATAGCTAGCTCTGATCTATTTCGGCCATTCCTCAGGTCTGAATGTAAATTATAAGTGAATTCCCTTTTGTGTGACTGGCTAATAATAATGGCAAAATAGGTTCATAGCCACCGCCATGTAGTGTTAATACCGTATAGTGCAAATTTTTCGTGGTTCAAAATTTTCGTGGATTTCGTGGTTTTGTACACGAGAATAAGGGAGTTTATATGGTTCACACATTGATATTTGCAAGACCACGAAATGTTGACCCACGAAACTTTTGCGCTATATTTGGTAAGTAATAAGATTAGAGTTCAATTCTGCTAGAACTAACTCAAGCATGAGGCCTAGTTCAAGTCGTCATGTATCTGATACATGACAGTGCATGTGATATACATGTGAAGTTGCTATATGAATGTATGTGTATTGGTTAGTATATAAGTACAACACCACAATAACAATGTGGTTCCTTCCCAAGTGGGTATTATGTATTTGTACTCACTAATAATTATGAAAACATGAATTATTAAAATTTCCATAATTATTTCAGCTAATTCCTCTTCTGCTAGTGAACAGTTACAGAAATGGCGGGTATGAAATGGAGGACACTGAAATTGGTGTTATATTGATGGTAGCCACAGTTGTTTATCTTCCCTTTCAGGTATAATTATTAATACCAATTTGATAGGCTTATTGATTCATTGTGCTGCATAGAGTCATATAAACATTAGCCATATACAGTGAAACCTCCGATAAAGGACTCTACAAAGGAGGACAAACCCCTCAATAAATGCAATCTAAAAGTACCAAAATAAGAAGGCAATCTGTCAACAAGGGTGGCTCCTAAATCTGTCCATTATTCAGAGGTTCACAGTTTCAGGTAGAAACTACTGATATCTGAGCTAAAGATTTGGTTGCTGCATGCACACACTGTAGAAAAGCCTGGCTTTATAAGAACAAGGCTGTTTGCTTGCAGAATATTTATCATGATTGAATAATAAATAAATAAAATTATATAAATAATAAGGTGTTCTTTCTTCCCCTCAAAATCTTCCAGCTCATCGTTTTCCCTTGGCTTTTAAGATCTCTTGGCTGTAGACACACCTTTCAAATAGGAATAATCTGTCTTTTTGTCTACAATATCCTCCTACCATTCTCCACTGTGATCTCCGGACCAATCCAGGCCTCTCCCAACTATAATGAAACTTATATCATCTTAAGCGAATTTTGCAATGATACAAGTGAGTTGTCTCTTGTCAGACCTGACTCGGTTACAAGGATCACTTGGAATGTGTGGTTCTGGATGATCTTCATCAATGCAGTTGGTATTGCTGGAAGGTACTGTTGTGAAATGGAGCCTTTAAAATTAATAACAATTGGGAACAGGTGTTTTGTTCACTGCATGCATGTAGATGGAGAGCTAATATACAGGAATATCCTGCATGATTGCAGAAATTACTAGACTGGGATATAGGGCTGTACTATTAATATGATATGGGTTGAATCCAGTAGCCAGCTAGGCTTACATATAACTATATGCTAATCATACTATTAATAAATTATTATAGGAGTATGATGATTGGTTGTGTCTGTATTTTCATCAGTAATGCTTCTTTGGTATGTTTTATAACTATTGTGATTACTGTATTACTCTTAATTATTATTATTTCCTTGATAAAGCCATCTACCAGAGGAACTATTAATGGATTGACCACCTTAGTGTCAACACTAGGGAACACACTTGGTCTGCTTATTGGAGCTCCACTCTTTGCATGGAGTGAAAACAATGGTACATATATATATTGTTTAATATGATCTTTTCATATGTCAATGACAACAAAATAACAACAATAAACAATTATGGAGGTGATGGAATAACTGACCCCTTTTCAATCTATGCACAGACCTAGATATCAGCATCTATGCATCTATAGTGCATGTTTTCTGATAACATACGTATGGCTAATTGATCTGCAGATCATTAATGCTGCATTAAGTGTAGCTGTGTGTGACAATCCCAGGATCAAAATATCTTTCAATATCCCTATAGCCCTATATAGCCTCATGATTATAGCTAGGGCTGAAATTTGATATAGTCCAAGAATACAAAACATATGAAACAATATCACAGAAGGCTGTCACACATAGATCTAGCCTATAGTATTGCAAATATAATGCATGCATGCATGCACTGATGTGTGGGAGAATCTCTGAATAATGTGCACACCAGCCTTTGTCTTTTGTAGAGAGGTTGTCCTTTTTTTGAGGTTCATTTGTATAGAATGTATCTAGCTACTGTACAAAGATAGTTACTTTTAGGTCCTATTTCATTCTTTCCTTTCTTTTCTACATAGGACTTCCTTTTCCTCTCGACTTCCACTTTGTGTTCAACGTTAACTGTATCATATGTCTAATTGAAGTTATATTGACTCTTTTGTTGCCAAAAGCTATCGAGCATCCTAGAAGTGAAGACGAAGAACTATAATTTGAAATTTCTTCACTATAATTCCTTCATACATGTACCTTGAATGTGATCTATAATTATTATGTGAATAGCTACCTATAAAGTAGTACATGTTGATTCACCGTTTTAGTAGAAGGTGGTCCCTCCTGTTAGTCTTGAATCTTGACTAAAGCATTCTTATCTGCCAAAAGGACTTGCTTTTGCAAAAGAAAGAATTGCAGTTTTATGGTAATTGGTGAGCAAAAAAGATGTGTACTATAAAGTGTGATGTGATGAAGATACCAATTAGCAGAAATAGATTTATAGCTATGGGTCCGGGGTACCTAGAACTTGGTATTGACTCTTTTTTTTTTCTCAACCTTTCCGATGGCAAAAACAGTAATGTTCACAATTACAAAGACACAACAGGAAATTAGGAACATTGTGTACGCATGCGCAATAAGTCAACGGAATGTATGCTCCACCCACTGTATGGTTGTTAGTAGTATAACACTGGGTAGCGAGTAGCAATAGTGCTTAGCCGTATAGCTAGCTAGCTAGATATGAAGCAGAAAATTTCAGAATATATCAAGTCCATAGACTGTTCGGAAATCAAATCAAAATTAGAATGTGAAAAGAAAGAGAAAGAGAAAATTCCGAGGAAATATCCTTTCCCACTGGCTAAGGTAAACAGTTAGCTAGGTAGCTATACTTATGCATCATAAAATTTGTGCTATCAAGAAGAATTAAGTAATGGTGAGTCTGGAGAGGGCCAATTCAGCTAGGATTGGTAAGGGCAAGTCAGGGTAATTATGAATACAGGGTAATTCTGAATACCCCCCCCCCCCCCCGCTACCCGCTAACTTCAACCAACTACTTCAGGTTATATATAGTAGAATCTATCTGCATGTGAAATTTGGTAATCTAGCCCCATGTATGTCTAAGTTATAAGGGGCATTCATAATTACACTGCATTCAGATTTACCCTGACTTACCTTACCCTCTAAAACTTAATAAAGGACATATGCATATAACTAGCTATATGTGTGATGATCATAGATAGAGCAGCTATTACAACTGTCCAGACCAGCCAGGTCATCCTAGCATATGATATGATGATTTACACTAACACAATATTAAGTTAGTCATGTAAAACACAATCCAAAATAGATGGATTATACTTCAAGCATGATATATGATATATATCAGACTGTGGTTATAATAATTATGTGGCTATATTATTAAACTTGCATGTTTAAGTTTACTTAGAATTCTACCAGAAGCCTCTCGATCTTGTTACACATAGCATGCAATGCATGCAGCTGCAACCCCGCATGCATGGTTGCATGTTTGGGTTTATACTGATTCCTAAACTCAAAACTAAAAACCAACACAGAGATTCCACACGTCAATATTGCAGAATGAGAGCTACAAATTGATTTGTATAATTAGCTATGTAGTTACATAAATACTGTAATTGCTTCCTTGATGTTTACTTTTCTAGCCATGAGTAAGCAATGTAGCCCCATACACAATCTCTTTCAATTGGTGTTTATGGCAAGGTTATTACTTGAGATGATCAGTATAAAAAAAATCTCCTTCCTGTGAGTGCTATCATGTATATCAGGGATCTGCATTAGGATCTTTTGCTTTTGCCTCACATTAGCAGGTTTGAATGAGAGGGGGTCATTAATTAAAGAGACTAGAAACAAGAATCAAAGTTTAGATGTATAGCAGCACAACTGCAACACAACTGCATAGTAATAATAGCTCCAGCTAATGTTGATTTACTATAACCTAAACTACTATCTTGTGCCTGTATGTTAGATATTGGTTATGTATACATCATGTAACTGTCAGTAGCTATAGTGACCTTGTAATGTATGTAGCTTCATAAAGTTAGTTGTCCTTGCCTGCACTCCCTGGATACAAGCTAGCCAGTATGTTATGTGGTACGCTTTTGTGGTTGCTGTATACTAAGTTTATGAACTGGTTTTGATCAGTGGGACCATGTGGTATGTTGTGTGTGTGTTCTTTTGGTGCTTTCGTGAAGGCAATGTGACCATTTCACACTCAAGCACTCATGCACATATGGGAGGAATGCGTGAACACTCTAGCTACCTGAACTAAGTTCATTAGTAGTAAAAATAATTATGATACATAGTTGTGTAAATTATACACTGCATCCCACACACACACACACACACACACACACATGCATCGATCATTTCCTTTCATGTTATCTTTCTAGATAATCTACTGCAATTCAGTGTTTTTCAAGTCATTTTTCATCTGTACTATTATTATGTATAACCACGAACTATTAATTCTCTCTTTTTTTGTAGCTGATTGCAATTAACTCCAATGTATTTGTCAATCAACTAAGTGAGTCAATAGGGTGCAAGCTATCATACTGTTGTATTTAATTACTTTATATATTATAGGTGTCATCCTCATCTTTCCCTTTCTTCCTTTCATGATTCATGACTTCTTCCCAAGCCTAAGAAGATCAGAACTCGGTATTACTATTTTTTCAGTTGGTTGAATAAACACATAACTGTGTAAAGCTAGCTATCATAAATATCATATAGTTATGTACACACTCTATCGAATAAACACATAACTGTGTAGTAGCTGGATATCCTCTTATAAATACAATACTTAATGTATACACTCTATTTGCTATTCCTTTCATTCAGGTAAACAAGCAGGTTTTTTGGGAGCTGCCTATTTCATAGGGAACCTTCCTGGTACCATAGTGTTGGGTTTGATCTCAGACCATTTCGGGAGAAAGTGGGTGCTTCTACTGGCCACACTTGCTGGTAGCGGTTTCGAAATCCTGTTCGGCTTCAGCCGGAATTTTTCCTGGGCTGTGTTATCAAGAACGGTTTGGGGGTTCGTGGACGGTAATGTAGGCGTGACCAAGGCTTTCATATCTGAGGTATTATAACGAGTATAAAACTTAAAAGTGATGGCTTTAGACTATGTTATATTACATTATGGTTATAGCTATAGCTGGAAGGGCACTTTTTTTCAGAGCCAGATCCATAAAAACCTAGTGAACTCTAGGAATGTATCATAATAATTAGTTAGTAATAGTTTCGTTGAATGTAATATGATATGTGCTTAATTAGTTAGCCATGACTGATCATATTGCATCCATGGAATGCTGAATACCATGAGCCTCCTCTTTGTTTAGCTACACATGATACATCTCAGAATCCATAGTTCACAGTTGATCTTGAGGCAGCTGATTTTGATAAGGCATTTTCCCTGACTATTCAGTTGATTTCAAGTGAAAATTTCCTTGTTAGTCAGTTGATTTTGCTATAACTCTTCTGTGCTGCATGCACTGGTTTCCTTGTTATGTAGCTAAGTGGCTTAGTTTATAATGGGTTAATTATTTACCATTCATTTGGCTACATCAGAGTTATTTTGACTTGTGGAATAATAGTTTTATTTTCAATGGTTTTAAATATTTCCAGGTGTGTGAGGAGAGAGATGTGGGGGGAGGTTTTGCAATCTTCGGTGCCTTCCATGCACTGGGAAGAGTTACAGTGAGTCGAATACATTGCTGAACTTGCAGAACAATAAATATTTGCATGGTATGCATAATGAAGTCACTCAGGAGTGACTCATAATTATATAGATGCATAATTATATCAATTCTCTAAGATCTAAGGCTGACTAACCATCGTAGATATATGAGTAGCTTGTTGCCTATTATCCAATAATAACTTACATTTTTTTAAAAATTTTTAGTTCTTCCTAACCTGCATGCATTATTATCCTTAAAAGAACAGCTATACATGTCACATGTCTTATACTTGGTGGCATCATGACATGTGTTCATGTGCTGACATACTACTGAACTGATCATAATCACTGCACCTGTACTCATGCATCTCTAACTGATCATGAGGGTTTACCCATTTGCATTGCATTCTCTCTCTCTCTCTCTCTCTCTCTCTCTCTCTCTCTCTCTCTCTCTCTCTCTCTCTCTCTCTCTCTCTCTCTCTCTCTCTCTCTCTCTCTCTCTCTCTCTCTCTCTCTCTCTCTCTCTCTCTCTCTCTCTCTCTCTCTCTCTCTCTCTCTCTCTCTCTCTCTCTCTCTCTCTCTCTCTCTCTCTCTCTCTCTCTCTCTCTCTCTCTCTCTCTCTCTCTCTCTCTCTCTCTCTCTCTCTCTCAACTTACTTGGAGACTTAGTAATTCCAAAATAGCTACAATAGGTAGCTATAAAGTAGTGAAATATTACTTTATGATTTAGGGTTCTATCATTGGTGGTACTTTGGCTCGTCCTGCAAGCAAGTACATGGCATTTGAGTTGCCATTTTTCTGTGATTTTCCTTACCTGTTACCGTGTTTGGTGGGAGCTGGACTGGGACTCACTGCTGTAGTGGGTAAGCTATTCTCTTGGCTGGTCCATGAGTAGTTGTATATGCAAATTGTAAAGAGAAGCATGCAGTAGGCTAAAAATGATGACAACAACATCAACAACAACAACAACAACAACAACAACAACACAAAACAGCAACAATAAATAAGATGTTGCAATAATAATGACAATAATACAACAACAGCACAAAAACAACAACAATAAACAAGCAAATAAAAGGGAAGGGAAGATGTAGTTGCATAAGTGTAATTACTTCATTAGGAGGAATGATATTCATCAGAGAGTCTAAAAGGAACAAGACAGTTAGTGAGAGTGATAAGAATGCTTCTGGGAGATCATCTCCTATCAGTGACTCGGATTCCGACACGACAGCTTTATTGGAACTGAAATCACAAGAAAATGAGGAAGCTAATGATGAGAGTAAGTATGTGGAATAGCCTTAGTCTCAGATTGTGGTGGTACCCAGAACTTAATGTCAGGTCCAACTCAGGGCTGTATATCATAAAATATTGGCTCTCTATAGCAGCTAGCTATTCAGATGTCTGGACTGTCCCCTCCCCTATAGATATGGCCCCTACAAACACTTATAGCTGTTTGTAAATCTTCTTGTAGGCTCTAGAAGAACACAGAATGGTAGGCTGGATTCAGTGAGATCAAAACTGGATAAGCTGGGCAAAGCATCTGGGAGGAATGTCAAGAAAATACTCCTCCAACTGATAGAAAAGAATGTGCTACTATCCATCGTCTTTTTCAGTATCTTGTCCTATGTAACCATAATAACTATTGAGGTATGTATTATAAACTTGAGCTATATCAGTACTGGAATATTCTCAATGGAGCATCTTTCTCAATGGAGCATCTGTATAATCAGGACACTTTTTCTGTGTCTAATTCATCTCTGAATCTTGATGCTTCACTATTCAGAACACTTTTTCCTAGTCCCCTATAAGTGTCTATGGAGTTTCCTCTGTATTACTGCTCCAGTAAACATATAAGTCACATAGCTAGCTATCCAGTATAATTACTGTAATCATATGTACATATATAATATTTCAGTTGCTTCCTCTTCTATTGGTGAATAATTTTAACCATGGAGGTTACAAGATGGACGACACTGAGATAGGAGTCCTGATGATGGTGGCTACGATTGCTCACCTTCCTCTGCAGGTATACACTATATCATATCACCCAGTGCAATTCAGGGTACTATACCAGCTGTGCCACCCCAGTGCATCCTCTATAATGGCAATTGCATCTCAAGACCAATTAAGGCTGAGAACTCAAGTGCCTGCCTGAAATGGATATTTCTAATAATTATTTATGACTGTCACAACTAAATGATGTGTCAGTGAGCTATAGAGGTCTCTGTAAGTAATGAAACTTGACAGAAGACATCATGCATGGAGGGAAACCTGTCTCCTTCAGGCTTCAACGAAAATCTATCTCTCAGGCTATTAATAATGGGAAAGGCCAGTAGCAAATTCATGTTGCTAGGCTAGAGGCTACTATATACAGGGCTCCATGGATCCAGGATTTTAGATGGCAGGGGTTGCAAGATTATAGGGGTGGCACACACATAGCTATGCACTGGGGCTGTGGAGCTATTGGTCTTTTTATTTCCTCTGCCATACACCACATAACACATACAGCTCATTCTATTCCCTTGGTTAATGTCACTTGTTGGATACCGAAACACTTTTCGAATTGCACTATTCATCCTTTTCATCTGCAATTTCCTTCTACCATTCTCTACTGCAATATCAGGGCCAGTCCATGTTCCCTTCGACTATAATGAGACTTACTTGAACAGCAGTGAATTTTGTAATCAGACAAGTGACTTGTCCATTATCAGAGCAGACTCAGTTAAAAGGATCACTTGGAATGTATGGCTTTGGCTGGTCTTTATCAATGGAATCAATATTGCTGGCAGGTATAACAATAAATTAAAGAACCTGAAATCAGAAGGGAGAGTCAACTCTTTTTCCCTTCTGATGAAAATGAAAATGTAGTGGGGTGGGGAACAATATGAATGTGCCCTGCCTCTCTGTGTTCTACACTCTAAATTGATGGACATGCAACACAGTTCACTAGACTTAAGATACACCTTACCAATTGCCCAGTGGGACATACATATACCCCCTACTTAATTAAGCATGCAGATAATGGTATTTTCTTATTCCAGGGGTATGATCATTGGATGCAGTGCTGTTTTCATCAACAATGCTTCATTGGTATGAAATTGAGTGGCTTATATTATTATTATTGTGATTTAATAATAATTATGTTGATCATTAAGCCATCTACAAGAGGAACTATTAATGGAATAAGCCAGTCAGTATCTTCAATTGGGAAAATGTTGGCACCACTCATTGGAGGACCACTGTTTGCCTGGAGTGAGAATGATGGTAATAATAATAAAATTACATTAGGCCACTATTAATAGAATGATTGTTTCCTGTCCACCGCCCGCATATTGAAAATGTCACCGCATCAAAAATATTATTAGCTACTGCCACTGCTCATGCATGCAGTAGAGTGCGCACGTTTGGCTTCACATACAGCTCTTTTTGGGAAAGCCCGTGGTGAATGATGAAGACAGGACCTTTGAGACAAACAACGAAGCAATAATAGAATAATTATAATAACCTCCCGCCTGCGCCGCAGCACTTGTGGATATCTTCTTGGACAGGAAACTAGGATTCTATAAATAGTGGCCTTATACCTTTGAGTAGCTATAATGGGGTCTCTTGGAACTCAGACATCCCTAGGTATCCCAGGACAGCCCAATAATAGCCTCCTATGCCATAACATCAACAGCTCAGTAAGCAGGATAAGATATAATATAACTTTCCAATCTCCCTCAAGCAGTTCCACTTGTGTGGAACTTCTCCTCTATTCTGGACACAATACTAAAACCTCCCTATACTTATAGGGACTTTCATTCAAGGAATCAAACCACACTACTAATACTAATTGAACCTCTGAACCTCTTTATTAAGGAAAATAAGGGACAAAAACAGCTGGTCCCACTATTTCCAGAGGTTCCATCATAATGCTATAATGCTTCCCCCTTCTTGTGACAGGACTTGCTTTCCCCCTCAACTTTCACCTTCTACTGAATATCAATTGTCTTATACTGGTGGGTGTGTTTTTCTCTTCATTCCTCTTGAAGAAATCCATTGAACATCCGAGAACTGAAAATGGAAGCAAGAGAAGTAAAGAAAAAGAAATGGAAAAGAACCATAAACACTCCACAGAGTGATTCAGCTAGCTAGTAGCTAGCTAATACACGGAATGTCATGATCATACAGTTGAATTTTGCTAATAATATTATAGCTATACAAAATCTTCTCTCTTTGTAGGTGACCCTTCGATCTTAGCTAGCTACTGGCATTATCTAATGTTCACTGATCTTGATATGCTTAGTTGGCAGTCGGCATACGGACTGTGGGACCTGCACCGGTCACAAGACATTTCGTGGAACTATCTAGTCAGAATGATATGAGCATGCGCATTGTGACAAAGTAGCTACTGACGTCATGTCAGTGGTATCGTATTTATGATGCAGCAAAAACCTGCATCTATGCTCAGGCTCGCACCGGCACCGATCATTCATCCACCATTATGTGGTGAGCTCCATGAATCGGGTCCTTTAAGAATAATAGCACCTCTCTATTGTTATGAGAGAAAAACTCCAGAAAATCAAGGACTATATAAAGTCCATAGACTGCTCACGCTTCAAAGCAAGTCTAAAATGCAGACGGAAGGACGAGAAAGTCAAAAGAACAGCACCATTTCCATTGATCAAGGTTTGAATGTTTGTGATGACTGATGAGTGGTTTTTAATATAACTAGTTGCTACACGTACACAAGAAGCCTTAGCTTTAGCTATGGTTGATTTTTTGTTATGTCTATACAGTTGGTTGCAATAAACTCCAATGTATTTGTCAATCAACTTGGTGAGTGAAAATTAAAATCTATGTTAATTAATCTATGGATTCTGTCTCTGTATATTAATAGGTGTTATTCTCGTTTTTCCTTTCCTGCCGTTCATGATCCATGACTTCTTCACGGGTCTTAAAAGATCTCAACTAGGTATACAGCATATACAAGTAGCTAGACAGCTACCTATGAGTTGGAATTTGGTTTAGAATTGAGAAAGTTATAGCAGATCAGAGGATCAAGTGAATCCAAATAGATTTTAGTTTGATCATGGTAATTAGATATAATTTAGGGTATTGGCTGATCTCTAATAATAGTGCCAATAAAGGAAGTATATTCATATTCCATACAAGACTCCACTGGAGTGATAATAGCTCACCAATATCTTGTTCCCCTCCCCCTCCCATTTTTACTGATATGGCACCATGACATTTCAAGTACAATTTTTGCTTGCAACCTTAATTTGTTCTTCTTTCAGCACCTTCTTCCCATTCTGCATGTAGCCAAAAGTTTGCTCTATAGTTTGACTGCCTACTTACTACGTAACATAGTCTGCCTGCCTATTTTAGAAGATTCATGTGCTAACATAATGTGCTTGCACTGATCTCCCTACCTATTCCTTCAGGACAACAAGCAGGTTTCTTGGGAGCTGCCTACTTCATCGGGAACCTCCCTGGCACCATAATATTGGGTTTACTCTCCGACTATTTTGGGAGAAAGTGGGTGCTTCTACTGGCCACACTCATCGGGACTAGTTTCGAGATTTTATTTGGTTTTAGCCAAAACTTTGGCTGGGCTTTGACGGCCAGAACTATATGGGGGTTCATTGATGGCAATGTGGGCGTGGCAAAGGCTTTCATTTCAGAGGTAATTGCTGGAAATTAAAAATGATAGTCATTTTCATATAAGATAATAATTAGTTAGTATAAGAAATTTATAACAATAAAAACAGTTTTGTCAAAATAACAGATTATGCTATAATAGCTATAATGATGAATGTATTTTATGTCAAATTAACAAAACTTTTGCTGTTGATATAAAATGCCATGCAGAAATGCATCTCATTATAACATAAGTGTTTTTACTGTGTAGCTACGAGAACTTCCCAAATTACACTGGATACACTAGCTGGCAGCTGCATGATAAATTTTCGTTGTATATAATTATGTTTTGGTAATCTCATCCATATATAGGTGTGCACGGCAGCAGATTTAGGTGGAGGCTTTGCTATTTATGGTGCATCCCATGCAATGGGAAGAGTCACAGTAAGTAGTCATAGCTAGCTAGCACTAATAAATTTACATGCACAGCCGGAACATAATAATATATCTCTTGCATATTATAATACATGAGACATTGCACCAATAGACACTCCGAAAGAGGACAAACCTTTCAACAAAGGATAATCTAAGAGCAAACATTAACTTCCAAAAGAGGACAATATCTATAAAAGATGAAAGGCTTCCATTCATCAGCTAGCTATGTGACAATCTGTTTCTCCGTGTAATTTACACTGTGTTGGTAGCATAAAAATATTGGCTATAGCTAAATCTGTGCCAAAATAGTAGAAGCCTACGCTACTCATGGTTATTCTAGTTTCTAGCTTAAACAGGTAGGTGGACAAAATCCAATTCACACTAAGTTTGTTGTATGGCATGTATGTAGCTTACATAGGACCAAATAGAGAGGTCTTTGGCTATAATAAAATTTTGAACTGTAGCTAATTAATTACCTCTCCAGCTATAAGTCTACCTGCAACTATATATTAGATTGACCATACCATGCTTTGTCAAATAGAGACAGTTTCTCCATGCTGTAGGTATCTATCTATAACTGTCTCAAGGTAGAATAAATTATTCCTTACCTTGATGTCTGTATCCTGGATGCATGTGACTCAAGCTATAGCAACCACGTGGTCTGATATTGAGCTGGACCATGCATGGAGGGGTTCTGCATCTTGCACCACTATTATTAGTATTAAACTGCAATACAAATGGAAGAAATGATTGAATATGCTGCAGGTCATGGCTCATATGGTCTATTGTACACACATTTCTTGATATACTTCTATAGGGATCTATAATCGGTGGCATTTTGGCTCGTCCAGCAAGCAAGTATAAACCGTTTGAGTTGCCATTTTTCTGCGACTTTCCCTACGTCTTGCCTTGCTTTGTGGGAGCTGGCTTGGGAGTCGTCACCTTCATAAGTACGTATATTTCTTAGGTCGATTAGATGCATTCATATTTTGGCTAGCAACTTCAGTCTCAGGATTACTAAAAGACTAATGGGCTAGGGCTAAAATTTGATATAGTTTTAAAAAAATTGAGACAGCATGCTTGAGAAATTGTATTCATTTATCACATTACATTCAGGTCAATTGACCCTTACTAGGCCTACAGTTCATGCATCATAAGGTCACCCTCTAACCAGGATCCTAGGAGCACACCATTTTATCAACCCAAAATGAATTAGTAGAATGGTAGAATGTTTATCTTGCTGAAAAAGGTCATGAAGATTTTGGCTTCAAAATTTAATGTCACATGTGTACCTATTAGCTATATGCAGCTGTCTGTATGATCATTATCTCTTCATTATCATTATAACAGTTGGGTCAATATTTATCAGAGAGAAAAGAAAGAAGAAGAATGAAAATAATGAAAAAAATAGCATCATCTTCAAAAATTCAAGGGATCATCCACCTTTAATTGATCAAGACTCTGATACTGCACCTTTGTTGGAGCTAAAAATGAAAGAAGCAGATGCTGAGGAAGCTGATGAAGATCGCAGTGACGGGAATAAAGGTGGATGCATAGCAGAGTGGCTATAATGGAACATAGTCCCATATATTATACTCTCTTGAAAAAGATATATACTATAGCCCCTGAAAATAAGTATAGAACATCTAATTTTAAGACATCTTGTATGGCAAGACACTTTTTCATATAGGGAGGTTGATTCACCCAATACCTGTAATAATTATATTCCTCCCTTTGATCCACTCCTGAATCTCTATGGTTCTATGGGCGTTAATTCTTCATGTCATTAGCTTGCTATTCCTTTGTGATTTACAGAAGGTTTAAAAAAAAGAGTTACAAACTTCCTTACTGAGCTGAAACCAAAGGCGGCTGAAACAGGCAAAGCTTGCAAAGGAAAAACTCTGAAAGTGCTGCGCCAACTCATTGAGAGAGATATGTTAATTGCTAACATTTTCTTCACTACTTTGTCATATGTAACCATAGTAACAATTGAGGTAATAAAATTTGTGCATCTGCATAAATTGCATACACTGCTGTACTTTCCTACATAGCTGATAGCTATATATAATTTCATGGGTGAAGGAAGATGTCTTTGACGGGGGGGGGGGGGGGGGGGGGGGGCACAACAAACACATGCAGTCAAAGGCTGCTGTGAGAAGACTATGTGTTTTAGGGGAATTATCAAAATTTACCCAAAATTTTCCTTCTCTCATTAACTTCATGTGCTACTTTCGTTAAGTTGATGTTATCCTTATGAAGGCGTAATAAAAAGACACTATTTTTTTTAAGCGTTGTTGCAACATGCATGCCCCCTGTGCCCCCAGTCCACAAAATGTGGGGGGCATGTGCCCCCAGTGCCCCCCTGTTTCCTTCGCCTATGAATTGATGCAATTTTTATTGGCATAACTAATTAGCTAGATAGCAAGATAAGTTACCATGTTGTTGAGTACTATAATTCCTATCCACCATTACGTACATTCAGTTACTTCCTCTTCTCCTGGTGAATACGTTTGTACATGGCGGATACGAGATGGATGATACTGAGATAGGAATTATCATGATGTTGGCTACACTCGCTCATCTTCCAGTCCAGGTTATTTTTCTATAAGCCCACTTCATTCATTAATATAATAATACGTACATAGACCATCCCTACGTATAGAGAGAGAGCTAGTGCTCTCTCTGATTACATTGAAACCTCAACCCAGCCTTTTATCCTTGTAATTGTAGAGAGGTTGTGAGGTTATGTATAAGGTATTTTGAGATTGTCTTTCGTTGAGAGGTTTTGTGAGTGTCGCTGATTTATTAGAGGTTCTACTCCGTACCATATTATAGCCATAACTATATTCACTTGTCATTACTAGGCCTACGTATAACCTTCTCAATAACCAGTGTTTTAAATGTCAAAATTGAGAGAGTTAGAGAAGATAATTAGTGAATGCTTTAGATCAAAGGTGCATAGCTAACTGTAATGATTACTGACAATATTTTGACCATTTTTAGTTAAGTGATAGAGTTAGCTATTCACATGCATGGTAGCTACCAGAATGTTGAATGCAGCATGGAAACTAGCTACGTACATAGCCTAGCTAGCTATGTCATTTTCAATCCTGCAGCTCATCATTTTCCCTTGGCTTATGATACTCATTGGATATCGGCACACCTTTCGTGTAGGACTGATCATTCTCTTCGTCTGCAACTTCTTCATACCTTTCTCCACTGCGATTGCTGGACATATGATTGAACCTCCAGGCTACAACGTGACTTACTTAAACCTGAGTGCATATTGCAACGATACCACTGCAATATCTCAGATCAGAACTGACTCGGTCACAAGGATTTCGTGGAATGTGTGGCTCTGGATGATCTTCATCAATGGATTAAATATTGCTGGCAGGTAATTATAGATCCATGGCATGCTTATGATATATAATAGCTAACTGGTAATTAACTGTGTAGCTACCATATGATGTAATTGGTAATTACCTGTATAATTATATTATTATACAGAAAGTATCACATAATGATGTAAGTAACTATAGATTTTTTATCTTATCTGGCATGCAAGGTACATGACTATAACTAGCATAGTGCTACAGGTATAGTCCTGTGTTGTATCATGTTAAATGAACATTGCAATAGCTAATTAATAGGTTTGTACTAGCTAAGTCAGTGGTGAGATGGATATATAGTTAGGCTATACAAAAGTATGATCATGATTTTTTTTTTGTGTGTGTAGGGGGATCATAATAGGCACCACTGCTGTTTTTATCAATAATGCTTCTTATGTAAGTTCAAGACTGCATGCAGCTCCTATAATATGATCACATTATCTTTCTCTTTTCATAGCCATCTGTCAGAGGAACTATTAATGGAGTGAGCCAGTCAATATCTTCAATTGGAAAAATGTTTGCCCCACTCATTGGAGCACCATTGTTTGCCTGGAGTGAAACCAATAGTATGCATAGCTATCTAAAAGCATCAATTAGCTAGTTAGCTATCATTAGCAGGTAGTTATCAAGGACTTAAACACACATATGAATCATAGACTATGACTCCTCTATATTGTTCCATTTCTATAGGACTCCCTTTCCCTATCAATTTCCACTTTGTATTGACATTGTTTGCTAGCTAGCTAGCTCAGTTATCAAGGAGTCCCTTCAACACACACGATGTGACTACTCTATATATTGTTTCATTCTAGGACTCCCTTTTCCTATCGATTTCCACTTTGTATTCAACCTTAACTGCATCATTATTGTCATCATATTCTTCGTAAGTTTCGTCTTGTCAAGGCGCCTTGAAGAACCAAGAAAGGAAGATAATGGTCAATCTGCATCTGATGGAGACAGCGATACTGATTTGGAAGAGTACACTACAGGCACTGAAGATGAAGAACATGGAGCCAAAAATTTTATCACTAAAGAGACTAAGTAGCTAGCTAATCAATTTTTTTCCCTGTGTACCTAATAACTATAACTGTTACTTGTATTTCCTACGCATGCGCGTAAGTACTTTCCTAAAATCAATCAATCAATCTTAGCATAGACTACTTAGCAATGTAAAGCCCAAAGGGCATAAAACAGGGGGAAAATATCAGGTGGTTACTCAGGTATAACATAAAAAATGATTGATAAGTCGGGTTCTGGTGATGACAGAGCAGAGAGGATTCTGTCCACATTCATGAGGGAGGAGTGAGTTGCGATATAGTGTTCACAGTATCATAGATTGTATAGACTACGTACAAAAAATATATAGTACGCATGCGCATAAGATAACCCTGTCCTACGCATGCGCATAAGAAATTGCCTCATTGGCTGCTGCCAGTGAAATTGAATAGCTATGGAGATCGTGGACCGCTGTATAGCTCATTGTAAAGAAAGGTCTGCTGCTGTCAAAAATAGAATCATCACACTACCCTGGATACAGGTTTGATGATAATATAATACCAAATTTGACAGCTTAATAACCAAGTGTAATTATTTACTCCGTCAGTTTCTCATTACATGCTCAAATGTTTTTATCAATCAACTTGGTGAGTGTAACGCTAACTATCCACATTAGATGGTAAGTTATTTCACTCTTTGTATTATACTGCAGGTGCTATTCTTATCTTCCCATTTCTACCATTCATGATCCATAGCTTCTTCCCTCAGCTAAAAGTATCTGAATTAGGTACAGCTAGCTAGGTAGTTACACCATCTTGATAGCTACATACACTCTTTTATCACATAGGTCAAGCTGCTGGCATTCTGGGCAGTGCCTACTTTATAGGAGCGCTTCCTGGAACAATAGTGCTTGGTCTGCTCTCTGATTTTGTAGGGAGGAGACCTATGATAATTCTGGGATCTCTGATAGGCATCATCTTTGAGATCTTGTTTGGCTTTAGCACAACTCTTGCCTGGGCTTTAACTACCAGAATATTCTGGGGAATCCTAGATGGAACTCTGGCAGTTGTGAAGGCATATTTACCAGAGGTATAGCATATATAGCACGTGGGGGGAGGGGGAAGGGGTCTGGAGGGAGGAAGGGAGGGGGAGGGGAAGGAGTAAGGGGAGAGGACACAGCTGAGATTGGAATAACTGTATTTCACTGAGCATGTGTCATCCTATACAAGCCAACAAGACTGGAAGAGCTAGGGACTAACGTCAAGGATTCAATTAAGCTGTTACAGTCTCTGGGCTAGCAGAGAAATCATTATAGGGACATGATTCCTCGGTTAATCTATGTATAAGAGCATGCAGTGATGCTTATGTTGATGCTCTATGTGCATGTCTGTTTAGATCACCGATGAGTCCAATCAGGCCCCATTGTTCACAGTTTTGAGCGTTGCCATCTTATTCGGGAAACACACTGTACGTAAGTCTGTCATTAATTAGAAGGCCCTTCTCCACATATAACTATAGCCATAGCTAGCTACATAGAATATGGTGTTTTCGGCCTGGTTTACTTAATTAAAGCCACCATACTGCAATGTCTGCAGGCATGAGGAGCATATAATATTGTCTGCAGGCATGAGGAGCATATAATATTAATTGTGTAGGACAGATGAGGAAACAATCATGTAGAAACATCCACAGGCACAGATAATTATGATGAACATAGCTACTGCATAGATACAAGCAAGATAAATACTCCATGACACCACAATACTTGTAGTTAATGGTTGCATATTATTCATCCAGTGGCTGTAGTCACTGCCACCAAATGTTGAGCACTTCCTGGTTATAGTGATGGCAATTGAGTGGATCATGGATGGCTCACATCCATAACTGTATGTCAGTTTTCCCAAGCTTTAACTGAGGTCAACATTGTATCATTCTGAAATCAAATTATTTGATGAGGTATTCCATGTGTTTGTGAGGAAAAGCTACAGGTGATAGCTAAATAGCTAGCTACCATGGTGTCACTGGCTAGCTAGTTAGCTAATGAATTTCATTATTCTGTTTCTTTCGATCTTACTTCATTAGCTGCACTGATTAGGTTTATTGCATGTGCTATTCTTTACAAAGTTATGGCTATAGTTCATCATTAGTGATGAAAATATTGCCTTCAGATTCAAAGTCATCATAGTCACCTCGCTCCTGATGACTACTATAGACTCCCCTTGGTCGGCTCTTTTTCTCGTCCTCAATAATGCACCAGCCATTCTTTTCCTGTAGGGACAATATCAATATCTACATCATAATCAATCACAATTTAGCTATTTGGCTACCTTTGCAGTGTTAATACAACTAGTAGTGGCTATTAGGCCATGGGCCAGCATACAGGGTCCATAGGTACTATAATACTACAGATTTGCCAGTTAGTATAATATTATATATGTATAAGTGACCATGCCTCTTCAGCTGCAAATCAAAGAGAAGAGAAATTAGCTAATAGCCCAAAGTAGTCTTTGTGGTGGTATTTAACTTCTTAGACTAGCTATGTAGATTTACTAGTTGAGTTATTAGCTCTTGTGTGACTTGATGACTGCATATCTCAGAAGTTTTGTCCAAACATTCAGTCATTTTCCCGGCAGGTAGTGACTGTTTTGCCTCCCCAGTGGAGTTCCTTGTCATGTTTGACATTCTGAGACTATTCTGTAGCAGGCAGATATGTCTATATACTTCTTGAAAGACAGTCTTTGTTCATATAATCATCAAGTGTTAATTATTTAGCTATGCCACATGTGATTTTTCCAAATATGGCCCTCAACTGTTGAGTGTTAATCTGTCTTTAATCTGGGATGATAGCTGCAGAATCCAGACTTGTGATTGGATCCATAGGAAATCACACTAGCTGTTGTATTATTATTATTATTATTATTATTTCTATAATTATTTTTTTTTTACTTCCATTTTTTTTTTTTTTTGCAATAATGGAATTCGATTATACACAGACAAACAAACAAGGTTGTATTATTGTTATACAGGGCTATATATTGGGTGGAGCCTTAGTCTATCCTGCAAGCAAATTCCCTCTGCTACGAGTGGAATATTTCTGCCAATTTCCTTACTTGCTGCCGTGTTTAGTGGGAGCTGCCTTGGGAATTCTGACCATCCTTGGTTAGTTATAATACAGCTATGCTAGTTAATGCTAGTGCCCACACTCTATAGGTAGCTAACTACCGCATAGCGTGATATTTTCGTGGGTAAAAAAATTTCGTGGATGTTGTGGTTTTGAAAAATATCACGAAAAATTTGACCCACGAAATTTTTTTCGCTATAATGGTAAGAATAATTGTACTTTTATTTCCCTATCTGTATGAATAGCTAAATGGTCTAGTTTAGCCACTGATAATACTAGAGATGCTCGTATAGCATTAGTTGGGCGAGCAAGCAGCCAGTGGTCATTTCAATGTGCTCCTCCCTCACTTATGATTATATAGCTCCAACAGTGACTTTCGATATCTAGCTATTCAGGTTGTTAACTGACTTGGTGCATTCCCAGTTAGCATTAGAGTGTCTTCTCTGAACCCAGGCTACCACTCCTGTTCAGACTCAGTAGCTAGTCTCTCAAATAATGAGCCCTCATATGCTCTAATCTGGCAGCTCTGTGTTCTGCTGACTCTGCTCTCCTTCTGGCTCTCATTTGCTCTGCTCTTGCAGCATTATCTTCTGCTGACTCTGTACATTCCCTCCTCCTGGCTCTATCTGTCGCATTTCTTTGCTAGTCTTGTTTTTCTCTGTTCCTTTGACTCTGTTCTCCTTCTAGCTCTGTCTCTTTCATTTCTTTCATGAGGTCTTGCCGGTCAGTTTCTAGAGGGTGTTCTGGGGCCCTCCTTCGCTTGTTTTCTGGTTCTCTGGGTTCCATAATACTCGCTACAATAGTGTTTCAACTTCAAGCTTAACGAAAATGATTGCTTATTATGACGTTGCTTAGTAGCTATTTCATGCGCATGCGCATTTTGAGTGACGTACGTGTAACATATAAATATTGCAATTTTCCATTTTGACCAATTAGTGTGGGGCTTCGCTCACTTCGCTCGCTCGCTCACCAATTATATACAGCACTCAACATTGGATGCACACATGATCTGCTGTATTGTTGTTATAGCTAGCAAGATAATCAAACTCTCAGTAGTCAGCCCTGAATGCCAAAGACGCCAGGGTCTGGTGACACGTAATACTTGGATGGACTTGTTCGGGGCAGGAAGTGTGCAGATGACGCTTCCAATAATTCATGTGTCACGATGACGCATTAGCTACATGCAGTGGGAAGAACCACAGAAACATCTTTCCCAGATAGAAAAGCATCCAACTGTTCACACTTCAACCCCGGTCTAACAGCAGCTCTGTTGGCAGCATTTTTCAGTGTTGTTGCAGCCATTATTACAGTATGTGCATTGCGTGCACTTTTCAATGACGTCATCCAGTGATACGTGACATCATTTCACATCATTAAATGCCAGAATATTGATATTCATTCATTTAGCTAACAGATTTCATGCTAAATGAACAAGTCCAAGTATCATGTATCACCAGACCCTCGCACCTTTGGTGCTCGGGGCTGGCTATGCCTGATTAGGGCTTGTTGTGCCTCAGTTGTATCATTTCATGTCACTATCATGTTTACTTATTATCATTGATCATAGGAGGGATTCTTACTTTAAATCTGAAAAGACATGGGGATGAAAAAAAATCCAAAGCTAAAAGCAACAACGTTATATACTGCTGCTCAATCTCTCCCGAAGTCCCAGCTTCTGATGGTGATACAATAGCTTTATTGCCTAAGGCAGGTTCTACAGAAGATGTCAGCCCCAAGGAAGACATGAGTTCGAGTCAACAAAGGAGAACCAAATGGACGTCTCTCTTGAGCTTCATAGTATGCTACAAGAAGTGCTTGTCTCGCTCACTGATGGATTCACGAAAATCGAAGAAACCACAAGGTCGAGGAGTCATGAAAAGATTACGAACCTTAATGTGTCTGATTTTTAACTGGAGAGTTGTGCTGGTAACTCTATTACATGCAATCACATCCAACATGATCGTGATGTATATTGAGGTATGATCATTGATATGCATGTACGTAGACTAGCTACATAGTTACCACGCATGTACAGCATAGTTACCATGCATGTACAGCATAGTTACCATGCATGTACAGCATAGTTACCATGCATGTACAGCAAGGGGTAAAGGCAGATATAGCTCAGTATGTATGTACAATAGAAAATCTGAATGGCACCTTAGCAGTAGACTCAATGCTGTGAAGCACCAGAAGAGGCTTCTTAAATTCTTTTGACAGCTTTAGTGTCCTGCAGTGGCGATTTCTGCATTTGACAATTTTTCAGTTTCTTTTAAAGCGACTTATGCAAACGCACTGCATGCAAAGTCACACCCATCATACTCCGTACGTACATACTGGTATGCATAAAAATTGCATGGGGTATGAAATCTCCAAATGTTCTCATTAGCTTTATATACACATGTGCAGTGGAACCTCCAAATAATGGGCACATTTGGACCCAGCCTTTTGTCCTTTGTAGAGAGGTTGTCCTCTTTTGGATTTTTTTATAGATAAAGGTACTTCTTCGTTGAGTTGAGAAGTTTGTCCTCTTTTAGAGTGGAGGTTCCACTGGTATAACTTGATAATACCGTCAGCCTTTTCTTTCCAGTCGTGCATGTCATTTCACAGATAGCTATAGCTAGTACACAACTACATGAATGAATTTACTACATTTTTCTTCAGCTAATTCCACTTCTTCTTGTGAATGATGGTAATCATGGCGGATACAACATGGATGAGACCGAAATTACTGTCTTGTCCATTGTATTAATGCTCCTCATTCTTCCCTTTCAGGTAATAATTTTATGAGAGGAAGAGATGTCAACGCTCTATAGTTGAAATGCTCTATAGCTAGCTAGTTGAAATCTCTCAAAGAGCATGGAATATGATGTTTTGGGACTCAATGTATACTTCATAGTACAAATCCACTCCTGAAAATTAATGAGGCCACCCCTCTGATCAGGACACTTCTACTGGCCCCAAAGGTGGCCAGAATAGAGGGAGTCCACTGTATAGCTTGAAATAGCTAGCTACTCATAATTATACTGAACTGTTATAGTCTTAGTTGATGATATTATTGGTCATTCAAACTGGAACATCTTTTTCAGCTCTTGGTCTTCCCATGTGTGATCATCTCCATCGGATATCGGAACATCTTCCGACTTGGAACACTTCTCTTAGCTGTGACCATCTTCTTCTTACCAAGCTCGACGGTAATCACCGGCCCTATACCAGCCCCTATACCATTCAGCACCAACCCTAACAAGACTGACTTTTGCACCGGACACAAAATTGGGGGAGGAGAACTGCACAATACCATGTATGATGATCACATGAATTCCATTGTGAGAATTACTTGGAGAGTGTGGCTCTGGGTCTGCACACTTTGTACTATCATGAATGCTGGGAGGTATGTTGCTCCAGTAAGCTAGCTAGTCAGTAGCTACTTGTGCGATTGGACAAGATGGGCTGAAATCCATCTTATCATTATCAGATAAGACTCTGATAATCACTCTACCATGGACTAATTCAAGTTCCTCTTTATTTTAAGACGATTCTGCCATATCCCAACCTATTTAATGAGACTATATAATACCTTAGCTATATCCCCTATTATTAACACCACTTTTTGGTTAGCTCCTACACTTCACATTTTATATAGCTTTCTTCATCTGCAGAATTCTAGTATTTTGTGGCATCAGTATTCTGGTGAATAATGCAACAATGGTAAGTATAATAATAACTATGTTGAACCAGTTGGAACTTTTGCAATAGCCTCCAGCCAGAGGGACTGTCAACGGAATTAATGAGTCGGTATCTGCACTGGGGAACATTATTGGTGCACTCATTGGAGCCAAACTTTTTGCCTGGACTGAGAATAATGGTCAGCAGGTTTAGCTTCTCACCCTAATAGGCTAGACATGTAACTAATACTTTCATCAAACCTCTCCTTCTTTAATTTCACAGGGCTAGGATGGCCTTTCAACTTCCATTTTCTTTTTATCATCACTACTGTGATACTTCTGATTGCATTTTTCCTGAGTTTTCTTCTACCAAAGTCTCTAGAACATCCAAGGACTGAAGAACCACCTGCTCCTGCCAATTCTGACACAGAAGAAGAAGAAGAAGAAGAAGACTCTGAATGAGAACACTATCACCCTTTATTTTTTGAAGTCCCATACACACTAGCTAGCTAGCAACCATCAGTTTTCCCTTTTCATAATATTGATGATGAATTCATGTACAGTGGGATGGTCTGGGACCTCCGATAAAAGAAAAGGACAAACCTCCCAATAAAAGGACACCTTTTCCCCATAGCATTAGTACATTTTCAACCTTCAAGAAAAGGAAAAGGACAACCTCCCAATAAAGGGGGCCCTTTTCCCATGGCATTAGTATTTTCAACCTCTGATCTCGTGAGAAAAGGATAACCTCTCTGCAAAGGACAAAGTGGCTGATCCTTTACTCGGAGGTTCCGCTGTAATATTACTATGCTGGTGACGTGTACATGTGCACATATAATCCTGTACATGGACCGTCCATTATGAGGTGCTGTTGAATATCAGGGTTATCCCCAAAAGGGCATTAGAGAGGTGCAACACCACTCCCATTTCATGTGGTTGTATTTTAATATCCACAAGAATATCAAAATCCTTTGATGTGGTATTCAAGCACTAGCTGCTCTGATCAGTTTCACTGGGGAACCCCGAATATTATAGGCTTCATTTCTTTCTCATATGTAACAATACAAGGAATAATTAGACATAAAATCAATGAATAATAGATGATTGGCATGGTTGAATAATTGAATCATGGAATGATACAGAGAGGAAATTTTACTCTTTACACTAATTAATGTTCACTTGCCATCTTGCTGGCTAGAATGTCTAAAATATCCAGGAGCATTTCACGTCTCAGACTACGAAAGTCTCTCTGCCGCACGATATCAGGAAAACGAGCGGCTATCATGTCGAGACAATGTTTCTTCATCACCTGGAGATTGATAGTGTCGGCTGTCTCTAACATCTTGAGAACATTACTCTGATTGACGTCTTTTTCCAGACTAGACTTGCAGTAGCTATGCAAGCGTGAATTGGTGAACCCAAAAAAGTTAGGAGCAGAGAAAATATACAAAAAATCTTCGGGTGAGGCTTGTATTGCTCCATGGTATGTATACTTGAGTAACGCCAAGAAAGCTGATAAGGTCGGGACCACCTCTCCAAAGGTAATTTCCACTTCGTGGTTTTCTGGCATGAAAGAGCGGAAGAGTGCTTCGAAGTATGCACAGCGAGCTGCAAGGATAGCTTTATGGGCAAACACTGTCTGATCTCCAACTCTTAGTGAAATATCAGTGAATGGTCGTCCTAAATCGCTGTCGAGAAACTCTTTTAGGTCGTCCTGCAGAGATGATGGGATATCAGCTTGGTCTGGTGCCGCGAGAGGGTCGGGTGAAGTGGGACGTGATCGAAACAACTGACGACGTATAATCTGAACCATCAAGGTCCTATCCAATGTATCGAACGAGCTACTCATCACAACTTTTCGGTAATTTGAGTCTTGGACAATGAAACGCATGCAGTACTCCTTCAGGCTACTGAGGCCCAATTCTGTGGCATTCTTCAACACCAAAAGAACATTCTCTTCGTTAATGGATGCCTCGATGTACTTGATGCTAAGGAACTCAAGCCTCTTTGTCTCAAGAAGTAGTGAGAGCTTGTAAATGTCCACCATTAAAAGCATTTGAGAGACTGTTGCTCCTTCACGCGAGTGGTTCTCCAAATCTGGATGGATTTGATCAGTATAGAGGGAGTGCAGAGCAAGCTTGAATACTTCTTTCGAGACATCCTCTAGAGTAATACTGATTGGTTCCTTGATCAAAAAAGGTGGCATTTCGGAAGAAGATGGATCACTCTGCTCAAGATTATCGCCACTGGCGTGATAAATCTGAAGGATTTTTCGTCGCAAGAAAGGAGATCGGGCTGCTACCATGACAACGTGAGCCATCACCGTTGCATTTTCTTCCAGCACAAAGCGGATGTCGCAAAACGTTTCGCTCTTAAGAAGGCGAGTGATATCACCAATGAGTGAACACTTGGGGGAAGTGGAGAAACCAAACCGAAACAGATCCCCACTCCGATTGGCCATGGAGTCTATCGTACCGCCGAAAATATACAAGCTGTTGTTCCACACAGCAGCAGAGTGGAAGACTCGTCGACAAGGTGTCTCGCTTCCTTCTGCCGGATGGATCACGCTCCATGTCCGCGTGTCCACATCAAAGCAGTGGATCTCGTTGTCCAAGATCCCATCAGCCGCTCCGCCGTAGACGTAGAGAGATCGTCTATATGCCACCATGGTGTGACCATACCTCCTCTGAGGAGGTGCAGACGTTTGAACCAAGTGTTCCGTTCGAATCCGCACCCATCTCTTTTCCTTGAAGCGAAACTGGTACAGATTATTGGTTATCTTGGCTCCACTCTGACCAGAAAAGACGTACATACTGTCATCCACAACAGCCACTGGGAAATTACAGCAAGTTGGAGGGTTATCCCCATTCTGTTCTACCTGTTCCCATTGGGGATGTGGGCTGGTAAGGTCAATACACCACATATCGTTGAGACGAGCATGTCCGTCGTACCCAGCAAAGATCCACAAACGGTTATCGTAAACAACTGCCCCGTGTGCCGAGCGAGCAGGGGGAAGATCCCCAGTGATCCTGTCTTCCCAGTTTATCCACTGGCTGGTGGTGAACTTGTACTCAAAAAGGTCGTTCTTGTTGCGGAGGTTAGAGTTGGAGTAAATATCTCCAGTGTAACCGCCGAAGACAAACATGCTGTCATTGTGCACTATGGCCGAGTGGTGGTAGCGTGGAGCTGGGGGAGTCCCTGTAATTAAGAAAACATTTGTTTTGAACCGATAACACCAGAAAATTACACGTATTAGCCACCAAATCTTGCCAAATAGATCACACACACAATTCATTTAGCTGCCAAATGTTCTACTATCAAAGCTTAATCGTTGGCATAGAGGGCTTTAATAAGAGTATAGCTATGTATGTATGTACTGTAATAGATGAGGGCTTTATTAATTAAGGTCAAAGGATGAAGCTAGTTTCCAATAGCAACATCTCTCTCTCTCTCTCAAAATGATAAACAAATCTGGTTCTGAGGGATAACATTCCTCTCTCTCATTTCCCACTGACCTGTGTACACGACACGAGCCCAGGAAGAATCATGAATGTGAGACACCAGAAAGTCATTCAACATCCTCCTGCCGTTATCACCTCCAAATACATAAATTCTGTCATTCCATGCAACGATGGTGTGTTTGCTACGTTTTGTACCCACAAACTCCTCACAGCTGGAGAGCTTCTGCCACTTGTGAGTGGGCTCTCCCAGGTTGAAATTGAGTGCCATGTCGCCATGGAGGTCTACACTACAGTCTGAGCTGTGCGAGTCATGTTTGGAGGTCTTGGTCCACGAGCTGCTGGAAGAAATGCTGCCACTTGGTGAGTCCAAGGAGTGAGAAGAAGGACTGATGTCCGCCTGAGATCCTTGATGGAGTGAGACTCTGGGTGCCAGCGCATCATGTACGTTACCGAGCGAGTTGAAGCGGTTGGAGGAGGTGAGGGGTGTCTTTTCTGGCGAGCAAGAGGCGCTGAAACTACTAGCCATCTTTTCAGGACCTCCTCCGATCCAGCTATAAAGTTAGTGAACCAATCGATCACACATTCAAACTCCACCCTCTTTAAATCAAGTCCTGTTTGTTACTATTAATAGAGCCTAATGTTTGATATCACGAAATGTTCTATTAATAGACAGTGATTTTTTACTTTATAAATTTCTATTTTTAACCACTTGAAAAAGGAAAAATTATTGAGTCCCCAAAAAGGTTTGAGTGTCAGGTGCCAACTATGCAGCCTTGTCTGAGAATATGCAATGGTCAAATAATTTTAATCCAAGGAAAATTTAACAAGTACTGTGGATATGAGAGTTAATTTTGATGTGGTATTCCCAGCCATCACACAGTTTATATAAAGACAAAGAAGAAGAGCCTTGCCACTTCTTCAGGCTGTCCTCATGATGATGTGAATCCCAGAGTCGCTGAAGACGGGTTCACTCAACTCTCCAACCTTCAGAGCATACCTGCAGATATAAACAAAAAAACAACAACTTGAAAATATACCATCTATCATACAGTCTTAGTTTGAGGAATTCACTAACTCATGCTGTTTTGAAAACAGTGGTGCAACAGCATAATATAACTATTAACAGTGCATTGTTCTAATTAAAAGGATACCTTGAAGAAATACTTTCCTGTAACGATGAGGGTGGCTATTCACACACATAACATTATTGTTAAGAGAATGTGCCTGGGTTCAACATATTGCAACTGGCCAAAGGAAAGTATGAGCAGTGCTCTGAGTGTGTACAAGGTAAGTTTCACCATGTGTTGTGGCTGCTGGTGCTGAAGCCTCTCTTAATTAATGAACCACAGGAAATTTGTCAGCTACAAGTTGCCAGGTATGACCCGTATACGCTATAGTATGTAATCACTGTAGTACACCATGTTTAACTCACGTTGCTTCTTCAAATGGTTCTGAAAGAAGAAAATAATAACTTATGATCAGCATTCCTTCACCAAGGGCGACTTACTCTGCATCTGTCCCCGTCCAAATGGCCCCAGGTCACCTCCACGCCTTGCACTATTGCAGTCACTCTCCTTGGTTGCTATCTCTGCAAATGTAGCTTCGTTTGATGTTATGGATTGCCGATACCCTGCAGAACAAAGGTCAGGGGTCACAGCAAGGGTCAGAGGTCACAGTAAAAAGTTAGAATTCCAGGGGCTACCCCAAAGGAAAGGTGAGTGTACTATACATCTTAAGGTAGCCGTGTACCCAGGCCCGCTTTTTTTTGTGAGGCTACAATGACTGCATGGTACGTATGTCTGGGTGAAAATTGGCACTGTTACTAAAGAAGCTACAACCACGACGCATTTTACACCCCCTAGCCTCTGTCTACCAATAATTGGTGCCCCCAAATCATTGATACTACCTTTCAGAATTTCTAAAGCTTCTTCCTTTGAACGGGTGATGTTGTCTTGTTTCCAGGAGGATGGACGACGAGATTTACAGTGTTTCACCAGAATGTGCGATGCCTGCACCTGCAAAAGATCAAGAATGAAGATAGTCACTCCAGTGATTCAATTACAAGCCTACATAAACCTCAAGAATGCAGCCAAAAAAATTCCACCCAACAATTTGACTATGCCTCTTTTCCTCTTTTTCTTTTACACTACATCTTATGCTAAGGAATCTAGCAGTCCCGCTAGCCAGCTGCACTTTTTCTTCTTCTTTTTCCCCGTCCAGAACCAAGGCAAAGTTGCAGCTACTGACTGTGGAAATGTAAGTAGCCAAGCACAAGTCTGGCATGCAAGACTAGGAATCTAGCTGCACCAGGCTGGGAATAAATACAGTAACTACCAGCAGATCTATGCAGTTAAATTATTATGGTCATGACACTGACAATAAATTGCTATAGCTAGCTAGTGTATTTGCATTCATTTGGCATTTAGAGCATTCTGTGATATTCTAACTACCTGTAGCTTAACTCTAGCTACCTGTCCTGCTCCTATTGGAGCGGGTTTTTCCCACTGGGTGCCTCCTGTGAAAGTGTTGTAGAAGTAAGACTTCCCAGAGCTGTGGGATTGTCTGAGTTCCCAGCCTGCAGGTAGATCTCCAGCCATTCTCCCAGAATGCAAAGCGGGCTTCTTGTTGCCTTCTCTACCTAAACTACAACAACTGAGCATCAGCTACTAGCTATCTAGCTATGTGCACTGCAAAATAAAATGCAATGCAAATCCCCAATGTCTCGCGCTTTAAATGATCCCTTCCCACAATAAAAGGAAAAGGGACGTTACGAAGAGAAACTACTTAAAATTTTATATTATACAAAAAATGCTTTTAGCAAGAGAACAAACAATTATTTGATACAAAAAACAACTCTTCTTGAACTATATATGGTGAGTTTATCATTACCACAGTTACTATGGTAATGACACTGCTAGTCATCAGGCTGGTCTAAGGAGCGGTGCCTGGAAGATTTGTGATGAGACCTGTGCTTCTTTTTGTGTGACACACCCCCTTCCCCCTCCCTCTCTCCTGCCTCGCTCCGCTTCTTGTGCTTGTGCTTCTTAGTTTTCTTGGGCAGAGAGTCCCCACCTTCGTCATCTTCAACTCCAACCTCTTCCCCCACTGGAGTTGGCTGAAGAAAGTCATCCTGCATGTGACAAAAATAGTGAACCAGTCTTGCCCACAGCATCCCATCAATATGTCCAGTATCTGATAAAGGGACACTCTGAAAGAAGACAAATCTCTCAACAAAGGACAATTAAGTACCTTTGAAAATAACCTCCAAAAGAGGACAACCTCTCTACAAAGGATAAAAGGCTGGGTCCTAAGTGTGTCCTAAGTGTGTCCATTTCCCCCCCAGAGGTATTGACTGTAATGCTGTGCACATGCATAGACAATAATTCTGCTCAGATAATGTCTCCATATAAAAAGAGTGACCTAGTTTTTGTTTACCACATTCGTAGAGTCAGAGTTCAGCCAGGCGTCAAGGGACGCAATGGCTCCATAGGGGTCACCACCAGCAGTGGTAGGCGCAGTGGCAGTCCCATTCCCGGCACTTTTCTCTCTTCTTTCCTCTCCTACATCTCCCCCACCTCCACTAACTGCAGGATCCTTTTCCTTTGAGGAATGCTTACTCTTTTTCGATTTCTTCTTCCTTTTCTCACGTCCGGGGGAGTCCAGAGGGGAATCTTTCACTTCCTTGACTGCCTTTGGTGGTTTTGGTGAAGAATCAAACTGAAGCATCAAGCTGGTATTTTTCTTTTTATCCACTTTAGGTGGGGGTGGTTCAAAGATATCATGAAGTTTTTGTTTCTGCTTTGGTTTGATCTTGGCAAGCCGATTTTCATCACTCTGATTGTCATCATCTCCCATTATTGCAGGGGCATCCTCTTCCTCTTCACTCTCTGTGAGTTGGATATCTAGAGCAGATATTAGTGGTTTTGGGGTTGGTTTAGACTTGGGGGCCGAGGTAGGTGGTTTGGGGGCAGTCGTTGCAGAAGGATTAGGAAATGGTGCTTTAATTGGGGTTAGAATTGCAGGGGCTTCCTCGTCCGATTGGGAATCGTCAAGTGATATGTTCTTTACCGGTTTTCTTGGTTTTGGAGGCGTAACTTTGACCTCTTCAACCTCTTCAGGGGAGGAGAGGTCTTCATCTGCAGCAATCATGGGATTTCCCACATCTGAATCTTCATCACTGCAAGGTCAAAAATAAGCTGCATGTATGTATGTATGTATGTATGTATGTATGTATGTATGTATGTATGTATGTATGTATGTATGTATGTGTATGTACCTGTCTTCTTCGTCTTCCTCTTCGCCCTCATCTGGTTGGTCCTCATCGTCCTCCAGAAAGTCATCCACTGCTCCCTCAGGAACAAACTCCTCTATTTGAGTCTTGGACACTATTTTGGGCCTTGCCACTGGAACTATTGTGTATGGATTAGAGTAACAAAATGATACCACAATCCCATAACCACATTCAACTTCGAGGTCAGCAATAATCACAACTGTTACTAATAAATAAAACATGAAAAATGAAATTATAGATTTCAGCACTGCATAAATATCCATATAAGGGAATGTAAAGGAGTTTTTTGGGGGGTTATGTACTGTAGAATCCAAAACCGGTGGACACAGTGGACTAGTTTCTAAATAAGGAATTGTCTGAAGATTCTGCAAAACATTCTCTTTCTATTGCATATGCTCAGTAATCTATCACAAATGCTCAGTAATCTACTCCTGTAAATCCTTAGTAATCTCTATCCTTCCCCATAATTACACACTGTATCACCTTCTTCTACTGCAGGAGACTCCTCCTCCTTGGCCATGCCCTCTTTCCCCCTCCCCATGAACCCAGAGAGTTTGGAGGAGAGCTTTGATGTGATGGAGCCCGAACGCTTGGGCTGAGTTTGAGTCTTGGAACCAGATCCAGACAGGGGAGGAGTCTGCTCTACAGGAGGTGTGGCTTGCTGAGAGTGAGTGGATGTGGATGATGGGGTAGAACCTTTTGGTTCCACAATGTCCTTTCGACGTGGGGAAGCTGTCAAGTGAAATCAGTTGAACTTTTAAATTTCTTTCATGCATGCCTTGCCTCTTATACATCAAGAATATTATGTTTTTGCTGTCTTATAACTGACTCATTAGTCATCAGGGGATTTTTTAGGTGGGGGGGGGGGGGGGGGGGGGGGGAAGGGTCCCTTGAAAATGATTTACTGCCCTTCCTAAGGTAACCAACCATCTAGTCAGCAGCCAGCACTTAACCCTCAAATTTCAGAAAAATTATGTAAGCGCTTACTTGGACTATCATCTCCTATCAGTAGCTGTTGCTGCTGCCGCACACGCTTTTTCTCATCCGCCATTCGCTGAAGCTTTTGTAGGTACCTGTGACAAAGAAACACGCATCCTACTCACACATGAACATCCTACACGAAGCATATATGAATAGTACTCATTCACTCATTCACCAATATAAAGTCCAACATGTCAAGGGCTCATCACATGATATCAGAATACATTCAAGAGACGTGTATCACTACAATGAATCACTGAATCAAGTATGCATACAACATGAAACAGTCATATCCTCACAATTCACCATGTAGAGTAAATGCTTGAGAGTCCCATGACTGAAGTAGAAACTCAATTGAGCTAGCCATAACTCAAACATGCTTTTTTTGATGAAATTGCCCCAAACTTCTGTCATGTGTTCCATAATGGTTGGACTATCTACATGCCAAATTTAAGCCCTAAGGTTATGAATCATAAGCCCTGGGTTCTAGCCCAGATTCTACCTGGATTGACTTCGTGTGTGAACGGTGCCAACCCGGATTCCAATCCGGGTAGCCCAACCCACATCAATTAGGTGGATTGAATCTCAACCCGGGTTGGGCACGTGTGTAAACACGGCTATAGAGAGTTAAGAAATGAATTTCTATCCAGTGTTTAATGGTCTGTCCAATGTTTAGTAGTCCATGTATGAATGCATTGGACTTATTGGTTTTGACCATTTTTGTTCAGGAATTTCAACTTGTTCCTCAATGCACGAACATACTTATTACTGGTAGATTAATTTTGATCTATATTTGTGGATTCAAAAAAATCTAGTTCCAACTTACAGGTTGTAGTTTTGGTCCTCAGTGGCAGTGGATCCATCCAGTTCCTCCAGGGCAGCCAATGTCTGCTCTCTGTTTACCTTCAGCTGCTGAAGCAATGTCTCTTGCTGGCATGGCAGGAAGAAGTGAAGTACAGTGTGAGGGAGCAGGGAAAGAAAGAGGGGGTGGGGAGAGGGGAGGGGGTGGGGAGAGAGGAGGGGGTGGGGAGAGGGGAGGGGGTGAGGAGAGAGGAGGGGGTGGGGAGAGGGGAGGGAGTGGGGAAAGGGGATTATATGCATACCTGGAGCTGGAGAAAAGGAATGCTGAGAAACTTGTGGAGGTGCATGAGACCAAACCCGTTCTTCATTGAGCATTCTGCGTACCTGATGTCAGCCGCACCTTCAGGTCTACATTGCATACAAATATACAGTAGAGAGTACGAGAGATATCAACTCAATGCTGTACACACATCACACACTAACCTATTGAGGGTCTCTATCAGCACCAAACAGTCGTCTCTGGAAATGAGTCTGTGCTCACTCATGTCACAAAAACTAGCCTGCAAGTGAGTCATTGGTAGCTAAAGCAATCCAATGCATATAGGAATACACCAAGACTCTATCCCAACATTCAGTGAACGTTCATCCCTTTACCAAGATAATGACAGGAGCTAAAACAATCTAATACACTCTCTATAGTCAATGGTTATACACTGAACTATCATTACTCAAGACTGCTGTGTTACAATAAGCCAACTCTATCCCAATGTTTGTCCCTTACCAAGATAATGACAGGGATGTGAAGAGGAATGTGAGGGAGTTCCCTCTCAATGTACTTCCATGTCCTGCACAGAGTTACAGTGTCCATTCATAAGATGTAGTGTAGTACGTGGGGAAGAGTGTTTGGGGGGCAGGGGATATTTTTGGGGGGCAGGGGATGTCTGTAGTGTTTGGGGGGCAGAGGATATCTATTTGGGGGCAGGAGATATCTGTAATGTTTGGGGGGGGGGGGGGGCAGGGAATATCTGTAGTGTTTAGGCAGGGGATGTCTGTAGTGTTTGGATATCTGTAGGGGGGATATCTGTAATGTTTGGGGCCCCCTGCCTCCCTAACATTACACAGATATCAAACAGTACTAATATCACCTTCCCCTCCCCCCAAACACCCCTGCCCTCCAAATACTACAGATATCTCCTGCCCCTTGAACAGTTACACTACCTGTTTGGCTAACAATTTTGAATTTAATAATTATGTGATGCATTTAAACTACTCACCACTGTTTAGTGATGTCGAACACGAAGACAGCTCCATGAGCTCCCTTGTACACATCCAAGAAGTTAGCGTCCAGTGCTTTCCTGTCCCCATTCCCATCTTCATCCTCCTCCTCCTCATCAGGAGAGTTGAACATCTTCAGGAACCCCTTACCTCTGCCACTGGACTTCCTCTGAGAACGAGCTTTGTCCACGACATCCCAAATCTCCACTTTCACCGTGTCATTAGTCACTAAACAAACAAACAAACAAACAAACAAACAAACAAACAAACAAAATAACAAGCAAATAAAGGATTGGTAAAATAAACAAACGAACAAATGACGAAGGTAACTCATGACATAAGATGTTACAAATTTACCGAAGTATCAACCCTTTACCCAATCATAAACTGGTGAAGTCGGTCATAGAAAAGCAACCTAGTCAAGTATAGGAGTAGCACTTGAAAAAAAGGGACCACATTACCTCGGCAAGGAGAGCTAACAATTTACTAGAAGACAGTGATTTAGATAAACTTGCATACCAGCACCTATCATAGTAACAATCTCACACATGATCTGGCCCACGGCTGACACACTGTACACACAGTGCTAACAGAACTACAAACACGACACCCAAGCTCAGATCATGTACACTACCAGGCTTAATGACTTTATAACTGCCCCTTTTAGACTCACCTCTGTAACTCCAAAGGATACTGGTCACCTGTAGAGAAAGGAAGGGGTGGGAAGGGGGTGGAGGGGACAGGGAGGTGAGTGGCGTGGACAGAGAGGTGAGAAGGGGGTTTGAGAGTAATAACATTCAGATATGTACGTCTATACTGATAACTTTGGGAAAGTCTAAGATGACTGTTTTGTAAGGGGAATATACAAACCTGGATCTCATTGGTTGGTATGTAAGCGTCATTGAAGGGTTTCCCTTCCATGCGGTGGAAAAGTGTAGTCTTGCCTGTGTTCCTGTCTCCACGGATAACTATCTTCACTGGAAAGGGGTTGCAAAAAATGTGCATTAAATAGAGCATGTGAAACCCATTAAGAGAACAGCAACTACAAAGAACTGTTATCACGGGACTAGAAGGGTTTATGGCAAATGCACCAGATAGCTAATTAACTAACTAGTTATAGAACTAACTGACTTACTGTTATATTGAATGCCTTTGGCGAACTTCTTCTGCAGAGATTCGTCCATGGATTGTATGCCTGCTGGTGTGGGAACACCTTGGAGCTTTCCCTGCTCGTTCCCCATGCTCTGCTGGTGGCTGCTGACTTGGTATACTTACACAGCCTACGCTTCTCTACCAAACACTTTACTATGTAATGATCGTCAATAGCGAAACAACATACTACAAGTACCCAATTCGTGTTTTATTATCTTTAACCCCGTACCACACAACATATTCAAAGAGATAAAAATTTAGAAACTGTATTAACAATGTGCATGATCAAGAATTTTGCATGTATGTCTCTGAAATTTTTAAGGCAGTTTTCTGGTCAATAAATGATACAGCATCTGCCAGTGACTGCCAAGTAGGACGGATAGTGACACACTTCAGCCAGAGTATAACCATTTCACGCAAACAGTTCTGTGCCCCATCATTGTCATGCTTGATGTTTGAGAGTTGATCAGGTGATAAATCAAGCAAAGTACCAATGTTTGCCCACTCATGCGCTATGGGGAGCAGGATGCGAAAAATTTCACGAAGTGTGGGTTTATCTTGACTCCATGAAGAAGGCTGTCCAGGAGGGTTCATGGATATAGACGAGAGACTAGTAGAAGCCACTGAGGGTTGACTAATGCTGGACTCAGCACCTGTAGGATCTGCAAAAAATACAATAGGTAGCAGGTCTCCCCAGATGGCTGTGTATACTTCCTTTGATGTGGTAATGAAATACCACACACCCTTTGATGTGGAAAACTATCCCTATTTCCATACATTCACATGTAATATCCACATGTTCGCTTTAGGACTTACTTGGGACTATGATATTGAAGTAGCACTCCTCATCTAGTCCATCCACTCTTAGCTTGATTGGGTTGGAGCGTTCAGCAGAAGATTCCGGAAGAAACTGAATGGAAAGTCTTGGAGGATAATCAGGACACTCCGAGATATTTCTGTGCAACTCTTCAGGAAGATGAATATTTCTCTTTGAGATCTAAAGTCATCAAAATAATTGTGCTGTGCATCAAATCCAGGGCTACTCTAATGTCATGTTACCTGACCCACCTTATTAGGTTCTGTTTCAAAAATAACATTCCATCCTATTCCATTGGCCACTGAAAGACTAACTTCTTCTGATGTTAGCTGAGAAATGACTGCATTTACTTTCCAGTCTTCTCCAGTCTCCTTCATCACCTTGTCACAATGCTGCACATGTCATGATATTATCAGTTTAGACTTCAGGGGAGAAGCATGCATACCTTTGTATACACTTCACTGTATAAACACATGCAGAAGATTGCCGAGTTGTGGGATAAACTTCTGTATAACCTTGCAGAGTAATAGAATGTGTTTCCTATAAAAGAAAAGAAGTGAACTCTGAATGTAAAAGTATGACAACATCATTACCTTTGGACCTCTTTGATTCTGAAGAGTGTGATGTCCTTTTTCTTTTTCCCGCCATTTTCAAACAAAAATGCCTCAAGGTGATTTCTCCAAGCTGGTATCCAGGTTTGAACACCCCCTTGGCACCCTTTATCTCCTTGAAGACATACACTGGACCAGACTCCCTGAATTCAGGAGTGGCACTGGCTGAGAGGAACACCATGTCCTCACAGTCCTCCTCACTCTCCAGACGAGCATAGTGGTGGATCTCGAGTGTCACATCTCTCTGGAACTTCACTCTTCTGTTGGATTTGATCAGGTAAGCAGGACTGGCCGACTCGAAATCGTCTGGTAGCTCAAATGGTCCAGTGAAGCAAGGATGGACGAGTAGAGTGACAGGTTCTTCCCCATCACTTAGCGAGTCCTCAGGAATATACATACGTATTCCCATTCCATTGAGAATAACTTCTTCGAATGCAACTTCTTCTTGTGTGATCATTTCCTGATCAAGTACAATTCCAGGAGGCACTGGATAACTTTCTGCAAATAAAAGTAACAACAGCATGACTGTATGTGGGAGTGCTAGCTGAATATTTCAGGCAGCAGAATAATTACTTACAGAGGGATAATTATGTTGTATATGGCAAATGTTTGTTTGGGGGGTAGGTTTCATACACTTGAATTTTAGCAGAACCATGAACAATGAACTCACCTTCAAGACAGTGGGTTGCTTTGGTCACTTCATGTGTAATTTGTACACCTTCCTTCTGTAAGAATTGGACAGTTTTAATATGTCCATTACGATCAGCAAGCATGAGGGCAGAATCTCCATTGTTATCCCTTAAGTCCACTTGAGCACCTCTTTCCAGCAACAGTTTGACTATTTTAGTTTGTCCCACAACGCTTGCAACCATTAGAGCAGACTGTCCAACATTGTCCTGTAAATCCACTTGAGCACCTCTTTCCAGCAAGAGTTCGACTACTTCAGTTCCTCTGTGAATTCGATGTATAATTGCCTTTCTCATAGTCAAATCCCAAAAATCCATTGTAGAATATTTTAAGAGCAGCTGTTCAGATAATTGTTCTGAATTGATACTTGCATACATTAGAGCAGACGCTCTATCATCGTCCAGCAGGTCTACTTGAGCACCTCTTTCTAGTAGCAGTTTAGCTATTTCAGTTTGTCCAGTTATACTTGCCCACATTAGAGCAGACTGTCCATCATTATTCTGTAGGTCCACTTGAGCACCTCTTTCAAGCAATAGTTTGACTAGTTCAGTATGTCCGAACAAACTTGCCATTACTAGAGCAAACATTTCTCTATCATCTAGTAGGTCCACTTGAGCACCTCTTTCTAGTAGCAGTTTGGCTGCTTTAGTTTGTCCATTTAAACATGCATGCATCAGAGCAGACACTCCATCTCCATCTTGCATATCAACTGGAGTACCTCCTTCCAAAAGCTGCTCTATTACTTCAAGTTTCCCCTCCGAACTCGCTGAAAACAGATCAAAAGACTCGCCACTTTGGCTGGCCCCGTTCTTCTCATTGAGCATACCAGGTGTGTCATGGTCCAATTTGGACTCGGAGTGAGGTAGAGAGACTCCAGTGGTTTTCTTATCTCGCTTTGCTATGTATCCGATACTAACACCAAACGATTCCACTCTCTTCCAAAATCTATTCAGTGCACCAGCGATTTTCATGAGTTTCTTGGTTCTTACAGCCATATCAACCAACTTGGTTCAGAGAAAAACATAACCTTTGATCCCAGCCCCGCCTATAGGCCTAAAGGAGGTAAAGGATCGACGCCGCCAGACTAAGCCCCGCCCCCATAGTAGAAATAATTTCTCTCCCGCTTGTGACTCGTGTAGTTCTTTGTAGTGACAAACTAAGCAATGATCTACAAGTGTCTAGGAAAAGGAGCATTGGCCTGTGTGGTCTTTGCTGACTGGTCACATCTCCTTGCATTGATGGGTACCCTTTGGTGCCTCTCGTCCCTTGTCTCAGTCGATTATAACCAGCTGAGCTAGAGTTGTTTATATGGACTCCCTAATCAGTTTCCTAAAATCATAATTCTGCTGTGCGTTAATTAAAAGGATCCCTCTCTAATCATGCTGATAATGCCATTTTGTCCATGTAGCTATCTGCTCACTTTCTGAGACGACTCACTCATTGTTGACATCTACAAGGAGGGGGAAGGAAGGTTTGATTACAGAGGTCTTCTGAATTCATTTCCGAGTCTTAAATTGAAGTGTTCCCACTATACGCAACAGTCTTACAGGGGGTTTCTGAGGAACCAGGATAGCCTCCTCCAACTGGAGCAAAGACACTTGGGTTGAAAAACTGATGACAGGGTAATGTGGTAATGTTATTGTTGTTGTCATTATTGTTGCTGTCGTTATTGTTGTTGTTGTTGTTGTTAATGATGATATTGTAGTTGATTGTGGACTGGTGTTGTACCTGTGGATACCTTAAGTTCATGCTCAAGAGTGTTTAGCATTAGTGTCTGTATAGTGAGGGATGGAGTCTTATTGTTGAGGCGGATACTTTGGTGGATCTGATAGATGCATGAAACTTGGGGTGGAGTTGGAATGGTGGCTTTAGTGACAGATGCTGTGGGTCAAGCTCTCAGAATGAGAGGAGGCTCAGGGGAGGAGTAGGGGAGGAGTCAAGATGAGAGGAGGGGAAGTGAGGGAAGGAGGCGGGAAGGAGAAAGGTAAGTGACAGCACATTATAATGAAGAGGGAGTGGAGTAGGGAGAGGAATATAGCTAAGTACTCGTGACTGAATGTACTATATAGAGTACATGTTAGGTGGTCCTCCTGTTGATGTTGTAGGTTTGTTCTCCATGGTCTCAGGTGTTTTAGTGCTAGCAGCATTTAAGTGTCTCTTCAACAAACTTGGTTGTGACTGGAGCAGTGTTCTGTGTGACAGATCCCTTCAACTCTGAGTCTTGGGTTGAGGGGGCAGGTCTTCATCCTCCTGGTGTAAGAATGGATGGTTTTACAAATAACTACCATCGTCCATATTCACCCACTTCTTCTTTTTCTCATCCCAAACAATCTGTATAATTATTGTGAAGTGGTGAAGTGGGCAACAAGAATAAACTAAATCAAATCTACTCAGTTCAGCTATATTCTTAGAAGGAACATAATCACAACAGTGAAGTGGGTTAGTAAAAGCTCTTAATGTAAATAAAATGGTGCACTGTAACATGCCTACTATAACTTAGCTGTACGTGTCTATTTCTTTGACAACTTGTGTTTCTACTAAGTATGATGGAACAGGAGTCTGAGGTTACAGAACTTCATCAAGGAAGTAAGTAGTGTAAAGAGAGTGATTCCTTTTACCAGTTACAATGTGCAACAGTGTGGTGTTTGCATACAGTGTATCTTGGCAGCATATATAGTGATGTGGCATGGGCCTCATGAGCCTCAGCAATCATCTGGTCAAAGATATATGTGGCACATCACATTTTGGCTTGCACTTTCAAGGTCCTAACTGTGATTTCCTTAATCATCACACCTGTGAGTCACTTCAGAGTTTGAGTGTAATAATTTTTGGGGTGCTTCACCCCTGTACCTACACTCATAATGACTGACCACACTGTGCACTAAATTTAGGTGGATCTGGGAAAAGGTTCAATTTCATGCAAAATATTAGACCTTCAAAATAATTAAGCATGATCCCATAGCTACCACACGACATATTTACAGGGGGAAAAATCAGTTATTGCAGTATGAGTTCTTGCTCAGATCTTCAATTTTCATTGCTACAAGTCCTCCAACCTTATACAAGATGCACCATTCATCTGCACATAAGTCTCGTTCTCAAGACCCCAAGACCTACGAGAAATCTCATGATGTGTCTCCTCTCTTGTTCGTAACTCAGTGGGAGGAGCTGGTGACATGTGGCCTCTTCTTCGTTTAGCACAAGCAATAGCAGCTGTCAAGGATCGCCAAACAGACTGCACATGATATGATCACTTCTGTGAAGTGGATGCAGCTAGTCTTCTCAGATGTACCTGCACATGTAGAGTAGTATTTACAAGCAACACAATAATTATTATCGAAGACAATAACCTCCTATCAAAGGACTTAGCTACAGTCGTTACGCAACCTTAAATTTTAATTTTTTATGACGTCATGTTTGACTTGCCACGTGGGCAATTTTTTGTTGAAGAAGTGGTAGGTAGTTCTAGC
Organism: Crambe crambe; assembly: GCA_963924555.1. NCBI lineage: Eukaryota > Metazoa > Porifera > Demospongiae > Poecilosclerida > Crambeidae > Crambe > Crambe crambe. The sequence goes on along the minus strand of OZ004593.1, from coordinate 5,144,199 downwards.
CTCTCTACTCTCCTTTAGAGCAGTTTTCAGTGGCCACGCTTGAAGTACCTATGCAGGAAAGCTGTAAAAACAAGCTATGTGTTTATGGAGTGTAGATAGCTGGGCACTCTTTTTTTAACGGGGAACTTCTGTTAGATGGATTAAAGAGCTGTACTTGGGTCTCGTTGGAAAGCGCGCTCTAGGACAACATTGGAAAGCGTGCACAATTCAATAACCAGGTATGTTAAAGATAGTTATTTTAGCAGTAGATATGTCATTTTAAAGTAGATGTATAGGTGTCGAAAAATATAATCCACGAGATTACAGAATGATAATAATAATAGAGCTACAATAAATCCATCTATCATCCTCACTTTCAATTTCAAAGTCAATTTCATCTTAAAAAACGAAGTCCATAATATCATCAACATCATGATCTCTCTCTGTGGTGTTGCAGCAGTTTCTGCATTCATATCCAGCTGAGCAAGAGTTTGCCTTCTTTCTACAATTGGTTTGCACACCTGTAACCTCTTATCAAACTCTCAAGTCTATTCCTGATGGTCTTGATGTTTTCATTAGTGTCTCACACTACAGCGAGTGAGTTATTCTTTATGGACCATCTGTAATAATTATGATAGTGACTGAAGTATTGTCCCCACAGGTGCAGAACCCAGCAGGATCTCTTTCAGTGCTTCATTGGAGGCCGTCATCCCATTTTCAAATTTTGTTCTGAACCACGGATGTCATCAAGCCATTTATGATGCTATTCTTCCACTGACAATCCCAGGTTATTGAACATAGAGTAGTGGGTGGCCGGACATTGTGTAATAAAACCTTTTGAAGTACACCGTACCCACTAATTGTAGGAATTCCAAATAGCCTGACTTCCAGTTTAAGGGTAACCCTTAGGCAGCTTTAGTATTAGCCAGTGGCTAGTTGGTTCGCCTTGTGCCCATTTTGGACACTAAAGTTATAAAAAAGGTTCCTGAAGCAGTACTTCTAGTAATAAGGAAGCAGAAAAGTGGCTTTACCTATCCCGCTGAAAAAGGACACATAATCACAGCCAGTACATACCAACAGTGTCTGAAGAACATGGGGTAACTCTGATGGTGTGAGCTTGCCTAGCTCTGGATCAGTAGTCTGACGTAGCCGACCCTTTACCTTCCTTTTCTTGGGGGCGGGGGAAGGAGAAAGGGTCTGGTGACTCTAGCATCAACGACTTGTGTCACGCATGAAAAACAACACTTGGATTCATCATGTGATATAGCCATAAACTTTTGTTTCTACCACTTTTTGGAGCCTGCCCCTTGCTTTTCTATGGGATCAAGATCGACTCGATAAGCCCTTGATGGGATCGATCGTGGCTGTAGCTAGCTGTTTCGAGTAAGATGAGAAGTTATCAGCAGGTGGATCAATTGACTTATACGGCATCATGAGGCTAGGGGAGCGAGCATTAGGTGTATGGGACGTACTATTCAAACACTGTTGTGACTCCAAGGCTCTTGTCACTTGATCCCCACTTCTTAGACTCTCCAAGAATTCTCCTTTCTCTAACTACTGCTTTTCACGCAAATTACTTGCGCACGGTTTATGATTGCCATGATGTAATGTTCAAAAATGACACAAGTTGTATATGCTAGAGTCACCAGACCCTTTCTCCTTCCCCCCACCCCCAAGAAAAGGAAGGTAAAGGGTCGGCTACACCAGACTACTGGATCAGCTTCTAAGGCCATGATCAGATTTTTGAGGTGAAATAGCCTTAACTCTCTGGCACTATAAAGGCTGATTTATGCAATTATGTCCTTGTTTTTGGAAAAGTAACCAGCCACCTAGGTGTATGGCTAGGATCTGCAAGTACCCTTGTTATATCCCTTCTGCAGGTTTGACAGATTACTCCATCTTCAGGGACATCAAGGCTTGATATGTACCTGTAACCCTCTACATTTTTCCACTTGGATGGCGTATTCAGATGGACTTTTCCATGGCAGAGGTAGCAAGCTTCTGTGAGGCTGGTGGTCTGCTCTGTCATTGCACTATAGCTATATGTATTAGTGTACTGATAACCTTTTTTAATGATAAAATATTACCATGTATATTCGTTTGTTCCTTCTCTCCCTCAGAATACACTCAGCAGCAGTTGAAATACTAATAGGATTGTTTACCTACTTATCAACCTACATACAATTATAAACCACAAGTACACTTACCTTAACCACTTTCAGCTGCACAGTGAATGCAGCTGGACTTTGCACGCGCTAAGTACATGCTGCCGATCGTGCACAAGTCCATACTTGGATGATTGTAAGCTAAGGATGTCTGAATAGTGTTGGAGAAAGTAAAGCTTTAGATCTGTGTCGGAAAATATTATACCACGCTAGTTAGTACATCCTTTCAAAACAGGTATGTTGCGTGTTTGGTGCCCGTGCAAGTGGATTTTGGCAGTTGTAAGCGATTAAGTGCGTTAATAGTGTACTAGGAAGGTTGTGTGTCCTCGCTAACAAATTTCAAGTCCAAGAATGCACAGGTAACGGAATAAGAAAACGTTTTCTAGAGGTGCTGTTTTGATTCACCGTGCACCTACGGCAAGAATTGACATTTCCGGTAAAATTAAATTTCAATGGGGCTCAATTGACTTCCGGTTTGGTTGCGTAACGACTGGCTATGAGAAACAAAACAATGATCATTTGCTAGCTGATGATGTTCATGATCTGTATATAGGAGAAGGCCAGAATAGTAACAAGTTAGCTAGTCATTTGTAGCTAGTATAAAGTTAACCAAGTTCTACAACCAAGACTCTAAAAGTTGGGCCGCACTTCTGTGCTAATATAAAGGTAGCTAGCTTCTCACCATTTCCTTTGAGCATAGTACTGGAAGCAGAGGGAGAGGAGCTGGTACTATTCGATGCTGACATGATCAGGAGTTGAGTCACGGTTCTGTTACCTCTGTCATGCATGTGTAGCTGCCTTCATGTTCAGCACTGAGCTGATGAATTGTCAGAGTTGAAATGATAGACTATTTTCAAAGCCATTGGGGAAGATGAGTGATTTATTAGAACCAGCACTGACTGTGACAGTATATTTAGAAACGTTGATGAAACTTGCTCCATAGCTTGTCCAAACAGGAGGATTAAAAGTGGTTTATATAGCCATGGACACTGGCGTAGGAACAGGGGGGACCACAGGGGCCAGGGCCCCCCTATTATTTTCAGACAGGGGGCAGGGCCCCCCTTATTATTGATTGCATAATTGCTTACAACACTGCATAATACTTCACTACTTCACAGCTGTAATAAAAGTGAAATCTACAAAGGCATGTTTCAGGAAGTAGATGAACTGATTAGATATTTCCAGTCACTTCAGCCACAGCAGAACGCTTCCCTTCATCAAATGAAAACTTAGCTATATAACAAGCACTATATATGACTGAATGTCAATTGAACAACTATTATAACTAGTTATACATGAAGAATTAGCCGAAGAATAAATTACTTTGGAGTTTGATTTTTTTTTAAGAACCTCGCAGGGCAGGGACACAGATTCCTCTCCTGAAAATCCTATAGATGTTGGCACTCCCTCTATTATCGCTGCAGCATATGAATTTCGAATCACATTTTTAAAAAATAGCTTAAAAGTTCACAGTCTATCTTTCTGACTCCTCAAGGGATGAATAGCTAAGTGTGATACCCAGGTGAACAGTTTCTCTATTACGTATGTCAGCATTCACAAACCAAGAGGTTACGTACAACTAGCTCAAGCTAGTATAAACCATAACAGTTAGCTACTGTTATCACATCATTACATCATTACCATTAGGAAGGATAGCTAATGAGAATTATAGGTAGATTTTGATGAATAGCTAGCACATCATTGAACTAAGTCCTATATTCAAAACTTACTTGGAAATTGCACGTCATATTTTCTTGTTCGATATGAAACCAGAATTGAATACGTAGCGTCGCAAGAGTAATTCTCAGCATCCATGTAGTCCAGCTGATGAATGATCAGTCTGCTAGTTCTGGTACCATCTGCACCGAGGATTGAGAATTTGTTGGAATCTCGCAGAGTTACCTGGCCTTTTCTCCACCGCCAGTTGAAAGATCCTTGGAGTGGTACTGTGCATATTAATGCCAGTGACCCTCTGGCAAGATCTTCAGCATTCGGGTGAAATGTCTGAATCTTTAATTGAGGGATTCGAAATAACACAACACCTGGAATGAAATCTGACTGCAAGTCTTTGCAGAACCTGATTTCACTCAAGAGGAAGAACCAGTGCACTTCGTATAGTCCCCTGAATGTCCATCTGAGGAGAATACTTCCACTGGAAAATGGTGTTCTAGGACGTAAAATGACCTTCTTACGAGTAGTATCATCTTTAGATAACTCATCATTGTCCAGCAAGTAAAAATCGATCAACTCTGTAGAGGGAATGTTTGGATCTGTGGTTGTTGGATTAGAAGTTCGATACAACTGCATATTTGGCATGCTAATATTCTGTCCTGGGTAGTTCAGTATGTAGAGATCAATAGCTGTTATCTGTATAAATGGGTCTTGCATTTCAAAGGATATGTATGGACCACCACTAGAATTCCATGCAATAAAACTTCTTTTTATCTTCAGTGTTGTTGAGGTTTGGACGTTGTGGACCTAAGACACCATCCAGTAACACGTTTGTCCCATTACAAAGAGTGACAGGATTATTGGCACGATCCAAAGAGCAGTCAGGCAAGTCCGGAGTAATGGAGGTGACTCCTCGAAATGTAGATGGAGATAAACGCATAGATGTCACATAAGCTATAGAAAAGTTAATTAACAACAAAAGCTACTGAATAGCTACTTCAATATAACCCATATCTCCACTCACATGTATCACTACACAGCTGTCCCTTCACCATCATGACTAAATTCAATATCAGCAGTATACTGGTATTCATTACCATTTTTAGACTTTCGAGCCACTAAACTGAGACCTATAGCTAAATTATGATCCTTTAGTGAAGCGGTTTTATGCATGTATTTTGTGTAGCTTTTCATAACAGACAGATAAACATAGCTAGTTACATGTGTGCATAATCCAGCTAAGGAACTCAAAACAGACTGATAAGCAGCTGCATGTGTGTGTAAACTAGCTAGGGAGGTTGTCCCATATGAATGGTTGTGTCATAACAACATATTGAAAGTTGAAAATCCTATAGATTTGGCAGCACAAACACAACTATTGCATTATAACTATATAACAGAAAAGTTGTTATTGCATAACTGCATTTTTTAAAATTAGCTAATAAGTTGAAAGTTGTCTTGCATTGTTAAGTGTATACAACTACCTACCTACAACAGTTACTCTTAATTATTAGTAGTACACTCTTAATATTCATGACCCTCTCTCTGGTCAAGAGGTATGAGATGACAAGTTCAGTTGACGTGGGTGGTAGCAATCTCAGCGTACTCAGGAGCAGGGAGATTGACCTTCACCATTTCATATGCCTGGTTCCGCTCAAGACTAATAATATCCTAACATGAAGAGGAGACTAGCTAATAATTAACTCAATAGACATGATATGGCACCAAGCCTTGCCTTAACTGTTCTAGCATGAGCTTCCTGAGTGGTACTTGCCTCCTCACTGATTTAATACGAAGGTACAAGTTACTACAGAAACCAGTATGCTTCTTTTCACACCTTACCCATTAACAGGTATGCCCATTTCTGTGGTACTTTTAAGTTCAAGTTCATGTCTTTGTACTTTATTACTGAGTTCCATTCCTTAAGATAAATGACAAGATATACCACTAGTCCACAATAATACAGTGACTTATAGCATGCAGAATGGCCCAATAAATCATGAACATACGATCAAAAGATAAAGCTAGAAAGCACATAGCTAGCTAATAGGCAGAAGTAGCTCACAATGTGGTCAAGCCTAGTCCTAACCGTTTTTCCTTCCACAGATGTAAGCAATGGTGGTTGCAATAGGAAGGACACACACCAGCAGGACCAGTGATAGTGCAATGAAAATAATGGCAGTGGTATCCAGTCCAGCACTAGGAACTGCAGCAGCTGCTGGATATGATCATACAGTCATCAGTAGCTATAGCTACATAGATACGATACTGATAGTTTTGCTTGTGTATGTGGTTATGATAACTGATCAATTAAAAGCAGTGCACAGATTACTCAAGAGGTTTTCAAATTGATAGCTAGCAACATCTTATATGGCAATCTACTTTTAAGTGTAGCTATTAGCTAGTTCAGCAGGTGTCAATAATAATTATGATGTAGCTAGCTATAAACTAACTTCTCTGAAAAAAGCACTTTCCATGGCTAAATAATCTGAAAGGTAAGGTACATACCAGTGTCAGTGTTACTTCTTTGGCAAATGGTCATGGTCGTGATCACTAAGAAAATTTAAGAAGCTCACATGCATTATGTTAATGTATTCAGTAAGACTGACGTACTCCTTGAAGAAGATGTGTTATTTCCGATACTGTTTACTGCCACAATATAATAGGTGTAGCATACGTTCTCCATTAACCCACTTATTAACACATTGCCTGTGAGTGATAGAGACGTCTCATTCCTATTACCTTCAGAGTCCTCCAGCACTAATGTGTACTTCATCACTGGGTATGCTGGACATGCCGTGGCCTCCTGCAAAGGTAAAACATCTTTTAAGACATGGTAGCTAAGTCATAGTTTGTTCACATTGAATTGAACTCTCAGAGTGACACTCCCATCAGCCTTAGCTAGAGAGTGTTGGGAGTGAGTCCTCCACAGCTGACATGTCAGGTAGTGAGGGGAGACTCCCAGTGATTATCTCACTTGGATTACCCATCCCAGCATCATTCCTTGCAGTGACTTGGAAGCTGTAGACATCACATGGTCTAACCCTATCATTATCAGTGAAGATGTAGTGCTGTGTCTGTATGTCTGTCCTCATCAGCACTGGTTCAGAACTGGAGCTGTTGAGGTTGAATATCGTCAGGTTGAAGTACAGGGTCACTCCAGGAGGGGTGGGAGGAGAGGACCAACTAACTCTGAAGGAGTTGACTATGAGTGATGTGAGCATAACATCAGTAGGAGGTGAGGGGGGACCTGTGAATTACGAATGCAGCCATCAACAATCAATGAACAGTATATACACTTACCATAAATGGTCACATTCACTCGTTGGCCCCTAGTTCTGACTCCATTATTATCTTGAGCTATACAGTCAATGTAGTTTATTAGTTGGACTGTTGTGGCATTTACAACTAGTTGAGATGAATGATCGCTCAATTCTCTCACTGTGATGCCACGTTGACGGAGTAACTCAACATCCACACTATCACTTGTCAGTAACTCTCTGTCAAGTAGTGGTGAGACAAACACAGCCCATAATACACCATGTCCCACAACCACTGAGCAGTTGAGCTGGAATTGTGATCCAACAGGAGATATCACATGTCTTGGTCCTGGGTCCTCTACAAATACTGAGGAAGCTACAGAAGGATAAGAAGACTAGCTCTAACTCATAGCTAATTATAAGTTGCAAACCTTTTGCTACAATTACTGAGACAGTTATCATCAAAAGGAAGATCTTGTTAGTTGGCAGAATCATTTCCTTTCTCAGGAGTTCAGTTGGCTAATTATGATCATCTAATCTCATGTGAGAATCACAGATGAAAAACAAATACATGTTCGTGTGTCAGTAAGGTAGCACATAATAACAATTAAAAGTTATATTAGCTATGTGTGCAATGAGTGATTTTTATTACAGTAAAGTTACTAAATGCACAGCTGTTAAACTGCTTTATGTAACCAGTAGCTAAATTCTTAATTAAGGCTCATGACCCTCTGGTCAAGATTAGTACTGTGAGATGACAAGTTCAATTGACATGGGTTTGTGGGGAATCTCGGCATACTCTGGAGCAGGGAGATTGACCTTCACCATTTCATATGCCTGGTTCCGCTTAAGACTAATAGTATCCTAACATGAAAAGGTGATTTAGTTAATTCAATACACATGATATGACACCAAGCCTTGCCTTAACTGTTCCAGCATGAGCTTCTTGAATGGTACTTGCCTCCTCACTGATTTAATACGAAGGTACAAGTTAATACAGAAACCAATGTGCTTCTTTCCACAACTTACCCATTAACAGGCATGCTCATTTCTGTGGTACTTCCAGGTTCATGTTTGTTGAGTTGCATTCCTTCTTGCAGAATAAAATGAATAAAAGACATACCACTAGCCCACAATGATACAGCTAGCAGAATGGCCCAATAAATTTTGAACATACCTAATAGGCAGGAGTATAACTATAACAATATGGCCAAGCTTAGTCCTAACCATTTTTCCTTCCACAGATGCAGGACCAGTGATAGTGCAATGAAGACAATGGCAGTAGTGTCCAGTCCAGCACTAGGAACTACAGTAGCTGCTGGATATGATCACACAGATAATTTTGATGACGTTCATTGTACAGTTTCAAGTCAGCAAGATTCGTTATTATACAAGTGTTGTATGTGGTTATATATCATATTGAAAGCAGTATAAAGATTACTCAAATTAATAGACAGCCAACATCTTATGTGGCAATCAACTCAATATAAACTAACTAAAAAACGGTGACAATAACAATAATTATTACTAACTGTTATGCAATTATCACTCATGACGTAATCTTGTATCACGTGTTCACTCCTTGATTAGTAAAGTCTGAGAAACTATTATTATGCTGCCCGGTGACATCTACAGTAGGTGCTAATAATAATAGCTATGATGTAGCCAGCTATTGTAATATTAGTACGTATCTTATTATCATCACACTATGCATTATTTTATGATTCATGTGATCACTCACGTGATCTCTTGAGAGCTAGCTAGCTAGGAGAAATCAGCAACCAGCAACATCTTATGTGGCAATCAACTTATACCCTTCATTTGATGTATAGCCATCTCTTGAAAAACCACTTTCCATGGCCAGAAATGTGATATTTCTGATAGGTAAGGTACGTACCAGTGTCTTTGTTACTTCTTTGGCAAATGGTCATGGTCGTGACATCAGTGATCACTATGAAAATTTAAGAAGCTCATGTTAATGTATTCAGTAAGACTGACTTACTTATACTCCTTGAAGAAGATGTGTTATTTCCGATACTGTTTACTGCCACAATATAATAGGTGTAGCATATGTTCTCCATTAACCCACTTATGGACCCACTGCCTGCGAGTGATAGAGACGTCTCATTCCTATTACCTTCAGAGTCCTCCAGCACTAATGTGTACTTCTATGCTGGCATCCTGCAATGGTAAAACATCTTTTACAACTTGGTAAATAGTTCACTATTCACATTAAATTGAACTCTCAGAGAGTGTTGGAGTGAGTCCTCCACAGCTGACATGTCAGGTAATGAGGGGAGACTCCCAGTGATTATCTCACTTGAATCACCAATCTCAACATCATTCCTTGCAGTGACTTGGAAGCTGTAGACATCACATGGTCTAGTTATATTGTTATCAGTGAAGATGTAGTGCAATGTCTGTATGTCTGTCCTCATCAGCACTGGTTCAGAACTGGAACTGTTGAGGTTGAATATCATCAGGTTGAAGTACAGGGTCACTCAAGGAGGGGTGGGAGGAGAGGACCAACTAACTCTGAGGGAGTTGACTGTGAGTGCTGTGAGCATAACATCAGTAGGAGGTGAAGGTGGACCTGTGAATTCAAACTCATCTTCAAATTCTGCATGTGTTATAGTGCAAAGTTTTGTACCATAAATTGTCACATTCACTCGTTGGCCCCTAGATCTGCTTCCACTGACAGGATCTACATCTATACATTCTATGTAGTTTACTAGTTGGACTGTTGTGGCATTTACAACTAGTTGAGATGAATGATTGTTGTTCAATTCTCTCACAGTGATGCCACGTTGACGGAGGAGGGTCTCCTCAAAGCCACTGTAACTTCGTAACTCTCTGTTTAATTGTGTGACAAACACAGCCCATGTTATATGATGTCCCACAGCCACTGAGCAGTTGAGCTGGAATTGTGATCCAACAGGAGATATCACATGTCTTGGTCCTGGGTCCTCTACAAATACTGAGGAAGCTACAGAAGGATAAGAAGACTAACTCTAACTCTTAGCTAATTATAAGCTGCAAACCTTTTGCTACAATTACTGAGACAGTTATCATCATAACTGTGAAAAGGAAGACCTTGTTAGTTAGCAGAATCATTTCAGGAGTTCCCATCACTACAAAACTGCACACCATTAATTTTTGTCCCGGGAAGTGGATTGAAGTTGCTTACTCCAACATGAATATCACATCTCAGTAATGTCCTTCCTCTTGGACAATGGCTTCATCACCACCCAGCAGCTTCCCAGGACGTCTATAGGATATATGTAGTTTAAATTCACCAAATGCTTTCGCCTTAAAAAGTCCTACAAAAATTAATGAACCATAGCTACATAGATTATGATTCCCCTTGACAACACGTTTGGTCTTTTGCTGCTGGCCATGGTATCATCCAGGTCCCGGCTGATGGGACTTTTCGCTGTCCCTGTGATAATCAGGATCGCTCATATATTGCATTGGTAATAACTACTTCTGTGATGGTGACTACAATGGTGCACTGTGGGATGCCATGGACTGCACCACCAACTGCTGCAATCCTCCGTGGTTCAGTGCTGTGGTATAATACCACAGCACTCAAGTGAATGGAAGTTCCACACCTCCACTGTAACTAAAAATTAAATTTGTTAATCAACTTAATACATGACTAGTATCTAAGAGTTTTACCTTTAACATCGTCAAACAGAGAATCTAAAGTGCATGATGAACTACAGTAGCTATGTACTGTTGGTTCATATCAGGGAGCTACTCCATGGAGAAATAACTGATCATAGCAATACACAGAAGTAATAGCTATCAATGACTTCATACAACAACTCATGAATAATTTCATAATAATTCAATCTACTTCTGCAGCACTGGAGTGTTAAAGAAGAAGATTTTTGTTAATAATTATTATAGCTGAATTAATTTTTAAAAAATAACACACACTAGCTAATAATTAGCTATTATGACTAAAAGCTTAACAATGTCAAACAGAGAATCTAAAGTCCACGATAAAATTAATGACTTCTTTTTGTACAGTATGTCTCTGAAATTTGTAAGGCAATTTTCGGGTCAAACACTGACACAGCATCTGCCAGTGACTGCCAAGTAGGACAAATAGTGACTTGTTTTAGCCAGAGTTTAACCATTTCACGCAAGCAGTCCCGTGCTCTATTATAGTCATGCCCAATGTTGGAGAGTTGATCAGGTGATATACGCAGCAAAGTACCAATGTTCTCCCACTCACATGCTATGGGGAACAGGATGCGAAAGGTTTCACTAAGTGTGGGTTCATCTTGACTCCACAAAGGCTGATGAGGTTCAGGAGGGTCCTTGATAGGAAATGATGTAGTAGCCACAGAGGGTGGACTAATGCTGGACTGAGCACCTGCAAAGAAATGCAATATGTAGCATGATTCAGTGGTCTCCCGAGTAGCTGTGTATAAATTTCCTTTGATGTGGTTATGAAATGCCAACACATCCTTTTATGTGGAAAACAATCCCTATTCCATACTTCATAAGATTACTGCATGTGCAATCTGATCATGTGATTTTTAAGACTTACTTGGGACTATGACATTGAAGTAGCACTCCATGTCTAGTCCATCCACTCTTAGCTTGATTGGGTTGGAGCGTTCAGTGGAAGGATCCAGTTGAATTGGAAGAAACTGAATGGAAAGTCTTGGAGGATAATCAGGACACTCTGAGATATCTCGGTGCAATTGTTCAGGAAGATGAATCTCTCTCTTTGAGATCTACATTTTGTAAAAAGTTACCTAGTGCATGGGCAATGTGCACCAAATCAGATTGGGCTGGCAATGCTAATTCAGTTTCTGTTATATACCTTATTAGGTTCTTTTTCAAAGATAACCTTCCATCCCATTCCATCGGCCACTGAAAGACTAACTTCTTCTGATATTAGCTGAGAAGCGACTGCATTTACTTTCCAGTCTTCTCCAGTTTTCTCCATGACTTTGTCACAATGCTGCACATGTCATGATATTATCAGTTAGACTTCAGGAGAGAAGCATGCATACCTTTGTATACACTTCACTGTATAAACACATGCAGAAGATTGCCGAGTTGTGGGATAAACTTCTGTACAACCTTGCAGAGTAATAGAATGTGTTTCCTAAAGAAGAAAAGAAGTGAACTCTGAACATAAAATTATGACAGCATCATTACCTTTAGACTTCTTTGATTCTGAAGGCTGTGATGTCCTTTTTCTTTTTCCCGCCATTTTCAAACAAAAATGCCTCAAGGTGATCTCTCCTACCTGGTATCCAGGTTTGAACACCCCCTTGGTACCCTCTATCTCCTTGAAGACATACACTGGACCAGACTCCCTGAATTCAGGAGTGGTACTGGCTGAGAGGAACACCATGTCCTCACAGTCCTCCTCACTCTCCAGACGAGCATAGTGGTGGATCTCGAGTGTCACATCTCTCTGGAACTTCACTCTTCTGTTGGATTTGATCAGGTAAGCAGGACTGGCCGACTCGAAATCGTCTGGTAGCTCAAATGGTCCAGTGAAGCAAGGATGGACGAGTAGAGTGACAGGTTCTTCCCCATCACTTAGCGAGTCCTCAGGAATATACATACGTATTCCCATTCCATTGAGAATAACTTCTTCGAATGCAACTTCTTCTTGTGTGATCATTTCCTGATCAAGTACAATTCCAGGAGGCACTGGATAACTTTCTGCAAATAAAAGTAACAACAGCATGACTGTATGTGGGAGTGCTAGCTGAATATTTCAGGCAGCAGAATAATTACTTACAGAGGGATAATTATGTTGTATATGGCAAATGTTTGTTTGGGGGGTAGGTTTCATACACTTGAATTTTAGCAGAACCATGAACAATGAACTCACCTTCAAGACAGTGGGTTGCTTTGGTCACTTCATATGTAATCTGTACACCTTCCTTCTGTAAGAATTTTACAGTTTCAATATGTCCAGACTGAAAAGCCAACATGGGGGCAGAATCTCCATTGTTATCCCTTAAGTCCACTTGAGCACCTCTTTCAAGCAACAGTTTGACTACTTCAGTTTGTCCCATATTGCTAGCCCACATTAGAGGAGACTGTCCATTATTATCCTGTAAATCCACTTGAGCACCTCTTTCAAGCAAGAGTTTGACTACTTCAGTTCGTCTGTGATTTCGATGATTAATTGCCTTTCTCATAGTCAAACTCCAAAAATCCATTGCATAATAATTTAAGAGCACCTTTTCAAAAAATTGTTCTAAATTGGTATTTGCCCACACTAGAGCAGACATTCCATCATCATCCTGCAGGTCTACTTGAGCACCTCTTTCTAGTAGCAGTTTAGCTACTTCAGTTTGTCCAGTCATACTTGCCCACATTAGAGCAGACACTCCATTACTATTCTGTAGGTCCACTTGAGCACCTTTTTCAAGCAATAGTTTGACTAGTTCAGCATGTCCTAACAAACTTGCCGTTACTAGAGCACACATTTCTTCATCATCTAGTAGGTCCACTTGAGCACCTCTTTCTAGTAGCAGTTTGGCTGCTTCAGTTTGTCCATTTGCACATGCATGCATCAGAGCAGACACTCCATCTCCATCTTGCATATCAACTGGAGTACCTCCTTCCAAAAGCTGCTCTATTACTTCAAGTTTCCCCTGGGAACTCGCTGAAAACAGATCAAACGACTCGTCATTTTGGCTGGCCCCGTTCTTCTCATTGAGCATACCAGGTGTGTCATGGTCCAATTTGGACTCGGAGTGAGGTAGAGAGACTCCAGTGGTTTTCTTATCTCGCTTTGCTATGTATCTGATACTACCACCAAACGATTCCACTCTCTTCCAAAGTCTATTCAGTGCACCAGCGATGTTTCCGAGTCTCTTGGTTCTTATAGCTAGAGCCATAATTATTTCCAGAGAAAAACATAACCTTCGACCCCAGCCCCGCCTAGTCTGGCATAGCACCGCCCACCGACTTGAGTAGTGGTCTGGTGACATACAATACGAGTTGTGCCGTTTAGCAGGAAAACTGCTAAATCAATGAATATCATTAAATGACGTTTAATGACGTAAAATTACGCAAACACTTGGCGCCTTTTCCTGTAAGTGTTCGCGCGCTAAAATTGTACCTGCCATCGCGCCATGCGTGCCAATTAAATTAAGAATAACTATGACAACTGTGATGTCACTGGCTGATTATAATACCGCTTCCTACGACACTTCCTGTTAGTAACGCGCGTGCGCATTAGAATCCGCCGGCACAACTCGTTGTTTTGTATGTCACCAGACCACCTACTCAAGTCGGTGGGCGGTGCTGTGCCAGACTAAGCCCCGCCCCCACTGTAGAGATCCCCAAATTAATCTATATAATTGGCGAGCGAGCGAAGCAGTCTACACGCCAGCGTACATTTACAATACTTTTTGTATTACATGATGACGTCATAATTTTTGAGAAAATGGCCGCTGAGGTACATCTCTTGAGCTCGGGTATATATAAGTGTATGTTTAATATAATCCTTAGCCTGCAATAGCAGCTAAGGTTTTGAAATCAAAATCGAATGGGCAGGGGTCGTCACGCCTAAAAGTCGTTGACAACCGATGGGCCACGCCCACAAAATTCCAGCCTCCGCAGTCTAGCTCCTTGCAGCCTCCCTTCTCGGTAGACAGAGGTCGAGCTGGATCCGCTCGTCACCCAAGACACCCACCATGCCCTACTGTGTCTTCTTCTTAAAAAAAAAAAAAAAAAAAAAGAGTGTTGAAAGCAAAGATCAAAGTTTGATCAAAGCAAAACCACTTATGACTCATCACTTCAAAGTTCCGATTTGACCGCTCTATTGTTCTCAGAGATTTTTTGAGATAGATAAGGCCGCCAAATGCCGCCAATTCCAATTTTACATCTATTTAAGCGAGTTTTCCCATTTAAACGACTAATGTGCAAAATTGCACGCTTTTGGGATATAAATATCGCGATTTTCCATTTTGACCAATATTAGTACAGTGTGGGGCTTCGCTCGCTTCCAGTCTAATCGCCAGCGTGCATCCGGTTGTATTTACGCAATACAATTTCATTTACATGCTCATCACGCAGAATATACGGACACTAGGATACTAGGAAATTTTCATGACCTTGTATCTCTGGATTCTGTCAACAAGACTTGGGCGGCAGTTTTAGGCCGGCACAGATGACCTTCAAGCCATGTCTCAATTTCAAGTGTATTGTTGGATTATAGGGCCATTTCCTATAAACAAGTTATTTCATTTTGATACTAGGTACATTCTATAGAGGAATACTTACTGCATGTATAAATCCAACAATCATTTCCGTTCAAACATAATAACACAGTATAAATGACACCACATCTTTGCCACAAATAAATCACAATACACACTATAATGACTACAGTCTTGACAGCTTTGTTTCTTGAATTTCTACCACAGTGCCTGCAGTGATCAATGACAAGTAAAGTACATCAGAGTAAACGTGGCCCCTGCTACATTTGTGTCATAAGGAGAGCGTGCAGTATACACATTCAGAGAATATGGAACAAATGTTAATTTTGGATCCAATGTCAAGCTTGCTATAACCGAGTAGCAGGAAATATAAATTTTCACCCAGGACCGAAGGCCTAAACCAGTAACTACTGGTATATTAAACTGCAATGCAAAACAGGGTCTACAGGCATACTAACATAGCCACACCTTCTAACAGGGAAATAACTGGTGGTGTTCACTGTGAATAACACAGTAAACACACTTTCAAGGAACACTACATTCAGGTTTACAGTACCTTGCAACTTGCAAGCTCATAGGGAGTGAATGTGTATCAGATCCAACACAGAGAACAGTACTCTAAATATTGCCCATCACCCGACATATCAACCCTTATTTGAGCCAGATCAGTAATGAACAGTCTACCCTATCAAAGTAGACATGAAAATTATTTGAGACAGATGAAAAATTCTAACTTGAGAATGATTCTAACACTGCTATGATTATATTAAACATACACTTATATATACCCGAGCTCAAGAGATGTACCTCAGCGGCCATTTTCTCAAAAATTATGACGTCATTATGTAATACAAAAAGTATTGTACACCCATTTTCACTTCACTTTGAACGTGCTCCGGGAAGCGTATGGTTTGTTTTTTCAAGGCTGTTTCAATGGGCATCAATGGAACCCACAAAGCATAAACTTCCCATAAGATTTTGGAAGGTTATGCTTTGTACGTGCCGTTTAATGTTTATTGAAACTGCCCGAAAAAACAAACCATACGCTTCCCGGGGCACGTTCAAAGTGAAGTGAAAATCGGTGTAAATGTACGCTGCGCTGGCGCGTGGCGTGTAGACTGCTTCGCTCGCTCGCCAATTATATCCCCCCGGCCTTGCCTACCAAAAGCGTGCAATTTTGCACATTAGTCGTTTAAATGGGAAAACTCGCTTAAATAGGTGTAAAATTGGAATTGGCGGCATTTGGCGGCCTTATCTATCTCAAAAAAATCTCTGAGAACAATAGAGCGGTCAAATCGGAACTTTGAAGTGATGAGTCATAAGTGGTTTTGCTTTGATCAAACTTTGATCTTTGATTTCAACACTCTTTTTTTTTTTTTTTTTTTTTAAGAAGAAGACACAGTAGGGCATGGTGGGTGTCTTGGGTGACGAGCGGATCCAGCTCGACCTCTGTCTACCGAGAAGGGAGGCTGCAAGGAGCTAGACTGCGGAGGCTGGAATTTTGTGGGCGTGGCCCATCGGTTGTCAACGACTTTTAGGCGTGACGACCCCTGCCCATTCGATTTTGATTTCAAAACCTTAGCTGCTATTGCAGGCTAAGGGTTATGGTCGAGTTTTAGCCCAAAATGAAGTTTGTCCAGGATACTCCAGCCACTTCGGAATCGATTCCACCTTTTGAGAGGACTCCATAATCGAGTTTTTGGACCTTGCTGATGAGCGTGAAGAAAGTGACATCAGTTTCAAGTTGTGAGTTTGTAGAGCTTTTTGGAGAGTCATGAGGGGTTGTAGCTTATCGTAATGAGGCTGTACTACTCCCTTTTTGGTAGGGAAAGCTTGTCCCTAAGTCGTGGTTGTATTCTTAGAGTTGGTTGTATTGTATTCTTCTTTTTATTGTGGCCATTATTTGCAAGAAAAGGGATGTGACTCGTATAATTAGCAAAAAAAGGTGTGGCTTCCATTATTGTGGCATAGTTGGCAGGAAAAATGGTGTGTCTCCCATTATTGTGGTATTATCGGCAAGAAAAGGGTATTATTAGCAGCAAGAACTCCTTTAATTAGCAAGAAATTAGTGAGATAAGGTGTGTCTCCCATTATTCAGCAATTATTAGCAAGAAATGGGAACTCCCATTATGTGGTTTAATTAACAAGACATTTATTTTAAAAAAAAGGAGTGAATCTCCCATTATTGTTGGTAGGAAAGGGCATTATAGTCGTTTAATTGTCAAGGAAGGGGTGTGGCTTCCATTATGGTGCTGGAAAAGGCGTGTATAATATTAGTGAGAAAAGGGGTGGCTCCCAGAATCAGGGTATAATTGGTGTGGTTCCCATTATCGTGGTATAATTAGAAAGAAAAGTTCCCATTATTGTGGTTATGAAGTGTGTGTCTCCCATTATTGTGGTATAATCAGCAAGTTATAAGTGCCATTATTGTGGTAAGGAAGAAAAAGGTGTGGTTTCCATTATTGTGGTATAATTATTGTGGTTTAATTAGCAAGAAAAGTTCCCCATATTGTGGTTATGAAGTGTGCGTCTCCCATTATTGTGGTATAGTCAGCAAGTTATTAGTGCCATTATTGTGGTAAGGAAGAAAAGGGTGTGGTTTCCATTATTGTGGTATAATTATTGTGGTTTAATTAGCAAGAAAAGTCCCCCATATCGTGGTTATGAAGTGTGCGTCTCCCATTATCGTGGTATAGTCAGCAAGTTATTAGTGCCATTATTGTGGTAAGGAAGAAAAGGGTGTGGTTTCCATTATTGTGGTATAATCAGCGGTTTAATTAGAAAAGTCCCCATATCGTAGTTATAAAGTGTGCGTCTCCCATTATTGTGGTATAGTCAGCAAGTTATAAGTGCCATTATTGTGGTAAGGAAGAAAAGGGTGTGGTTTCCATTATTGTGGTATGATTAGCAATTATTGTGGTTCAATTAGCAAGAAAGTCCCCCCATATCGTGGTTATGAAGTGTGCGTCTCCCATTATTGTGGTATAGTCAGCAAGTGGTAAGGAAGAAAAGGGTGTAGTTTCCATTATTGTGGTATAATTAGCAATTATTGTGGTTTAATTAGCAAGAAAAGTCCCCCATATAGTGGTTATAAAGTGTGCGTCTCCCATTATTGTGGTATAGTCAGCAAGTTATTAGTGCCATTATTGTGGTAAGGAAGAAAAGGGTGTGGTTTCCATTATTGTGGTATAATTAGTGGTTTAATTAGCTAGAAAAGCCCCCATATCGTGGTTATGAAGTGTGCGTCTCAGCAAGTTATTAGTGCCATTATTGTGGAAGGGTGTGGTCTCCATTATTTTGGTATAATCAGTGGTTTAATTAGCTAGAAAAGCCCCCATATCGTGGTTATGAAGTGTGCGTCTCAGCAAGTCATTAGTGCCATTATTGTGGAAGGGTGTGGTCTCCATTATTGTGGTATAATCAGTGGTTTAATTAGCTAGAAAAGCCCCCATATCGTGGTTATGAAGTGTGCGTCTCAGCAAGTTATTAGTGCCATTATTGTGGAAGGGTGTGGTCTCCATTATTGTGGTATAATTAGTGGTTTAATTAGCTAGAAAAGTCTCCATATCGTGGTTATGAAGTGTGCGTCTCCCATTATTGTGGTATAGTCAGCAATTATTGGTGCCATTATTGTGGTAAGGAAGAAAAGGGTGTGGTTTCCATTATTGTGGTATAATTAGTGGTTTAATTAGCAAGAAAAGTCCCCCATATCGTGGTTATGATGAAGTGTGCGTCTCCTAGTCAGCAAGTTATTAGTGCCATTATTGTGGTAAGGAAGAAATGGGTGTGGTTCCCATTATTGTGGTATAATTAGTGGTTTAATTAGCAAGAAAAGTCCCCCATATCGTGGCTATGATGAAGTGTGCGTCTCCCATTATCGTGGTATAGTCAGCAAGTTATTAGTGCCATTGTTGTGGTAAGGAAGAAATGGGTGTGGTTCCCATTATTGTGGTATAATTAGTGGTTTAATCAGCAAGAAAAGTCCCCCATATCGTGGTTATGATGAAGTGTGCGTCTCCCCTAATCGTGGTATAGTCAGCAAGTTATTAGTGCCATTGTTGTGGTAAGGAAGAAATGGGTGTGGTTCCCATTATTGTGGTATAATCATAGATATAAGAGGTTTACGGGATTGGAAACGGATCACGTGCTCTCGTTAGCAACTAACAACCGAGGCGCGTTGACAGCTGAATGACATAGCACTTTTGTCAAAGTTGCTGTTCTGACAAGATCCGTGAGGTAAGACTTATGCCAATGATACTATAATACACTAGGGCATAGATTTACTGTATGAAATAAATTTCAGCTCAGATTTTCAAGTTTATTCCTACAAATACTACTGTAGTGGTTAATGGGACTGTAATCCCTCTCACGCTTGATGGAATCAATTGCTGTTGCCCATTTTCTGATCAAAAGGCATGTAAACTTTAGCTACATGGAATAGTAATGTTGGTTTTTGTATTAGCTGACATATATTGTCTCTAGCATTTGCAAGTGGTGTTAAAACTGTAATCCCTCTCCCAAGAAATAGATTAACAATATTGCAACTGTATTAGTGATTTCAGGGAAAGGATAGAACAGTAAATGGAATTGGTGCATTCGTTTTCTATACAATAGTCATCCTATGGAGATGGCAAGCTTACTATATTTCCCCCCTAATATCCATAGGGTCCACAGGACAGCTGACTGAGCCGAATTCTTGAGGTGGATGGTGTCAAAACCCAACAGCCAAAAGCTGGAAGTATTGCAATAATGTTGATGAGGGAGAACTGAGCAGAAACTGGCGGATAACTTTGGGGCAAAATTATCTAGCTATAATAATAATGAATTTATGTCTAATTTTAATACCAAAAGTCATTCTGGCCTTTCTTTCAAATCAATCACATAAAATTAATGTATAATGAGCAATGATAGGTACTCATAGTTATAATTACAAGGAAAAAAGTTATGAATAATTAATAACTTCCTTCCTCAGACTCTCCAACTTCAACTCTCTGACTCTTCACTTCTTCAATACCTTCCCCTTAGCTTACTTGTACTATTCTGTGAGCTGTAGGGGCAGAATATCACTTTAACTGCCTTGAAAGGAGTGAATATTGATCTCTTTTCACAGCGATTAATATAATTAATGCTGCATGCGCATGCGCATCTGTCAACGCACCACGGTTGTGCAGTTCATTGGGCGTTTCCAATCCCGTAAAACCTCTTATATCTATGGTATAATTAACAAGAAAAGGGTGTAAGAAAAGTGCGTCTCCCATTATAGTCAGCAAGTAGGGTGCATCTCCCATTATTGTGGCAATTATTGTGGTTTAATTAGCAAGAAAAGCGTCTCCTATTAGCAAGAAAATGTGGTTTAATCAGCAGACTGTGGTATGGGTATTATTGTGGAAATGGGTGTGGTTAGCTTCATAATTGGCATCCTGTTATTGCAGCAAGAAAAGTTATGCTATTGTAGGTGCATCTCCCATTAATTAGGTTTAATTAGGGCACTATAGGCAAGAAAGGGGTGTGACTTCACTATCATGCTACAAGTTTCCCATATAATCAACGAGAAAAGAGTATAATTAGTATAAAGGGTGTGGCCTTCATTATTGTGATGGTATTAATTATGTGGGTGTAGCTCTTTCGTTTATTTAATAATCTCATGATGGGGTGTGGTTTGTAATGATTATCATGTGACTATCATGTGTTTATACTAGCCTTCAATCCGATGATGGAGTTGGAGTAGGAGGAGGTGAAGAAGTTGGTGTAGGAGGAGGAGGAGGAGGAGGAGGAGGAGGAGAAGAAGAAGCTGAAGAAGAAGAAGAAAAAGAAGAAGATCTGGAGGGTCTTATACCCACCTGTAAACACTGCAAGCTTGCTATATAGTATAGGAGTCCCTTCAGTCTGGTTTGTACCCAGAATACGTTGGTCCCTATTT
Source organism: Crambe crambe (assembly GCA_963924555.1). NCBI lineage: Eukaryota > Metazoa > Porifera > Demospongiae > Poecilosclerida > Crambeidae > Crambe > Crambe crambe. Next base: position 5,122,991 of record OZ004593.1, on the reverse strand, counting down.
CCGCACTCAAATAATGAGTTAGATTTCCTTACCATGCTTTGGGCCACAGACCCCTTTGTGTAGAGGATATGCTCTAATTGGGTAGGCGTGTAAGTGTACACGTTTTTTGTAGTGAACTTAGCAATGGTGATGAATAAATTGGCCAGAATAAAGTCCCCAGGGTACAAAGGTATCAATCTGTCCCGCCAGTCTTGCTAGTCAGCTTAGAAAGACCTTAGGAAGTCCAAAAGGTACTGGTTGTGCCCATTCTATCAGCTTTTATTTTGTCATTATAACCTTGTTAGATTTTAGGCTATGGTTGGTTCACCTCTTGTTGAGGCAGATTGATGTAAATTTGAAAATGTCAGTGTGTGCTAAAGAACAGAGACCCATCATTTGCATGTTCTTTTTGTAAATTTTGGCTCTGCAAGATTACTTGCTTTGCTTGATTTCACCAGTTTTGAACTGTTCAATGCAACTTATGTTATTCTTTTGTTATTCTTTGAAAATAATCGTTAGTAATGATCACTTTATCAGTTAGTGACATCCTAGGGTGGGTTGTGATGTGAGGTGTATGACAGTGACTAGTGCCAGTGATGACATTAAGGTGGTTACTAGTGCCAAGGACTCCATTAGGTGTGAGTGTGAGCAATTAGAAGTGGATGTAGGCGATTTTTAGGACTCACATTAGGGATGCTACTTTTCTTATGGTTGAGATTTTGGAGAAAAATGAACTCGTTCCAGGATGCTCCAGCCACTTCGGAATCGATTCCACCTTTGGAGAGGACTCTATCATCGAATACTTGGACGATATAGATGAGTGCGAAGAGAGAGACATCAGTTCAAGTTGTGAGTCAGTATAGAGCTTTTTGGGGAGCCATGAGGGGTTGTAGCTTATCCTAATGAGGTTGTACAACTCCCATTTCGGTAGGGAAAGCTTCTTCCTGAGTTGTGGTTGGGGTGTGGCTTGGCTATAATTGAATGTGTCTCCCATTATTAGCAAGAAAGGCTATAGTAGCTCTTTAGTTAGCAAGAAAAGTTGTTTATAATGGGTGTGGTTAGGTATTATCGTGGTTTAATCAGCAAAAAGTTGTTTAATGAACAGGAAATGGGTGTGGTTGGATAGAAATTAGGTATTTCGAGCAGTAAAAGGGTATGGTTATCCTTTAATTAGCTCTAATGAGCAGGAAATGGGTGTGGTTAGGTCTTATCGTGGTTTAATCAGCAAGAAGTTGTTTAATGAGCAGGAAGTTGGTTAGAAATTAGGTATTTCACGTTAATTGTGGGTATGGTTAGCCTTTAATGGGTGTGGTTAGGTCTTATCGTGGTTTAATTAGCAAGAAGTTGTTTAATGAGCAGGAAGTTGGTTAGAAATTGGGTATTTCGTGTTAATCGAGCAGTAAATGGGTATGAGTAGCCTTTAATGAGCCGTAAATGGGTGTGGTTAGGTATTATTGTGGTTTAATTAGCAAGAAGTTTAATGAGCAGGAAGTTGGCTAAAAATTAGGTATTTCATGTTAATTGAACAGTAAATGGCCTTTAATGAGCAGGAAATGGGTGTGGTTAGGTGGTTTAATGAGCAGGAAGTTTAGGTATTTTGTGTTGATTGAGTATTAGCCTCTAATGAGCAGGAAATGGGTGTGGTTAGGTCTTATCATGGTTTAATTAGCAAGAAATTGTTTAATAAGCAGGAAGTTGGTTAGAAATTAGGTATTTCGTGTTAATCGAGCAGTAAATAGCAATAAAGGGGGTGATTAGCTTTAATGAGCAGGAAATGGGTGTGGTTAGGTCTTATCATGGCAAGAAGTTGTTTAATAAGCAGGAAGTTGGTTAGAAATTAGGTATTTCGTGTTAATCGAGCAGTAAATAGCAATAAAAGGGTGTGATTAGCCTTCAATTAGCTTTAATGAGCAGGAAATGGGTGTGGTTAGGTATTATTGTGGTTTAATTAGCAAGTTGTTTGGTTAGAAATTAGGTATTTCGTGTTAATCGAGCAGTAATAGCAATAAAAGGGTGTGATTAGCCTTTAATTAGCTCTAATGAGCAGGAAATGGGTGTGGTTAGGTATTATTGTGGTTTAATTAGCAAGTTGTTTGGTTAGAAATTAGGTATTTCGTGTTAATCGAGCAGTAATAGCAATAAAAGGGTGTGATTAGCCTTCAATTAGCTTTAATGAGCAGGAAATGGGTGTGGTTAGGTATTTGTCACAGAGCGAACAGCAAGAAGCTGAGTATTTCACTGAGGAGCAGAGTTTTTGTTGCTAAAGATAATTTGAATTTTTAAGCAGGACTCCCAAGATGCTAAGCATCTGCCTTTTTATAGCTATTTTACAGAATGAATATGATTGGTTGATACAATGCTAAAATGAGCCAATAGGATTACTATATTAAAATGACCAATGAGATTAAGTGTCTGTTATTACTTAATAATGCAAAATTAACCAATCAAGTAAGTCCACAGTCATGCTTCTAGTGTCAGTCTATCACACTTTTGGTGGCAGCGGTGGGATACTTCGACAGCTAGTACGAGTCGAAACCCAACGAATGACTACTCGAGCTGGCACTACCTATAGAATGGAGGAAGTTCGGCTTGTTGACGACGGGGGTAGGCAAGGTGACGTCGACCAAGGAAGGCGTGACGGTACGGTGGCAGGAGGGCGTGACGGTGGCACGACTATGGTAGAAATGATGCGGATACTGGTGGAAGATAGGCAACGACACGAAGCAGAGTTAGCTGAGGAGCGTCGGCTTTGGGAAGAAGAGAGGCGAAGGCGTGAGGCGGAGTTCGAGGAAGAAAGGCATCGCCAGCAGGTTGAGTCAGCTAGAAGAGAAGAGCAGACTTTCCAGCAGATGCAAGTATTGCAGGCTTTAGTGGAAGGGGTTCATTTGCAGGGTGAGGCTATGAAGAAACAGGCAGGAGGTGACAGGGAGGTGAGGGTTCCAAAATTAACGGAACAGGATGACATTGTGTCCTATCTCACCATGTTTGAGAGGCTTATGACAGCTTTTGAAGTCAAGCGAGAAAAATGGGCATTCAAGCTGGCTTCGAATCTGAGTGGGAAGGCTCAGAAGGCATATGCAGCTCTGCCTACGGCTGAGGCTGGAAAGTATGAGCAACTCAAGGAAGCTATCTTGAGACAGTATGACATAACTGATGAAAGTTATCGTCAATGGTTTAGGTCAGGAAAACGAGGCAAAGAGGAGTCCAACAGGGAGTTGGTGGCACGACTGAATGATTTGGCAACCAAGTGGCTCAAGTCAAAGAAGTCACGGGAAGAAGTAGTGGACCAAATCATACTAGAGCAGTTTTTGAAGACTTTGCCAGATGATGTCAGAGTTTTTGTCCGGGAAAGGGGTCCTGGGACAAGTGTGGAAGCTGCAAAGTTGGCCGATGATTACCTTCAAGCAAGGAAGGAGGATCTAGCCAACAAAGAAGCAGGAAAGAAAGGTGGAGACAAGTCAGAGAGACGTTGTTACCGCTGTGGAAAGATGGGACATATAGCGAAGGACTGCTATGTTCCATTGGCAGGACAACCTCAGAATGAGGGAAAGAGTTTGGATTACTCAGCAAGAGGAGGCAGAAATGAGCGCTCAAGAAAGGATTTGAAAGACATCGAGTGCTATAACTGCCACAAGAAAGGACACTACTCGTCCAATTGTCCTCAAAAGGCAATGCTTTGCACTGAAAGGGAAGTGAATTGTGGAGTAATCTCAAAAATGAGAAAGCTACCATTCGCTACACAGCCGGGAACTTTGAAAGCAGGTGTAGTGGAAGGGAGGTCTGTGGGAGACATCCTTCTAGATACAGGGTGTTCACGAACTCTGGTGCATCGGGAGCTAGTGCCAGAGAGCAAGCTAAAAGATGGTAAGGCTGTGGCCATTTGTTGTGCTCACGGGGATACTGTGCTGTATCCACGGGCAGACATCATGCTGGAAGTGAATGATAAGCAAATTTCAGTTGAGGCAGCTGTTTCTGATACTCTGCCGTATTCAGTGTTGCTGGGAACAGACACCCCGGAGCTGGTGGAGTTGCTAGTGGAGGAGAGAGATAAAAAGGTGGATGAGGCATTTGCAGTCACTACCAGGGCACAAGAGAGAAAAGAAAGGGAAGAGGCAAGGCAGAAGCACATGCAGGAGGAAGCAGGTGGTGTTCAACCAAATAGGCTAGAAGATGATTCTTCTGCCTGGATGAGTGTAATGGATGAGGAATTGTTTGGGAAAAATAATGGAAAGGACGCAAGACAAGGAGGGAGAAACGTGAAGAAAGACAGAGAAGGGCACAACTGCAGGTGGACATTGATCCTGAAGGTTGGCAGGAAGAAGTTGTGGAGGGGGATATTGACTCGGGTGAGAAAGGTGTAGTTTGGCATGAGTTGGATGTTTCCGCAGAAGATTTGAAGGTTTGGCAAGCAGGTGATACTACTTTGAAGGATGTCTGGGAAGCAGTGGGAAAGTGTGAGGCAAAGAAGGGAATGGGTTTCTTCAAATGTGATGACTTACTGTATCGAAGATGGATTCCTCCTGGCCGTGGGGGCGAGGAAGGAGAGGAGTTGGCAGTAGATCAGCTGGTGTTACCCACCCAATGTCGGGAAATAGTGTTGAAGTTGGCACATAGCATACCACTGGCAGGACATCTGGGTAGAGACAAGACCACTAAGCGAGTGTTGCAACATTTTTATTGGCCCACTGTTCACCGTGACATTGCAGAGTATTGCAGGAGGTGTGATTCTTGCCAGAAAGTAGCAGGAAGGAGGAGGGTGAAGGCTCCACTTATTCCCATGCCCGTGATCTCCCAACCATTTGAGCGAATTGCTATGGATATTGTAGGACCACTTCCAAGGAGTGCTTGTGGAAATCGTTTTGTGTTGGTAGTCTGTGACTACGCAACTCGCTATCCAGAAGCAATTCCGATGAAATATGTAGATGCAGCAAGTGTGGCGGAGGAGCTTGTTAGAATCTTCTCCAGGGTTGGAGTGCCTAAGGAAGTATTGACAGATCAGGGCACAAACTTTACTTCACAGCTCCTGTCTGAGCTTTACAGAATGCTACATGTTAAACCAATTCGGACTACACCCTATCACCCACAAACGGATGGGTTGGTTGAGCGGTTTAACCAAACGTTAAAGCTCATGCTAAGGAAAGTCACAGTAAAGGAGGGGAAAGATTGGGACAGGCTGCTACCTTACATCTTGTTTGCTTATCGAGAGGTTCCACAGGTATCTACTGGTTTTTCACCTTTTGAATTACTTTATGGGCACCAGGTACGGGGGCCTTTGAGTGTGTTGAGTGAATCATGGCAAGCTGACAAGCAGAGCAATGAGAGTGTTATTTCATATATTTTATCAATGAGAGATAGGTTGGAGAAAATGAGAAGTTTGGCCACTATCAATGGAGAAGGCCCAGCACCAGCAGAAATCTTGGTATGATAAGAAAGCTCGGGAGAGAGAATTCCAACCAAATGATAGGGTCTTGTTGTTGCTTCCAACATCGTCAAGCAAATTACTGGCACAGTGGCAGGGACCCTACCGAGTGATAAAGAAAGTGGGTCATGTCAATTACCTAATTGAGATGCCACATCGCAGAAAGAAGAAACAGGTCTACCATGTTAATCTCCTTAAGAAGTGGGAACCTCCGAGTGCTATCAGTTGTACAGCATATGAGGAGGATGAAGAGAGTGAGTTTCCAGATTGGAGGGCTACAATTGAGGTGAAAGGTCCTAAGTTGGGAGACCAATTGTCAAGTGAAGAGTGTGGTGAGATTATGAGGTTAATGAAAGAGTTTGAAGATGTGATGCAAGGTAAACCAGGTCGGACGACATTGACTGAGCATTCCATTGACACAGGATCTGCTCGTCCCATTAGGCTTCCACCATACAGAATTCCTCATGCTTATCGAGCAGCAGTAGAGAAGGAGCTCAAAGAGATGGAAGAAACCAGAATTATTGAACCTTCCCATAGTGAGTGGTCATCGCCAATAGTTGTGGTAAAGAAGAAGGATGGAAATGTTCGCCTCTGCATTGATTATAGGCGATTAAATGCAGCGACTCCAGTCGATGCATATCCTATGCCTAGGACAGACGAATTAATTGATAGGCTAGGAAAAGCCAAGTATATTACAACACTGGATTTATCAAAGGGATACTGGCAAGTACCTATGAAAGAGCAGGATAAGGCAAAGACAGCTTTCACCACTCCAACTGGGCTGTTTCAATTTACAGTTATGCCTTTTGGTTTGAGTGGTGCACCAGCTACATTTCAGCGGATGATGGACAGACTGATCAGGGGATTAGAACGGTTTACAGGAGTGTACTTGGATGATATTGTGATATTTAGTGAGATGTGGCCAGATCATGTACAACATGTGAGGGAAGTGCTGCTTCGATTGAGGAAAAATAGTCTCACAGTGAAACCTACGAAGTGTCAATTTGGAATGAAGGAATGTTATTATTTGGGACATATTGTTGGAAATGGCCAGGTTAGGCCAGATCCAGAGAAATTGAGAGCAGTCAAGGAATTTCCAGTACCACTGACTAAGAAACAGGTTAGGGAATTTTTGGGTTTGACAGGCTATTATAGGCGGTTCATTGGGAACTATGCTACAATAGCAGCACCACTGTCTGATTTGACAAAGAAAAACTTACCTGACAAGATCTGTTGGACGAAGGAGTGTGAGCAAGCATTTGAAGCATTGAAGATGGTGTTGTGTCAGTCACCAGTGTTGAAAAATCCAGATTTTACAAGGAAATTTATTTTACAGACTGATGCATCCAATAGGGGAGTTGGGGCGGTGCTGAGTCAGTTGGACGAGGAAGGAAGGGACAGACCAATTGCCTATTTCAGTAGGAAATTGTTGCCACGGGAGGAGAGGTACTCCACGGTAGAACAGGAGTGTTTGGCAATTAAACTGGGAGTAGAAGCATTCAAGGTGTATCTCATGGGGAGATATTTTGTCATTCAGATGGACCATAGATCACTTAAGTGGTTAAACAGGCTGAAAGAGACCAACAACCGATTAACACGATGGAGTTTGGCACTGTAGCCATATACTTTTGAAGTTCAGCACAGAGCTGGAAAGAACAATGGTAATGCAGATGCACTATCTCGAGGGGCAACAGAGACATGAAAACACAGGAGAAGGGGGAAGGAGTGTGATAGACTGACACTAGAAGCATGACTGTGGACTTACTTGATTGGTTAATTTTGCATTATTAAGTAATAACAGACACTTAATCTCATTGGTCATTTTAATATAGTAATCCTATTGGCTCATTTTAGCATTGTATCAACCTCATTCTGTAAAATAGCTATAAAAAGGCAGATGCTTAGCATCTTGGGAGTCCTGCTTAAAAATTCAAATTATCTTTAGCAACAAAAACTCCGCTCCTCAGTGAAATACTCAGCTTCTTGCTGTTCGCTCTGTGACATTATTATTGTGGTTTAATTAGCAAGTTATTTGGTTAGAAATTAGGTATTTCGTGTTAATCGAGCAGTAATAGCAATAAAAGGGTGTGATTAGCCTTCAATTAGCTTTAATGAGCAGGAAATGGGTGTGGTTAGGGCATTTTGTCCAAGAAAGTCGTTTAATGAGCAGGAAATGGGTGTGGTTAGATATTATCGTGGTTTAATTAGCAAATTGTTTAATGAGCAGGAAATAGGTGTGGTTGGTTAGAAATAATGTTAAATAATGGGTGTGGTTAGCGAGACAAGGGTAGAGGTATTGTAGGAAATGTTTAATTAGCAGGAAAGGGTGTGGCTTAGCAAGAAAGGGGTGTGCCCTTAACGGAGGCTATCATCGTGGTATAATTGGGTGTGGGCATATTATTGTTATTATCTTGTGGGTGTGGCTCCTCTATTAATATAATAATCTCATGATGGGTGTGGTTTGTAATGACTATCATGTGACTATCATATGACTATCATGTGTTTATACTAGCCTCAGATTCTGATGATGGAGATGGCTCTGAAGCTGGATACCGATCCGAAGATGGAGTTGGAGGTGAAGGAGAAGGAGAAGAAGAAGAAGAAGAAGAAGAAGAAGAAAAGGAAGGAGATAAAGGAGGAGAAGGAGAAGAAGAAGAAGAAGAAGAAGACATCGATCTGGAGGGACTTAAACCTACTTCTAAACACCGCAAGCTTGCTAGTAAGCAAGCATTAAAGGTGTCCCTTCAGTCTGGTTTGTACCCTGAATGCCTTGGCATTGAGGGTCCCTATTTGCATACAGATCCCTGCTCAAATAATGAGTTAGATTTCCTGACCATGCTTTGGCCACAGACCCTTTGTGATTTAATTGTAGAGGAGACCAATAGATATGCACGTCGCAAGAGACGTCGTAATTGGATTGATGTAACTAGGAGTGAATTATACACGTTTTTTGGGGTGAACTTAGCAATGGGGATACATAAATTGCCCAGAATAGGGGATATTTGGAGCAGGGATGGGTTACTAGGAATACCAGAGGTGCAGAAGCACATGACAAGGACTAGATTTTGGCAAATATGGTCCAACCTGCATGTTGTAGATGATGATAAAGTGTCCCCAAGTGATACCGGTTTGACCCGTAAATTTCAGCCAGTATTAGAAGTTCTTTCCAGTACCTTTTTAAGCAATTATTCTCCTGGTCAGGAACTTTCTGTGGATGAGGCCATGGTTAAATACAAGGGCCGTGCTAGGGGGAAGGTGTGCATGCCAAAAAAACCCATTAAAAAAGGATTTAAAATATGGTGCTGCTGCTGTTCGTGCTGTGGGTATCTGTGCACATTTTGAGTGTATTTGGGAAAGCCCACTGATCCGATGACAGGAAAACGTGTAGCAGAGAAGGGTTTAGTTATAAAGGTAGTTCAAGATCTAGTTAGTCCCTTTACCAATTTAAACCATGTGTTGTACTGTGATAATTTCTATTCTAGTGGGCCTCTTGTGAAGTGGTTGGCTGAATGTCAAATATATTTCGCAGGAACAATTAAGCAGAGGGCATGTGGATTTCCCGAGAGTTTAAAGGGTGTTAAGCCACCAGCAGGTGGCTATGTAGCAGAAACAGTTAAAGAAAAGGAGGGTGACAAAATAGTGAACGAGACGTGCTATTATGTCTTCCATGACCGTAAGGTAGTGTCCTTAGTTTCAAATGTATTTCCCGAACATATGGAGGATAAAGTTCCCAGGGTACAAAAAGAAGATGTCCTTCGGTATCAATCTGTCCCCCCAGTCTTGCCAGCTTACAATAAGTTCATGGGAGGTGTTGACCGTCTTAGCCAGCTTAGAAAGACCTATGGCTATGATAGGAAATCCAAGAGGTACTGGTTGCGCCCATTCTTTCAGTTTCTTGACTACGCAGTTGATAATGCTTTTATTTTGTATAAGCACAACTGCACTTACTATAAGCAGACCCCCATAAAGTTGTTGGATTTTAGGCTGCGATTGGTTCACCTCTTGTTGAGGCAGAGTAGGTGTAGAAAGAGGTTGGCCTCTAGAGACTATAGCATGGAGGAGGATCCCAAAGGTTCATGTCGTCTCATTAGGTCCATTGATGTAGATTTGAAAAGGGGTAGATGTTGTCAGTGTGTGCTGAAGAACAGGAACCCAGTGAGATTTACATCATTTGCATGTTCTTTTTGTAAAGTTCGGCTCTGCAAGATTACTTGCTTTGACGAATTTCACCAGTTTTGAACTACTTATGTTATTCTTTTGCTATTCTTTGAAAATAATTGTTTGTAATGATCACTTTTTTATCAGTTAGTGACATCCTAAGGGTGGGTTATGATGTGAGGTGTATGATAGTGACTAGTGCCAGTAATGACATTAGAGTAGTTACTAGTGCCAAGAACTCCATTAGGTGTGAGTGTGAGCAATTAGAAGTGGATGTAGGTGATTTTTGGAACTCACATTAGGGATGCTACTTTTCTTATAATGTAACGTACGTCACTCAAAATGCGCATGCGCATGAAATAGCTACTAGGTCATAATAAGCAATCATTTCCGTTAAGCTTGAAGTTGAAACACTATTGTAGCGAGTATTATGGAACCCAGAGAACCAGAAAACAAGCGAAGGAGGGCCCCAGAACACCCTCTAGAAACTGACCAGCAAAGAAGAGCGAGACCTCATGAAAGAAATGAAAGAGACAGAGCTAGAAGGAGAACAGAGTCAAAGGAACAGAGAAAAACAAGACTAGCAAAGAAATGCGACAGATAGAGCCAGGAGGAGGGAATGTACAGAGTCAGCAGAAGATAATGCTGCAAGAGCAGAGCAAATGCACCATACTCATCTCTGTGCTTCTCCATCACAAAGTTGTACATTCCTAGAATTATGACATCATGTTAGGAGGAGACGTAATGAGAGCTAGAAGGAGAGCAGAGTCAGCAGAACACAGAGCTGCCAGATTAGAGCATATGAGGGCTCATTATTTGAGAGACTAGCTACTGAGTCTGAACAGGAGTGGTAGCCTGGGTTCAGAGATGACATGACCAGAGTGGCTCGCTTCGCTCGCCAATTAGTTGGGCGAGCAAGCAGCCAGTGGTCATTTCAATGTGCTCCTCCCTCACTTATGATTATATAGCCCCAACAGTGACTTTCGATATCTAGCTATTCACGTTGTTAACTGACTTGGTGCATTCCCAGTTAGCATTAGAGTGTCAACGGGAGCTCGAGATATATATTTATATATATATATTTATATATCAGAGAGTGCGCTAGCACTCTCTAAGTAGGGATGGCGGGTCAAAGGTCATAGGACTGTATAAACTAAAACTCTTCTTTCTCTTCTACCCTTGCTCTACAGGTTCTCAGAAGGCTACAGTGAGATACTACTACTACAAAGAAGAGAGGAGAGTGTTCAAAAATCAAAAATTCATTCGCTAACATAAGAAAAAAATTGTTCATTTTCTTTATAATAATATCAGAGAGTGCGGTAGCACTCTCTATGTAGGGATGACTCGGACGGCCGCGCGCGCCGCCTATAGACTAATACAAAAGTGAAATTCCAGTTCCCCCACTTAGACCTAATAATAGCTACTGTGAATGATTATCCAGCCTACTAGAGCCTACTACAATGTGCAGACCAAGTTTCAGGACCAGGGAGCTTACCGTTTCAGAAATACGGCAAGCAGGTAAATCGCTATATTCTTCTTCTTCTCTATTATTATTATTATTATCAGAGAGTGCGGTAGCACTCTCTATGTAGGGATGACTCGGACGGCCGCGCGCGCCGCCTATAGACTAATACTAAAGTGAAATTCTAGTTCTCACTAGAGCCTACTACAATGTGCAGACCAAGTTTCAGGACCAGGGAGCTTACCGTTTCAGAAATACGGCAAGCAGGTAAATCGCTATATTCTTCTTCTTCTCTATTATTATTCTTCTTATTATTCTTCTTAGACAACCATATCTCTCGAACCACTCAAGCTACAGCTATGATTTCTGGACAAATCCACTCCAAATTCTACGAACTACGATCTTTTCTACTTGTTGATCCTCGAAAGAGTCGATGAAAAAGGAGACACTAAGGAGCACAGCACTCGACTAATTCAATTAGGAAGCCATCTTTTCTATAATATGCATGCGCATGTATTTGATATCCAATTATTCGAAATTATAATATTATTCAGCTGCCTCTAGCTAGCTAGCTAGCTAGCTAGGTATAGGTATATGTAGCTAGAATAATGATGATGATGATGATAGACTACTGTATCGACTCGGGGATTTAGATTCAACAAGGTAGACTCTATTTCAGCATCTTCTACCTCCACCTTGACTCGTTGATAGTGATTGGGCTGGTATGCTATTGGAGAACTATTCTTCTTTCATCTGTCCCTGCATACACATAGAAGAATGAACTCTATACATAGCTAAAACCATAAAAGAGAGGAAAAAAAGACCAGGAACAAGTAAGGGAAAAAGCATTTCGTGAAATGAAAAAAGATGTAGGGATGACCACTGCACAAAAAAGTAAGGAAACAAGAAGGATGGAATCTTTGTTCTGTATATCCAGCCAACAATCCCTACATATACGTACATTACTACACTATAATCTGAAGCTACCCGACGTATATGTAGGGATTGTTGGCTGGATATACAGAACAAAGATTCCATCCTTCTTGTTTCCTTACTTTTTTGTGCAGTGGTCATCCCTACATCTTTTTTCATTTCACGAAATGCTTTTTCCCTTATCAGAGAGTGCGCTAGCACTCTCTAAGTAGGGATAGCGGGTCAAAGGTCATAAGACTGTATAAACTAAAAACTCTTCTTTCTCTTCTACTCTTACTCTACAGGTTCTCAGAAGGCTACAGTGAATTATTACATCTACAAAGAAGAGAGGAGAATGTTCAAAGACCAAAAATTCATTCGCTAACATGAGAAAAAAACGATGTCTAAAATTGACTTTTGTTCTTTTTCTTTATAATCAGAGAGTGCGCTAGCACTCTCTAAGTAGGGATAGCGGGTCAAAGGTCATAAGACTGTATAAACTAAAAACTCTTCTTTCTCTTCTACTCTTACTCTACAGGTTCTCAGAAGGCTACAGTGAATTATTACATCTACAAAGAAGAGAGGAGAATGTTCAAAGACCAAAAATTCATTCGCTAACATGAGAAAAAAACGATGTCTAAAATTGACTTTTGTTCTTTTTCAGAGAGTGCGCTAGCACTCTCTAAGTAGGGATGGCGGGTCAAAGTTCATAGGACTGTATAAACTAAAAACTCTTCTTTCTCTTCTACCCTTACTCTATAGGTTCTCAGAAGGCTACAGTGAATTATTATATCTACAAAGAAGAGAGGAGAATGTTCAAAAGCCAAGAATTCATTTGCTAACATAAGAAAAAAACGAGTTCTAAAATTGACTTTTGTTCTATTTCTTTATCAGAGAGTGCGTCAGAGAGTGCGGTAGCACTCTCTAAGTAGGGATGGCAGGTCAAAGTCCATAGGACAGTATAAACTAAAAACTCTTCTTTCTCTTCTACCCTTACTCTACAGGTTCTCACAAGTCATGGCCCTATCCCTACATCTACACAGAAGACAGGACAATGTATAATAATCTAAAATTCATTCTATAACATCAACAAAAAATAATTTCAAAAATTGACTTTTGTTCTAGTTTTTCAACATAATAATAATCAGATCGGCGTACTGACTAACTGGCTATAGTTGTCACAATTATAACATGGCGATTAGATGGAGCGGTACTTAGAGGCTGATCTTCCCGTGTTAAACTTTGCGCGAGCAATCGCGTAATCTAGCGATGTTTGCGCAATTACGTGTATTTACGTCAATTCACGTCGATTCGCGCGAACTTCATCCGCGAGCGGAATGGCGAAGGATCGCGAGAAATCATCCGCGCTATCACGCGAACGTGCTTTTTTTTCATGCGAATTTGGCTATTTCATGGTGCGCGCATTTATATATTTATATATAATTTTTTCCCTTCCCAGGCATACTATAGCAGTACTAATCCAAGATGCTAGCCATTCTACACTATTATATATCATAATTATTGCTGTTGTTGTTTATTTTCAGTGATAATTATATGAAATTTGGATACATAAGATTGTCAGAGAAACATTTGTATGACTAATTCTGAAGACACCTTGACAGGAGTAGCTAATTCTTAGCTGGAGTAGCTGGTACAATAAACCTACACTTGAAATAGTGATTCTAGTATCTATTTCTTGTATCAGTTGATATTCAGTATCCTTGTTTCTATATCCAAGAGCTGTCAGGGGACTATAACTGTAAATTAAGGATAAACAAATATCAATGAATAGTGGATAAAAATTATGGACTGGCTTCAAGTATAAAATATTTATACAACTATACAAAGCCCGACATAGCTATCTGACTGTCAGTCACATGACCACAAAACCCAACATATATCCAACTGTGACTACAAAGCCCAACATATATATATATATATATCAGACTGCCAGCCACATGACTACAAGCCCAACATATAACTATATATCAGGCTGCCAGCCACATGACTACAAAGCCCAACATATATATATGACTACCAGTCACATGACCACAAAACACAAAGCCCAACATAATATCAGACTGCCCACAAAGCCATACATATATATCAGACTGCCAGCCACACAACTACAAAGTCCAACATAATATCAGACTGCCAGTCACATGACCACAAAGCCCAACATATATATCAGACTGCCAGCCACATGACTACAAAGCCCAACATATATATCAGACTGACTATACAAAGCAAAACATGCCAGCCACACAACTACAAAGTCCAACATAATATCAGACTGCCAGTCACATGACCACAAAGCCCAATATATATCAGACTGCCAGCCACATGACTACAAAGCCCAACATAATAATTATATCAGACTGCCAGTCACATGACCACAAAGCCCAACATATATATCAGACTGCCAGCCACACGACTACAAAGCCCAACATAGCTAATATATCAGACTGCCAGTCACATGACCACAAAGCCCAATATATATCAGACTGCCAGCCACATGACTACAAAGCCCAACATAAAAATTATATCAGACTGCCAGTCACATGACCACAAAGCCCAACATAATATCAGACTGCCAGCCACACGACTACAAAGCCCAACATAGCTAATATATCAGACTGCCAGCCACACAACTACAAAGCCCAACCTATAGTCACAGTCACATGACCACAAAGCCCTACATATAATCAGAGAGCCTGTCACAAAGTATATCAGAAGCATAACAGACTGCCTCACATCACTACAAAGGCCAGTACTAGACTGCATGCCAGGGTATGAGAAGCACCTTCTCCCTGCTATAGCTAGCTAGTAGTAAGTACCTAATTATAAAGCAAGATTAGCTAGTTTGCTTACATACAAAAAGCTCAGTCCTTCTTACCGTCGATGCCATGTGTACATTGCATCACGTGCACCTCACTTATAATCTTGCGTTATTAAATAATACGCATAATTTTTAACTTGCGCATTTATATCCACCTATGTTGCATGGTTTTTTGCGCGATTTCATTAGCGTGAATCCGCGGGAAGAGGGGCCAGAATAACGCGTAATACCGCGCTATCAGGCATATCTTCGCGGTCATTTTGCACGCGATTTATCGCAATAATCCGCGTAAGCGCGCGCAAAGTTCAACACGGGTTTTGCTATTCGTTTTCACTAAGGTTGTACTTCACAATTCAGTGGTATAGATGCACTAGCTACTTTTCATCCGCCATTTTGAAGCCTGTGCGTGCGTATTACGTAGTATTACGTAGTATCCAATGCGCGCGCGTTGCACGCGCACGTGGTAGCTTCTTTTGAAGTGCAGCTGCTTTTAAAGTGCAATCCTTCTACCTCTGAATCAAGAAATTAAGTAACAGTCACTCTTCTGAGACACAAGGTCAAGGTCTTCTGCTGTTTGTTCAACAAGGTATGTTATACTCACTCTTTCCTTTGTTTGACTCCTGAGTCCAGTGCTTCTTTTCATTTTATAATCAGCTGCTTGCAACTTTGGAACTGTTTCCTTACAATTCCAGTGCTCTGCAGCTATTTGTACAAAAAAATGTGTTCAGTGTCAACCATATTCACTCTTTCATAAGTGTTTCTTTCTCTGACTACGTAGCACTATCAGTTTGGAACTACTCCACTGATCTCAACCAGTGCCACCTCCAGCTGCACACCCCCTCCCAAAAGGTAAGCAACTAACTAGCTATACATAACACATATCACGATCTTACAATTACATCATCCAGTGCCACCTCCCTTTGCACACCCCCTCCCAGAAGGTAAGTAACTAAAGATAACAATTTCATTACTCATACAATTACATCATCCAGTGCCACCTCCAGCTGTGCGCCCCACCTCCCATTGCACACCCCCTCCCAGAAGGTAAGTAACTAAAGATAACAATTTCATTACTCATACAATTACATCATCCAGTGCCACCTCCAGCTGTGCGCCCCCTCCCAGAAGGTAAAGAATTATACATAGATAACATATTTCATTACTCTTATATCCAGTGCCACCTCCAGCTGCGCACCCCCTCCCAGAAGGTAAGCGACTATAGATAACACATTTCATTACTCTTACAATTACGTCATCCAGTACCACCTACTGCACGCCCCCTCGGCCTCCCAGAAGGTAAGCAACTATAAATAAAACATTTCATGATCTTACGATTACATCATCCAGTGCCACCTCCAGCTGTGCACCCCCTCCCAGAAGGTAAGCAACTAACTATAGATAGCATCTTACAATTACTTCATCCAGTGCCACTTCCAACTGCACACCCTCACCCAGGGTGGAGGGCTAGGGCCAGGGCCAGGCGCAGAGGGAGGGGTGTTCGATTCTGCCCGTTCCCATGTGAGTACATACTTAACCATTTTCCACCAACACATTATATAACATGTATCACCATAATCTTTAATTCCAGACCCTAATATGTATCGAGGAAACTGTAAGTAATATAAAACATTACAAAATCACTTAGCTATATATAGCTACTTGTCTTTTCCAGTGCATTTCCACTATCATCAAAAATAAAAAGTAAGTCACACACTCAAACACTATAAAACATTTCATTTGTATCTCAATACTTGCAGAAATTCTCTAACTCAAGGCAAGCATAAAGCTGCTATAGCTTGGCTTCATTTAACCCTATTGCTTTATAGATATATATCTCGCGATCATCACGTACACAAACAGCAGATCTCTATACTAAGCTTCTGCACAAAATCCTGCTACATCAAATGTGCATGCGCATCACAAATTGCTACTCTCATTTGCTCATTCCCCATACCCTTCCTCGTGCAAGACAACCAAACCTCAACACTCATTTGCACTCCACATGCTCATCCCTCATATGCAAGACAACAAAACCTCAACAACTATTGATTCATTTCCTTCTGCTCCTCCACTCTAATGTTTTCACTCCTCAGTACTGTATTCACTACAGATACTCCTCCTTCATGTCAGTCATACTCTCCTCCCTCAAGACAACAAAACATTCTTCACTCCTATGCTTGCAGACAATAAACCCTCAGCACACATGCATGAGAGGGTACTCTCAATAAAAAAACTGCCCAACCACTCCTTATTGCACATGTCCCCACATATTAATTGGAAAAAAAAACACCAATAGCTAATTAGCTAAGTGTCCAGCCATTCATTTCTTCCAGGTTCTTCACTACTGCACCTTCTTGTTCTGAAACCTCCTCATCAGTCAATCATCCCTGAGGAATATAACATTCAAAATTAATCATTCAGCTTTTCTTAGCAAGGGAATGCATATAATTAGCTATTTGCAAACCATAGGTGCAGGGTATGAAGGAATAACTACTTCTTATGAATATGAATAATGCACAAATATTGTTAATAATCTTCCATATCCAGTGCTATGTACTTACCAAATTAAGAACATTTCAGAAAATATATTTTATATTATCAATTTATAATAGCTAATTACAAAGAAAAAAGAATGGAAACAAGTAAGTGCAAAAAATTTCTTCTAAATAAAAAGTGAAGTAGGGATAGCCATAAAATTTAGCTGCATTCCTATCACTCCTACCCCTCCTAATTTCAATATCCATGCCCATATATATACCCAACTTACGTAAATCCCTACTCTTCACTCCCCCTTCAGCAATAAGTGAGTCTAGTAATCCCTTACCCATACCCATCACCAAACTCAAGAATCACAGCAATCATATTATTACAAAACTACTACTCCTACTTCACTCCTAAGGCCTAGGAGTGAAGTAGGAGTAGTAGTTTTGTAATAATATGATTGCTGTGATTCTTGAGTTTGGTGATGGGTATGGGTAAGGGATTACTAGACTCACTTATTGCTGAAGGGGGAGTGAAGAGTAGGGATTTACGTAAGTTGGGTATATATATGGGCATGGATATTGAAATTAGGAGGGGTAGGAGTGATAGGAATGCAGCTAAATTTTATGGCTATCCCTACTTCACTTTTTATTTAGAAGAAATTTTTTGCACTTATCAGAGAGTGCGGTAGCACTCTCTATGTAGGGATGACTCGGACGGCCGCGCGCGCCGCCTATAGACTAATACTAAAGTGAAATTCTAGTTCTCCCACTTAGACCTAACAAAAGCTACTGTGAATGATTATCCAGCCTACTAGAGCCTACTACAATGTGCAGACCAAGTTTCAGGACCAGGGAGCTTACCGTTTCAGAAATACGGCAAGCAGGTAAATCGCTATATTCTTCTTCTTCTCTATTATTATTATTATTATTCTTCTTCTTCTTAGACAACCATATCTCTCGAACCACTCAAGCTACAGCCATGATTTCTGGACAAATCCACTCCAAATTCTACCAACTACGATCTTTTCTACTCGTTGATCCTCGAAAGAGTCGATGAAAAAGGAGACACTATGGAGCACAGCACTCGACTAATTCAATTAGGAAGCCATCTTTTCTATAATACGCATGCGCATGTATTTGAATATCCAATTATTCGAAATCATAATATTACTCAGCTGTCTCTAGCTAGCTAGCTAGCTAGCTCTAGCTGATGATAGACTACTGTATCGATTCGGGGATTTAGATTCACCACGGTAGACTCTATTTCAGCATCTTCGACCTCCAAGTATGGCTCAACAACACAACACCTTGACTCGATAAATGATTGGGCTGGTATGCTATTGGAGAACTTCTTTCATCTGTCCCTGCATACACATAGAAGAATGAACTCTAATCATAGCTAAAACCATAAAAGAGAGGAAAAAAGACCAGGAACAAGTAAGGGAAAAAGCATTTCGTGAAATGAAAAAAAGATGTAGGGATGACCACTGCTCAAAAAAGTAAGGAAACAAGAAGGATGGAAATGGGATCAATCTTTGTTCTGTATATCCAGCCAACAATCCCTACATATACGTCAGGTAACTTCAGATTATAGTGTAGTAATGTGTGTATATGTAGGGATTGTTGGCTGGATATACAGAACAAAGATTGATCCCATTTCCATCCTTCTTGTTTCCTTACTTTTTTGAGCAGTGGTCATCCCTACATCTTTTTTTCATTTCACGAAATGCTTTTTCCCTTATAATAATAATAATAATAAGGATAATAATAATCAGATCGACGTACCGACTTACTGGCTATAGTCATCAAAATTCTGCTTTGGCCATCTGTTAGAGCGGCACCTAGAGGCTGATCTTTTGCTATTAGTTTTGACTAAGGCTCTACTTCACTATTCTATAGCACTCGGAACACTGCTAATCTTTCTACGCCATTTTGAAGGGGGCGGGGCTTATAGGAGCCACGTAGGCTTAAGTAAGTTTAGCTAGCCAAGGTTTTCATTTATTATCTGATGATGTTCCAGTCACTCTTTGCTGAATTACAGTACAGATGCTCGCATCCTATAGTAGCATAGCATTATAGCCAGTACTTGGCTGTAGTGTAGTCAGCTCACTTCATCATGCCATGCACATGTCATTTACATTGCTGTTGCTGTAAAGTTTCATATCAACCAAACTTAAATAGCTAAACAAATTCTTCAACCAGAGACACTGTATGTACCTACAAAAGAAGGTTTATGTAGAGCTGGCTTTGTATAGTACTGTACTGCAGCCTCCCTCATTCAACTTCAAGCAGTAAGATAGAAACAAGTGAGCGTAAAAAATTTCTAAAGGTTAAGTAGGGATAGCCTAAAATCTAACTGGGCCTCGTATGAAAATAATCTTCGGGATATTACCTCATAAAAGGGGTGGGGCAATTAATAACAGTTCTCCTCATATAACACCTGCACAGGATGTGGCCATTTGATGGCATCCACTATTATGATCACTACACCAAATATGCACAGCCACTGCATACTCCTCCCTCAAGCAAGACATACGTACCATCTCAATAATTATTTCAGTGATCACATACATAACAATTAGCTAATGCCGTTCACTTTCAAAATGTTCACTCCTTTCAGTACTCCATTACACTGCAGATGATCATCCTTCAAACTCTCCTCCCTGAACGGAATGAAATACTATAAAATTTGATCATTAAATTAAATTAGTTCAATTAAGGAAGCATTAGCTATACCTTTAGTGTAACTGCATGCAAGAGAGTGAACTTAGTGAAGTGACCCTTACCCATCATCAAGTACAAGATACTATTCCTACTTCACTCCTATGATCAAGGGCTAAGGGAGTGAAGTAGGAATAGTATCTCGTACTTGATGATGGGTAAGGGTCACTTCACTAAGTTCACTCTCTTGCATGCAGTTATAATACATATTCCAGCTAGATTTTTGGGCCATACTGCTTCGATGCTGCAGTACTTGGTTTTCATAATGAAGCTGCAGTTATAATAGCATCCCTACTTCACATTTTTATTTCGAAGAAATTTTTTGCATTCACTTGTTAATAATAAGGATAATAATAATAATAATAATAAGATCGACGTACCGGCTTACTGGCTATAGTCATCAAAATTCTGCTTTGGCCATCTGTTAGAGCGGCACCTAGAGGCTGATCTTTTGCTATTAGTTTTGACTAAGGCTCTACTTCACTATTCGAGCACTCGGAACACTAGCTAAATCTTTCGACGCCATTTTGAAGCGCATGTCGGTAGGGGGCGGGGTTATGGGCGGAGCCACGTAAGCTTCTTAAGTTTAGCTAAGCTAGGTCTTCAGTTTAATCGTTTAGCTAGCTATTTATTCTTATCTGATGATGTTCCAGTCACTCCTTGCTGAATTACGGTGCTCACCCTCAATTCCTTTATACATACACAAACTAATATTCAACTTCAAGAACTAAGAAAAAAGGATAGAAACAAGTGAGTGCAAAAAATTTCTTCTAAATAAAAAGGTTAAGTAGGGATAGCCTAAAATCTAGCTGGGCTATATAATGTACTGCAGCCTCGTATGAATACAATCCCTACTTTTACAACTGCTATAGCTAGCTATAGGTAGTGGATGTAAATGTAGGGATTGTATTCATACGAGGCTGCAGTACATTATATAGCCCAGCTAGATTTTAGGCTATCCCTACTTAACCTTTTTATTTACGAAGTGGCTATTCGTCCGGCAGCCGGATACTATTTTCAGAGCTATTCGTCCGGCAGTCTAAATAGGCCAGCGAAGCTGGCCTATGTATTATAAAAGCTCCTGCAAGGGAGCGAGCGCAGCGAGCGTTAGGTGCATGGGACGTACTATTCACGCACTGTTGTGACTCCAAGGCTAGGCAACACTCGCCCAGCTTGCAGTGCAGGCCCAAAGGGCTCCCTAAGGCCACCAGAGAGTAACAAGTATAAATATCACTCTCGAACTGAGTTTTGCAGCGTTGCCACCGTAGTGTATTGGTTAGTGCCGTGTGCTTTGGAACGTCCGATCGTGGGTTCGATCCCGGAATTGCTGCTTCTTTTTCTTCTTTCAGATTTTCAATCTTTGAAAATTTTCTAAGTGCCAGCACTGCCGGAAGAATAGCTCTGAAAATAGTATCCGGCTGCCGGACGAATAGCCACAGCGTTTTATTTATAATAATAATAATAAGGATAATAAATATAAGATCAACGCCCCGACTTACTGGCTATAGTCATCAAAATTCTGCTTTGGCCATCTGTTAGAGCGGCACCTAGAGGCTGATCTTTTGCTATTAGTTTTGACTAAGGCTCTACTTCACTATTCGATAGCACTCGGCACTAGCTAATCTTTCTACGCCATTTTGAAGCGCACATCGGTAGGGGGCGGGGCCTATGGGCGGAGCCACGAAAAATTCAAACTGTTCAGTAGCTCTGCTAGCTAGGCTTAGGTCTTCAGTTTAATTGTTTAGCTAGCTATTTATTCTTATCTGATGATGTTTCAGTCACTCCTTTCTCAGTTGAAGTGACGGTCAATGCAAGCATTAAGAAAAAGGATGGAAACAAGTGAGCACAAAAAATTTCTTCTAAATAAAAAGGTTAAGTAGGGATAGCCTTAAATCTAGCTGGGCTATGTAATGTACTGCAGCCTAGCTCGTATGAAAACAATCCCTACTTTTACAACTGCCATAGCTAGCTAACTATAGGTAGTGGATGTAATGTAGGGATTGTTTTCATACGAGCTAGGCTGCAGTACATTACATAGCCCAGCTAGATTTAAGGCTATCCCTACTTAACCTTTTTGGCGAGCGAAGCGAGCCACTCTCTGGTCATGTCAACGGGAGCTCGAGATATATATATATTTATATGTAATAGTTATTAACCAAGCGCTAGGTTTGTAGTCGAATTATAAGCACGAGGCCCGAGGGGCGAGTGCTTATAATTCACTACAAACCGCACGCGCGCGGTTAATAACTATTTTATAGCCCGCGCGAGTGTACTACGCATGCTCAGTGCTTCTGTCTCTATAGCGATGTAGCTACTTTTTGGCTGCTTACAGTCTAATCGCCAGCGTTGGCGAGGCCCATAGGGCTAATACAACTTTAATTGCACAGACACGCACTTTTATCACTCACCAGTTTACGGAAGTATCCGGAGAGAGTATTTGTGGTCAAATTCACTTCCTTTAGTTGTAGTGCCGAGATTTTCCCTTTACAGAAGGCATAAAGCTGCCTGTAGCTGCACCTTGCACGGTACTAACTCCACTATAATTTTAATAGCAAATGCAGCTGCACGCGCGAAGCAGCTGCTACATTTTTGTGGTCTTTGATATTGTGATAATCAATCGTGTTGTGGGCTGTGACATTTGTATTTCACACTTCCTGCCACTACTTCGAAGGTATGTAGAGCTCCTCCTATTATAAATGGCATGTTATGCGTAATAAAATTAACTGTCCATTAGTGCATGTCTGTAATACAGCCTTTGCTTTATAGAGCCTTTGAATGCTACTCATAGCTTGAAGCTATACTGTTCATTGAATATAATGGCCTACTGAATAAGAATGGTGTGTTGGTATTAGCTATAAGCTAGCAGTAGTCCATCCAAATCTTTTACTATAGCTATACACACACTATAGCAATGACAACCCTTGCCCATGGACCATGTCACTCTGTAGGCAGTGATCATTCAGATACACACTTAAAAATATTGATTGACTATTAATCATCATGGGACACTTTCAGACACGGATACCTCTGCCAGGCTTCCATGAAGCAAATCAAAAGGAAAACCCTTAGCTAACATTAAAAATTTCCATCCTTGATGGCTGCCCAACCAAGCAGGTAGCTACGAACAGAAACAATTTATTGTATTCAGAACTGTAAAAAACTGACATACAGCACCATCCAATCTTTTAATACCCCAGGCCAACCCCAGATAAAGTTGATATTCTCTCTTGATAGGTACAGATGTGTATCACATACGTTTGATACTATTATGTTTCCTGGGAGTAAGATTTTCATCCTAAAGATGCTATAGGTTCCTGAATCAGAATGCCCTTATCTCTCTTTGAACACTATCACAGAAGAGCTACTACCACACTTAATGTCTGTACTCCTTTTTCATGGGATCGGGAATACCAGTTTTCTCTCTACATTCTATCATTTTTCTCCTTCATCAATAATGAAACACTGTGTGGTTCACTAGGATAAGTGACAGCAGATCCTGCCTCCCCTTCCCTCCGACTTGTTGGCTGTGGATATTTTAGAGTATATTTATCCAATCTTCACCAATCACCCTCTTTTATTCAATGAAATCAGAGTCTCTCCATGACTTGCACTATCATCAGGAGAACAGTGTGGGAGTGAGCAGACATGACCATGCCCTCTATCGAAGCTCTAAAGCTCCACTGGAATCGCTCCCTGTGGTATTAGAGATGTGGCATCATGCAACTTCCAACGACATTGATCTTCCAGGTAAGTTAGCTGTTTGAGAAATGTAATTAAGATTCGATTTCTAGCTCACTGACACACATACATTTACCTATATAGCTGGAAATGGTTGGATGGAAAAGTCCAAAGTGTCTTAGACGTTCCTGAAAACATGGCAAGAGTTCAGGATTTTGTTTTCAATGGGTGTGGCTGAAAATTGACAAGCATACAAATGTGGACCAGGATACAAGTGTGTCAACTGTTTAAATAGCTATGACAACAGTCTCAATCATCCTGAAGCAGTGATGGAGCTGTAAACATTGATGGACTTCAGAAACAGAACGAAGAATTGATAGGAGATAATATAGAGAGTGATGAAGAACATGAACTAAATGAAAGACAGGATGAATGGGTGTGACATTTGCATTTTGCAATACTTACATCCACAAAATTGCTACTGTTTATTATACAAGCAATACTACACAGGATCCAGCTAGAATCTGAAGTGTCCACTGCTAGGAACGAAAATTCTAGCAAGAAACACTATGACGTGATGAAACTAGCCAAGCAACAGAGGCAACATATAGCTGAATTTTCTGCCTGTTTATAGCTTGCAACAATGTTTACTGTGCAGTAATACTTACCTAGGTTTCATCTTTAGCAGAAAGTGCTCTCCATATTGCTTCTTCGGCTTCTAAGAGGCAGTTACAGTCCATACAAAACACCCGCACAATTTCTGTTTTTCGACTACAATTTATGACGTCATCGCTAATACGTGGTAATTAATTACGTCCACTGGCGATTAGACTGCTTACAAGAATATGGCCATCCCACTTCAACGTCGTGATTCGTATGGTACCGAACTATCTTTCACTCTATAACCCACCCACTCACTGTGTTGCCCACGTAAGGTAGGGGCACAGCGTCATAATTATGGTTGGACGCTGAATGGCAAGTAGGGCAGCTAGTGCAGAATACCAGCCATGCTGTTACACAGCTCGCAAGTTCTGCCTTTTATGCTGGCTACTCTCTGAAAAGCTTGTTGGGTTTGAAATGGGGAATGTGGTCAATGAATATCATTATAGCGTGCGCACCGTGTTCAATGAATAATATTAAAATTCTTTTCTGAGAGTAGTTAGTATAAGGACAGAACTCTATACTGTCACATACTCACCTTTCAGTCTAGTCACAACTCCTTAAAAGTACAATATCAACTTTGCAGAATCTATATCTAACTTTTCCCTGTAAACACCACCCCAGGCTACAATTACATGCACTGTATCACATTTATAAATCCATGTAAATCGGTCCGTTACCATGGCAACGGGCTATAAGTAATAGTTATTAACCAAGCGCTAGGTTTGTAGTCGAATTATAAGCACGAGGCCCGAGGGCGAAGCCCGAGGGGCGAGTGCTTATAATTCACTACAAACCGCACGCGCGCGGTTAATAACTATTTTATAGCCCGCGCGAGTGTACTACGCATGCTCAGTGCTTCTGTCTCTATAGCGATGTAGCTACTTTATGGCTGCTTACAAGAATATGGCCATCCCACTCAACATCGTGATTCATACGGTACCGAACTATCTTTCACTCTATAACCCACCCACTCACTGTGCTATAACTTGCTCACGTAAGGTAGGGGCACAGCGTCATAATAAATTATGGTTGGACGCTGAATGGGAAGTAGGGCAGCTAGTGCACAATACCAGCCACGCTGTTACACAGCTCGCAAGTTCTGCCTTTTATGCTGGCTACTTTCTGAAAAGCTTGTTGGGTTTGAAATGTGGAATGTGGTCAATGAATATCATTATAGCGTGCGCACCGTGTTCAATGATAAAATTCTTTTCTGAGAGTAGTTAGTATAAGGACAGAACTCTATACTGTCACATACTCACCTTTCAGTCTAGTCACAACTCCTTAAAGTGCAATATCAACTTTGCAGAATCTATATCTAACTTTTCCCTGTAAACACCACCCCAGACTATGATTACATGCACTGTATCACATTTATAAATCCATGTAAATCGGCCCGTTACCATGGCAACGGGCTATAAATATATATACGTACGTCAATAGCTAGCGGGCATAATTAATAATACGCATGCGCACGTTCGTTTGACCTTTGACCCCACAAATGAAACATGCCCATAGTACTGTCTTTTTCCAAGTCCTTGAACTAATTTAGGATCAATTCCCAATGCGCATGCTCGACCTTTGACCTTTCTAAAATGGCAGCTGGACATAGCAGAGGGGTGGTGGTGAGAGTAATTCAGCCACCTGTGCAGGTAACTCAACCACCTATGCAGGTAACTACTAAGCCAGTTTGCCTCTGATTTGAGCATAGATAGGTACTGGAGCAGGCTAAAACTGTACCTACTTTGTATTCAGCTGCAGGCCTCAAAGTATTCCTATCGAGTAAAAATCATCAACCCTACGAGAAAGAGTGATGCCATAATCAGAGATCTAAGAAGATATAATGGACGGTTCAGCTCCATCACAGATGTCAAGATCAGACTAATGGAGGAATTTGAAAATGATGTTCCTGAATCAACTCGGTTTGCAATTGGATATTATGAAGGTCAAACTAAACGTTGGATTTGTAGTGATGATGATCTATCTATGCTTTATGAAGTGCATGCTAAGTATCCAGATAAAGAAATCTTATTATGGTGTGAGGGACGGGAAAAAGATTGTGATCAAACTAGCAGCAAGGCTAAAAGGAAGAAGACTACTAACGATAGCGGGTCTAAATCAAAGCGTGAAGAGAAGGAAGATCGTGTTAAATTGATAGCAGAAGAACTACAAACAATGCATAAGGACAAACTTGACTTGAATGAAGTACAATATCGATTGTGGTCTCGAATGATTATAAGTGGCATTCATTGTAGTAAAGAAATTCCTCCTCAAGTACCACTCATTACTGGAATCAACTCTCAAAAAAAAGCCTAAAAGCAATCTTTTTGAAGAGACTATGATGAATACTGCAACTGCAGTAATGAAAGCAATAACTAATAATCAGGATTCTGGTATAACTCGTTCTACACAAATCCAGCAAAATATTTCTAATAGCACTGGTACCCCTATTGCTACATGTGTTTCACCAGGTAAAGCAGTAGATGTCCGTGGGAAATCATTGGGACAACTAGCTACACTGAAGCAGCTTTTTATTGATGGTGTGTTATCTCAAGAAGAATTTGATGAACAAAAAGAAATTATTCTTGGTAGTTTAAAAAAATTGAACTGATACATACATAACCAATGAGACAGTGCACAATTGATTCAATTCAGTACAAATTACATTCTTGTATCCATGCCTGGCAATCACTTTGGGTGATACTAGCAAATGCTGTTAATATAATCGTGTCAATGTCAAGTGTGGTCATTTCTGACTCCATAGCTTTTATCATGTACTTTACTTTTGAAAAAGCAAGTTCAATGGGGTTGTAGTCTGGAGAGTATGAGGGAAGAAAGTGTACTATCACACCTGAGTCATTCAGAACTTCTTCCACCTCATTGGTATGATGGACTGAACAGTTATCCATTATTACCACACTGTTACTATTTATAGAATTAAATGGCATGACCTTAGAAAGGAGATTTTCACATATGAAATCATAAAATACATCTCCATCCACACTACCTCGAACAATTTTAATTGTTTCTACTCCTTTAGCAGAAATTGCTGCAATCACTGAGATATGCTCCCCTTTGACAAGCAGTTTTTGTGCTTTCACTGGATTCCCCCTAAGGCTATATCCAATTCTCCTGACAGCATCTGTCTTATCAGTACCAGTTTCATCGATAAACAATAGATTATCACTACTATAAAGGGAAACATCATGTACAAATTGTTGACGAAGATTATCATCTCTTTGCATTGCATAGGTAGTGAGTCTTTGCCTTGTAAATTTCATTTTTTGAAGAAATTTGCACACAGCACTTTCTGTTATTTGTAGTTGAAAGTTCACCATAACTTCACTTTTTATCTCTCGAAGATATATCCCTGGCCTTCTCATAAGAAGATGAAGAATAAAATACTGCACAGGTTCAGTGATTTTTCTACTTGCTCTATCTGTTGGATAGTTCTTTTTAGTCACATTTCCAGTCATTTCAAACTTTTGTAGGATCCTTTTGACAGTAGAGATATCTATATTCAGATTTTGAGCTATTTCTGGACATTTATGATCTAGTGCAAGCTTTTGCCAAATGATATGCCACCTGATATCTTCACTGTATGGAGAAGAACGACTATGCTCACAGGAACTCGAGGCCATTATTCCGCTAAATTTTTCAAATATAAGCGCATGCGCAAACACTAAGACTCGTGTCATGACGTCAAAAAGTTCAAGAACTTGGAAAAAGACAGTACTTAGAACAAACAGCTTGAGCTTATTGTTTTCTACAGCATTTTGTCATAGAGGTGCTAAGTGGATTGTAGGCGCTTGGCTTTCTAAGTGCTTGTGGTATCTTAGTAAGTCAAAGTACAAATGACTTTCACCAACTGCTTCGCTCGCCGATTGAATATGTTACACGAACATACCCTAGTTGGCAAGCGAAGCGAGCCACTCTCTGGTCATGTCAACGGGAGCTCGAGATATATATATAGATTATTACATTGATACTGTGAAATATCATGAGTCTGTTGGCTAGTATTCACACGAGTGCCGCAGGCACGAGTGAGAATACCAGCCAATCAGACCATAGATACTATACTCCGCCCTGGGATTGGAAACGATTTCTGCGCATCCAAATTTTTCCATTACAACAATACAAAACATGCGCGGACACTCCGTGTTGTATAGTAACGGTCGTCAACAAGCCGTAGCAACGGAGGTTTCTTCGTTATTGTAAGGTGAACAATAGAATCTATACCGTAAAAAGATGGTCAAACTTTAGTATCCATAGGTAACTTACTAATGCTATAAATTCAGTAGAGCAAAAGCAGTTTGGGAGAGAGATATTCTCACTTCAAGAAATAAGTATATGTACAGAACTTGTTGGGGTGAAAATGTCCATAAAAAGAGCAGTTGAGCATTATTTTTTTATGAATCAGCTGCAACTAGGATTGGGATATTGCTTTAGCTTGTTTATAACAAGTGTGCTACAATGATAATCTAATTTTGCTCAGTTAGAGGTATGATAGGGTCTTAACTGGTCAGGGGAAGAACATCAGTACTATGATATTAAATGAAAAGCTCCATCATGCAAATACTGAAGCTAAGACTAGATTATCGCTTGAGCAATGTAAGATTTGGTGTACTCTTGTAATGATGCACTTTTGCTAAGATCTATAGCTAATTATTATTATTATTGTAATAGCTAATGTATACTGACATTGGATGCATGATCAGCTATGGTGAAATCGCTTAGCCAATCGAATAACATGACATATACCTAACTGAAACCATGACTATTATAGATATAGCTGTGCATTGTGCATGTAGCTACATAAACTATATAGCTAGGCTATCATATGTATTTATTTATATTAGCCATGGGTGGAAGGAAATTTCACTTGAGTGCTCAAATATCTTGCAGCAGCAGAGAGCGATCAACGGGCTTATATCACCACCAAAAAGCATTTACCACCTCTCCTTATCTCGTTTTCCATTACATCATACCTTGGAAGAGAAGTTGATGCCTGGCACTGCTCTACATGCAAGACTGTATACTCAAATTTTTTTGGTTTATCTATCAATGTGGATCATTCTCAATGCACCTCAAAATATAGCTATAGACCTGTTGATCGAGTACCTCAATCAAAGAATCCTCATCAAGAACATTATCTATCTGAAGATTTGAAATGGAGCATACATGTACATCATTTCCCTATAGCTACAAGCTGCATGAATCCTATGAATTGTGAATTACTGTGAGATTTAGTATAGCTATCAAGTGTTCCAGTTCATCTCAAATCATCATTCAATCATTTCATCATTATTTTTATGACCATGTTTGCTCTCTGTTTTTGTTCTCCTCCATTTGATGCAGCTACCTATAGCACCAGTGCTATAGTCTATTGAAACGACGGTTTCATTCTTGATGATAAAGTGAGATAGTTTTTTTATTAACTTTTTGTAGCTTCAATATCTAATTTGAAAGAATCATCTGCTAGTAAAGCATTGACAGCCTTCAGCAGCAGACCTGTGATAATCTATAATAGTAAATTTATTGTCTTGCTAATGATGACTGTTATTTATAGCTACTTGTAAGTACTGTAGCTTATACCTTTCAGTCCTTTCAGCTCACCTATAGTATGCTTGCTAAGCCATTCTAAAGCAAGAGCTAGCTATCCTAGCTTTATAGGTTATTGTACATGTCCTACTACAATTATTTTCGCGCGCAACTTCTCCTCCAACACGGAGTGTCCGCGGGAAATCTCCCGTTTCCAATCCCGGGGCGGAGTATAGTATCTATGATCAGACGAGTGATATTTCACGGTATCTACGTAATAATCAATTTATTATGTAACTACTGAGCATGCGTGGTGCCTTCAGGCCGTTGGATTCGTTTTGTTTATTCAGTGAGTGAACTTGACTTGTTACAGTTGTAATTGATTTCTACAGCATTTCGTTTCTGATTGTAGACACTAGGCTTATAAGTGTCTATTGTAAGCGCTAAGTGCTTTGTGGCTAGCATTACAGCTTCCTCTGTATGCAGCTAGTCTCGTGGGCCAGACCCTTTACCAACCGCGCTGCCAGGCTGAACTACCACTTACTACAGCAGCTAGCTAAGGAGTTTAGGCACATCTAAAAGGTATAGCTGTACTTGCTTCACTTGCTGTCAAATGTTTTTACTACTTGTTGTCAAATTGCACATTGCCATAGTATAAATAGCTACTGGATTTTTTTCCCTAGAAGTTCAGCAGAATTATTTTTTTAACTCTTGAAAAGGAAGTATAGTCTAGTTTTTCACTTATATATTATCATGGCTATAAAATAAATCATTATGCAAAGATTGCCCAGGGGGACGTAATATGACTACGCGATATGACTACGCGATATGGTAAAATATCACCCTAGTTGTGATACTACTATTCTCTATGGGACATGCTCAGTAACTACATAATAAGGTAAAATATCATCCTAGTTGTGATACTACTATTCTCTATGGGACATGCTCAGTAGCTACATAACTAGGGTATGTTGTGTAACATATTCAATCGGCGAGCGAAGCAGTTGGTGAAAGTCATTAATTTTGTACTTTGACTTACTAAGATATTGCAGCTGCATACATAGGAGGCTGTATAATGCTTACCACAAGCACTTAGCAAGCCAAGCGCCTACAATCCACTTAGCACCTCTATGACAAAATGCTGTAGAAAACAATAAGCTCAAGCTGTTTGTTCTAAGTGCTATCAAGGGCGTATCGACCCACCGAAGGCGGGGAGAGGGCATGCAACTCCCGCACAGCCTGTATAGCCACCGAAATGCTGGAGGTTACTAAAAATAGATCACGGTTTCGCATCACGTTTCGTCACTACTACTACGCGCGCCCACGAACAGCTGTAGCTGTTACACAGCATGGCTAAGGCAAACTTCTTTGTTTATGACCAGGAATTGGAGGAAGAGATAGAAATGGACACCATAATTTTTTTAGAAGAAGATATTGAGGTTGAAGAACAGATGGCTAGGGAAATGAGCATGGATAATCCAGAGGATAACACTGGTAGCTATAATAATTTGCACGAACACAACATAAACACAACAACTAGCTATAGGTTCATCCTTCCATAGGTTCTTCAGTCATCAAATCACCTTCTGGACCTGGACCTTCCATACCTGCACCTTCTGTACCTGCAAAGAAAAAAAAAACGAGACTGCTAAGGAAAGAAGAGCGTAGCCTGGTACAAAATATTAATACGGCAGCAGTAGAATTACACGTAAAAAGATCAGTACCCCCTGGTCTCGTATCATCCTTATTTCCTGAGCGTAAGAGATTTTGGGATTCTATTACTGACTCTGAACAGCTTAAAACCTTTATAGGACACCTTGTTGACAAGTATATTTCACTTTATGAGAAGTACAGTAAAGGGAAGGATAAATACACCAATCTGTACCTTGCCTGGCTCGAAGTTATTAGAAATTTTACTTGTAAATCACAACAGACACAATCTACCAAGGCAGAGTGGGCACCAGTATTAGCTAAGCATGACACTACAGTGTCAGACAGTGTTCAATCCACAGTACTAGCCAGTATACTTCATGCTGTCCAAGAAGAAATTCAGTTGCAAATGGCTAACCATATTGTTGAATCACTAACAGAAGGACCAGCCTTAACTACAGAAAAGCCATCTGATCACACAGCCCTTTATAGAATCTCAGGGTGCATGGGGTTTAAAATCAGCTATAGACTACCGAACAAAATATAAAACAGTAAAATCAGAGGATGAACTTCAACTGCTTAAAGCATTGAAGCGATCACAAGTTTCCAAGACAACATTACCAGCTGGTGCTCAATATTTGGATCGTGGAGGCCTAACATTCATGAAGCCCGAATTCTTGCCATGGATATGTGAAATTGAAGACAGCATCAAAAAAATTTTTAAATCAAAGGGGGTACCAAAAGTATGGAAAACACATCTTCAGGGTAAGTGAATGTATGTACTTACTCAATACGTACACTCACATTCTTTGTATACATTCAGGTTACAAGGGATAATGTCGTATCAGATGCACTATTGCTACAACATTTCAGTAATGCAGTTGATGGTATACTTCCAACTGCAACTACTGAAGTAATTACAAGAGTCCATGGAATCTTATTAACAAAGATGTACAATGCAAGAAGCAATGAATTCTTGCGCTCAATTGGAAAAATTGAATGCTTCAGAAAAAATAGGGCAGTAGATGTGAATATTGGCTTAAGAGACAAACTTAAGTCATATGCAGCTGACAAACAGTCCAGTACTGTAACAACTTCAAATAAATAGTCACTCTCATACTCACAGTTCATATTTATCATCACTCTGATCACCTTTCATTTTTTAAAACACTCGCCACTTTTTGTAACTGATTTCCGAGCAACTGATTTCCGTCTGAGTTGTGATTGCCGTATGTTAAGGGGTGTGTCCCGATAGTCATCCTTTGGCTTAGTGCCCACTACCTGTCGTCTAGTGAGCAATACAGCTTTAGCACTTTCATAGCTGTGCCCTGTAAGGTTGCCACTAGTTCTGTGCTTCAGTTGGCCAAATAGTGTCTCAACACCACTACCATTCACTCTCCTAGGATTAATGTGGTGCCCAGGATGACTAGATAAAAAGTCTTTCACCAGTCCACGAAATCCATAAACTGTCACACGAAGAAGATCCCAAGTCTATGTATACAGGGCACACACATAAAATGGTGTACTATACGATGGGCATTAAATAGAACATTAGGATTGCTAAAATACATACCTGCCATGCAATAAACCTTTTACTATCAACTCCATCATCAAACTCCCCAGAAGATACCAGTTCCTCTGCCCAGTCCTTGAAATATTGAAACCCTTCATCCAAGCGCTGAATCCCAGTGCCTTCATAATCAAAGAAACGGGTCTTTGATCCAAGGAGTGTCTGTTCAAATATCTTATTCAGAGCAACCAGGTATTTCGTTGTGGCCAATACTTCTTGATGCTCTGGGCCTGTGCAGTTTGTTGCAAATTCTAACAATTCACTGATGACTTCATCTTGCTACAGTGGGAGAGAACACATGGTGGTATTTAAATACACTACTTGCAGTGAAAATTGAAGTATATTTTCCATTCTACATAATTATGTATGTACACGCAACACACAACCCTGATGCATATATGCACCTGCATAACTTTTGAAGGCATGACATTCAACCGCGTCCATGAATCTCTCACAATAAAACTCTCCTTCAGTTTAGGAACTCTTGTCACCTGCCCAGCTTGAATGCGTCCCACCTCCCTCTGATACAGGTCTTGAATTGATTGCCATCCAAATTCAATGCCATTCGTCTCCAAAGACCTTGTCCCTCCTGTCCCCCTAGGCCGAGATTGGAAGAGCGCTGATACCATGTTCTTTAGCTGCCAATAACGGTCACCAATATTAGTAAACACAGAGTGCAAAGATTCTAATTATTACCTGGTGACTAGGACAAATCACAAAGTGTACCCGGCAATCAGTATAAGGATTCACAAACCATGTCTTCACCATGAATCTGTCACTTTCAGAAACACTCAGTTTAAACCTAAATAAAGTATCATACATGTAGTCATAAGTGTTTTATTAACTAAGGATTTCACCCACCCATATGCTTTGCGATCAGCACCTGTCATCGCCTTGATCATACTGAGATTTGAAGACGCTCCATCACATACAATAGCACATGTTTTGAATCCACATTTGTGAAACTTGAACATAGCATCCATTACTGTTGGTAACAAAAATGTGTGATCTGCAGTCTCCTCACTGGTGTAATGAGGGCCAATTATATCTACCTATAGGTTCATAAGTACAGATTTTCTTAAAATAAGATAATAAGTTTACCTCTGAGGTCAGGTCTCGCCATAGGGTCTGCAACACATAAGAAGTCTTTTTTTGGCGAAACTCCGGGTCAATAGTCTTGTACACATCACATAATGAACTCAACTCCTCGTGAGACATGCAGTACCCTATGAACTTCTGGTTCCTGCTGCTCCATACAAGTCTGACTCCCACCTAAATAAAATAAAGTAATTATGCTCACAGTAACACAATCCCACCCACCTTGACTTCGTCAATGATAAGGACTCCATCTCCAGTAGGCAAAACTTCATGAGTTACTTCATCATCTGCAGTAAAAATCTAGCTACCAAAGTGTCCAACTGATTAGAGGGATGGCCACATGTATCTCAGGGAGTCTTGTTTGGACAATTCAAGTGACTGGGGTACACATTAAAGCGTGTTCACTATAAATCCTATGCATTTTCATTACCTGTTTGATTGGTCTTTCTTTTCTTTTTTTCTTCCAAAGCACGCCTCTTCTCCTCAACCATCACCAGGTACTGTCTTCTTTCCTGCTCTAACCGATCCATACACTCTCCAGTATCTTCAACATTAGCACCTACATAGTGCTTTAGGGTACGCACAGATGGGAGCTGCAATAGCTTAAAACTTCTCAAGCCTTCATAAGCTGCAGGACTCCTAGTATACACTGCAAGTGCTGCAAATAAATATGCTATAGTACACTGTCAAGAGCCATGCTGATGTATTACTTCTCTACCCATTCGAACTGTAATGGCATTCCACCGGTTCCCCTTCTTGCCAGTAACTATGTGTGCAAAAACCAGTCACATACTTATTAATCAATGCACATCATTAGTAGGTATGTAACACACCTGAATTTGCCTGGTCTTTCTCATAATCCAATCGTTCTACCACATCTTCCTCCCATGCTGTACGTAAAATGTTATTCTCTTCACCAAAGTCATCTCCACGAGAATAAATTTCTTCAATCACTTTGGAATCTCTTTGGTGAATTGCACGCACGGTTTCCAGGAGTTCATCATGTTGCTTGTCGTTCATCTCACAAGTAAATCGGTTGCAGCCAGCTAGCTTTGCAGCCAGGTTTCTCCGGTCCTTTGCTATCCGTGATACTCTTCTCATCTGACTCTCAGGTGACAAGTATTTCAGTGGGTAATTTGAATCAGGTCGAAGCCTGGATAACCGGTCCACATTTTCACTCTTTTGAACCAGCTGTCTAATATCATGGGTTAGCCGCCTACATGGTGTACAGGTGTCTCGAAGGGGACTACCATGTGGGTGCTTAGCATTAGATGGAACATGCCACAGCATACATTTCAGTGCATCCATCCTATTAAAGGGAAGGCCCCACTCCCGCAAATTCTTTGTTTTGAAGCGAATTTCAGTACGAGGATAGTTACTAATTCCAGGCAAAGCTTGTACTCTGACGTTGAAAGCTGGTCCAAGTATGGCTTTAGTATTTCAAAAGAATATACACCACTGGTGACAGTATGAAACCAAACTTGCCACTTATACAAAATTGAGTCATCATGAGCATAAATACAGAGACGAAGATTTTGTAAAGGCCCAAATTCTGAAGAGACAGTTACAGCCCTATAAGGAGTATAAACAATAATGTTCAGCTAGAAGAATCAATAATATTATGATAGCGTGTTAGGGTTATTTTTATAGTACCTTGATACGACTATCCACTCTTGACCTTGTTCTACATTCAGTGTTGAATACTGCTCTTTCACCAACTGGAAGATTGAGCCTAGTTCCACCGTTGAACTTGAGGCAAACTTCGACAACAACTTCTGACGGGTTGAGGTAGAAATAGGCGAATTCCTCTGCAGTCGCTTGTACTTCCTCAGCACATTCCTTGCAGCAAGCTGTGTTGGAGTTCTTGGACTGGCACGCCTGGAAGGTGACTCCATATAGCCATCTCTCTATAGTACTAGTACGTCATGATGATAGTCAGCTGATTTCATGACCTCACCACGCGTCATAGCATAGCGCGCTGAAGTCTATTTTTAGTAACCTCCAGCATTTCGGTGGCTATACAGGCCGTATAGGAGTTGC
The DNA here is from genome assembly GCA_963924555.1 of Crambe crambe. Taxonomy (NCBI): domain Eukaryota; kingdom Metazoa; phylum Porifera; class Demospongiae; order Poecilosclerida; family Crambeidae; genus Crambe; species Crambe crambe. The sequence continues at coordinate 5,086,781 of OZ004593.1, read as the reverse complement.
ATGCCCTCTCCCCGCCTTCGGCGGGTCGATACGCCCTTGGTGCTATGGGCATGTTTCATTTGTGGGGTCAAAGGTCAAACGAACGTGCGCATGCGTATTATTAATTATGCCCGCTAGCTATTGACATACGTATATATCAGAGAGTGCGCTAGCACTCTCTAAGTAGGAATGGCGGGTCAAAGGTCATAGGACTGTATAAACTAAAAACTCTTCTTTCTCTTCTACCCTTACTCTACAGGTTCTCAGAAGGCTACAGTGAATTATTATATCTACAAAGAAGAGAGGAGAATGTTCAAAAGCCAAAAATTCATTCGCTAACATAAGAACAAAACGAGTTCTAAAATTGACTTTTGTTCTATTTCTTTATAATAAGGATAAATATCAGATCAACGCCCCGACTTACTGGGTATAGTCATCAAAATTCTGCTTTGTTAGAGCGGCACCTAGAGGCTGATCTTTTGGTATTAGTTTTGACTAAAGCGCTACTTCACAAATCAGTGATATCAATAGCACTCGGCTAATCTTTCTATAGATTATTACATTGATACCGTGAAATATCACGAGATTATTACATTGATACCGTGAAATATCACGAGTCTGTTGGCTAGTATTCACACGAGTGCCGCAGGCACGAGTGAGAATACCAGCCAATCAGACGAGTCATACAAGGCTGCAGTACATTATATTATAGCCCAGCTAGATTTTAAGCTATCCCTACTTAACCTTTTTATTTAGAAGAAATTTTTTGCGCTTACTTGTTTCTATCCTTTTTTCATAGTGCTTGAAGTTGAATATAAGTTTGTGTATGTAAAGAATTGAGTGGCAGTATTGACTGTCACTTCAACTGAGAGTATGCAGTGATTATTAATTTGACATGAGTATCTCTTTCTTTTGTAGGTACATACACAGTCTCTGCATGGTTGAAGAATTTATAATAGACAATGAGACCGAGGGATCTACCATCTGTATAAACCCGAAGGCCCTGGGCTGTAGCGTCCCGAGCGTAGCGAGGGCGCTACTAGGGGCCTGAGGGTTTATACAGACGGTAGATCCTGTTGGTCAAGGTGTCTAACTAATTTAGAACATGGCAATAACCTTGACAACCTAGCGCTATAGCTAGCTAGCTAGTTTCAAATACTCGGCGACTCGCCATGCTTAGACTATTTGACGTGAACAACCGAGACATAACAGACGAGCTAGACTACTGTAGCAACCCAAGCTGCCCTCTACCTTACTCGAGCTCCATCCCTGGTCCTGGCCCTGGCCTTACCTTAGAATACGCTGGGGTTGTTCAGTTCATCTGTGATGTCTACGTTGTTCTTGCCATAAAATCTCAGCGCTACAGCTACTTCCTTGGAAACGGTTAGTGCGTTGCTAAGTTCTAATCAGGCACGGAGTGAATATATGTAGACTTACCTATGCCCTGAGAGGAGGTAAGTATATATGTAGACACCTCCCAGTAAATAAGTGAACTAGTCTACCTCTAACTGACCAATCAGATTGCAGGAATCAATCAAGCCATGTTCTAAGTTTAGCTATTTAAGTTTTGTCTATTATTTACTTTACAGCAACAGCAATGTAAATGATATGTGCATGGCATGGTGAAGTGAGCTGACTACACTACAGCCAAGTACTGGCTATAAACACTACTAAAAGATGAGCATCTGTACTGTAATTCAGCAAGGAGTGACTATAACATCATCAGATAAGAATAAATAGCGATTAAACTGAAGACCTAGCCGCTTAGCTAGCTTAAGAAGCTTACGTGGCTCCGCCCATAAGCCCCGCCCCCTAACGACGTGCGCTTCAAAATGGCGTAGAAAGATTAGCTAGTGCCGAGTGCTATCGAATAGTGAAGTAGAGCCTTAGTCAAAACTAAGAGCAAAAGATCAGCCTTTAGGTGCCGCTCTAACAGATGGCCAAAGCAGAATTTTGATGACTATAGCCAGTAAGTCGGGGCGTCGATCTTATATTTATTATCCTTATTATTATTATTATTGGCGAGCGAGCGAAGCGAGCGAAGCCCCACACTAATTGGTCAAAATGGAAAATTGCGATATTTATAATGTTACACCATAGATATAAGAGGTTTATGGGATTGGAAACGGATCACGTGCTCTCGTTAGCAACTAACAACCGAGGCGCGTTGACAGCTGAATGACATAGCACTTTTGTCAAAGTTGCTGTTCTGACAAGATCCATGAGGTAAGACTTATGCCAATGATACTATAATACACTAGGGCATAGATTTACTGTATGAAATAAATTTTAGCTCAGATTTTCAAGTTTATTCCTACAAATACTACTGTAGTGGTTAATGGGACTATAATCCCTCTCACGCTTGATGGAATCAATTGCTGTTGCCCATTTTCTGATCAAAAGGCATGTAAACTTTGGCTACATGGAATAGTAATGTTAGTTTTTGTATTAGCTGACATATATTGTCTCTAGCATTTGCAAGTGGTATTAAAACTGTAATCCCTCTCCCAAGAAATAGATTAACAATATTGCAAATGTATTAGTTATTTCAGGGAAAGGATAGAACAGTAAATGGAATTGGTGCATTCGTTTTCTATACAATAGTCATCCTATGGAGATGGCAAGCTTACTATATTTCCCCCCTAATATCCATAGGGTCCACAGGACAGCTGACTGAGCCGAATTCTTGAGGTGGATGGTGTCAAAATCCAACAGCCAAAAGCTGAAAGTATTGCAATAATGCTGATGAGGGAGAACTGAGCGGATAACTTCGGGGCAAAATTATCTAGCTATAATAATGATGAATTTATGTCTAATTTTAATACCAAAAGTCATTCTGGCCTTTCTTTCAAATCAAGCACATAAAATTAATGTATAATGAGCAATGATAGGTACTCATAGTTATATATTACAAGGAAAAAAGTTATGAATAATTAATAACTTCCTTCCTCAGACTCTCCAACTTCAACTCTCTGACTCTTCACTTCTTCAATACCTTCCCCTTAGCTTACTTGTACTATTCTGTGAGCTGTAGGGGCAGAACATCACTTTAACTGCCTTGAAAGGAGTGAATATTGATCTCTTTTCACAACCATTAATATAATAATGCTGCATGCGCGTGCGCATCTGTCAACGCGCCACGGTTGTGCAGTTCATTGGGCGTTTCCAATCCCGTAAAACCTCTTATATCTATGGTTACACGTACGTCACTCAAAATGCGCATGCGCTTACGCATGCGCATGAAATAGCTACTAAGCAACGTCATAATAAGCAATCATTTTCGTTAAGCTTGAAGTTAAAACACTATATTGTAGCGAGTATTATGGAACCCAGAGAACCAGAAAACAAGCGAAGGAGGGCCCCAGAACACCCTCTAGAAACTGACCAGCAAAGAAGAGCGAGACCTCATGAAAGAAATGAAAGAGACAGAGCTAGAAGGAGAACAGAGTCAAAGGAACAGAGAAAAACAAGACTAGCAAAGAAATGCGACAGATAGAGCCAGGAGGAGGGAATGTACAGAGTCAGCAGAAGATAATGCTGCAAGAGCAGAGCAAGTGAGAGCCAGAAGGAGAGCAGAGTCAGCAGAACACAGAGCTGCCAGATTAGAGCATATGAGGGCTCATTATTTGAGAGACTAGCTACTGAGTCTGAACAGGAGTGGTAGCCTGGGTTCAGAGAAGACACTCTAATGCTAACTGGGAATGCACCAAGTCAGTTAACAACCTGAATAGCTAGATATCGAAAGTCACTGTTGGGGCTATATAATCATAAGTGAGGGAGGAGCACATTGAAATGACCACTGGCTGCTTGCTCGCCCAACTAATGCTATACGAGCATCTCTAGTTATAAAGAAAATGAACAAAAGTCAATTTTAGAACTCGTTTTTTTCTTATGTTAGCGAATGAATTTTTGGTTTTTGAACACTCTCCTCTCTTCTTTGTAGAAGTAGTATCTCACTGTAGCCTTCTGAGAACCTGTAGAGCAAGGGTAGAAGAGAAAGAAGAGTTTTTAGTTTATACAGTCTTATGACCTTTGACCCGCCATCCCTACTTAGAGAGTGCTAGCGCACTCTCTGATAGATTATTACATTGATACCGTGAAATATCACGAGTCTGTTGGCTAGTATTCACACGAGTGCCGCAGGCACGAGTGAGAATACCAGCCAATCAGACGAGTGATATTTCACGGTATCTACGTATGCGTGGTGCCTTCAGGCCGTTGGATTCGTTTTGTTTATTCGGTGAGTAAGCTTGACTTATTACAGCATAGATACTGTACATTAGGGATAGGAAACGCGCAAAAATTTTTCGGGCAATGACGTCACAGCGATGGAATTAGCTCGTTACGGTACCTGCATAGTAACGGTTATTTATGCGAGTAGGGAAGTTTTCGGTGGTCTAAGCTGTCTCCTCCGAAATTGATAACTGGAGGATTATCAATGTAAAAAGGTTCTAAATTCTAGTAAGTGTCAATTGTCATAGTCTGCTTTGAGGTTCTGCACGTACCATGCAACTGTGCATGCAAATTCTTAATGCTGAGGATAATACTTTGTGGGAATTTTTTGGATGATATTAAATAGACACAATAGTATAGGTATTTTCAACAGGCAGTTTCTACACAACTACATGCCATTATCCCATTTAGAATGATAGGTATTATGTTCATTGCTGGTTTTAGTGTTTTTTTTAGTGACATTCTAGACAGAGTTTGCGGGATTCTTTCTCAAGGCATATAAGTTTCTTCAATTTCCATTTCTTATCATTATACATAGTAATGGTTACTACATGCCATAAATATAAGGAATCTTTGTTTGGTATAAACAGAAGCAAGTAATGGGGAAGCGAAAATTACGCCTCAAGGTTGAAAAAAACGAAGAAAGAAAGACAGCAGAGTACATCATCAGGCCCAAAGGGCGCCCACCAAAGAAGGGTACAAAACGTTATGGAGATTATAAGCAGAGAGTAAGTGGTACTCTATGATCATAGGTACCTAAAAAATAATGTCAACTCCTGTGTATAGGTGAATATGAAATTGGCTTCCATAAAACAGCGCATAACTCTCCCTTGTTCAGAATGGAAGGATGTCTCACCACTCACGAATGAATGCATTACTTTCTGTAAAATGTCTGCTGAATGTACTATGATGAAAAACTGCCTTACCATCAAAAGTGATAGCTCTTGGACTGTTCATGTGTGTGGACAGAAAATTCAACCTCACTGTTGCAGAGCACTTGATACAGTTCCATCTAGGGTTGACCACAACTCAATATCATCATTATTAGAAATTCTTGACAATTCAACATTATGCCATGGTAATGAAAATAGGAAGTTTGTAGATATGATTGCTAAGCGTGAAGAGAAGAATGTTGTCTCGTCAGATGGTAGAGTAGTGGCATATCTAGATAACACCAAGGTAAGACACCATACAAGTGTACTGCATTTAACAGTGCTATGTAATGTGTATTGCATGACAGGCACTCCCGGCTACAGTTAGAACCACTTTGTGTGAAGTTATCCTGATCACTGGAAAGAGATGTAATGTTTGGACTTCATATAGGAGCAACCTTAGAGCAATGCACTATCGTGCACACACTGTATCCACTATGTCACCTTCTGTGCATGCTTCTACCTCAAGTCACACTAACATGCGATATCTGAATACACCTCAGAAATTCAAGCGATATAGAGGCTTAAAGGCTAGATGTGTTGCAGCAGAAAAGAAAGTGAAAAGGCTCAAAGAGAGCATAAGTAAATTGATTACATCAAGCAACATTGAAGTGGACAACAATCTAAACCATGATCTATCCAAAATAATGCATGATAACCAAGGCAAAATCATTAAAGATTTTCCAGAAGATTCATTCCAACGTCTATTTTGGAACCAGCAAATGCAATCTCTTTCAGTGAAGAATGATAGACAGTTGAGGTGGCATCCTATGATTATAAAATGGTGTCTTCATCTAAAGATAATTTCATCTGCAGCGTATCATGCTATGAGATCATCAGGCTTTATCAAGTTACCATCTGAACGCACTTTGAGAGATTATACTCATCTTATTAAGGCAGCTACTGGTATTCAACCAGAAGTCAGTGTCCAGCTTATGAAGGAAGCCAAAGTGAAGGATTTGGAAGAATGGCAAAAATATGTTGCAGTTGTATTTGATGAAATAAAAATTAAGGAGGACCTAGTCTATAACAAACACACATATGAGATTATTGGATTCATTGATTTGGGTGATGTGAACAATCAACTGAAGTGTATCCAGAAGGTACTCTGGGCTTTCAAGAATTAAAGAAATTACTTTCTTGACCTTATTCATTATTTTGCGAGCATATAATTCCGGGAGTAGACAATTTCTCTTAGCAACAACATTGATTATTATTATCACGTGAGCATAACGCGGATGATCAAAAATAGAATCAATTAATTGCGCGCGTTTCCTATCCCTACTCATGTATGTACAGTATCTATGGTTACAGTTGTAATTGATTTCTACAGCGTTTCTAATTGTAGACACTATAGCTACTAGTCTTATAATTATCTATTGTATGCACTATGTGCTTTGTTGCTAGCATTACAGCTTCCTCTGTATGCAGCTGCCAGGCTGAACTGCCGCTTACTACAACAGCTAGCTAAGGAGTTGAGGCACATCTAAAAGGTATAGCTGTACTTGCTTCACTTGCTGTCAAATATTTTTACTTGCTTTACTTGTTGTCAAGTGTTGCACGTTGCCATAGTATAGGTAATTAGCTACTGGTTTTTTCCCCCTAGGAGTTCATGCAGAATGTTTTTTTTTTTTTTTTATTTCTTATTTTTTAAACTCTTGTAGCTAAAGGAAGTAAAGTCTAGTTATACATATATAATTATATTATCATGGCTATAAAATAAATCATTATGCAAAGATTGCCCAGGGGGACGTAATATGACTACGCGATATGACTACGCGATATGGTAAAATATCACCCTAGTTGTGATACTACTATTCTCTATGGGACATGCTCAGTAACTACATAATAAATATAAATATATATATAAATATATATCTCGAGCTCCCGTTGACATGACCAGAGAGTGGCTCGCTTCGCTCGCCAATAAATATATTTATATATATGTGACAGGCTATAGGAAAAGGGGGCACTTCACGCAAAAATTTAAAATGGAGTTATTAATACCACGCTATAGCTCATTACCTTAGAATTTCACCGATACTACGCTTGAGGCTAAATCTTAAACCACCGCGGAGCTATAAGCGCTTGAAGTGCATCACCTCAGAGAAAGATTGAATAAGCGTTTTGCAATAAACGGCGTCTAAACATTGAACTTCCGGTCAATACCCAATGCTCCGTAAATCCTTACGTAAGTCCGTATAACGCGATGACATCATTCAATTTTTCTCACCTCGTGTAGCAGCTGTGTGGAGAAGAAGTAGACTTAGCTTTACTACGTTGTTATCTTTGAGCGCTTGGGTTATCTGAGGCATGCTAGATATGGAACAAGTTCTGAATAATGATCAGGTAAAGTTTGGGTAGATAGATGTTTGTACATCAGTAGTTTTAATAGTACTTGTAAGTTTTATGATCCTATCTCTGCTGTATTGGTTGATTCCTGTGGAAGTGGTGTTAGCCTGAGTTGGAATCTAGACACTGGTAGGATCTGGGCTGTGTTTGACTACTGTCTTGGGGTTGAAGGAGACATAGAATTCATCCAGCACCTCCATATCTGGATCTTCTGACATATGAAGTTGGATGGCTCCTACCACAACCTCTTCCTATCTGTAGCTAGCTAAATATCTTTGTAGCTACTTTGTATTCAGTAGAAATCATCAATATGAATTTTTATTTTGTGTGGGGAATTTCCCTCATTTCCGCGCATTATGCTCATACATCCTCCGTAATTGAAGATTGAAATTTGGGCACGTAGGATGTGAAATAAGTTCCGGGTGAGTAGCTCACTTCAACTCGAGCGCTTGCCTACTTCAAAGCCTTCCTACTTCCTGAAATTTGGCAGGAAGTTAGATAAAGGACTGAAGATACTGTGGAGGCAAGGAAAAAGAAGTGGATAAAAATAATTTTTTTTTACCTAAGGCTAAAGTCTATTCGCGTTCACCTTGGCCCCGGAAGTAGCTGTGGTATAGTAAGCTTACGTAAGAACGCGTGTTAATCCAATTAGCCACATAGTTATGGCTAGAGGTATGCGCGGGTAATTGGAGGCAAGCCACGTGTTATCAGTTTAGATCAAGTTCTTTTCTCGTTTCTTTTCTCGTTTTTGCGTGACTTTCTCTCATGCCTGCCATGACTCTCCCTGGACTTCTGCCCTGTCTTCTACTGGACAATCCCCAGAGAGGTAGGGTGGTTTAGCTGACATCTCAAGCCTGCTCCTTCCTTTCCTGATCCCAGCAACTCCTGGAGGGTTTAGCAATGATTATTCTGTATGTTCTGTATAAGCTAAACTGCCGGGAAGCTTAGCAGTGATTCGAATATTGTAGTTAAACTTGATAATGTGACTTCTCATTGATTCTATCGATCTAGTTAGCTAAAAGATTCTGTGATTCAGTTTTCTAGTTAGCTAAGCTATTCTATAATTCATATTTCTTAGTTTTAACCAGCAGTTACTCGCGTAAGCTAGCTAACTTACTCGAGAATCAGTAGCATCTGGCAGCCATTGTTTTGCTCTATCGCGCGCAATGCGCGCGCACTACATTCCTTGTGGTGAAAGGCAGCTCCATACTTTGCTTATGGGACATACAGCTAACTTCTTACTGGTAAGGAATGAGTCCTTATAAAAAGCATCATCATAAATCTCAGATAATTAGCTAGCTGCTGGTATTTGAAATTTTGAAATTGGTCAAGAATTGAGCAAGTTATCGCGGATATAAGAAGGTCAAGGTGAACGCGAATAGACTTTAGTTTAAACGCGCATATCTCAAAAATTTATCTTGCGTGAAGTGCCCCCTTTTCCTAAATTGAGTCACATATATGTGACAGGATTTGGAAAAAAGGGGAATATCGCGCAAAAATTTAAAATTGAGTTATTTACATAGTGTGGTAGTTCATACCTCGGGGAGTAGATTGGTACTAGGCCCGAAGCCAAATTCTAAACGATCACTAAGTTACACGCGCGCTGAATTCTTTGCCTCAGGAGGAAGTTAAATCATTGATTACTTCATTTCCTCTTCTTTAGTCTTGGTCCGTAATCTTTCACGTAGTTCCGCGTTATGGATTACATCATTGATTTAAATGTAACTGCGTGGTAGCAAGAAAGGAAGGAGAAGGAAGCTTTCTTTTGTATGTGTTTAGTCATTCATGTAACCCTACCTCTAGCAACGGACTAAGTCTGGAAATGAACTACTACTGGAAGAATACAAGAGGTAATTTTTTAAAGGGCAGTATTGAAGTTTAACTGTTTATGAAGCTTACCAAGTAACTGCTATTTCGCTTGTCTCTAGCGCTTCTATAACCTTAAAAATAGGCTATTCTGAAGCAGAGAGGATGAAGCACTACAATTAGGTGAGTTACTTTGTTAAGCTGAAGATGTAAGATACCTTGTATGTTATGCTTTTTAGCTTGTAACCTTGTAATCTACCATGAGAAAGGATCAAGAACACATGGGGTAAGAACTTTATTGTAAAGTTAGGTACCTCACTTATTGATGTCGTGTTCTTTTGTAATGAGCTGATCTCCTTTCCACACACATCCACACCCCCCTCCATGAACTGCCCCACAAACAAATCTTCCTTCATCTCACCCGGCATCAGCTCAAATTTCACCTCACCACCAAAGTCCACACGCCTCATTGCCTCCTCAACCAACTCCTCAGTGCTCAACTCTACATACTCGTCACCATCTCCTCCATTCATATCACATGCACCTCTACCACTTTCCACCTCTATACCGCTACTACTCCCTCCCTCTGTACAAGCCACTCCAACCTCACCATTCTCTCCCAACCAGTCATCAAACCTCCCAAGATCACCATGCACACCATCATCCACCAAATGTGCACCACTATTGTAGAGGTAAAATGTACCTATGTAAGATAGTTTACTTATCATAACTACCCTTTGTTGTACTACAATTTAATTATTCGTTCATTGCACTAACTTAGATCCCTTTCTTAATAATGCACACTTAACAACTACCCCTTTCTTTACAGTGCACACTTATCCTTTGTATTGTGTAATCTATTTAATTATTCATCCGTTGTATCTAACATTACTTCTATAGATCCCTTTCTTAATGATGCACACCTAACATCCTATCTCAAAAAAAAATTCAGTATCACTCTTGTTATAATGAGCACTAAAGAGCACTAAAGCCATTAATGGTGTTGCATAAGTTTTCTTAGCAGTGAGCTTAACTTTGTTGTTCTCCTTTTGCTCGTATGAATGCCGTAAAATTTTCTAACTTAAACATATCCAGCTACAATCAATTTAAATCATTTTTAAGTCTTATTTAAGTCTTAAATGCAATAAACCTCTCTCTTCAGGTTCGGAGATTCCAAAATCGTCATTGACATCATCCAGCTGCTCCTCATCATCTCTGCAAGAAGGGTCAAAGAAGTCACTGATGACCTCCATCATAGACTCCTGATCATCTTCAGAGAGTTGCAGAAGCTGATTGATAGCTGTTGCTGCTTCACTAGCACAATACTTAGCCATTGAAATTCAATACTACTATGAATTGTATTTTGTGGTTACTGTGGTAACAAAAAATTAAACAAGGGAAAGTCCCAGATTAACTGCGCACTACTAGGTTTACGTAAGCCGTAAATTGTAACGTAGAGTCCGTTTATACGCTTGGTAAGTTTTTGAAGAAACTTCTAACAGCGCGCTTGCCTACTTCTAATGGTTTCTGACTCTTCAAACTTGGCATGGAAGTAGACCAAAGATCTAAGATATATTTGAGGTAAAAAAAAATTCTTAGAAAAAAAAATTTTTTTTTGGTTGAGCACACTAAAACATGTCATTATTGCATATTGATAAGCGCGCGATATTCCCCTTTTTCCTAAATCCTGTCACATATATACGTACGTCAATAGCTAGCGGGCATAATTAGTAATACGCATGCGCACGTTCGTTTGACCTTCGACCCCACAAATGAAACGTGCCCATAGCACTTAGAACAAACAGCTAGAGCTTATTGCTTTTTACAGCATTTTGTCATAGAGGCGCTAAGTGGATTGTAGGCGCTTGGCTTTCTAAGTGCTTGTGGTAAGCATTATACAGCCTCATGTGTATTCAGCTGCCACAACCACTGCAGCCCAATAAGACGTACAAATGACTTTCACCAACTGCTTCGCTCGCCGATTGAATATGTTACACGAACATACCCTAGTTATTTGGCGAGCGAAGCGAGCCACTCTCTGGTCATGTCAACGGGAGCTCGAGATATATATATGTGACCGGCTCTGGGAAAACCCTCCGTCCGGTGCAAAAATCAATTATCAGATATGAGCACGTTTAGTTGGCAGTGCCAAAATTTGGCAAAAAAATTTTTTAAGCATAAATGACAAATATGATCCTTGAACAAAGCACAGATGAAGTTTGGAGCTCAGACTACAAGTACAAAGGCTTCAAATGAAGCGCTAAAGTTAGCTAGTCAGCCATTGAAGCTTCGTGCACGGAGATTCTAGTCAGGCTGAAATTCATTGAACTTTAGGGAGGCTTTCCAGCTTATGCGCTGGGAAATATGAACTTACTAAGCTATCTGCGCTACCTTCGGTACCTTGCTTCTCTTCTCGGAGCTTCGGTTGGACCTTTCTCGAGCCAAAAGGCAAGAAACTAGCTTCTTACTAACTACAGTTCGAAACCCCACCCACCGTCAATTTACTAGTCCACGGGCATGTCCGGAAATAATGTTCACGTTGCTTAGTCAGCTTTTCTCGAAAAAACAATAATGCTAATGGACGCTACCTCGATCTTTCTAAGAGCTGTTCCTCAGGCGTCATAAAAGCTATAGCTTTGAAATTTGCGCAATAAAGAGCCAAAGGGCCATAGATAATAAATTTTACCATAACAAAAAATTTTTAATTTTCACCCGACGGAGGGTTTTCCCAGAGCCGGTGTCATAATGTTTTGGGGACCCCCCTATTTCAGGGACCCCCGTCCCCATATCTACGTAGATATGGGGATCCCCATCCCTAAATCTACGTAGATATGGGAACCTCCGTCCCCATATCTACGGTAGATATGGGGATCCCTGCGTAGATATGGGGACCCCAGCCAAAGTAGCCAGATCTGGCCAAGTAGCAATAGTATTGCTAATAGCAAGCTCGGGGAGAAAAAATCAGTCTGGGAACTAAGCTGTTCCCCTCTATATTCATATAGCATGCTTGGTATACGTAATATAAACCACAATAATAGGCTATAGCTAGCTGTTTCAATTTGGGGCAAGATGTCTGAGGGTGCCTCACTGTTGCAAACTGAGACAGAGAGGTAAACAGAGGTTTTCAAACAAGCAATCCTTGGCCAGCATTACGAAGGAGCAGGTTGCAGATGAGAGACCACCTCGTGAGTAGGAGAAAGAAGATACAAGTGAAGTAGACCATCTAAAAAGGTTCCTACAATTATTTATGAAGATTCGTGGATGAGATATCCTTTGATCAACATACATTTGGGGATGGGGTCCCCATATCTACAGATGGAGAATGGTACCTACGGTATATCTGGATGAGGTATCTTTATTGATAAACATACATTTGGGGATGGGATCCCCATATCTACAGAATGGAGAATGGTACCTACGGTATATCTGGATGAGGTATCTTTATTGATAAACATACATTTGGGGATGGGGTCCCCATATCTACAGATGGAGAATGGTACATACGGTATATCTGGATGAGGTATCTTTTATGATAAGCATACATTTGGGGATGGGGTCCCCATATCTACAGATGGAGAAATGGTACCTACGGTATATCTGGATGAGTTACATTTGGGGATGGGGTCCCCATATCTACAGATAGGGTACTGTAGCTACTTAGCTAGCTATAATAGATTCATACATTTGGGGATGGGGTCACAGATGAGGTAATTTAGTGGTGTCAAATTTTTAGTGGATGCCAGTACAGATATTGTATCATTGAATCTACAGATATATTAGCTATTGGAGGTCGTTAAATCTATGTTGGATTTTTGCTGAAAGTGTGGTAGAGGAATCTGACCTATTATTATTATTATTATTATTATTATTATTATTATTATTATTAATTTATTATCGTTATTATCATTAAATAAGCATTATGAAACTAAATAATATAATAGTAGTAGTTGTAGTAGTGATTAAAAATTAATATAGATAATAATTAATGCAAGCTAGGATAATGTAATTTTGTATTTTAATATTAAACTATTGGAGGGCCAAAACTGCATGTGGTCCATATGGATGATAGCCTCAAACTGAATAGCCCACTTCCTCATAGCTATTATTCAACCCTAAAACAGTAAAATAAGTACTAGCTACAGATGGCTAACTTACCCAGCTCGAACTGAATATTTCACTCTCCCTCACTTTTGTTTTGTCAGCTATGTAGAGATATAAAGCGCATATAAAGCGCGAGGACTGGGGGTCCCTATATCTATGAGGGGGTCCCCATATCTACGGTAGATTTAGGGACGGGGGGTACCTAGAACTACGGGGTCCCCAAAACTTTATGACACCGGTCACATATACGTACGTCAATAGCTAGCGGGCATAATTAATAATACGCATGCGCACGTTCGTTTGACCTTTGACCCCACAAATGAAACATGCCCATAGCACTTAGAACAAACAGCTCGAGCTTATTGTTTTCTACAGCATTTTGTCGTAGAGGTGCTAAGTGGATTGTAGGCGCTTGGCTTTCTAAGTGCTTGTGGTAAGCATTATACAGCCTCCTATGTATGCAGCTGCAATATCTTAGTAAGTCAAAGTACAAATGACTTTCACCAACTGCTTCGCTCGCCGATTGAATATGTTACACGAACATACCCTAGTAATGTGCTTGTCAGTGCGTACGTACGCAGTAAGTGCATCATAGTCTCGCGGGCCACGCCCCTTCCGAAGGGGCGTGGCCCGCGAGACTATAGCTAGTGTTGGATATCACTGAATTGTGAAATAGAACTGTAGTGAAAACTAATAGCAAAAGATCAGCCTCTAGGTGCCGCTCTATCTGATCGCCATGTTATAATTGTGACAACTATAGCCAGTTAGTCAGTACGCCGATCTGATTATTATTATGTTGAACAAAAGTCAATTTTTTGAAATCGTTTTTTGTTAATGTTATAGAATGAATTTTAGATTATTATACGTTGTCCTATCTTCTGTGTAGATGTAGGGATAGGGCCATGACTTGTGAGAACCTGTAGAGTAAGGGTAGAAGAGAAAGAAGAGTTTTTTAGTTTATACAGTCTTAATGACCTTTGACCTGCCATCCCTACTTAGAGAGTGCTACCGCACTCTCTGATATGGTAGTACCTCCCAACTGCTGCTACTCTAATAAAAGCACATGATACGTGCGCGCGTGCGTTATTTTGAATCCATGTTTACGAAATTAATTTTACACGAAATATTTCATCCCGAATATTTTCAACACCGATTTACGGGTTTTTTTTTTTTTTGTTTTTTTTTGGTTGACATTTTATTTTTGATTCTCCATGTTTCCGGATCCCCATCTCATTTGATTTCTATTCAGGTTTATTTATTTACTTTGTGTCCTTCTTGGTTAATTGTAAACATGCTGTAACTTACGTTGTTTTTAATCTAGCCAGTATTGCCTTGTTGTTTTCACTGCCATTTTTGTTGTTTGAAAAATAATAGCTAATAACTTGAAAGTTGTCTTGAATTGTTAAGTTTATACAACTGCCTACCTACAACAGCTACTCTTAATTATTAGTAGTACACTCTTAATATTCATGACCCTCTCCCTGGTCAAGAGGTATCACTGACTGTGAGATGACAAGTTCAATTGACATTGGTTGTAGCAATCTCAGCATACTCTGGAGCAGGGAGATTGACCTTCACCATTTCATATGCCTGGTTCCGCTCAAGACTAATAATATCCTAACATGAAGAGGAGACTAGAACTCAATACACATGATATGGCACCAAGCCTTGCCTTAACTGTTCCACCATGAGCTTCCTGAGTGGTACTTGCCTCCTCACTGATTTAATACGAAGGTACCAGTTAATACAGAAACCAATGTGCTTCTTTTCACACCTTACCCATTGACAGGTATGCCCATTTCTGTGGTACTTTTAAGTTCAAGTTCATGTCTTTGTACTTTATTGAGTTCTATTCCTTAAAATAAATGACAAGACATACCACTAGCCCACAATAATACAGTGACTAGCAGAATAGCACAATAAAATTAAATATGAACATACAATCAAAAGATAAAGCTAGAAAGATAGCTGGCTAATAGGCAGAAGTAGCTCACAATGTGGTCAAGCCTAGTCCTAACCATTTTTCCTTCCACAGATGTAAGCAATGGTTGTTGCAATAGGAAGGACACACACCAGCAGGACCAGTGATAGTGCAATGAAGACAATGGAAGTGGTGTCCAGTCCAGCACTAGGAACTGCAGCAGCTGCTGGATATGATCATACAGTCATCAGTAGCTAGTTATGTATAGATACAACACTGATAGTTTTTGATGATGCTCATTCAAATCAGCAAGATTTGTTATCAACAACCACATACAGGCTGCTGTGTAGGTTTCACTGGGGTAGGTGGGGTAGAAGCTTCTACCCCAAGCACTCTAGCAAAACTTGCCTGCAGTCTTAAAATATTGAGAGTAGCACTTAATTAACACTACATGCCTAGCTAGCTACCAGTGATGAAATGATGACGTGCAGCTTGTCCACATAATAATGGCTTACTAGTTATTTAACTAGCTTGCCTCTTGATGAAAATGGACTATTTGTCAGGACACACACTTTTACCCCAAATTATAACTTCTAGATAGAACACTGCTGCGTATGTGGTTGTGATAACCGATCAATTAAAAGCAGTGGACAGATTACTCAAGAGGTTTTCAAATTGATAGCTAGCAACATCTTATATGGCAATCTACTTTTAAGTGTAGCTATTAGCTAGTTCAGCAGGTGCCAATAATAATTATGAGTAGCTAGCTATAAACTAACTTCTCTGCAAAAAAAGCACTTTCCATGGCTAAATAATCTGAAAGGTAAGGTACATACCAGTGTCAGTGTTACTTCTTTGGCAAATGGTCATGGTCGTGATCACTAAGAAAATTTAAGAAGCTCACATGCATTATGTTAATGTATTCAGTAAGACTGACGTACTCCTTGAAGAAGATGTGTTATTTCCGATACTGTTTACTGCCACAATATAATAGGTGTAGCGTACGTTCTCCATTAACCCATTTATTAACACATTGCCTGTGAGTGATAGAGACGTCTCATTCCTATTACCTTCAGAGTCCTCCAGCACTAATGTGTACTTCATCACTGGGTATGCTGGACATGCCGTGGCCTCCTGCAAAGGTAAAACATCTTTTAAGACATGGTAGCTAAGTCATAGTTTGTTCACATTGAATTGAACTCTCATAGTGACACTCCCATCAGCCTTAGCTAGAGAGTGTTGGAGTGAGTCCTCCACAGCTGACATGTCAGGTAGTGAGGGGAGACTCCCAGTGATTATCTCACTTGGATTACCCATCCCAGCATCATTCCTTGCAGTGACTTGGAAGCTGTAGACATCACATGGTCTAGCCCTATTGCCATCAGTGAAGATGTAGTGTTGTGTTTGTATGTCTGTCCTCATCAGCACTGGTTCAGAACTGGAACTGTTGAGGTTGAATATCGTCAGGTTGAAGTACAGGGTCACTCCAGGAGGGATGGGAGGAGAAGACCAACTAACTCTGAGGGAGTTGACTGTGATTGGTGTGAGCATAACATCAGTAGGAGGTGAAGGTGGACCTGTGAATTCAAAATCATCTTCAATTTCTGCATGCATTATTGTGCAAAGTTTTATACCATAAATTGTCACATTCACTCGTTGGCCCCTAGATCTGCTTCCATTGACAGGATCTGTATCTATACATTCTATGTAGTTTACTAGTTGGACTGTTGTGGGATTTACAACTAGTTGAGATGAATGATCATTGCTCAATTCTCTCACTATGATGCCACGTTGACGGAGGAGGGTCTCATCAAAACTATCAGTTAGTAACTCTCTGTTTAATGGTGTGACAAATACAGCCCATGCTACACCATGTCCCACAGCCACTGAGCAGTTGAGCTGGAATTGTGATCTAACAGGAGATATCACATATCTTGGTCCTGGGTCCTCTACAAATACTGAGGAAGCTACAGAAGGATAAGAAGACTAACTCTAACTCTTAAGCTAATTATAAGCTGCAAACCTTTTGCTGCAATTAATGAGACAGTTATCATCATAACTATGAAAAGGAAGATTTTGTTAGTTAGCAGAATCATTTCAGGAGTTGCCATCACTACAAAACTGCACACTATTAATTTTTGTCCCAATAGCTACATCACATGTCCAGGGTTCAAAGTTCCATAGTAGCTACGTATAAGGATTAGTCAACAATTCCACCCACATGTGATCACAGTTGCATTAAGTAAGTAGTCAGTGTGTATTTAATAATTGCAATCCAAACAGAAAACTATACAGTGTAGGTCTGTAACTCAACAATGAGCCATGCATGCATAATATACCATTACAAATCAATATTTATTTAGTTGAAACAACACAATACACACTCAGTACATGTATTTTAGTTGATTTGCAGTGAGTGTTGCCAGGAATGAGCTGACTATGCAAGATATGACATGATTGTACCATGATATGCAATCCCTTATTATCACACTTATTTATTTATTCATCTCTGATCTAGAATAACAATTATGGAACTAACTCTCTGGCCGCTACATGCCATTACCTCTAGCTAACCCCCCAATGTGGTGGAGCAGTGATGCACTTAAAAACAACAACAACATGATCACCACCATGATCACCACCATGCAGTGATGGAGTAATGGCAGCACAGGATCGAGCATTGTGTCCACCTTGGATATCACTGGGGTGATCATGTATTTTTTGAAGTGTTGATTAATTCTGCCCTATCATCACCGCTCGATCCACATAGGAGGGTTAAAGGTAATGGCATAATAGTCACATCTGAGTTCAACTGAGCCTTCTCCCAAGAAACCGGTATCTGGTAGCCCCATTAATTATACTTAAATCATCAAAAGGAGACAGGAAAGGAATAAGTAGCTTCATATGTATATTTGAAGTTTAAAACTATAGCTTGCTTGTCCTAGTTCATCTCCACTGAGGTATGTAATACCCAAGTGTGAGGGATATAAGTAGCTATTTAGTATCTGCCCATTTCGAAGATCAAATTTCATGTGCTAACTATAAAGGTTCTTAACTTCTAGCTATAGCTAGCTAGCTTCTCACCATTTCCTTTGGGCATAGTACTGGAAGTAGAGGGAAAGGAGCTGGTACTATTTGATGCTGACATGATCAGGAGTTGAGTCACAGTTCTGTTACCCTCTGTCATGCACGTGTAGCTGCCTTCATGTTCAGCACTGAGCTGATGAATCGTCAGAGTTGAAATGATAGACTGTTTTTCAAAGCCATTGGGGAAGATGAGTGATTTATTAGAACCAGCACTGACAATGATAGCATATTTAGAAACGTTGATGAAACTCGCTCCATAGCTTGTCCAAACAGGAGGATTAAAGGTAGTTATATAGCCATGGACCTCGCAGGGCAGGGACACAGATTCCTCTCCTGAGAATCCTATAGATATTGGCACTCTCTCTATTATCGCTGCAGCATATTAAAATAATAAGAATTTCAAATTAATAGTTATAGAAGTTCAGTCTATCTTTCTGGCTGCTCTAGGGATAAATAGCTGAGTGTGATACCAGGTGAACAGTTTCTCTATTTTAGTCATTCATAAACCAAGAGGTTTAACTTGTATAGTAACAAATCACATCCTTACATCATTACCATTAGGATAGGTAGATTTTGATTAATTTAGCTAGCACATTATTGAACTAGCTATATCAAAACTTACTTGGAAATTGCACATCATATTTTCTTGTTTGATATGAAACCAGAATTGAATATGTAGCATCGCAAGAGTAATTCTCAGCCATGTAGTCCAGCTGATGAATGATCAGTCTACTAGTTCTGGTTCCATCTGCACCGAGGATTGAGAATTTCGCAGAGTTACTTGGCCTTTTCTCCACCGCCAGTTAAAAGATCCTTGGAGTGATACTGTGCATATTAATGCCAGTGACCCTCTGGCAAGATCTTCAGCACTAAGACACCATCCAATAACACGTTCGTCCCATTACAAAGAGTGACAGCAATATTGGCACAATCCAAAGAGCAGTCAGGCAAGTCTGGAGTAATGGAGGTGACTCCTCGAAATGTAGATGGAGATAAACGCATAGATGTCACATAAGCTATAGAAAAGTTAATTCTACTGAATAGCTACTTAAATATCTCCACTCACATGTATCACTACACAGCTGTCCCTTCACCATCATGACTAAATTTGTGTATAAAATTTAGTATCATTTGATTTAGCTATGGATCAACAAAGAGCCACTTCCTACTCCTCCTACACATTCTTTTGTGCATATGGGCTTGACCCGGTCATTCACATAAGTTTCTTTTTCAACTGTGAGGAAGATGTTAGCCAACATAGTCTTGAATTAACAGTTGAGTTGCAAGTGAAGTTTGGTGACAGTTATGTAGCTGTGTGAAAGCTGGTATCTTTAAAGAACAGTCCAATCCAAGATCTGCAGGGGCTCCTTAACTTAATTTACCAGAAAGTTGTGCTAAAATGATTTGCTAATGGGATGGTTTCTAAGGTTCTGTAGGTTTCTAATAATTATTGGGGAATTCCCTACATAGCTATGTATATGCACTGTAAAAGCAAAACTGCATGTGTCTAAATTGTCCCAATACACACATTAAAAGTGTGTGTAGGGACAAAATAGTTGCAGTAAACGCTTTCTTCTTTACAGTGAGTGTGAATAAGAGACAGAAGATCATTTCAACTCACAGTGGGACTTGTAGCAGATTCAAAGGTGATAGGCCTGGCATCTGGACCATGCAGTTATGCTTGACAAAGATCACTATATGACAGCATTACAATATCAGCTAGTTGCTTGCTTGATGGTGTATGCTTATATGTATCTGGTTTCTTCTTGTTTCTATAGATGGTTCCATGAAATTGTCCAATATACAGCATACTATTCTACCCCATGAAGCAAAATAGTAAACACTTTAATTGAAAAAAAGCACCTTTGAACCTAGCATGTCATTTTTGAGCTCTTTCTATTAGCTACATCACATCGGATGATCTTATTTGGTCAACTTCAATCCCATGATGAATAATAGTCATAGCTGTATAGCTACACACACATTAGCTATTTACACGTCAAGTTGTATAAACTGCAAGTTACTGTGTACATATCTATCTTATAACTACAAGTGTTGTTCAACTGACAAGAGTTGTGATTTCAGCATACTCTGGAGCAGGGACTTTTGAGCTACTGATCTTCACTGCTTCATAGGCTTGGTTCTGCTCAAGATTAATCCCCTACAATTGATATGCAATGCCATAGCTAAATATTGCATCATTCACCACAATGCTTACTTCATTTTCCTGCCTGTGAGTATCAACATCCTCACTGGATACCTAACAGTTAAATTATTATTACATAATAGGTATTTGTGCAAGACTCACACTTTCAATTCATCGACAGGTGTAGCCATTTCAGTAACACTATGTTTTTGTGCAGTTTTTCTTCTTGATCCTATGAGTATGATTTAATATGCAGAAATGATAATAAAATTTTCAAAGGAATATACAGATAACCTTGTAGATAGCCACAGGCAAATGCAACAGGAACCGCACAGAATAAAAGTACTAGTGATAACACAATGAAGGCAATGGAAGTGGCACTCAACTCTGTCTGAATAGTAGCAACTGCAGCAAATATGTGCAGATTATACTAACATAATATCACCCGAATAAAAGTCACTATGATACACTGATTATGTTTACAATTACCATTTAATATTGGATAAACCACTACAGCAAGTGAAGTAATGCGTCTATGCACCTATAAACTAACATGTCTGTGTGAAGCACTTTCCATGGCCAACTAATGTGATATTTCTTCTGACTGGTAGAATACCAGTGGTATTGTCTCTCTCCCAGTCCTTGGCCAACACTTCACCAGAGTAGCAACTTGCAGTACGAACCTCTACCATCACTCCTTCAGAGTTGGTCCTCTCTATGTTGCCTGTGATATTTTCCACCCCCTTCACCTTACTCACCAAGGTGTATTCACACCCACGAGCATCACTACCAGTGATGTAGCTGCACTGGATGAAGTAGTTGCTCCCTCTTATATGAGATATAATTATATCTTGAACATCTGTGGTCACTATGATAAGAGGTCAAATGGCAATAATATACAATATGAAAAATTATTTCCATACTTACTTATTCTTCTCAGAGAAGATGTACTACTTCCCATCACATTGGTTACCACAATGTGATATGTGTAGTGTTTGTTCTCCACTAAAGACCAGTTCATCATAATACTGTCCATGAATGTCTCATATGAGAGTGGTATTTCAGTCCGATATCTTTCAGAATCCTCCAGTATTAAAGTGTAGTCTGTCACAGGGAAATCAGGACATGCATCAGCTTCCTATAGTGGTATTAAATATTTAATTTAACTAGCCACATGTTTATCATTAACTTACATCAAAAGAAACAGTCAAATTAGCTACATTGAGTTCTACATCTTTTACTAGGAAATGTTGGAGTGAGTCCTCCACAGCTGATATGTCAGGTAATGAGGGGAGACTCCCAGTGATTCTCTCACTTGAATTACCAATTCCAGCATCATTCCTTGCAGTGATTTGGAAGCTGTAGACATCACATGGTCTAGCCCTATTATTATCAGTGATGATGTAGTGCTTTGTCTCTATGTCTGTCCTCATCAGCACTGTGGAAATGTTGAGATTGAATATTGTCAGGTTGAAGTACAAGATCACTCCAGGAGGGGTGGGAGGAGAGGACCAACTAACTCTGAGGGAGTTGACTGTCAGTGGTGTGAGCATAACATCAGTAGGAAATGAAGGTGGACCTGTGAATTGAAACTCATCTTCAATTTCTGCATGCGTTATAGTGCAAAGTTTTGTACCATAAATTGTCACATTCACTCGTTGGCCCCTAGATTTGCTTCCACTGACAGGATCTGCATCTATACATTCTATGTAGTTTACTAGTTGGACTGTTGTGGGATTTACAACTAGTTGAGATGAATGATCATTGCTCAATTCTCTCACTGTGATGCCATGTTGATGGAGGAGGGTCTCATCAAAGCCACTGTCACTTAGTAACTCTCTGTTTAATGGTGTGATAAACACAGCCCATGCTACACCATGTCCCACAGCCACTGAGCAATTGAGCTGGAATTGTGATCTAACAGGAGATATCACATGTCTTGGTCCTGGGTCCTCTACAAATACTGAGGAAGCTACAGAAGGATAAGAAGACTAACTCTAACTCTTAAGCTAATTATAAGCTGCAAACCTTTTGCTGCAATTAATGAGACAGTTATCATCATAACTGTGAAAAGGAAGATCTTGTTAGTTTGCAGAATCATTTCAGGAGCTGCCATCACTATAAAATTGCACACCATTAATTTTGTCCCAATAGCACATGTCCAGGGTTCAAAGTTTCATAGCATTATCCCTTGACATTTTAAGGATTAGTCAACAATTCCACCCACATGTGATCACAGTTGCATTAAGTAAGTAGTCAATGTGTGCAATCCAAACAGATAACTATACAGTGTAGGTCTGTAACTCAATAATGAGCACAAGGGAGGAGGAGCATAAACAATCATAGCTGCATATTAGCAATGTGGCAAATTTAATAGCTAGCTAGGAATAATCAGTCTGCTATTGTCCCATCTTCACCGAGGACTGAGAATTTGTTGGAATCACGCAGAGTTGCCTGGCCTTTTCTCCACTGCCAGTTGAAAGATCCTTGGAGTGTGTATATATTAATGCCAGTGACCCTCTGGCAAGCACTCGGGTGAAGTGTCTGGATCTTTAATGAAGGGATTCGAAATAACACAACACCTGGAATGAAATCTGACTGCGAGTCTTTGCAGAACCTAATTTCATTCAGTAGGAACACTTCCACTAGAAATGATGTCCTAGGACATAAAATGACATCTTTAGATAACTCGCATTGTTCAGCAAGTAAAAATCTATGCACTCTGTGAAGGGAATGTTTGGATCAGAAGTTCGATATAACTGCATATTTTTGGCATGCTAATATTCTGTCCTGGGTAATTTATGTAGAGATAAATAGCTGTTATCTGTATAGATGGGTCTCGCATTTCAAAGGCCACTACTAGAATTCCACAACGAACTTCTTTTTATCTTCATCGTTGCTGAGGTTTGGATGGTGGTGTAGTGATACATATGAGTGGAGATGTGGGTTGCTTTTGTTGTTAATTAACTTTTCTATAACTTATGTGACATCTATGCGCTTATCTCCATCTACATTTCGAGGAGTTACCTCCATTACTCCGGACTTGCCTGACTGCTCTTTGGATCGTGCCAATAATGCTGTCACTCTTTGTATTTGTAATGGGACGAACATATTACTGGATGGTGTCTTAGGTCCGCAATGTCATGACTAAATTCAATATCAGCAGGATACTAGTATTCATTACCATTTTAGCTATTGCTATAGACTTCTGTTTAGATCTGAGCCACTGAACTGAGAGCTATAGCTAAATTATGATCCTTTAGTGAAGTGGTTTTATGCATGTATTTTGTGTAGCTTTTCATAACAGACAGATAAACATAGCTAGTTACATGTGTGCATAAGCCAGCTAAGGAACTCAAAACAGACTGATAAGCAGCTGCATGTGTGTGTAAACTAGCTAGAGAGTTTGTCCCATATGAATGGTGTCATAACAACATATTGAAAGTCAAAAATCCTAGATTTGGCAGCACAAACACAACTATTGCATTATAACAAGAAAAGTTGTTATTGCATAACTACATTTTTTAAAATTAGCGAACGTTGTCTTGCATTGTTAAGTGTGTACAACTGCCTACCTACAACAGCTACTCTTAATAATACCTCTGATCAAGAGGTATTGCTGAGTGTGAGATGACAAGTTCAATTGATATGGGTCATAGTCGTAGCAATCTCAGTGTACTCTGGAACAGGGAGATTGACCTTCACCATTTCATATGCCTGGTTCCGCTCAAGACTAATAATATCCTAACATGAAGAGGAGACTAGAACTCAATACACATGATATGGCACCAAGCCTTGCCTTAACTGTTCCAGAATGAGCTTCCTGAGTGATACTTGCCTCCTCACTGATTTAATATGAAGGTATGAGTTAATACAGAAACCAATGTGCTTCTTTTCACACCTTACCCATTAACAGGTATGCCCATTTCTGTGGTATTTTTAAGTTCAAGTTCATATCTTTGTACTTTATTATTGAGTTCCATCCCTTAAAATAAATGACAAGACATACCACTAGCCCACAATAATACAGTGACTTATAGCTAGCAGAATAGCCCAATAAATCATGAACATACGATCAAAAGAAAAACATAGCTAGCTAGCTAATAGCTCACAATGCTAGTCCTAACCATTTTTCCTTCCACAGATGTAAGCAATGGTGGTTGCAATAGGAAGGACACACACCAGCAGGATCAGTGATAGTGCAATGAAGACAATGGCAGTGGTGTCCAGTCCAGCACTAGGAACTGCAGCAGCTGCTGAATATGATCATACAGTCATCAGTAGCTAGTTATGTATAGATACAACACTGATAGTTTTTGATGATGCTCTTTAAATCAGCAAGATTTGTTATCAACAACCACATATACAGGCTGCTGTGCATGTGGTTGTGATAACTGATCAATTAAAAGCAGTGCACAGATTACTGAGAGCTAGCAACATCTTATGTGGCAATCTACTTTTTTAAGTGTTGCCATTAGCTAAGCAGGTGCCAATTAATATCATAGCTAGTTATAAACTAACTTCTCTGAAGCACTTTCCATGGCCAAAAATCTGATATTTCAGTGTCATTGTTACTTCTTTGGCAAATGGTCATGGTCATGACATCAGTGATCACTATGAAAATTTAAGAAGCTCATGTTAATGTATTTAGTAAGACTGATCGACTCACTTATACTTCTTGAAGAAGATGTGCTATTTCCGATAATGTTGATTGCCACAATATAATAGGTGTAGCATACATTCTCCATTAACCCACTGATTGACACATTGCCTGTGAGTGATAGAGATGTCTCATTCCTATCACCTTCAGAGTCCTCCAGCACTAATGTGTACTTCATCACTGGGTATTCTGGACATGCCATAGCCTCCTGCAAAGGTAAAACATCTTTTACAACTTGGTAAGTCATAGTTTGTAATTCACTATTCACATTGAATTGAACTCTCAGAGTGACACTCCCATTAGCCTTAGCTAGAGAGTGTTGGAGTGAGTCCTCCACAGCTGATATGTCAGGTAATGAGGGGAGACTTCCAATGATTATCTCACTTGGATTACCAATCCCAGCATCATTCCTTGCAGTGACTTGGAAGCTGTAGACATCACATGGTCTAGCCCTATTGTAATCAGTGAAGATGTAGTGCTGTGTCTGCATGTCTATCCTCATCAGCACTGGTTCAGAACTGGAACTGTTGAGGTCAGGTTGAAGTACAGGGTCACTCCAGGAGGGGTGGGAGGAGAGGACCAACTAACTCTGAGGGAGTTGACTGTAGGTGACAGTGGACCTGTGAATTCAAACTGATCTTCAATTTCTGCATGCATTATAGTGTACCATAAATTGTCACATTCACTCGTTGGCCCCTAGATCTGCATCCACTGACAGGATCTAGATCTATACATTCTATGTAGTTTACTAGTTGGACTGTCGTGGCATTTACAACTAGCTAGTTGAGATGAATGATCGTTGCTCAATTCTCTCACTGTGATGCCACGTTGACAGAGGATGGTCTCATCAAAGCCACCGTCACTTAGAAACTCTCTGTTGAATGGCGCGACAAACACAGCCCATGCTGCACCATATGTCCCACAGCCACTGAGCAGTTGAGCTTGAATTGTGATCCAACAGGAGATATCACATGTCTTGGTCCTGGGTCTTCTACAAATACTGAGGAAGCTACAGAAGGATAAGAAGACTAACTCTAACTCTTAGCTAACTATAAGCTGCAAACCTTTTGCTACAATTACTGAGACAGTTATCATCATAACTGTGAAAAGGAAGATCTTGTTAGTTAGCAGAATCATTTCCTTTCTCAGGAGTTCAGTTGGCTAATTATGATTATCTAATCTCATATGAGAACCACGGTGTGTATGTAAAACAGATGAAAAACAAATACATGTTCGTGTGTCGGTAAGGGCTATTTGCTAGCACATAATAACAATTGAAAGTTATATTAGCTATAGCTAGCTATGTATGCAATGAGTGATTTTTATTATAGTAAAGTTTTTAATTGAGTGCACAGCTGTTAAATTGCTTAATGTAACCAATTAAGGCTCATGACCCTCTGTTCAAGATTAGTACTGTGAGATGACAAGTTCAATTGACATGGGTTGTGGGAATCTCAGCATACTCTGGAGCAGGGAGATTAACCTTCACCATTTCATATGCCTGGTTCCGCTCAAGACTAATAATATCCTAACATGAAAAGGTGATTTAGTTAACTCAATACACATGATATGGCACCAAGCCTTGCCTTTACTGTTCCAGTATGAGCTTCCTGAGTGGTACCAGATCCAGCCTCCTCACTGATTTAATACGAGTACAAAGATACAAGTTAATACAGAAACCAACGCGCTTCTTTCCACAGCTTACCCATTAACAGGCATGCTCATTTCTGTGGTACTTTCAGGTTCATGCTTGTTGAGTTGCATTCCTTTTTGCAGAATAAAATGAATACAAGACATACCACTAGCCCACAATGATACAGTTACTGATAGCTAGCAAAATGGCCCACACAATCAAAGAAAAGCTGGAAACCACATAGATAATAGGCAGGAGTATAACTATAACAATATGGCCAAGCTTAGTCCTAACCATTTTTCCTTCCACAGATGTAAGCAATGGTGGTTGCAATAGGAAGGACACACACCAGCAGGACCAGTGATAGTGCAATGAAGACAATGGCAGTGGTGTCCAGTCCAGCACTAGGAACTGCAGCAGCTGCTGGATATGATCACATAGTCATCAGTAGCTAGCTAGCTACATACGTAGATACGACACTGATGGTTTTGACCATGTTCCTAAATCAGCAAGATTTGTAATATACAGGCTGCTGTGTATGTGGTTATGATAACTGATCAATTAAAAGCAGCGCACAGATTACTCAAGAGTCAAGAGTTTTTCAAATTTATAGCTAGCAACATCTTATGTGGCAATCTACTTTAAGTGTAGCCATTAGCTATTATGGCTAAGCTAATTAAGTGCCAATTAATACTTCTCTGCAAAAAGCACTTTCCATGGCCAATAAAATCTGATATTTCTGATAGGTAAGGTACATACCAGTGTCATTGTTACTTCTTTGGCAAATGGTTACGGTCGTAACATCAGTGATCACTATGAAAATTTAAGAAGCTCATGTTAACGTATTCAGTAAGACTGATCAACTCACTTATACTCCTTGAAGAAGATGTGCTATTTCCAATACTATTGATTGCCACAATATAATAGGTGTAGCGTATGTTCTCCATTAACCCACTAATTGATCCACTGCCTGTGAGAGAGAGAGACATCTCATTCCTATTACCCTCAAAGTCCTCCAGCACTAATGTATAGTTCATCACTGGGTATGCTGGACATGCCGTGGCCTCCTGCAAAGGTAAAATATTTTTTACTACTTGGTATAATATATATAGTTCACTATTCACACATTAAATTGAACTCTCAGGGAGTGTTGAAATAAGTTCTCCACAGCTGATATGTCAGGTAATGAGGGGAGACTCCCAGTGATTATCTCACTTGGATTACCAATCCCAACATCATTCCTTGCAGTGACTTGGAAGCTGTAGACATCACATGGTCTAGTCATGTTGTTATCAGTGAAATTGTAGTGCAATGTCTGTATGTCTGTCCTCATCAGCACTGGTTCAGAACTGGAACTGTTGAGGTTGAATATCGTCAGGTTGAAGTACAGGGTCACTCCAGGAGGGGTGGGAGGAGAGAACCAACTAACTCTGAGGGTGTTGACTGTGAGTGGTGTGAGCGTAACATCAGTAGGAGGTGAAGGTGCACCTGTGAATTCAAACTCATCTTCAATTTCTGCATGCATTAGCTATAGTGCAAAGGTTTTGTACCATAAATTGTCACATTCACTCGTTGGCCCCTAGATCTCCTTCCACTGACAGGATCTAGATCTATACATTCTATGTAGTTTACTAGTTGGACTGTTGTGGCATTTACAACTAGTTGAGACGAATGATCATTGCTCAATTCTCTCACTGTGATGCCACGTTGACGGAGGAGGGTCTCATCAAAGCCATAAGTTAGTAACTCTCTATTTATTGGCGTGACAAACACAGCCCATGCTATATGATGTCCCACAGCCACTGAGCAGTTGAGCTGGAATTGTGATCCAACAGGAGATATCACATGTCTTGGTCCTGGGTCCTCTACAAATACTGAGGAAGCTACAGAAGGATAAGAAGACTAACTCTAACTCTTAGCTAATCATAAGTTGCAAACCTTTTGCTACAATTGAGACAGTTATCATCATAACTGTGAAAAGGAAGATCTTGTTAGTTTGCAGAATCATTTCAGGAGTTGCCATGTCCAGGGTTCAAAGTTCTATTTTAAGGGTTAGTAAACAATTCCAGTCACATGTCATCGCAGTTGCAAGCATTTAAGTATGCAGTCAGTGTGTGCAAATAACTCTACAATGAAGCAGATCACCAATGAGGAATATTATTTTGAATCAATCATCTATGGAATGCTTTATAGATAATTGATTCAAAATAATATTCCTCATCAGTGATCTGCTCAATATCTGCAAACACATATTGTGTGCAGAGGGTTAGCACTTCAGTGCTTTTTATTCAATATGTAGAGGTTAATAGCTGTTATCTGTATAGATGGGTCTCGCAAATTTGTATGGACCACCACTAGAATTCCATGCAACAAACTTCTTTTCATCTTCAGTGTTGTTGAGGTTTGGACGTTGCGGACCTCCAGTAACACTTGACATTTGTCCCATTACAAAGAGTGACAGCATTATTGGCACAATCCAAAGAGCAGTCAGGCAAGTCCGGAGTAATGGAGGTGACTCCTCGAAGTGTAGATGGAGATAAACACATAGAGATCACATAAGCTATAGAAAAGTTAATTAACAACAAAAGCTACTGAATAGCTACTTAAATAGCTATAACCCATATCTCCACTCACATGTATCACTACACAGCTGTCCCTCCACCATCATGACTAAATTCAATATCAGCAGGATACTGGTATTCATTACCATTTTAGCTATTGCTATAGACTTTCATTTAGAATGTGTGTATAAGCCAGCTGAGGAACTCAAAATAGACTGGTAAGCAGCTGTAGTGTGTAAACTAGCTAGGGAGTTTGTCCCATATGACTGGTTGTGTCATAACAACATATTGAAAGTAGATTTGGCAGCGCAAACACAATTACTATTGCAACAGGAAAGCATTCATTTTTTAAAATTAGCTAATAATGCATTGTTAAGTACAACAGCTACTCTTAATTATTAGTAGTACACTCTTAATATTCATGACACCCTCTGGTCAAGAGGTATTACTGACTGTGAGATGATAGGTTGCAATCTCAGCGTACTCTGGAGCAGGGAGATTGACCTTCACCATTTCATATGCCTGGTTCCGCTCAAGACTAATAATATCCTAATATGAAGAGGAGACTAGCTCAATACACATGATATGGCACCAAGCCTTGCCTTAATAACTGTTCCAGCACGAGCTTCCTGAGTGGTACTTGCCTACTCACTGATTTAATACGAAGGTACAGGTTAATACAGAAACCAATGTACTTCTTTTCACACCTTACCCATTGACAGGTATGTCCATTTCCGTGGTACTTTCAAGTTCAAGTTCATGTCTTTGTACTTTATTGAGTTGCATTCCTTAAAATAAATGACAAGACATACCACTAGGCCACAATAATACAGTGACTGATAGCTAGCAGATCAGAATGGCCCAATAAATCATGAACATACAATCAAAAGACAAAGCTGGAAAGCACATAGCTAGCCAATAGGCAGAAGTAGCTCACAATGTGGTCAAGCCTAGTCCTAACCATTTTTCTTTCCACAGATGTAAGCAATGGTGGTTGCAATAGGAAGGACACACACCAGCAGGACCAGTGATAATACAATAAAGACAATGGCAGTGGTGTCCAGTCCAGCACTAGGAACTGCAGCAGCTACTGGATAATATTGATCATACAGTCATCAGTAGCTAGCTATGTATAGATACAACACTGATAGTTTTTGATGATGTTCCTTGTGCAGTTTGAAATCAGCAAGATTTGTTATCAACAACCATGCACGTACAGGCTACTGTGCAGGTTTCACTGGGGTAGGTGTAGTAGAAGCTTCTACCCCAAATACTCTAGCTTAACTAGCTTGCCTCTTGATGAAAATGGACTAATTTGTCATCAGAACACACACTTCTACCCCAAATTATAATTTCTAGATAGAACACTGCTGTGTAACTGATCAATTAAAAGCAGTGGACAGATTACTCAAGAGGTTTTCAAATTTATAGCTAGCAACATCTTATGTGGCAATCTACCATCAGCTATCTAGCTAGCTATAAACTAACTTCTCTGAAGCACTTTCATGGCCAAAAAATCTGATATTTAAGGTACATACCAGTGTTATTGTTACTTCTTTGGCAAATGGTCATGGTTGTGACATCAGTGATCGATCACAATGAAAAGAAGCTCAGAGACACATGCAATATGTTAATGTAGTCAGTAAGACTGACTTACTTATACTCCTTGAAGAAGATGTATTATTCCCGATACTGTTTATTGCCACAATATAATAGGTGTAGCGTACGTTCTCCATTAACCCACTTATTGACACATTGCCAGCGAGTGATAGAGATGTCTCATTCCTATTACCTTCAGAGTCCTCCAGCACTAATGTGTACTTCATCACTGGGTATGCTGGACATGTCGTGGCCTCCTGCAAAGGTATATAAAACATCTTAAAGACATGGTGGCTAAGTCATAGTTTGTAATTCACTATTCACATTAAATTGAACTCTCAGAGTGACACTCCCATTAGCCTTAGCTAGGGAGTGCTGGAGTGAGTCCTCCACAGCTGATATATCGGGTAACGAGGGGAGACTCCCAGTGATTATCTCACTTGGATTACTAATCCCAGCATCATTCCTTGCAGTGACTTGGAAGCTGTAGACATCACATGGTCTAGCCCTGTTGTTATCAGTGAAGATGTAGTGCTGTGTCTGTATGTCTGTCCTCATCAGCACTGGTTCAGAACTGGAACTGTTGAGGTTGAATATTGTCAGGTTGAAGTACAGGGTCACTCCAGGAGGGGTGGGAGGAGAGGACCAACTAACTCTGAGGGAGTTGACTGTGATTGGTATGAACATAACATCAGTAGGAGGTGAGGGGGGACCTGTGAGTATGAAAGCATCAACAATCAACCAAGTCTATGAACAGTATGCACTTACCATAAATGGTCACATTCACTTGTTGGTCCCTAATTACAGTTCCACCACTGTCTTCTGCTACACATTTTATGTAGTTTACTAGTTGGATTTCTGTGACATTAACGACTAGTTGAGATGAACGGTCTAAGGTTCTCACTGTGATACCACGTTGACAGAGGAGTTCTTCATCCACAGAACGATCACTAGTCAACTCTCTGCCAAACCATGGTACTGATATTGCCCATGTTACACGATGTCCCACAGCCACTGAGCAGTTGAGCTGGAATTGTGATCCAACAGGAGATATCACATGTCTTGGTCCTGGGTCCTCTACAAATACTGAGGAAGCTACAGAAGGATAAGAAGACTAGCTCTAACTCTTAGTTAATTATAAGTTGCAAACCTTTTGCTACAATTACTGAGACAGTTATCATCATAACTGTGAAAAGGAAGATCTTGTTAGTATGCAGAATCATTTCAGGAGTTTTTAGCTATGTCCAGGGTTCAAAGTTCCCTTTTAAGGGTTAGTAAACAATTCCAGCCACATGTGATCACAGTTGCATTAAGTAAGCAGTCAGTGTGTGCAATCCAAACAGATAGTTACAGTGTAGGTCTGTATCTCTACAATGAGCCTGAGGGAGGACTTGGAGGCACAAATAATCACAACTGCATGTTATGGTCAGACTCTGTAGTCAGTAGCCTACACTCCACAAGCTTAATTACAAGCTCTATAGCTATATAGCTAGCCAGGACCATATCAATAGATCATCATGTATGTGTTTGCTTACATTTATGATTTCAGCATCTGAGAAGTTTAGCTAATTGCTTTAAAATTAGCTTGCTTGTCCTAATAGCTAGTTTATCCTGAGTGTGAGGGATAAGTATTTTGTGTCTGCTCCAAAGATCAAAGAAAGTGGTGCTTAATGTCTGTGAAGTTTTCGACACAAAACTTGAAAACTTGTTCTAAGTAGCTAGCTAATATTTAGGTTCACTCTTATGCACCTGCACGAGAATGATATGCTTGAGGTGAATGTAATGCATGAGCTGAAGGTGAGTGCATTACATCACCGAGAGCATTAGCTATAGCTAGCATCATTCAAGTGCACCATGCATTAAGAGTGATCTTAACAATTTAGTGCTGATCACATGACTTGGGTCTGATCAAATTCCACAGAACATTCTTATGACTCACCATACTCTTTCTTTTATAGTACCTAGCAAGCTCTGACACACATTGGGTTTCAATTATTAATCAATCAAATTCAAAAAAATAAATGAGGCGGTTTTCCTGGACTGAGGCTGGAAGGTCATAGTTCTAGTCAGTGGATCTTATACTAGGCTCCTGTGTACCTTCAGCACAGTTCCTCAAGTGTGCACTAAACATTAATATAAAAGTGCACTTTAAAGCACACTTTTCAGAGGATCTGATCAGTCACAAGTCATGTGACCAGTACTAGCTAAATGCTAAAAATCACTTAATAGTGACTTGCCAAGATTTTGGCAGTGAAACTGAACTGGGGCCACTTTTTTCCCTTGCCAAAAGTGGACCTGTCGAGCTCATGGCAGTGAAACTGGACCGGGTCCACTTTTTTCCCGGTCCACTTTTGGCATGACAGCCCCATTCATTTATTTCTGTGATGGAATGGTGCACTGTGCCAAGCTTCTACAATGGTAGCTATTAGGTCCAGAATGTTCGTGTCCTGGCTAAACTAGCTATACACATGCAGCTTGTTTGCTGGTTATCAGTGCCATACTTGGCCCATTGAGTAGGTCATGGTATCAGTTTCTTCCTTAGTTTTACCTAGTCATCTGATGTACATAGTACTATGCATGTGAAGTTTAATGTTCTCTCCTGCTTTGTTTCTATCATCTCCTTCTAAGAGGGGTAGCTAGATGTTAAGTATGTATCTTCATTGTCTGATATTTATGAGGGGGAGGGGCACTTACATTTGGTGATGATCCGCTAATCCAGCTGTTATTTGAAGAAGAATGTCTGTGATATGGGCTTATTTATTTCACTGTCCCTGTGATTCCTCTAAACTCTTTCATTTGTCAGTAATAACTGCTGCATTTGGCACCAACTGCCGCACTTTCAACAATCCTCCATGATATTGAAGTGAGACAAATCTGGCAGATGGGCTGGGCTTTCTGGAGAAATTTTTCTTATAGGTTACAGAAATGCCCTAATATCTGGCTGCATGGGCTGTATTCTCACATGTTAGCTACAAGCATGTAGAATATGTATGTCTGATTTGATACAGAGCTATAGGGCATGCCATAATAATGAGCCCAGTCAAGGTGTGTAACCAAGCATCACATACTGTGATACATAATGATAAGGTTGATCATGCAGCAAGCAGAATGGTTGGAGATACATTACAAGTCTATGCTACAATGCCAGCAGCACTGTGGGATGCTGTGGAGTGTACAACATCAACTGCTGCACACAGGCTATATGAAAGGAGAGGGTCATAGACAAACTTGCCAAAGGGGACAGATATCCTGTTTGTTTTTAAAATTGGGGAGAGAAAAACTGAGGGAAATCTAGCTGTTAGCTAGCTATGATCATATATTGTGGCACATGGTTGTTCAAAATACAGAAGTGGGGTTATCAATAGCTAGCCATTAAAGTATGTAGGACAGCTAGCTGCTACTTTCTTCCATTACTTATGCTAGCTAGTAACTTATTTACCATCAGTCAGACGGTCACCACTACCTACAGTACTTTGCAATTAAATCAGTTCACGCCCAAAGGGAAAAGCGTACAGGTGAAACAGAAAAAAAAGAAGAACTAAAGTGTGTCTGAGGGAGGATATATCACAGCAAAAGGTTTAAAATGATGATAAAATGACAAGTCAGGTTCTGGTGTTGTCAGTACAGAGAGTACATTATCAACACTGGTAGCTAATGGTTGAGTGATTTCGAATGTACTGTAGAGCTGAACATAATGAGTATACGTAGCTAGTATAACTACATGTCAAGTGCTTACCACTTCATTTTTCAGTTCCCCTAAAAAGCAACTAGCCTCTAGCGGGGGCTTGGTCAGCCCCCTTAGGCCAAGGTGTGATAGCCCCATCTGCACACACACAAACTTTATACAGTACAGATGTCAGAGTGGAGTTGCATATGTGACATTCAGGATTTTGGGAACCAGAAATGAAACCCAGATAATATTAGTGACATGAATAGCCATTATAATGCTGTTACATTGTGGTGTTTGCATACAGTGTATCTTGGCAGCATGTGGCATGGGCCTCATGAGCCTCAGCAATCATCTGGTCAAAGATATGCATGACACAATCATCATCCATTTTGGCTTGCACTTTCAAGGTCATTTCCTTAATCATCACACCTGTGAGTCAAATGACTGACCACACTGTGGAGTAAATTTAGGTGGATCTGGGCAAAGGATTTTTGGACTTCTTTGATTCAATTTTATGCAAAATATTAGACCTTCAAAATAATTAAGCATGATGCTGTAGCTACCACACGACATATTTATAAAACAAAATCAGTTATTGCAGTATGAGTTCTTGCTCAGATCTTCAATTTTTTCATATATTTCATTCCTACAAGACACACTGTTCATTTTCTCATAATTGTCCTCCAACCTTATGCAAGATGCACCATTCATCTCCACATAAGTCTCGTTATCAAGACCCCAAGACCTACGAGAAATCTCATGATGTGTCTCCTCTCTTGTTCGTAACTCAGTGGGAGGAGCTGATGACATGTGGCCTCTTCTTCGTTTAGCACAAGCAATAGCAGCTGTCACTAGTAGAGTGGCAAACACTATAAGGATCGCCAAACAGACTGCACATGATATGATCACTTCTGTGAAGTGGGAGCAGCTAGTCTTCTCAGATGCACCTGCACATGTAGAGCAGTATTTACAAGCAAACACAATTATTATTATTGAAGACAATAACCTCCTATCAAAGGACTTAGCTATAAGAAACAAAACAATGATCATTTAGCTAGCTGATAATGTTCATGATCTGTATATAGGAGAAGGCCAGAATAGTAACAAGTTAGCTAGTCATTTGTAGCTAGTATAAAGTTAACCAAGTTCTACAACCAAGACTCTAAAAGTTGGGCCACACTTCTGTGCTAACTATAAAGGTTCTAGCTATAGCTAGCTAGCTTCTCACCATTTCCTTTGGGTATAGTACTGGAAGCAGAGGGAGAGGAGCTGGTACTATTTGATGCTGACATGATCAGGAGTTGAGTCACGGTTCTGTTACCCTCTGTCATACACGTGTAACTGCCTTCATGTTCAGCACTGAGCTGATGAATCGTCAGAGTTGAAATGATAGACCGTTTTTCAAAACCATTGGGGAAGATGAGTGATTTATTAGAACCAGCACTGACTGTGACAGTATATTTAGAAACGTTGATGAAACTTGCTCCATAGCTTGTCCAAACAGGAGGATTAAAGGTAGTTATATAGCCATGGACCTCGCAGGGCAGGGACACAGATTCCTCTCCTGAGAATCCTATAGATGTTGGCACTCCCTCTATTATCGCTGCAGCATATGAATTTCGAATCACATTTTAAAAAAATAGCTTAAAAGTTCACAGTCTATCTTTCTGACTCCTCTAGGAGATAAATAGTTAAGTGTGATACCCAGGTGAACAGTTTCTCTATTATGTCAGCATTCACAAGCCAAGAGGTTACGTACGACTAGCTCAAGCTAGTATAAACCATAACAGTTAGCTACTGTTATCACATCATTACATCATTACCATTAGGAAGGATAGCTAATGAGAATTATAGGTGGATTTTGATGAATAGCTAGCACATCATTGAACTAGCTAAGTCCTATATTCAAAACTTACTTGGAAATTGCACGTCATATTTTCTTGTTCGATATGAAACCAGAATTGAATACGTAGCGTCGCAAGAGTAATTCTCAGCATCCATGTAGTCCAGCTGATGAATGATCAGTCTGCTAGTTCTGGTACCATCTGCACCGAGGATTGAGAATTTGTTGGAATCTCGCAGAGTTACCTGGCCTTTTCTCCACCGCCAGTTGAAAGATCCTTGGAGTGGTACTGTGCATATTAATGCCAGTGACCCTCTGGCAAGATCTTCAGCACTCGGGTGAAGTGTCTTAATCTTTAATGGAGGGGTTCGAAATAACACAACACCTGGAATGAAATCTGACTGTGAGTCTTTGCAGAACCTGATTTCACTCAGGAGGAACCAGTGCACTTTGTATAGTCCCCTGAATGTCCATCTGAGGAGAATACTTCCACTGGAAAATGGTGTCCTAGGACGTAAAATGACCTTCTTACGAGTAGTATCATTTTTAGATAACTCATCATTGTCTAGCAAGTAAAAATCGATGAACTCTGTGAAGGGAATGTTTGGATCTGTGGTTGTGGGATTAGAGGTTCGATACAACTGCATATTTGGCATGCTAATATTCTGTCCTGGGTAATTCAGTATGTAGAGATCAATAGCTGTTATCTGTATAGATGGGTCTTGCATTTCAAAGGATATGTATGGACCACCACTAGAATTCCATGCAACAAACTTCTTTTTATCTTCATCGTTGTTGAGGTTTGGACGTTGCGGACCTAAGACACCATCCAGTAACACATTCGTCCCATTACAAAGAGTGACAGCATTATTGGTACGATCCAAAGAGCAGCCAGGCAAGTCCGGAGTAATGGAGGTGACTCCTCGAAATGTAGATGGAGATAAACGCATAGATGTTACATAAGCTATAGAAAAGTTAATTAACAACAAAAGCTACTGAATAGCTAGCTACTTAAATATAACCCATATCTCCACTCACATGTATCACTACACAGCTGTCCCTTCACCATCATGACTAAATTCAATATCAGCAGGATACTGGTATTCATTACCATTTTTAGACTTTCGAGCCACTAAACTGAGACCTATAGCTCAATTATGATCCTTTAGTGAAGCGGTTTTATGCATGTATTTTGTGTAGCTTTTCATAACAGACAGATAAACATAGCTAGTTACATGTGTGCATAATCCAGCTAAGGAACTCAAAACAGACTGATAAGCAGCTGCATGTGTGTGTAAACTAGCTAGGGAGTTTGTCCCATATGAATGGTTGTGTCATAACAACATATTGAAAGTTGAAAATCCTATAGATTTGGCAGTGCAAACACAACTATTATTGCATAACTGCATTTTTAAAAATTAGCTAATAAGTTGAAAGTTGTCTTGCATTGTTAAGTGTATACAACTACCCACCTACAACAGCTAGTACACTCTTAATATTCATGACCCTCTCTCTGGTCAAGAGGCGTACTCAGGAGCAGGGAGATC
This sequence comes from Crambe crambe, assembly GCA_963924555.1. Taxonomy (NCBI): domain Eukaryota; kingdom Metazoa; phylum Porifera; class Demospongiae; order Poecilosclerida; family Crambeidae; genus Crambe; species Crambe crambe. Next base: position 5,048,711 of record OZ004593.1, on the reverse strand, counting down.
GACCTTCACCATTTCATATGCCTGGTTCCGCTCAAGACTAATAGTATCCTAACATGAAGAGGAGACTAGCCAATAATTATTAACTCAATACACATGATATGGCACCAAGCCTTGCCTTAACTGTTCCAGAATGAGCGTCCTGAGTGATACTTGCCTCCTCACTGATTTAATATGAAGGTATGAGTTAATACAGAAACCAATATGCTTCTTTTCACACCTTACCAATTAACAGGTATGCCCATTTCTGTGGTACTTTCAAGTTCAAGTTCATGTCTTTGTACTTTATTATTGAGTTCCATTCCTTAAAATAAATGATAAGACATACCACTAGCCCACAATAATACAGTGACTTATAGCTAGCAGAATAGCCCAATAAATCATGAACATACGATCAAAAGACAAAGCTAGAAGGATAGCTGGCTAATAGGCAGAAGTAGCTCACAATGTGTTCAAGCCTAGTTCTAACCATTTTTCTTTCCACAGATGTAAGCAATGGTGGTTGCAATAGGAAGGACACACACAGTGATAGTACAATGAAGACAATGGCAGTGGTGTCCAGTCCAGCACTAGGAACTGCAGCAGCTGCTAGATATGATCACCATACAGTCATCAGTAGCTAGCTATGTATAGATACAACACTGATAGTTTTTGATGATGCTCTTCAAATCAGCAAGATTTGTTATCAACAACCACATATACAGGCTGCTGTGTAGCTATGTCCATGGTTGTAGATAATTGATCAATTAAAAGCAGTGCACAGATTACTGATAGCTAGCAACATCTTATGTGGCAATCTACTTTTTTAAGTGTAGCCATTAGCTAAGCAGATGCCAATTAATATCATAGCTATATAGCTATAAACTAGCTTCTCTGAAGCACTTTCCATGGCCAAAAATCTGGTACGTACCAGTGTCATTGTTACTTCTTTGGCAAATGGTCATGGTCGTGACATCAGTGATCACTATGAAAATTTAAGAAGCTCATGTTAATGTATTCAGTAAGACTGACTTACTTATACTCCTTGAAGAAGATGTGCTATTTCCAACACTGTTTACTGCCACAATATAATAGGTGTAGCATACGTTCTCCATTAACCCACTGATTGACACATTGCCTGTGAGTGATAGAGATGTCTCATTCCTATCACCTTCAGAGTCTTCCAGCACTAATGTGTACTTCATCACTGGGTATTCTGGACATGCCATAGCCTCCTGCAAAGGTAAAACATCTTTTACAACTTGGTAAGTCATAGTTTGTAATTCACTATTCACATTGAATTGAACTCTCAGAGTGACACTTCCATTAGCCTTAGCTAGAGAGTGTTGGAGTGAGTCCTCCACAGCTGATATGTCAGGTAATGAGGGAAGACTCCCAGTGATTATCTCACTTGGATTACCAATCCCAGCATCATTCCTTGCAGTGACTTGGAAGCTGTAGACATCACATGGTCTAGCCCTATCATTATCAGTGAAGATGTAGTGCTGTGTCTGTATGTCTGTCCTCATGAGCACTGGTTCAGAACTGGAACTGTTGAGGTTGAATGTCGTCAGGTTGAAGTACAGGGTCACTCCAGGAGGGGTGGGAGGAGAGGACCAACTAACTCTGAGGGAGTTGACTGTGAGTGGTGTGAGCATAACATCAGTAGGAGGTGAGGGGGGACCTGTGAAGAATTATGACTAATAATCAACCAAGTCTATGAACAGCATGCACCTACCATAAATGGTCACATTCACTCGTTGACCCCTAGTTCTGACTCCATTAATAATATCTAGATCTATACATTCTATGTAGTTTACTAGTTGGGATTTACAACTAGTTGAGATGAATGATCATTGCTCAATTCTCGCACTGTGATGCCACATTGACGGAGGAGGGTCTCATCTAAGCCACTGTCACTTAGTAACTCTCTGTTTAATGGTGTGATAAACACAGCCCATGCTACACCATGTCCCACAGCCACTGAGCAGTTGAGCTGGAATTGTGATCCAACAGGAGATATCACATGTCTTGGTCCTGGATCCTCTACAAATACAGAGGAAGCTACAGAAGGAGACTAGCTCTAACTCTTAGCTAATTATAAGCTGCAAACCTTTTTCTACAATTACTGAGACAGTTATCATCATAACTGTGAAAAGGAAGATCTTGTTAGTTAGCAGAATCATTTCAGGAGTTTTTAGCTATGTCCAGGGTTCAAAGTTCTATTTTAAGGGTTATAGTAAGCAATTCCAGCCACATGTGATCACAGTTGCATTAAGTAAGCAGTCAATGTGTGCAATCCAAACAGATAGTTACAGTGTAGGTCTGTATCTCTACAATGAGCCTGAGGGAGGACTTGGAGAAGCTGATGTTGAGCATTAATAATCACAACTGCATGTTATGGTCCAACTCTGTAGTCAGTAGCCTACATACATAGCTACACCCTCCACAAGCTTAATTATAAGCTATATAGCCTGGACCATATCAATATAGATCATCATGTATGTGTTTGCTTACATTTATGATTTCAGCATCTTTAAAATTAGCTTGCTTGTCCTAATAGCTGGTTTATCCCAAGTGTGAGGGATATAAGTCTGCCTAGTCCAAAGATCAAAGAAAAGTGGTGCTTAATGTCTGTGAATGGGTATACCCTGATCTCTTGTATACTAACCAGCTGAGCTAGTTCCCAACAACAAGAAAAGGTTGTTTATATGGACTCCCTAATCAGTTTCCTAAAATCATAATTCTGCTGTGTATTAATTAAAAGGACCCCTCTCTAATCATGCTGCACTGATAGTACTAACCGTTTTGTTCATGTATCTGCTCACTTCCTGAGATGACTCACTCATTAAGCTGAGTGTTATCTGTATAGATGGGTCTCACATTTCAAAGAATATGTATGGTCAATATGGACCACCACTAGAATTCCATGCAACAAACTTCTTTTTATCTTCAGTGTTGTTGAGGTTTGGACGTTGTGGACCTAAGACACCATCCAGTAACACATTCGTCCCATCACAAAGAGTGACAGCATTAGCTATTAGCACGGTCCAAAGAGCAGTCAGGCAAGTTCAGAGTAATGGAGGTGACTCCTCGAAATGTAGATGGAGATAGCTAAACACATAAATGTCACATAAGCTATTAAAAAGTAAAAGCTACTGAAATATAATCCATAATATCTCCACTCACATGTATCACTACACAGCTATCATGACTAAATTCAGGATACTGGTATTCATTACCATTTTAGCTATTGCTCGTTTAGATCTGATCCATTGAACTGAGAGCTATAGCTAAATTATGATCCTTTAGTGTTTTATGCATGCATGTATTTTGTGTGGCTTTTCAAAAACAGATGGATAGCTATGTACATGCATGTATGTGCATAATCCAGTTAAGGAACTCAAAACAGACTGATAAGCAGCTGCATGTGTGTGTAAACTAGCTAGGGAGTTTGTCCCATATGACTGGTTGTGTGAAAGTCGAAAATCCTAGATTTGGCAGCACAAACACAACTATTGCATTATAACTATATAACAGAAAAGTTGTTTTGCATTGTTGAACTCATTTTTTAAATCACGTAGCTAATCTCAGCATACTCTGGAGTAGGGAGATTGACTTTCACCATTTCATATGCCTGGTTCCGCTCAAGACTAATAATATCCTAACGTGAAGAGGAGACTAGCATATTAACTCAATACACATGATATATGGCACCAAGCCTTGCCTTAACTGTTCCAGAATGAGCTTCCTGAGTGGTACTTGCCTCCTCACTGATTTAATACAAAGGTACAGGTTAATATAATGTGCTTCTTTCACACCTTACCCATTGACAGGTATGCCCATTTCTGTGGCACTTTCAAGTTCATGTCTTTGTACTTTATTATTGAGTTCCATTCCTTAAAATAAATGATAAGACATACCACTAGCCCATAATATGTAATACAGTGACTGAGAGCTAGCAGAATAGCCCAATAAATTTAATCACAACATAATCAAAAGAAAAGCTCACATAGCTAGCTGATAGGCAGAAGTAGCTAACCATTTTTCCTTCCACAGATGAAAGCAATGGTGGTTGCAATAGGAAGGACACACACCAGCAGGACCAGTGATAGTCCAATGAAGACAATGGCAGTGGTGTCCAGTCCAGCACTAGGAACTGCAGCAGCTGCTGGATATGATCATACAGTCATCATTATTCCAGAGCTAGGGCTAGCTAGCTAGAACACTGGATGATATTGCTTGTATCTACAGTTTCAAATCTGTTATTACATACTGTACATGTACTTTGTTGTGATAACAAACATGTTATCAATTAAAAACAGTGCACAGAGATTACTCAGAGGGTTTCAAATTGATAGCCAGCAATATTTTATGTGGAAAATCAACTTTCTTATACCCTTCATTTGATGACTTGTGGACCATGGAAGTGCAATGCAGCTAGCTATAAACTAACTTCTCTGCAAAAAGCACTTTTTCCATGGCCAAAAAATGTGACATTTAAGGTACGTACCAGTGTCATTGTTACTTCTTTGGCAAATGGTCACGGTCGTGACATCAGTGATCACTATGAAAAGAAGCTCACATGCAATATGTTAATTAATGTAATCAATAAGACTGACTTACTTATACTCTTTGAAGAAGATGTGCTATTTCCGATACTACTGATTGCCACAATATAATAGGTGTAGCGTACGTTCTCCATTAACCCACTGATTGACCCATTGCCTGTGAGTGACAGAGACGTCTCATTCCTATTACCTTCAGAGTCCTCCAGCACTAATGTGTACTTCATCACTGGGTATGCTGGACATGTCGTGGCATCCTGCATGCATGCAATGGTAAAACATCTTTTACAACTAGTTCACTATTCACATTAAATTGAACTCTCAGAGAGTGTTGGAGTGAGTCCTCCACAGTTGATATGTCAGGTAATGAGGGGAGACTCCCAGTGATTATCTCACTTGGATTACCAATCCCAACATCATTCCTTGCAGTGACTTGGAAGCTGTAGACATCACATGGTCTAGTCATGTTGTTATCAGTGAAATTGTAGTGCAATGTCTGTATGTCTGTCCTCATCAGCACTTGTTCAGAACTGGAACTGTTGAGGTTGAATATCATCAGTTTGAAGTACAGGGTCACTCCAGGAGGGGTGGGAGGAGAGGACCAACTAACTCTGAGGGAGTTAACTGTGAGTGGTGTGAGCATAACATCAGTAGGAGGTGAAGGTGGACCTGTGAATTCGAACTCATCTTCAATTTCTGCATGCATTATAGTGCAAAGTTTTGTACCATATATTGTCACATTCACTCGTTGGCCCCTAGATCTTCTTCCACTGATAGGATCTAGATCTATACATTCTATGTAGTTTATTAGTTGGACTGTTGTGGGATTTACAACTAGTTGAGATGAATGATTGCTCAATTCTCTCACTGTGATGCCACGTTGACGGAGGAGGGTCTCCTCAAAGCCACTGTCACTTAGTAACACTCTGTTTAATGGTGTGACAAACACAGCCCATGCTATACAATGTCCCACAGCCACTGAGCAGTTGAGCTGGAATTGTAATCCAACAGGAGATATCAGATGTCTTGGTCCTGGGTCCTCTACAAATACTGAAGAAGCTACTGAAGGATAAGGAGACTAACTCTAACTCTTAGCTAATTATAAGTTGCAAACCTTTTGCTACAATTAATGAGACAGTTATCATCATAACTGTGAAAAGGAAGATCTTGTTAGTTGGCAGAATCATTTCAGGAGTTGCCATCACTAGCTATAAGAAATGAAAGTGTTTACTGCATACCATTTTGTCCCAACAGTGACTGAGAGGGGACATTAAAACATGATATTTACATTTCCAAATAATGATAATAATGGAATAATGATCAGTGCACATGAAATATAGCTATAGCTAATATTAGCAAATGATGAATAGATTAGTTGAAACAACACAGTACACAATTTTGGTTAATTGATTTGCATATCTGAGTTCAACTGAGCCTTCTCCCAAGAAACCGGTAGTGCTGGGAAGCCCATTAATCAGTGCTTAAATATCAAAAGGAGACAGGAAAGGAATAAGGTGTATATTTCAGCATCTGAGAAGTTTAAAACTATAGCTTGTTTGTCCTCTGCACTGAGGTAGCTATGTAATAGTTATATCCAAGTGCAAGGGATATAAGTATTTTGTGTCTGCCCATTCCAAAGATCAAAGAAGGTGGTGCTTAGCTAATATCTGTGAAGTTCCTGCTGTTCATAAAACTCAAAAAAAAATGTTCTATGTAGCTACTTCTTAATAGTGACTAAGTAGTTAGTTACGTAACTGCATGTAAATCAGTATGCAGTATTCATTGCCTGATATTCATGATGGGTGGGGCACTTAGATAAATCCAGAATGTCTGTTAGAGCTTGTTTGCTGGTTGTCAGTGCCTCTCTGTTCACAGTAGAGTTGGCCCAACCACCTCTCAATAATCCGCTACCTACTCATGTTCCTCCTGTTGCTATAAGTGGTGGACAAGATAGTCAATCCTGTCCTGCAAGTGACAGTATCGAGTCTGCTAGAAGGAATCTCAGTGAGTCTATTCGTTCTTCCCTGCAAGAACTTCTGCCAGGTGAAGTGGTTCCTGATTGTGGTAGTGGGAAGTGGATTGAAGTTGCTCACTTCAACATGAATATCACATCTCAGCAATGTCCTTCCTCTTGGACATTCGCTTCATCACCTGCAAGGTCATGTTTTGCTTCCACACCCAGAAGCTGCCCAGGAACAATTTTTTCAACATCTGGTGTGACTTACAGTCGCATTTGTGGGCGAGCCATAGGATATAGTAACAATACACCAGATGCTTTTGCCTTAAGAAGTCCTATAAACATACATGCATAGATGGTGTCAGTGTGACTCATGGTTCCCCTCGACAACACATTTGGTCTTTTGCTGCTGGCCATGGTATCATCCAGGTCCCTGCTGATGGGACTTTTCGCTGCCCCTGTGATAATCAGGATCGCTCATATGCTCTATTGCCCCCTTCATTCGTTGGGAATAACTACTTCTGTGATGGTGACTACAATGGTGCACTGTGGGATGCCATGGACTGCACCACCAACTGCTGCACCTTCAACAATCCTCCGTGGTTCAGTGTGACTCTCCCTGCTCCCACCTCTGATGATATTGAAGTGAGGATCTGTTCCGATCAGCTTCTTGATGATAAAGGAGTACACTTAAGCTTCATGCAACTCTATGTGCAATAAGTAGACATGGAAATTTATACTTATAATTTCTACTGCGAATTTTTCTATCTTGAGAATTATTGATTGCAAGTTCACATTTATCCTGGAAGGAAATAATATTATTTGTATGGATGAGATGGGAATGTTTGATGGAATACATAGGCAGGGGTGATCACAAGCTGTGGCAGGACAGACATTTCAGATCAGCACAGCAAGTATAGTTTATCCAGTTGACACGCTCCCTTTCATTCAATGTTCAAACTCTCAGTATGCATAGCTATCCTTGAAGATCCATTTTAGTTTCATGAGTCTCCTCATCATATCTCCCTGTTGGTCCTCAATGGAAGTCACTGGTTATCAGTGTCTCTCTGATATCTTTCGCCCCTTACTCGCTGTTATTTTGAGGAGGTATGATGATGGTAGCTACCAGTTTCTTCCCCAGTAGTCATCTGGTTAAACTCAGTAGTTTAATGTTCTCTCCTGCTTTGTTTTTATAAATTAATGTCTTCTTGATCTCCTAAGAAGTAGTAGCTATGGCTGCCAAATGTATTCATGAGGAGAGGGGCACTTGGTGATGATGTAATCTGTTTAATATTTTGAAGAATGTCTAAGATATGGAAGCCGAGAAGTGCACTTTTTGATGATTTAGTTCCGATCTGAAACTCCGCCGCGAAATGAAACTCCGCCGCGAAATGAGATTCCGACGCGAAATCCGTCGCGAAAAATGAAGTTCCGACGCGAAATTAATTGAGGAAGTTCCTGCATGATAAGCATGTACTCAAGCTCGATGGATTTATAATTATTAGTCTCGCATTATAACCACCGTGGTACTACGAATCTCATTAAGTCTGAGCCCAGTTGAAAAAAATGGCAGAAACGACAGGAGACAGATAAGAAATTATGTCACAGTGAGCTAGCTAACTAACCCTTGCAGGGATTGCAGCTTTATTAGGCAGACTTTAATGAGATTCATAATACGACGCCTTACCGTCCGCTAGCTAGCGCTGTGGTCAATTAGCGCGCACTGGTGCGCCAGAACAAAACGCAATGGTAGTTGACCATTCTCCCAAAAGAATTGGGTCTGGCTACGCGAGACTAGATTTATATGTAGCTAGATCCCCAGGTCCTGATATTACTATAACATGTAGGGACACTAGCTATATAACGATTTTTAAGGATGAAGATCCATCTTTTACTGAAAGAAGAAAGAAATAATCACCCTTTGTTGCTTCAAGTTACAGTCTTTATAGCTAATAGCATACTCAGCTATGACAAGTTGATAGATGTGTCAGTAAGAATCACTGCTCTGATGCGTCATACTCACTTCAGTTATTACACATAGGTTTTCTTGTAGTCTTGCATCTACTTTATCGAGTGAGAGAAGCTTTTTCAAAGTATGTGATCTCTTCATTTGTGAAAGGGAAATAAGGAGCAAGTGTAACTGTGTACATAAAGGTACACCAGACTCTATAAAGGTATATGGTTACATTGTTAGAGCACAACTGGGTGAAAAAAAATTGAGTTCTAACTTGCTAGTCATGTGCAGGTGGTGTTTGCTCTGTGGCTAGAATTCCCTCCACCACTACCACCTCCCCTCCATGCATGATCCCCTTTTAAAATTGTCCCTTTATGATAGAAGCTTGTGGAGTACCAAATAAAATGCATGAGCTACCCTAATTGTGCAAACTATATCTGCTCAGCTAGACTGCTAAACTAGTAATAGCTAATATTATTGTTGCAGACCTATAATAAATTATGGGATGGGTTGATGCTAAATAATTCATGCTCACAGAATTAAAGTGAGAATCTACCCTGCTGAATTTAAAGACTGGGCAGATGGAATACTAGGACAAACTCTTTTAATGCACAAGAACTATAATTATCTCCAAGTCAATAAGCTTTTTTTCCCAGTACTATGACACAACAGTCATTAGCTATTCAATGTCTTCTGCTGAATTCCACATGGTCATAACCTACACAACAATGTAAACAGTGTCAAGGTGAACCTAAAATAGTTAAATTATTATAATTCACCTCCAATGATGTAGGACGCCTGCTGTGACTTCTTAGACATTGTTTTTGAATATCATAGAATACAGTGGATTTTTTTTTATCCTCCTCCAAAAATGGGTCACGGATTAAATTAAAACCTTCTTCATTCAAGAGATCTTCTTGAAGATGATCAATCTGTACATGGTAGTGTATGAATTAATATGTAAGTGGTCCAGGTTATTCAAGTAGACTTGCCAGTTTTTTGTCACTTCTGGTTTGATCGAAGACTTCTTGGGCAGTATATGTTTCAACTACAACCTTTTTTGTGAATGGTGATGGGAGAGAGAGAGAGAGAGAGAGAGAGAGAGAGAGAGAGAGAGAGAGAGAGAGAGAGAGAGAGAGAGAGAGAGAGAGAGAGAGATGAGATGGGATGAGTACAACCAAAGATCAAACTTACAACCCCAAAGCAGTACACATCACTCCTGTCGCTAAAGTGACCTGAGGTTACCTCTGAAGGGTAAAAGTACTTACGACTTGATATCTTGATGGACTTGGCACTGTGAAGGTACACCATCCCTTTACATGTTCCCTTCAAAATATCAATTCTGCTTTTCCATTTAAGATGCTCCTCACCTTCCTACAAATTGATTAGCAAAATTAATTATGATACAAACTAGTGAATTGAAAATACCTTGTGTTTGTGTAGCCAGTCATGTAAGCTACCTTGTGGCATATATTCATACACCAAACAAGGAGGCTTAGGGCAAAACCCACACAATTGTAAGATGTTTGGATGGCGAAAGCTAAAGGAGTTATAAATTTCAAATGCAGTGTGTGTGTGTGTGGTAGAAGAGGGGAGAGGGGGTATTAATAACTTACCGAGTTAATGCTGATACTTCAGATTGCATTTGGGAAGCTTGGACTGAGTTCATTAGAGCCTGGTGTCCTTCCTATAAATAATAACTCGTGATTGTGGAAGTTCTATAGTACAGTACATACCTCTTCGATTTCATTGCCTTTTCAGCCTTGATAAGCAAAAATGACTTGACACATAATTATTATTTATAGCATATCATAATCAACACTTCTGTCTGTCATATACATTCTCAAGACTACTTCAGGTACCAGAACATCCATACAATATCCAAAAAGCTATACACAATATGAATAGCTATATTCGACAGTAACTTCCTCAATGACCTTCATATCATTAGCACAATATAGATCAACCACTCTAGATGATACTGCCATATATTCACCTTCAGTAAGGTGTAGCTTTGAAGACATGAATTTCAGTGTAGCTGAATTATGGAGTCTTGTATGAATGAGCAATCACATTGAATTTGCCATGCTATACCCCTTCTTTTGGGTGGTCCCTCATTGTATGCCTTGTGTCTCCAGGAGGGAATCTGTTCAGTATAGAAACAGATAACATTACAGGCAATTGCGTAAAGGAAGATGAAGTAGAGGAGGGCTCTAAATAGATACTTTTTATAGCTTTACTTTTGCTGCTTGAATATTCGCCATCACAGGCAGTAAATCGTCCACTCTTCGACGAATTTTTTCTAGTTCTTCTGTATTTAGCCTCCTACCACCCAGAGAGGCATTCAGAATAGTTCCTGCACGAGAACTTCCGCTCATTCTTAAGCAATAAAAATTATAGTAATTTTTTATGGTAAGGATCGTTAAAAAGCTCGCGATTTTGCGCCGAATATTTCGCGTCGGAATTTCATTTCGCGGCGGAGTTTCAGATCGGAACTTCAATCATCAAAAAGTGCACTTCTCGGCTTCCATACTAAGATACACTATTTATTTTCACTGTCCCTGTGATTCTTCTGATTGTCCATGCTCCCTATCCTTCCTCATTAATTTTGTTGGCATACTACTTCTGTGATGTACCTAAACTACAATGGTGCATTTTGGATGCTATGGACTGTACCACCAATTGCTGCACTTTCAAATCCTCCATGGTTCAACGTGTCTCTTCCTATCTCAACATCTGATGATGGAGAATGCATAATTATGATATACAGAGCATAATAATAATGATACAGCCCAGCCAGTTAAAAAAAGGTGTGTGCCAAGCATACATAATAATGGTAGGTAAACCCATAACAAGCAGAATGCATTGCAAGTAGGCCTTGATGGATTACACTAAGTATACCTTGAGAATTAACAGGAAAATTAGCTAGCTACTATGGCATCATCATAGCAATCAGAGTCAATTGTGATCTAGCTAATGGCAACAGAAGGAAGTTTTAACTGATATAAGCACCAATGCTGAGACTGTACTGTTGCAATACAATTCTCATTCATAAGCATGCATCAGAGGTGTTGGAAGCAAAATTTGATCGGTCAGGCCTGAAATTGAACGTAATCCCACAGACCATACAATTCGCTATATTCATTCTAAAGTTATTGATTGATAGCGTAAGCAATCTACTATCGACTGGGTACTACTATCGACCATTTCCAGATCTATTATCGACCAACAAAGTATCCGAATATCAGTTGAAGTGTACGGGAGAATTAACGGAATGTTGGACATGTGATAATTTGTAGTTGTTACTGCTGTCTTTATTCTGCTCTTTTTTTGTGCAATCAGTGCTTATTCAAGGTAGTTGTAGTTGAATTTAGCTATATTAAAGATTCATTTTGTAGATTTTAGTATTTGATGTTATTTTTTTGTCATTACAGGCGCATGCCACGATACTCCAAAAAGAAGAAGAAAGGCGGCTTTAAGCCAACAAACCTACCTAGTTCAAGGCCAGAAGAGTCATCTAGTCTAAGTCGAAGGCCAGCAAAGCGTATGCAATGGACGAGAATGCAGATGGAAGCTGCTGTCAGAGCTGTTGAATCGGGTGTTTCCGTCTCCATAAATAGGGCAGCTAGAGACCATGGAGTACCTCCATCTACTCTAAAAGATAGGTTATCTGGACGAGTAGTGGATGGTAATAAGCCTGGCCGTTCTTCCTATCTCACTGAAGATGAAGAGATGGAGCTAGAATCATATCTTATTAAGTCAAGCCAACTTGGTTATGGGAAGACCAGAAGCCAAGTTAAATCCATGGTCGAGAAAGTTGCTGTTGATAAAGGGCTCCTGCGTAAGTCTCGAATCAGTGATGGTTGGTTTAAAAAATTTCGTTTACGTCACCCCAAGCTCTCTCTTCGCTCTGGAGATGCAACTGGACATGTTCGAATGAGGGCCACAAGTCAAGAAAATTTGACACACTATTTTAATCTTCTGAAAGAAATCTTTGAGGAATTTGACTTTAAAGATAGTCCTGAAAGGATATACAATATGGACGAAAGCGGTATACCATTGGATCCGAAGCCACCAAAAGTTCTGGCAGCAAAAGGACAAAAGAAGGTTCGCTATAGGTGTGCTGGGATCAAGGGACAAATTACTGTCCTTGGCTGCTGCAGTGGGACAGGACAGGCGCTTCCACCATTTATTATCTTTGATGCCAAGCAGCTGAACTATGAGTGGACTCGTGGTGAAGTACCTGGCAGTCGGTATGGCTTGAGCGACACAGGATGGACAAACAAAGGCCTGTTTCATGGATGGCTTGTTGAACATTTTCTCTTGCACGCTGTTCCAGGACGTCCATTGCTACTCTTAGTTGATGGTCATAGTTCTCACTATGATCCTGAGACCATCAAGTTTGCGAAAGACCACGAAATCATTATTTTCTGCCTCCCGCCTCATACTACACATGAGGCGCAGCCCCTTGATGTAAGTTTCTTTGGGCCTCTGAAGATCAACTGGGGTCATGTATGTCATGAATATTACCAGGCTGCTCCAGGTCGAATTGTTACCAAATACAACTTTTGTGAGTTGTTCGCAAAGGCCTGGATGAAGACCTGTACACCTGAAACAATTTGTGCTGGGTTTCGTCGTGCAGGCATCATTCCATTTGATCCTGGGAGTGTCAAGAAACGGTTTCCTCATTGTGATGATGCTGAGGGTATGGACATACGGTGTGACAAGAACAACTGCACAAATTCAAAGGTGAATTCCACCACCGAACCTGGTGCTGGCAGCAAGGACTCTGCCAGTGAAAGTCCAAAGGTCACTCCAGTTTTTTCCAATGAAGAAGAAACTTTGTTTTCTCGACGTTTTGAAGAAGGATATGATCTCTATGACGATCACTATGAGCAGTGGCTATCTATTATGCATCCTGAAGCACTAACTGTTGCTGATCCACTTTGCTCCATCGAATCTACTCCAACTGGACTAGCAGAGTCTCACCTTGGTGGCTCTTCCTCTGAAACTCCACCCCAAAGCTCCTCCTCTTCCTCATCACAAACCTCAAGTAGTTCAACTTCTGATGCCAGTTCCAATTCAACTTCTAGTACCTCAAGTTCATCACCATTGGCTGAAGATACTCCACCTGAATTTGAGTCACCACCTCTATTCTCATCACCTGAAACTAGTGTGCCAGAAACTCCACCTATGAATTCAGCCGATTTAGTTAGTCCATCAAATTCACAGGGACGTTCACCATTGGCACCCATTTCCCCAAATGTGTCTGCATTGCATCTTGGGTCTCCTTTAAGCAAATATCTTATTCCCATTCCAAAAGACTCCAAGAGTACTAGAAAGACAGGGCGTGCCACAGTTCTTACTAGCAAAGAATGTTTGGACATGTTAGAAGAGAAGAAAAGGAAGAAAGAGAAAGAAGCAGAAGAGAAAGAAGAGCGTATGAGGGTACGCAAGAGACGTAAACTGGAGAGGGAGGAGCTACAGAAGAAGAAAAAGGAGGAACGTCTTGAGCGCCAGCAGAAGGCGATAGCTAACAAGAAAAGGCAGCCCCAAAGAAGAGGTCGTTCCAAGAGCAAAGGGAATAATTCTGGTGATCCTGCTAATAATAGTGCCAGTACCTCTAGTTGTGGTAACCCTGGTGACCCTGGTCATGACAATGTTACCACCATTGACCTCCCAGTACAAGGAACTGCTTCTGAGCCTTGCCTTGAAACACCCGACAGTGACCAAGAGGAGGCTTATGAATGTGTATTTTGCTATGGGAGCTTCTGTGCTGATGGTGAAGAGTGGGTGATGTGCGCATGTGATCGTTGGGTGCACGAGAGGTGTATGGAGGATGTTTCTATCGATGAAAATGGTGCAGAGCGATTTTGTCCTTTTTGTTTGAACTGAACTATTTTATTATAAAGCTATATTATTAATTAAAATTAATGGCGAGGGTTGGTGCAGGTTATCATCCCAACAGATGTATATAGCTAGGTGGATCTCATTCCACCAGATGTAGTGGATATAATGGAACTCGATCATTCCAGCAGATGTAGTGGATATATTAATTCTTTAATTTTGACTATTTTTTTGGCTGTATGTGTGTTAGATAATATAAAATGAAATAGTATTGTCCAGTTTTCTGTAGTGGTACACATCCAGAGATATGATCGATTTCTGTTAAAGTGGTCGATAATTTATCATACAAATTTGTATGGTCGGACGATAGTAGGTATCGGTCGTCGATAATAAAATTTTGAGTATAGCATGCAATATTGCCTATACAAAGTTCATTCTATTTAAACGAATGTCAAATTTGCTATATCTGTAAAGACGAGGTCATGACCTTTCTGACAGTGCAAGTTGCAGTCCTCTGCGACCTTCAGGGACAAAGATATGATAAGTCAAATATGTAGTGGTCGATAGTAGGCAGCTTACGCTAGGCATAATAATTAATATTGGTCAGGCCTGGGCCTGACTGGCCTTACCTGTTCCACCACCTGTGTGCATTCTATGTAGTTCTGACTGCAAGAAAATGGGCCCTTCAATGTCTCCTTATTCTGTCTTTGTGTGTTGCTGCATCACAAACCCTGGCTTACCTCAGCATGATGAGCTGCACACACTATTATTAGGATGGATGTATGAGGCTGTCATGCAAAAATTGGTCCCCCCATCCCAGGAGACAATTTATGTTGCAAAATTGATCCCATTTTGCTGACATAAATAGTCCCCCTAGGAGCAACCACTGGGCATGGAACTTGTTAGCTACATGGATATAAGAACTCACGGCATGAGTTCTTACATCCATGGTTACTAGCATGGGGCTCGCTCAGCTTGCTTCAATAATCATAGCAACCCCAGTGCAGACTCAGTTATGGATTCTTCTGAAAATGGTAGAGGCCAATGAAGGAATTGTACTACGAAATAATTAAAGGAATTTGGTGTCTTCTTACCACCAATTTCACATCAATAGCAACTACAGGATTATAAACTGGGTAGCCATAGCTACATGACGTAAAACCTACAAAGTTCAATTGCTACAATGGCCCTAAACAACACAATACAAACATATGGTGTGTGTGATTATCAGTACTTACTATCTATTATATATCAGTCTGCAAAACAGTGGCATAGGATTCATTTTGTTTCATGGTCATGCTGCCTCCACCATCAGCTTGTTGATTGCTTGAACCTGCTTGATCAATCACCTCATACATAACTGCTTCATTTGGTTCCATGATGGCAGGTGGGGAGGATGAATCTTTGCCCCTGCGTTTATAGCAGATGATTGATGTGAGAAAGAGTGTTGCAGTGAGTACAGCTGCCAGGAAAGAGCTGACTATGCAAGATATGGCTGCAGTTACGAGGCAGGACCCAGCTGCTGGTATTGTCTCTGCAGTGTCAATAACACAAATTATCATTTTAGTTAGACAACCTTGATAGATCAACCAATCAACCAATTAATAGTGGATTGCATACCTAGCAACAGTAATTATCACATGCAGCTGTAAAGACATTATTAATTATCATTAGCTATCACGTGAGAGAACACGTGCAACACTGATTATTCGTGTTCGTGGTACGATTCATCAGTCTATCATTTTACTTTGCTTTATGTGATCATCTCGTTCTTTAAAAAGTATTATCCTACAGCAGCTGCTCTAGAACACTAAAATTACTTGTAGTAGCAGATACACTACTAGGAGGGCCTGTAGTGGGAGGAGCTGTCCCTGAACTGATTAGCAGTTGAATGGTGGTTCGGTTCCTTTGGGTAGTACAAGTGTAGTTCCCCCTGTCCCCAGGATCTAGTAGGTATATGGTCAAGATGGACACAATGCTTTGTCCTGTGCTGCCATCAGAGTAGATCAGAGAGTTAGCTCCATCGCTGGTGGTGCAGATCATGTATTTTGAAGTGCTGATTAAGTCTGCCCCATCATCACTGCTCCACATTGGGGGGTCGGAGGTCATGGCATAGCCAAGGACCTCACATCTGAGTTCCACTGAGCCTCCCAAGTAACCAGTAGTGCTGGGAACCCCATTAATCAGTGCTATAGGATTATCCATAATAAATTGTATTACTACAAAGCAATCAATATTCAGTGCTACACTTACCTGGAAATTGTAAGTCAAATATTCTTGACCTGAAGGAGACGGGAAAGGAATAAGTAGCTTCACATGTATATATATCAGCATCCAAGAAGTTTAATTGTTTTAAAACTAGCTTGCTCGTCCTAGTTCCATCTGCACTGAGGATTTCATATTGTGCACCTGTATTATTGAGTATAACACTGCCTTGTTTCCACCGCCACTCATATGATCCTTGGAGTAACACTGTGCATGTTAATGTCAGTGTCTGACTAGCAAAGACTTCAGCACTTGGTTGCACTATCTGATCCACTGCAGGGGTTTGAAACATCACCACACCTGGTTCAAAGTTTGGTTGTGAGTCTGTACAAAATTTGACTTCACTCAGAAGGAAGTAATCTACGTTGCTTACTCCTGTGAAATCCCATCTGAGAAGAATTCCTTCTATTCTTGGTATAACTGAGAATGGTGTCTGAGGACATAAAGTAAGTTTCCTGCGAGTAGAATCATTTTGAGACAATTGGTCATTGCCTAGTATGTGAAAAGGAATTTCCGTAACCCCCCAACCTGTGGGATTTATTGTTGATGACATAGATGTATGATACAAGCTCAATTTTGGTAGGCTAATATTCTGTCCTGGGTAGTTCAGTATGTAAAGATCAATAGCAGATAATAATATATTTTCAGTACTAATAAGTTCGAAATTCAAATATGGATTTATGGTATCAGATCTCCATGCTACAAACTGCCTTCTATGAGTGCTGTTGTTAATATCAGGCTCCTCAGGTCCTAACATGTTATCATTTAACAGAGTTCCTCCATCACAAATAGTTCGAACACCATCCAGATGGCACCCAGGAGAAGTTGGCTCAATAGATGTAGTTCCTCGAAAAGATTCTGGGGTCAATCGATAAGCATTCACAAATGCTGTAATAGATACATACAAATAATGAAACTTCTCTGGGCACTCTGAAATCCTAATATACCTACCATCACACTTATAATCACTATTGTCATACTAGAGCAGAAAATTATACTAAATATTCTATCTTGTTTTAGTGTGTAGCTATAGCTATACTATGGTAGCATAGATTGTATAGACTACGTAACCGGGATTGGAAACGCCCCATAGCAACAATACAATCTGCGTGGTACAATCCGTATTGCGGTGCGTGGAAGAGCTGAAGAAGCCAAACGTGGAGGAATCGACCTCTTGAAGTTCAGAAGTAAGTCCATAGCATAGCTAGTAACTTCAGCACCTTACTCGTGCAAAAAGCAAATTTTTTGCTGCTAGGACACCCATGCATACCAGCCTATTTTAGCCTGTTTTGGCTTTGTGTACCTGTATCCTCTTACATGAAAGAATAGATTTGCAACTTACAGTTTCAGAGTTTAGTATACACTCTACTTCATGCCCTCATATCTAAAATGTAGTGAACTTTGCATGTATTCAAGAGTTTCAGCCAATAGTTCACATTTGCTGGGTGTATCTTTGCGTACCTTTTTTGAAAAAGTGAAGTTGTTTCTAGTGACCCCAATTTATATTCATAACAAGTAGTTATTCCTTCATGCCCTCCACCTATGCTTTCCTTTCCCTTGCCGAGAAAAAGCTCAATGATTAGAGTACGTTAATTTTTAATATTATATTCCTCAGGGATGATCGACTGGGAGGCTTCAATATCTTCACTCATAGTTTGAGCAGAGAACAAGAAGGTGCAGAGGTGAAGAAGAACCTGAAAGAAATCACCAGGATCAATGGCTGCACACTTAATACCCAAATTTGATCTTTTTTCTTGTTGTATTAATTAATGCAGGCATGTGCAATAAGGAGTGGCCGGGCAGTTTATATTGCGTTTCCAATCCCGGTTACGTAGTCTATACAATCTATAACGGTAGGCCACGCACCATACCTTATGAAACATGGCCACTTATGGCAATCTCATAGCTAGCTACCTCTACCATTTTTTGTTCATTTCATTAAAGAGTCTCACATCATTCCTTAATGCATAGTGCACATGCCATGTGCTGCGCTCCAAGTGCTATTATAAAGCTCCAGAAGATCAAGGCCTTAGACAAGGGGGGGGGGGGGGGGGGAGCTTCAGCCCCCCCAAATTTTCTGGTATAATATCATGCTGCCTCTTGTTAAATCACAGCGATTAAATAGTTAGCTACTCATAAGCCAATAACTATCTTGTAGTGTCATTAGTAAACATTTTCTCTGTCCCAAGCCCCCAAATTATCTTTTTTGTCTACAGCCTTGTAGACACATGCATGCGTGCAAGGAATGCCACATGGCAAGCAGGATGTGCACGCAGATCAGCATCAGTCAGGCAAGAGAGCAAGCCCGTAAAGCATCTGTCCCAAGTCCTCTCGGTCTGAATTGCATCTCTCCCACCACCAACCCCATTCTGCTTACCTCCATTAATATCTATCCATCTATATACAGTGCTGAGCCAGCATAAGGCACCATCATTTATTCACCAAGAAGGGCTACCCCAAACACAAAAGAAACCCCCTCCCGGTGATGCTGGGAACTGGCCACACACGATCACACAACCATGTGGTGATGTAATGAAAATTGATCAAATCACTCACTGGTGTTATTGCAGAGTTGAGCAGAAATCTTAGAGACATAAAATAAGAAGAGAAGCACGTAATACAGTTGATGTTTCCCCTATTAAAATAAACATGTATTATGAACTACATGGCAATACACATCTAGTAAGAGTCAATCATCATCATCACGCTGTGATTGTTCTCCTCATAACTATTTCAACAAGTCAGACCTGGTTGAGGGTTCAACTGCTAGCTAGCTAGCTACATTTTTGGAATTTGCAATCTAAGTCATAGGGCATAAGTGTCTGGGAGTCTAAATATTTTTGCTATGATAACTTGGGTCCTTTTTGTATGCATCAAATTTATCAAGCAACAAAATTAATATTCACTTGGCTACATAGCTAACTCACTATAGCTACACATTATTGTGAACTTCTACAAAAAACCAAAACAAAAAAGACCAATGGGAGATTTCACACCCCATGCGATTCCAAGCGAATTGAATTATGATGGGTGTGGCAGTGCATAAGTTGCTTTAAAAGAAACTGCAGAATTGTCGAGAGACAGAAATTGCCACTGGACCCTAAAGAGTTTATGAAGTGAATGCAGAAGCCTCTTCCAGCATTTCACAACGTGAGTCTACTGCTAAGGTGCCATTCAGTTTTTTTCTTTTGTACATTAGCGTAAGTCATCAATAATCGTCCACCACCATTATTCGACCACTAGAAAATCGACCACAGTTACCTGAAATCGACCACTTTAGTATACGGAGGTGCACAAAGATATACGTACAATTGCAACATAACACACTGTTATACGTAAATTTACAGGAAACCGCCATTTTGCCGCCACATGTCAGCAGGGTTAGTATGCCTAAAAGTAAAACAAAGAGAAAGAGACCTCTGGCTGAAAAAGAAATATCGAATCGTCCAAAAAAATACAGAAAATGGAACAAAGAGTCGATGCTTGGGGCAATGAGAGCAGTTACTGAAGGTATGGGAATAAACAGGGGAGCAGTTGAATTTGGCCTTCCCAAATCTACTCTAAAAGATAGAATATCAGGGAGAGTTGAGCATGGAACCAATCCGGGGAGAGTACCATATTTATCAGCTAGTGAAGAACAAGAGCTTGTAAATTATATTATTACATGTGCTATCCTAAAAGGCGGCATGATGTGTTAAGCATTGTATACAAGACTCTGGAAGAGAAAAATGGTGGTCCAGTTACGTTTAATGGGAAAGGGTGGTGGTTACGTTTCATGCAACGGTGGCCCAAGTTAGCCCTTCGAAGAGGTGATCCTCTAGCACAGCCTCGTGCAAATGCTGTTAATGCTGCAAATATAAAGCAATATTATGATCTATTAAAAGAGACACTAAAAAAGAATGGCATATTTAATTCTCCAAATCGCATTTGGAACATGGATGAAACGGGTATGCCCCTCGACCATAAGCCCCCAAAATTTATAGTTCAAAAAGGAAGAAAAAAAGTTCATTGTCGGACATCTGGCAATAAAGCTCAAATTACAGTCTTGGCTTGTGGTAATGCTGCCGGTTGTATGATCCCCCCAATGGTGATTTTTGAAGGAAAACGTCTTAACCCTGAATGGACAAAGGGAGAAGTCCCTGATACCCTGTATGGGATGTCTGATAAAGGTTGGACAGATATGGAACTCTTTAGTTACTGGATGTCTGACTTATTTATTGCTCATATTCCTCCAGCCCGTCCTATAATATTGCTTCTTGATGGTCATTCATCTCATTATGAGCCAGGTACTATTAGTTTGGCAGCAAAGCAAGGAGTTGTTATTTTATGCCTTCCACCACACACCACTCATGTATCTCAACCTTTAGATGTCAGCTTTTTTCGACTCTTAAAAGTATATTGGTCTGAAGCTTGTCATGGATATATGCAGGATAATCCAGGTCGGGTTATCACTAAATATCAGTTTTCATCGCTCTTTTCAGTGGCTTGGTACAAGGCAATAAAACCAAAGAATATACTGTCGGGATTTCAGAAGGCTGGAATATGTCCTTTCAATGCTGAAGCTATTGTTGTGCCATCTTCATCGACAGCAGATACTGATACCAGCAGTACACCTGGATCATCAAATCAACCTGAAGATGTTACTTTCAGTCGAGAAGAGCAGGAACTATTTAGCACTCGCTATGAAAATGGGTAAGTTAGTAGTAATAATGGTGTGCTATAATTAGAAATGTTTCATATGTACTTATTTCACCATTGCTATTGTCCTCTTTGTGCATACATGTGCATTAGGTACGACCTGTATGATGATGTGCAATATGTTGCATGGCTACAACAGAACCATCCAGAAAGTCTACCATGTCCCAATTCTGACATCATTTTCAGTCAAGAAGAACAGGAACTATTCAGCACTCGCTATGAAAATGGGAATGTAGGTACTATCTTTTATAATGATGGTGTGCTGTAATTAGAAGTAACTTGTATGTACTTTACTATGTACTTCACTATGTACAGCTTTGTTATACTGTTACAGAATACTGTACTCTTTATTAGGTATGACCTGTATGATGACGCAAAATATGTTGCATGGCTACAGAAGAACTATCCTGAAAGTCTACCCCATGTGAATCAAGATGGACGGCAGAATAATCCTGATGTAGATTCGGAGGATGACTCAGACCCCAATGCAGAATGTTACTTATATGACGATGATTTTCTTTTTGATAGATCTGATCCATATGGTCCCTTTGAGCTTTCCACTTCTTGTGGGTTCAGTACTCCTCCTAGTCATACAGCCTCTGCCCTTTCCTCTGACAGTTTCAATGCCCACTCCTATCCTCACCGTACAGGTCTATCCTCCCACTCCCAATATCACCAATACTCCTCACTGCACAGATTCTGCGATCAGTCCAGCAATCTCTAGTATTGTCAATACTCCAGGCTCTGCCCTCTATCGCCTCCCACTCCCATCATCAATACTCCTCACCGCATAGGCTCTGCCGTACTCTCACCTCCCACTCCCAGTATTATCGATACTCCTCACCGAACAGGCCCAGCAATCTCACCTCCCACTCCCATCATCGATACTCCTCACCGCATAGGCTCTGCTGCACTCTCACCTCCCACTCCCAGTATTATCGATACTCCTCACCACATAGGCTCTGCTGCACTCTCACCTCCCACTCCCAGTATTATCGATACTCCTCACCACATAGGCTCTGCTGCACTCTCACCTCCCACTCCCAGTATCATCGATACTCCTCAACGTACAGACTCTGCCGTCAGTTCAGCAATCTCACCTCCCACTCCCAGTATCATTGATACTCCTCAACGTACAGACTCTGCCGTCAGTTCAGCAATCTCACCTCCCACTCCCAGTATCATCGATACTCCTCAACGTACAGACTCTGCCGTCAGTTCAGCAATCTCACCTCCCACTCCCAGTATCATCGATACTCCTCAACGTACAGACTCTGCCGTCAGTTCAGCAATCTCACCTCCCACTCTCAGTATCATTGATACTCCTCACCGTACAATATCAACCCCCTCAGGTAAAAGGAAGGTTTTATCCCCGATAACTCAATTTTTATCTTACCCCAATGTAACTTCAAATAAAGCCAAGTCGAATTCCTCAGCTGTGAATGCAAGTGCTCGTGTACTGACTAGCTCGGATGCTATAGCACTTATGGAAATGAAAGCAAAGAAAAAGGAAGATGAATTACTAGCTAAAGAAATGCGAAAGAAAGAGAGAGAAGAGAAGAAACGCCTGAGAGAGATTGAAGCAAAGAGGAAAGCTGAAGAGAAGGAGAAAAAAGCAGCTGCTAAGAAAAAGGTGGTGATGGAAAAGGAAGCATTGAAGAAAAAGAAGGCAGAGTTGCGTCTTCGTAACAAGAAAAAGAAGTCCAATAAGGAAAATGATGGTGATGGTTCTGGGACAAGCCATGCTGGGACAGGCTGTGCTGGGCATGGGACAAGCAATTCAACTGAGCAAAATGAATGTTCTGTATGTTTGGGATCATACGAGGATGATTTTATTGATGGAGTTTTGCAAAAAGAATGGATCCATTGTACTAATGAAACCTGTGGCCTGTGGATGCACTGTGATTGCCTCAGCACAGATGGGAATAGTTATGTTTGTTATATATGCAATCTTACTTTCAAGTGAAGTTTATCTCTCTGATACACTTCAGAACAATCAAAACAAAAATATTTGGACTACTATTTGGACTACTATGATTTAATTATTAAAACGAATAATGTCATTGATAAGTTGGACGACATTGAGTTAATACAAATTCAATGAGTGGCCGAAATGAGGTATCTGCGGCCGATAATTGTTTTTAGTACCTTGTACCTTTATAATAGCTACGTGGCTGGTAATGGTATTAATTTTTGATTGATTGCACTTGTTAGTCTTCGTTCAGCACAATGAACTTTGTCCCAACAGTCTGGCACCAACGGTAAGGAAGTTATAACGTAGTAAAGTTAGATGGTCGAATATTGATGACTTACGCTATATACACATAATATATACCTGGACACCAAGCCCAATCACTTTACTCATGACTGTGTGCACGGGAGAGCTGAACTGCAATACTGTAATAGAAAGGACCCCCCCCCCCCCCCAGCTAATAAGGACTCTGTGGTTGTATCCATTTAATTGGCTCGTACTACAAAAGGTAGGTGATCTACTGTGGACCATGCTGTCAAGCTTAACTGAGCTACATAAGCTCTAGTCTGTGCCCAAATACTTGTCATCCACATAATGGAATTAAGACGACACACCCAAGTTGCAGAAGATTAATTCTCACAAATGTGGAAAGATGATATATGCTCATCTGACTCTGAGAAATAATAACTAACTATGACAACTCCCTTGTTGGTGCATAATTGTTATAGCTGTAGCTACAGTACATAAGGGCATGAGTGAGTGCTATTAGCCTAGCCAGAATTGTTTATACGAACATAATCTATAATGAGTGATCACTTACCCACATGTATTTATTTAAGCCACTGACCCACTTACCCACATGTATTTATTTAAGCCACTGACCCATCTTGAGTACCTCAAATCTACCTATGCTAGCCTCATTCCTCTCTCCTCGCAAAATGAAATGTGTGTTCAGAGGTGTTGGAAGCAAGATTCAGGCCTGAAATGCAATCCTACAGACCACTGAAGCTTTACAATAATATTTGCTACCAGTTTTGTCATGCAAGGTAAACTCTCCCTATGTCTATGAGCTATTAAAATTTATAATACATAACCACAACCATCTACAATGACCTTCCTCAATTATTCCAAGGAACTTGTAGCTATAGCTAACTCATATAGCTAGGCATTTGTATGCTCTATACTATAGCTACAATTGCACATACCCTCTCTTTTCATGCAGCATAATAGCTAGCTATTATAGCTTTTTTTGTCTTTACCACATTTATATAGGACAGTTAGCTGCTACACTTTCTTGCTAGTAACTTACCATTCTTTACCACCGGTCACAGATGGGTGTCTGAATTCACTGGACTGGACTACTGGATTGGACTACTGGACTGACCTTTCACCTTAAATTATTCTTTGTGACATCATAGCCACTTAAAATACTGGAAGTTAACTAGTAATTTTGTGTAACACTAGAAGTGGTAGTCCACAGACCCTGGTACATACGAGATTATAGAAGTGCATATCAAAGATAAGCGTCTACACTAAGGGGTTACTAACTAGTAATTACTTCAGCTACACAGGTAATTTGTCTACGTAATTTGTCTACCACTAGAAGTGTGCATACCTCTGGATGACACTTGTTTCTTGCACAAAAAAAATGGTAAAGCCATAGCTAGATGAAGGTTTAGCATTAATAGATAAATTGGAAAGTTTTAGTCACTCCCCTCCATTCCACTTCCCTCCCTCCCTGGCCCCAGTAGTCCAGTCACCAGTGGCTGATGTATAGGGGAACTGCACAACTTCAAATGAATGATCTTACTAAGTTGTGCATGCTCAAAGTCAATATTCAGACAACATGCATAGGTCCATAGAGTCTACTAGATGAAGATATGTTTGCTGCTTGTAAGAGCTAGCCAAATTTGCTAGTTGGGACTCCCTAGGGGCATAACTCCCTTCATCCATGGCGAATATGCTAAATCTACCCCTGATCTGGTTGTCTGACTGGGCCTGACTTCTAGTGCATGTTAAACAAGTATACTAGTGTAGCTACCAGCAATAATTACTGCCCAGTAATTTGAGTATCAAGTTTAAGGTGAAAGGTCAGTCCAGTAGTCCATTCCAGTAATCCAGTCCAGTAGTCCAGTCCAGTGAATTCAGACACCCGTCACAGATCTCAGATCTCGCACCGCTACTTAGCATAATGCATAGCTAATTAAAATTATAGCTAGCTAGCTATACTTTCGCCCCATCTACACACATGCAGGAGGATTTTGGAAATAAGAAATACTGAAACCCAGATAAGAATAGCTATACCATTATAGCTAGATCAAAATTTTATTTTGGAAGGGCGGGCGCGTGCGAGACTAAGCTACTGCCATACACTAACTGACCTCTGCCTAATCGAAAAAACTTGCTAATCAGTTAATTATTACCTAGATTAGATATTGCCAAACAGAGAATCTACTAAAGTGCACGATAAAAAAATAACTATATTCAATCAAAAATTTGGTTTGTATGTCTCTGAATTTTT
The DNA here is from genome assembly GCA_963924555.1 of Crambe crambe. Classification (NCBI taxonomy): domain Eukaryota; kingdom Metazoa; phylum Porifera; class Demospongiae; order Poecilosclerida; family Crambeidae; genus Crambe; species Crambe crambe. Next base: position 5,022,953 of record OZ004593.1, on the reverse strand, counting down.
TAAGGCAATTTTTGGGTCAATCACTGACACAGCATCTGCCAGTGACTGCCAAGTAGGACGGATTGTGACTTGTTTTAGCCAGAGTTTGAGCATTTCACGCAAGCAGTTCTGTGCTCCATCATAGAATGTTGGAGAGTTGATCAGGTGATATACGCAGCAAAGTATGAACAATCTATTCTCACAGAGAAACTGTCATGGCATAGCCAAGGACCTCACATCTGAGTTCCACTGAGCCTCCTCCCAAGTAACCGATAGTGCTGGGAACCCCATTAATCAGTGCTATAGGATTATCCATAATAAAACAAAGCAATCAATATTCAGTGCTACACTTACCTGGAAATTGTAAGTCAAATATTCTTGACCTGAAGGAGACGGGAAAGGAATAAGTAGCTTCACATGTGTATATATCAGCATCCAAGAAGTTTAATTTTTTTAAAACTAGCTTGCTCGTCCTAGTTCCATCTGCACTGAGGATTTCATGTTGAGTACTTGTACCATTGAGTATAACACTGCCTTGTTTCCACCGCCACTCATATGATCCTTGGAGTAACACTGTGCATGTTAATGTCAGTGTCTGACTAGCAAAGACTTCAGCACTTGGTTGCACTATCTGAGTATCCACTGCAGGGGTTTGAAACATCACCACACCTGGTTCAAAGTTTGGTTGTGAGTCTGTACAAAATTTGACTTCACTCAGAAGGAACCAGTCTACATTGCTTACTCCTGTGAAATCCCATCTGAGAAGAATTCCTTCTATTCTTGGTGTAACTGAGAATGGTGTCTGAGGACGTAAAGTAAGTTTCCTGCGAGTAGAATCATTTTGAGACAATTGGTCATTGCCTAGTATGTGAAAAGGAATTTCCACAACCCCCATATCTGTGGGATTTACTGTTGATGACATAGAAGTATGATACAAGCTCAATTTTGGCAGGCCAATATTCTGTCCTGGGTAGTTCAGTATGTAAAGATCAATAGCAGATAATAATATATTTTCAGTACTCAAAAGTTCGAAAGCCAAATATGGATTTGTGGTACCAGATCTCAATGCTACAAACTGCCTTCTACAAGTGCTGTTATTAATATCAGGCTCCTCAGGTCCTAACATGTCATCATTTAACAGAGTTCCTCCATCACAAACAGTTCGAACACCATCTGAATTGCACCTAGGAGAATTTGGCTCAATAGATGGAGTTCCTTGAAAAGATTCAGGGATCAATCGATAAGCATTCACAAATGCTGTAGTAATAGATACACAAATCCTAATTTAGCTACCTCACACTTATAATTACTATTGTCATACTAGAGCAGAAAATTAAACCACTTTATCAGCCATGAAACACAGGTAAGCTTTCAATACTGACATGACAATGGAGGACGCTATTTTCTTTTATGTTCAAGAAACATAATTATAGCTCCATTAATATAGGAAGGATCACTATGGCTATAATTATTGTTCCTCTCATCAGAATAGTAAAATTTATCTATCTGTTGATCATCTGACAGTTCATATCTATTCTTTTAGTGTGTAGCTACTGTGGTAGGCCATGCACCATACACTTATGAAACATGGCCCCTTAATACGTACATTCATGGCAACCTCATACGTTTGACAATTTTTTGTTCACTCATGATCATTGGAGGGTCTCACATCATTCCTTAATGTGCACATGCCATGTGCTGCACTTAAGCTCCAGAAGACCACACCTTTCCAGCACTGCAGAAAGCTATAGCATGTGCTTCTGAGTCTCTAGAAACATGCATGCGTGCAAGGAATGCCACATGGTAAGCAGGATGTGCACGCAGATCAGCATCAGTCAGGCCAGAACAAGCCCATAAACCAAGTCCTCTCAGTCTGACTCCCACCACCAACCCCATTCTGCATACCTCGATCCATTTATCAGAGAGTACAATAGTACTCTCTAAGTAGGGATGGCACGGATGCTCCATTGGAGTAGTACTTAATATTTTCTTTCATAGCTAACTCCAGAATATTTACCACCTGCAGTCAGCAACTCCTAACTTGAAGACAGAACACCTTCAATGTGCTAGGACTCAAATATGAAGAGCAGAGAACAAAGCAGTATCATTTTACAGCGACCTCAAGGGTTGATTCATAACCAGACTAGTGCCTAGGGTTTATGCTCTGAGCATCGAGAGACCGAGAAAGCTAATGACTAGTCAGTTGCGAGGTCAAGGTCTAAGAATCATGTGTACAGGGCGGGGCATAAAAATGTCTGCCTCATTGTAGGTTGAAAGCTAACAAGTTGGAAAGTGACGTGCTATTTTTGAACATGTCAATTTAAAGGTAAAGGATTATAGCGCAGTCATTTCTGAGTAGATTGGTATAAGAATTATAGCAGAATAAACCATTCTGAAATAAGTTATTTGATGATGATGATGATGATGATGATGAACAACCAGATGAAAACAGCGGTTTTTGATGCAACAGTATATCAGGTACATATCAGTAAAGGCCTTAAAAATTAAATTAGGTCAATGGCAATCTTATTATAAACTGTATAAATCTTCAATATTATGATGAAATCTCAAATAAACTACATAGCTACAATACGTGAACTTTAACTTTTGATAGCATCACAGCATCCAGTTGCCTATAAGAGCATTACATCAAAAAAAAAAGATTTGAACAAGTAAAGGAAAATATATTTATTCAAAATAAAAAAGAGAAGTAGGAATGGCTGTGTGCGGTTCAAAAAAGTTCAGCAACAAGAGAATGAACTTCAGTCAAGCAACCCCTTACCCATCACCAACTACGAAGTAACTATTCCTACTTCACTCGGGAGTGAAGTAAATAGTTGGCTCGTAGTTGGTGATGGGTAAGGGGTTGCTTGACTGAAGTTCACTCACGTTCACACAGCCATTCCTACTTCTCCTTTTTTATTTAGAATAAATATTTTTTCCCTTTACTTGTATCATATATTGATGACATCATGTGATGGCTAGCACTGAGCCAGCATTTATTCACCAGGAAGGGCTAGCCCAAACACAAAGAAACCCCCTCCCAGTGATGCTGGGAACTGGCCACACATGCTCACATGACCATGTGGTGGTGTAATGAAAATTAATTTGAAATGTTAAAATGATCAAATCACTCACCCATGTCATTGCAGAGTTGAGCATAAATCTTAGAGACACAAAATAGGAAGAAGAGCACGTAATAGAGTTGATGTTCCCCCTATTAAAATGAACATGTATTATGAACTACATGGCAATACACATCTAGTAAGAGTCAATCATCATCATCACGCTGGGACTGTTCTCCTCATATTTCAATGAGTCAGACCTGGTTGAGGGATTTAACTGCTTAGCTTCAGTTTGGAAATTGTAGGGCATAAGTGTCTGGGAGTCTAAATATGATAACTTGTGTAATTCTTGGTCCTATGCATCAAATTTTCCAAGCAACAAAATTGATATTCACTTGGCTACATAACTCACTATAGCTACACATTATTGTGAACTTCTACAAAAAAAAAAAAAAAAAAACCAACAAAAAAATACCAATGGGAGACCCCACGCAATTCCAGTAGGTATGGAGCGAATTAAATTACAATGGGTGTGGCCTTGCATGCAGTGCATAAGTCTTTAAAAGAAACTGCAGAATTGTCGAGTGCAGAAATTGCCACTGGACCCTAAAAGAGTATAAAGTGAATGCAGAAGCATCTTCCAGCATTTCACAACATGAGTCTACTGCTAAGGTGCATTTTTTTCTTTTGTATATTGTATACACATAATAGCTAATACCTGGACACGAAGCCCAATCACTTTACCCATGTGTGCACAGGGGAACTGAACTGCAATAATAAGGACTCTGGTTGATTGGCTGGTAGCTACTACGAAAGGTAGGTGATCTACTGTGGACCATGCATGCTGTCAAGCTCAACTGTGCATGACTTAGCTAACTACATAAGCTCTAGGCTGTACTTAATTGTCATCCACATAATGGAATTATTCAAGTTGCAGAAGATTGATTCTCACAAATGTCATGGAAAGATTAAGCAGAATGAAATATGCTCACCTGACTCTGAAATTGAATTACTTGTGATAACAATGACCACTTGAGTGTGTTGAAATTTCATTGAGAAGCATGCAGCTAAAAGGAATGGACTTATTTTAGAAATATGATAATCTAGCTACAAACACATGTAGGAGATTCTTAATGGTTTAGTTAGTAATTTTTTTTTATCGGAGTTTATAATATAGAAATAATAACTATGATAACTCCCTTTTTGGTGCCCAGCCAGTATGATGTTCATCTTAAAGGATCTATGAGTGATCACTTAACTACTTGTTTTAAGCCACTAACCTGAGTACTACCATGTTTCTATTTGCGAGGAGAGAGGAAGGGCTGGTCTCACTTGCTTCACATCGCCATAGTATAATAATAATAGCCTCCCTTCCTCATCCAATTTGAGCAAGTGAAGGCCAGGAAACAAGGTATTTAGTCACATTGGCCTAATACATAACTACTTCTGTATTTGAACAACCATGTACAATCATAGGTAGTTTATAAATCCCCTAATTCCTCAAAACAGAACATTATTGAAGCTAGGAATGGATATCTACATGTCCCCTTTTGGCAAAGAAATTTATAGCTAACTAATTCATAATGCTCTATTGATAGCTAGCTATAGCTTTTACCACATTAGCTGCTACACTTTCTTGCTAGTAACTTACCATTCTTTACCACCGGTCTCGCTACTCTACTTCCGCTGAATAGTATATCTTCTCGCACGCCGACCCTTTACCAACTGGTTGGCGTGCGAGCAGGGGATTTTGGAAACCCAGATAAGAATAGCCTATACCATTATAGCTAGATCCATAGCTACTGCCATACACTAACTGACCTCTGCCCAATCTACTTTCATGAAAAAACTTGCTAATCAGTTAATTACTACTATTGTCAAACCAATATAAAGTGCACGATAAAAAGTAACTATATCAAAAATTTTGTTTGTATGTTTCTGAAATTTTTAAGGCAATTTTCGGGTCAATCACTGACACAGCACATGCCAGTGACTGCCAAGTAGGACGGATTGTGACTTGTTTCAGCCAGAGTTTAACCATTTCACGCAAACAGTTCTGTGCTCCATCATAGTCATGCCCAATGTTGGAGAGTTGATCAGGTGATATACACAGCAAAGTACCAATGTTCTCCCACTCGCGTGCTATGGGGTACAAAGTACGAAAGATGTCACTAAGTGCCGATTCATCCAAACACAAAGATGAAAGCCGAGTAGATGAAGGAGGATCCATTATTGAAGGAAGGTTGTTAGCAGCCATAGAGAGTTGACTATTGCAGGACTCGGCATGTGTAGGATCTGCAAAGAATAGTGTTTTAGCTACAGACCCTATGTTTAAATGGTATTATGGGTGCCTTGATAGGCCCTTGGTAAGACCACTGCATGTGATATCCACAATTTGATCATGCAGGCCCATAGCAAAGGGAGTTCAGGATATAGAGAAGGTAATCAATGTAAATTATAATATAAATCTGCCAATCTAAATAGCTATTGCTAATACAAATAAAACATTCTCGAGGATTTCATGCTCTATGGAAGATGGGACACATCCCCCTCCTACACCCCCACCTGCAGCTGCTAATGCAACCACATCGGCTTACCACATTAGTTTATATTATGCTATGGACACAGATCAAAGTTAATATTGGGCGAAAAGGAGGTTATTTGAAACCCCCTGTCATGTGATGACTTACTTGGGATTATGATGTTGAAGTAGCGCTCCATGTCTAGTCCATCTACTCTTAGTTTAATTAGGTTGGAGCGTTCCGTGGAAGAATCCGGAAGAAACTGAATAGAAAGTCTTGGAGGATAATCAGGACACTCTGAGATATCTCTGTGCAACTCTTCAGGAAGATGAATCTCTCTCTTTGAGATCTATGTAGTAAAGTTATTAAAATACCTAAGCAGTGCACACTAAACTTAATGGACTGGGCCACTCTAGTTACCAACCTACCTTATTAGGTTCTGTTTCAAAGATAACATTCCATCCTATTCCATCAGCCACTGAAAGACTAACTTCTTCTGATGTTAGTTGAGAAATGACTGCATTTACTTTCCAGTCTTCTCCAGTCTCCTTCATCACCTTGTCACAATGCTGCACATGATACAAATCAGTTTAGACTTCAGGAGAGAAGCATCCATACCTTTGTATACACTTCACCATATAAACACATGCAGAAGATTGCCGAATTGTGGGATAAACTTCGATACAGTCTTGCCGAGTAATAGAATGTGTTTCCTACAAAAGAAAAAGTGAACTTAAGAGTACAGTATGAAAATTATGACAACATCATTACCTTTAGACTTCTTTGATTCTGAAGACTGCAATGTCCTTTTTCTTTTACCTGCCTTTATCAAACAAAAATGCCTCAAGGTGGTCTCTCCTACCTGGTATCCAGGTTTGAACACCCCCTTGGCACCCTCTATCTCCTTGAAGACATACACTGGACCAGACTCCCTAAATTCAGGAGTGGCACTGGCTGAGAGGAACACCATGTCCTCACAGTCCTCCTCACTCTCCAGATGAGCATAGTGGTGGATCTCGACTGTCACGTCTTTCTGGAACTTCACTCTTCTTTTGCTGGGTTTGATCAGGTAAGCAGGACTGGCCGACTCGAAATTGTCTGGTAGTTCAAATGGTCCAGTGAAGCAAGGATGGATGAGTAGAGTGACAAGTTCTTCCCCATATAGCGAGTCCTCAGGAATAGACATACGTATTCCCATTCCTTTGAGAGTAACTTCTTCAGATGTGACGTCTCCTTGTGTGATCATTTCCTGATCAAGTACAATTCCAGGAGATGCTGAATAATTTTCTGCGAATAAAATAAACAACTGCATGACTGTATATAGGAGTGCAAGCTACAATATACAATAGCTATGGGAGTGCCCACTAGTAAAATTATGTACATGAACTCACTTTCAAGACAATGGGTTGCTTTGGTCACTTCATATGTAATCTGTACACCTTCCTTCTGTAAGAATTTGACAGTTTCAATAATTATATCCAAAACGATCAGCAAGCATGAGGGCAGAATCTCCATTATTTTTTAAGTCCACTGCAGCACCTCTTTCCAGCAACAGTTTCACTACTTCAGTTTGTCCCATCATACTTGCCGACATTAGAGCAGATGATCCCTCATTATCCTGTAAATCCACTTGAGCACCTCTTTCCAGCAACAGTTTAACTACTTCAGTTTGTCCCATCATACTTGCTGACATTAGAGCAGATGATCCCTTATTATCCTGTAAATCCACTTGAGCACCTCTTTCCAGCAACAGTTTAACTACTTCAGTTTGTCCCATTATATACTTGCCGACATTAGAGCAAACCATCCCTTACTATCCTGTAAATCCACTTGAGCACCTCTTTCAAGCAACACTTGGACTATTTCAGTTCCTCTGTTTCTTTGCTGCGTAACTGTCTTAAGTGTACCCCAACCCACTAAATATTCCATGAGTGTATCACCTACTATAAAATCGTCCATTTGTTCTGTATTGCTAACACTTGCCCACATTAGAACAGACCTTCCATCATTATCCTGCAGGTCCACTTTAGCACCTCTCTCCAACAACAGTTTCACCATTTCAGTTTGTCTATAAATACTTGCCCATATTAGAGCAGATAATCCTTCGTTATCCACTAGGTCCACTTGAGCACCTCTTTCTAGTAGCAGTTTGGCTACTTCAGTTTGTCCATTTAAACATGCATGCATCAGAGCAGACCGTCCATCATCACGTTGCATATCAACTGGAGTACCTCCTTCCAAAAGCTGCTCTATTACTCCAAGTTTTCCATCCCTGATCGCTGACAACAGATCAAGCGACTCACCACTTTGTAATTGGCTAGCCCCTTTATCAGCGTTCTTCTCATTGAGCATACCAGGTGTGTCGTGGTCCAATTTGGACTCGGAGTGAGGTAGAGAGACTCCAGTGGTTTTCTTATCAAACGACTCGCCACTTTGGCTGGCCCCTTTGTCAGCGTTCTTCTCATTGAGCATACCAGGTGTGTCGTGGTCCAATTTGGACTCGGAGTGAGGTAGAGAGACTCCAGTGGTTTTCTTATCAAACGACTCGCCACTTTGGCTGGCTCCTTCGTCAGCGTTCTTCTCATTGAGCATACCAGATGTGTCATGGTGAGGTAGAGAGACTCCAGCGGTTTTCTTATCTCGCAATCGCTTTACACTAAACGATACTCTCTTCTTCCATAATCTATCCAGTGCACCAGTGATTTTGTTCTTGATCGAGATGGATCTGATAAAAGCCATAGCTCCAGAGAAAATACATCCTTTGACCCCAGCCCCGCCCCACGACCACTGGCGGTTTTATCATAGATATCATTATCATCATATCATTATTAATGGTTGTGCAGTTCATTGGGCGTTTCCAATCCCGTAAAACCTCTTATATCTATGGTTTTATCGTCAGGCGTCATCCGTAAACCGACTACTACGCATGCGCACAACTTAAAAATTTGAAATTGCACTCCGATTTGGAAAGAACTTTAGAGAAGTGAGCCCTGAAGAGCTAGCTAGTGACTGACCTATTATCATGCCATTCACCTTCTCCGGTGAGATTTTCGAGGCTCAAAGTTGAGCATGCGCACTCAGCATTTTGCAAGATTCCATAAAACCGCATGAACCATGGAAATCAGCACATGCGCAGACAGTGTCAGTGCACTGTCAAATTGTTTATGAAATAAAAATTAATAATGCCAATTTTAATTTTTCTTTCCCTCATGACTCTGTACTAAGCAATGATCTATGAGTGTCTAAGAGGAGGAGCAGTGGACACTTGGCCTGGGTGTGGTCTTTGCTGGTTGGCCACACCTGCTTGCATGGATGAGTACCCTTTGGTGCCTCTAATTCCTTGTCTCAGTCGATTATAACCAGCTGAACTAGTTCCCTGCAAAACAAGAAAAAGTGAACTCCTTAATCAGCTTCCTAAAATCATGTAATTCTGCTGTGCATTAATTAAAAGGACCCCTCTCTAGTCATGCTGATAGTATACTAACCGTTTTGTTCATGTATCTGCTCACTTCCTGAGACGACTCACTCATCAAGCTCACAGTTGACATCTACAAGGAGGGGAGGGAAGGAAGGTTAGATTACAGAGGTCTTCTGAACTCAAGACAGATTTCTTAAATTGAAGGGTTCCCTAGCAATGTGCCTACTACACTCAACAGCAATAATGGTGTCTTACAGCATCATCTTGGGGGGTTTCTGAGGATCCAGGATAGCCTCCAACTGGAGCAAAGGCACTTGGGTTGAAAAACTGAATATTTATATATATTATAAATTATCAATGATTGAAGGGAGACCTCATTTATACTTACCTGGGGATGTTGAACAGGTTGGTCTTCAGAAGCACCCATGCTGTAATATTATAAAAGGGTAGTCACTACACAATAGAATCACTTCTACTTAGAAAATGGAGACATTGGAAAGATGAAAGGCTCACTGTACCTCATCTCTTGTCCTGTACTTTGCTGACTCGGCACTGGCACCTTATTTGGCTGCAGATCTCTAGAGGACATTTGAATTTGCTGATTCATTGATCCATGAGTCTGCTGAGTCGGCATTCCTTGACTGACAGGTAGATTTTCCTGACTCCCCCCATAATATTGTTGTTGTTGTTGTTGTTGTTGTTGTTGTTGATATTGTAGTTGATAGGATTGCTCTTGTGCTGATTGTAAGTGTTGTACCTGTGGAGCAGCTTCATGCTTAAGAGTGTTAGCATTAGCGTTAACTGCATTAGGCTGCTGATCTGACTGGCTTTGCTGATTGTCTGTATAGTGAGGGATGGAGTCTTGTTGTTGAGGATACTTTGGTGGATCTGACTGTTGTAGGGAACTTGGGGTGGGGTTGGAATGGGTGGTAGCACTGGCTTCAGTGACAGATGTTGTATTGGTCAAGCTCTCAAAGTCAGACAGAGGAGCTGCATCACCTGTTGGGAAGAGTCAAAGATGGTACATAATAATGAAAGGGGAAGAGTCAGAATGAGAGAGGAGAGGAAAAGGGAATGGGAGGAAGACAAGAAACGAGGGGAAGAGGCAGGAAGAGAGTTAGGAGAAAAAAATCCTCTCCATTTCAAGTCTTTGATTATTGTACTTTCCTATTATGAGTATCTACATACACACCTTCAACTGGTGGAGGAACAAAGAAGGTGGTGGGTGGAGGTTGTGAAGTGGTATTTGGAAGTCCAGCCATGGGTGGAGGAGGAGGTCCGGGGGGAGGCACTGGCACAGGACCAGACCCATCACTGGAAGTCTTTCCTCCTGGATTCAACACATCAATGTACTTTGAGCGAGCCCCTAAACGACCTCTCTTCAATCCCTACAAGTGGTTTAGAGGAGCAATATATATGAACTGACATTTTAGATGCTGGGATGGAATCATAATTACAAAAAGATTAAGGGGACAATTAATTACATGAGCAGGTAACAGTGTGATTGACTGCATCCATGTACCTGTATAGAGTACATGTTAGGTGGTCCTCCTGTTGATGTTGTAGGCTTGTTCTCCACAGTCTCGGGTAGTTTAGTGCCAGCAGCATTAAGAGTCCCATCAACAAACTCAGTTGTGACTGGAGCAGTGTTATGTGGGACAGATCTCTTCAACTCTGAGTCCTTGGGTGGAGGGGGCAGGTCTTCATCCTCCTGGTTTGTCATTGTAAATCAAGCATTTTTTTTAAAGCACATCAAACTCACCTCGCCATCATTGTCCATATTCACCCACTTCTTCTTTTTCTCATCCCAAACAATCTGTGTAATGTATAAAGAGGTTAAGTGGGCAAGAAGAATGACCTGAACCCTCAATCTACTGACAATTCAACAGTATCCCAACAGTATCCATACCATCACAATAGTATGCAAGTAAAAATTATAATCCTACTAATATATTACATGATGCCACTTTTTTTTTCTTTTTTTTTTGCGTAGACACATGAGATTATCACTCACTGATGGATTTTTATCATCTGGAAGATGGACCTGGTTCTTCTTCTTTGGCACTATGGACTTAAAAAAATCCATCACACCCCATCCACCACCTTTCTTGCTTTCACTGGTGGCCTTCTTATCTGTAAAAGAAAGAATTCAACTCTTGAATCCACTCAACTAAGCAAATTCATCACCATTTTCATTAGGTTTTTGATCTTGACTATCATCTGATCCTTCATTATTGGTTTTGGTGTCAGTTTGGACTTGATCTGTTGCTGGTGGAGGTACCACTGTGCTGTCCGGCAGTCCAGTGGTGCCAGCAGAAAGATGCTCACTTTGGGAAGGCTGGCCACCATAATTCATATTTGGATAGTTTACTTGAGCTGATGCAGTGGTGGCGTGCGCTATGATAATAAAGCAATGAATATAATTTTGTGATCGAAAAATTAATACACACAATTTTAGAAAAATTTAACCCAACAAACTGAATAATAATTATTAATTACCAGTCAAAAGTAAATGTGGAGACCCTTTACCAGTTTAAGCAAATAGCTTCACCGTATATAATCATACTACAATACTGTGATTTACCTGGTTGTTGCTGTCCATAGTACCCCATTCCACCACTGACACCTGCATCCCTCTCCTGTGAAGTAGCAATGAAGTGTTCTGACTGTTGGGAGGGTGGCCCAGAAGGATCTGCTTCAGTTGATGTTGGCAGTTGAAAAGCGGCATACTGGTGATTGTATCCTTCAGCCTGAGAAGTTTGATCAACGATGCCACTTCCCGTGGAAAACTGTGGAAATTGCTGTTGGGCTTCTTGAGCAACAGGTTGCTGGTGATAGTAACCAACTCCTTCCAACTGGCCATTCATTTCAACTTCTGGATTGAAAAGTTGGTTCTGATTCTTGTCCACTCCACCAACATTCAACTGTTGGAATGTCTGCTGGCCTTCCTGGGAGATTACTTCATGGGCTGAAGGTGGTGCTGGCATATATGGCTCAGTCCTTTGATTCCCTGAAGCAGCGGTCTGAATGTCGGATGGGTCAGAATAGTATTTCGGTCCTCTCAGTGTGTCCTCATTTTGAGTGCCGTTGTCCTCAGTATAACCCTCTGTAGAGCCGGCCATGGCATCATCACCATTCTTCAGCTGAGGAGGAACAGATATATGTGGAACAGTAAGATGCATAGGATCGTTCTGCTGCAGTTGGAGACCTATTATGAGTTGGTGCTGAACACCACTGGAGGAGTAGGTTTGACTAACAGAGCTGAATGCTGGACTTGGAGTGAGGAGACTTGGCGTATAATCGCTTGCTAAAATATCTTTAACTGATAGTTGCAGTCGACTCAGCCAAGAGGGTAATTCGGTCTCAACGATCCCAAAGTCAGTTATCAAGTGATGCAACCGGATTGAAATGTCAACTAAGTTCGTCAGAAAAGTTGGCACATATTTGTGCAGTCCCTTCATGACAGTGTAGCTAATCTGCTCACAGTACTTCAATGCCACTCTGATCAAGCCATATTCAACCAATCTCAAAGTGTGCAATAACTTGAAGACTTGGAAAGCAGGAAGGGCAAAATCATGTTTGGCTAAACTCATAGCATATTCCAAGACTTCCATTCTTTCTAGATCCCGAGGTTGAGGGTAAGATCCTACCTTTAATTCTGAGTGATCGATACCGAGGAGACTGTATCTATTTTCGGTGTCACCGTATGATCCAAAATGCTCATCTGCTAAATAGTAGCACAGATGAGCAGCATGGAGTCTCTCTTTAGCCATGAGAGAATCTCCAAGACTGACGATGGACGCAATATCAAGTTTGGTGGACTTGTTAGCAAGGATCATGGTGAGGTGAGGTCTCCAATCACCAGCTCGAGAGAGTCCTTCAGGCTTGACGGCTGATGGTGTCCGCCCGAGGAGGAGAGTATAAAAAGTGCTCAATGCATCTGTAGTCTTCAGACTAGCCGTGAAGCGATTGACTACATAAGTCCGACTCTGTTCATCCATCCGACTAGCCAACATAAGTGCATGCCCCCACAGAGACTTGGCACAAGCGAAATCCAACGCATCCTTTTTACGACCGGAAAACAGGAGTTGTCTCAGACAGTCAAGTGATTCTTGCTGATCTTGCGTTCCTACAGCATTGGTGGATGACTTCACCACTGGAGAGCGATTCCTCATGAGGAGATCAGCCACGTCACTTGGTACAATAACCCCATTCTGCTGGCAAAGAAGCATCAAGAATTCCCATAGAAGAATTTCATCTTCTAATTGTTCTGATAACTTATCATTTTCCGATGGAACGACGTCTTCATCACTACATATTGCTTCTTTCTTCTCTTGGCATTTTTGGATTCTGTTGGAAGTAAAACCGACTACCAGACTCTTGGGGGTCTCTCCTGGAATTAAAGGACAGGATGACTCTTCAACAGCATTAATAAATTCTCTGCTGTCCTCGTCCATGAGAACATCCTTTAGCAAACTAATCTCTACCATGGCCGATTCCTTGGTGCTTGGCAGAACCATCACCAGTTGCCCACCAAATCCAAACGTCACACGAACATGAGGGCACGAAAATACCTCGGGAGTTTCACGAACGGGTTCAGCAATGACCATTCCTCCACCTTCACCAACTGCATCTCCTTCATGGGAATACTCCTCACTATATCCACTGACATTAGGATTGTAGTCATCATAAACTCCATCAGGGTAGTAGTAGTGCGGCACAGGGAATTCTCCCTCTTGAGAGTGAGAGGGTGGGATTGCTTGGGGATGCTCCATGTGAGTGGACTCCAGAGGAGCAACTTGTGGATAAGCTGGCATCCGTGTATTTGGTGAATCATAAATTTGGCTATATTCAACAAAATTTTGGCTCCCCGGTCCGTCAATAATGGAAGGATCAGTACCAATATCCACATCGGATGTCTGATCATTAGACTGTGTGTGATATCCTTCAGATTCGTGAGGTGGATACATTTCTCCACCATCGTAGAAGTCTTCAGAGTAGGGATAGCCATGAGAACCCCCAGGGATATTGTAAGGAGGGTGAGACATGGGAGGGGGAGGGTGGGGACCAGGAGGGGGGTAGTTGTAATGGGGATCGTGGGGATACCTATGATGACTATAGGGATTATGGACATCATGGCTGTATTCGTATGCATCATACGGGTACGGTCGTCGATGATACGGATCGCCGTATGGAGGATAAGGATAATCATACCCAGGTCGACCTGGATGGTTGTATGGAGGATAATGATGTCTCCTCTCTATTTCGGGAGGCACCCTGTAGTGATGTTGGTAACCATACGCACCCCTACCATGTGGAGGTGGAGGAGGGTATTCAGGATATGCTGGCCTGTACCGATGATGGTCATCATATGCATATTCCCTATCTCTGTAATATGGATCGTAGTCATCGTGATGAGGGTGGTAACGACTCTCAGGAGGGTACTCTGGATGATTATGCCGCTCGTCGTCATACTGAGATTGCACAACCTCAGAATGAGAAGGAGCAGGAGTCTGATCTGTTCCCGTTTTCTCAACAGGCTTAGAATCACCTTCCCCTTGGAATGCAAGGTTTGAATAAACTTGTGGTTGTGGTTGGTTATTGACTGATGATTTTGTGGCTGAAACAGGTTCCCCTTTAGGTCCTGCAAGTAATTCACTTTCAGCAGTGGTTGTTGGTACTGCGGTAGACATTGCTGTAACCGCTGGAGTAGAGATAGCAGTGACAGCTGCAATGCTAAGATGTGGAGGGTCGGTGATAGATTGAGCTGGGTGCTCCTCTGAGGTATATTGCGGTAACGTTTGTGGTGGAGCAGGGACTTGGATTGGTACGTGGTTCACAGGTTGCGGTGGCAGTAACTGGCTATTTGTCGAGGCCGTTTGATTTGTTGCCCAGTCCACATTGGCAATACCAGCCGTATCTTTAGAGTCTGGAGATACCGGTTTCTTACTGCTATCAAGTTTGATCACACCAGTAGCATCAGCATACGTACCAGCAGGGAGCATTGTGTTTGCAATCTGCTTGTGCTGAGAGGGAGTTGAATCCTGCATGACAGGTTCTTGTCCCGCTTGGTAGGGGAGAGGATTCTGCAGAGGAGAGTGAAGAGTAGATGGCACATAAACAGACTGGTGGGTTTGGACTGGAACTAAACTGGAGCTAGCTATAGCCCTCTGCTGTGTATTCATGCTCAAATTAGTTTCAGCTGTTCTGCTAAGGCTACTACCCACTAGTGTAGCCTGGCTATTGGATTCAGATGTGGTGATATTCTGAGTGGAAGAAGTACTGTCAAATGATACAGGAATGTTTTTTGATTCTATACTTCTCAGAACGACGCTCTGAGGTAGATGAGTCGCAGTGCTAGGACCAGGAGGTAAGTCTGTGATATTGCTCGAACCAGATCTAACATCGAGATTGGACGCAAGAGGTGTATGCACAGAAGATGACATCACAAAGTTGTTAGAAGGAACTGTATGATCATGCAGCATTGGCTTAGAGACACTAGTGAAAGTTTGCTGTTGCAATTGAACTGATGTATTTTCAGGTGGTTGAAAAGGCATAGAGACAGTGTGAAGCTGTGGTCCTGATGGAGCAAACATAGTGGCACTTGTTGCTGTTGTTGAAGGTATAGGCTCAGATGAAACAGCAGCAGATGATGCTAGAGGTTGATATACCAAATTCCAGCTTGTAGTGGCTGGGGTTTGGAGTTCAGAAACATTTTCAACTACTTGAAGCGAGTCCTGACATATGCTGCCGCCACCACAAGATTCAACAACTGTTCCCTCCACACGTGCTCCTTCATAACCTCCTAATGCAGTGGCAGGCTCAGTCACACCACTACTACCATCACCAAGAACTGTTGCTGGAGGATGGATTTTTTCCGTCGGTGGATGAAAATTTGACACAGATGCCTCACTGCTTGTGGTATCTGATATTGCAGGATCTTGCTGGATAGTGCTGATGCTAAAGTTGCTACTTGAAGAGCTATAAATAGAAGAATTCTGTACCAACAGACTAGTAGTTGTCACAGTGCATGAAGATGCAGACAGCAAAGGAGCTGGAGGAAGCAAGGAGAGCCTGCTGAGCTTCTCTAGGGGAACTTCTCCGACTAAGAAAGCTGGGGGACCGACTTGGGAGTGGGGATCGAGTACCAGCGGACTCGGGGCCACCAGACGAATGGGAGATGCTTGAGAGGTGAAGTCTTCTTGGCTATCCAAGAGAGAACATAAGGATTGGTTGAGAGAGGACGAACAAGAAGGTGGTCTTTCGATACTATCGACATGATTGAAGTCATTGTTATCATCCATTTTATCAGCGGGCTTATCCAAGATATTACTTCCTCCACTAACACAAGGAGCAGAACCTGAAAGACGTCTCGGATCACTTTCCAAATTTGTCAGAGGTCCCTTGTGCACCCCACGCAGATTTGATTCACAATCAGCATTGGTCTTTTGATAGTTGAACGGTTCAGCGTAAGCAGAGATTCTAGAGTGGTTGTCAGCGTTGGATGGTGGACGACTCATCGGGGAGGACAGAGCCGGGTTTTCCTTATTCACAGCTGGCTCTGTGTTTGAAGACACTGATCGATCACTCATTAGTAGAGAATCAGGGGGAATATGATTGGTCAGGTTATTGAAAACCTCAGTGGTTGTCGAAGATGGCAAACCGGAAGACGATGAATCAGTTTCAGACATCCACTGCTGTACAGCCAACTGTTCGGAAGGGATAATGCTCACTAAACCAGTGGATGGAGCACTAGTGGGCTTATGAGTGAGGTTACTTCTAGGTTCTCCTACTTGACCTTGAGAAGGTAACACAGGAAGGGATTGGAGTTGCAAGGAACATAAGAAATCGCTTTGCTGAGTGCTGCTGCTGCTACCGAATAAATTAGCAGTGGTTTGCGATGGGGGATTGGATAGAGTGAAGAGCTGATCAGCTGAGGAAGATGGAGTGTTATTAGACTTCGAGAGCAAGGGGTCCATAGATGGTGCAGGAGCGTTGTGATCTTGTGACTGTGATTGAAATGCAGTGGTAAGAGGAGGTACTTGCTGCTGAAGTAATGGAGTATTCGATTTCATCTCTTGATTCGATAGGGAATCGAAAAATCCAACAGGATTTACATCTTCTTTGGTAGAAAATGTGCTAGTGTGCTGTCTAGTTTGAGTGAAATGATCTTGAATGGAAGATTGATTAATGAGTTCACTCGTTTTCTCAGATATTTGAATACCACTAGGCACCAGGGATGAAGGGGTGGGCCCCAACAAATTCATGGAGGGCGGGGCCAAGTCCATGGATGGAAATAGATTGTCATTGCCAGTGGTGGATGAACTGAAATAGTTTGAGTTTTCAGCAGGATTGCTATGATGTAATTGATCAGCAAGTAACGGAGGTGGTTGGTGTGCTTCAATTGGAAGCTGGCCCGACATTAAGAGCAGCTTCTAATTCTGTATTATTGTGTGTAATACCAAGTAAAACAATCTTTTAAGATTATGGAATGTAGGCCTACTGTAATAATTGACATGCTACTGGGTAAGTCACAGTATTGACTTAGGAATTTGAATGAAGCTTCTGGAATACATGACGACCCATTCACAAAGGAGGCACAAAGGAGGCACAAAGGTGATTTAATTAGCGAAAAGTCACTTTCCAATTCTAGATTTAATCATTAACACAATCACTGACTACTAGGTTAACTTATACCATCTTGCTTTGGCCAGCTATCATACACAGGATACTGAACATTTACAGAATATAGGACTTTCTTGGAACCCATTTAACATCTAAATAGCCCATTATATGGCAACTTGACTTACATTCTCACAAATAGATGCTGAAAAGTTTGCTCCCTGCTTCGGATTTGAAGGGTGAGATATCTTCTAGACTACACACTCGAGACCTGGTACACTTTGTGACACTAAGGCAAACTTCACCACGCTAGCTAGTTCGGCGTAGAAACTTTTGAGAACCTGTGGGATAGACAAGTATGCTAAGTTTGAACTTTGAAGGTCAGTTCCCGGCCACATCACAAGTCCCATGACCGTCACATGACGTATCACGTGTCCCGGTCGAAAAGAATCTTTTTTCTCTTTCTTCTATCTTGCCTCCACCACGTGGAGCCTCCTTGCAAGTCTCAGGAAAATGGAGTGTTGCGGAGAAAAGAACTGTAGTGGCGCTTGCCTTTTGCTGGACTGCTTCTCTCTAGAGTGTTTATCGCCCCAAAATGTGACGCCGATGGTTCCAGTGGCGTATTCCCCTCCTCGTCATGTAAACGTCACCACTGATGATATGTTTATATCAGTTCCCTGTTTGGGAGAGAAAGCTGGAGTAAGTCTCGAATGTGAGAGAATACTAATCCCTTGTTATTAGTACTTGTAAGGCTTCTAGCACTCCTTGTGTTGCATGATATTCTCCAGCCTGTGCAATGATGATTTAAGAGCTAATCAAGTACTTTTTATCACCTATTGACTATGTAGTGCATAAACACTGCATTGCTGCTCTTATTGATCAATTTTTTACACAGAAGAATTTGGAGTTTCCTCCAGTCTAATTGCAATATATAGTATCATTCTTTGACTATGTACCATTTTTTATCTTTTGTGCAGCCTTCAGACATGCCACTTTTGAGATATGAAGTTCCACCACCCTTACCAAGGTGCTTATATTGGACTGAAAATTTTTGCACTACCAACCCTGCTAAGTAGAAACTAGTAAAATAATGTAATGTTCCTGCTCTGACAGGCACTCTAGAGCTTTTTTCTTTCCCACTCAGTGCTTACTACAATTGTACTAGAGCAAAACATCAGATAGTTAGTGAGGCTTGCAGGACACCATTTTCTAGCTAGCTATGTAGTAGAGCAAATTTGTGAAATTTGCAGGGCTTAGACTGAAGTAGAAGGCTATAGTAAGCTGGAAATAATGTACACGTTGCTTATTCCTAAACATTTGTATATGGTTGTCCTTGGGGGGAAAAACAGTTCATACTCAGAGATGATATTGCTAGTGGTTTCAATAACAGCTTCAAGGATTTGATTTGAAGGGCAGATTCCATTTCGTGTGGTATTAATGATCAAAATTTTTTCCTCTCCACGTAGTGATGAGGTGGAAGCATCCAGGAGGAAAATCTTTGGTGTCTGCTTGGAGAACTCCTACTCTTGCAGGTGCAAGTACCTTAAAAAGGAAAACCTTTTGTTGGTTGGGAAGAGCTCGAAATTTGTCATAAATTTCCAATTTAAGACTCCGCCACCACCCCAGAGTGTAGTGGAGGCAATTGTCTGTTGCAAGGCAGAGGAGGATGTGACCCGTAAGGGACCAGTCGTGAAGTGTAAGAAGCATAGTGCCGCAGATGGAGGTGAGAATAGAAAGATATCTTTTGTAAAAGGTGGAATTGGAAGAGTGGTGCTCCCATATTATTTGCAGTAGTTATCTGAAATATAGCTTCTGCTGCTTTGGTATCACCTGCCCCTTCTGCTGTTCTGCTGCTTTGGTATGTGAAAAATATTGTTTATTGGTGGATTAATAGTCAGCAAAATGTTTGCCTGCAACAACAGGCACAAGCATAGGTACCTGTGGGGTGCTATTTCCCGTGTGAACACAATTTTTTTCAACATTAGCACGTGGTTTTACAACCAGTTTACAAGTTACTCTTCTCTCATAGTGGTTTCTTGAATCCGTGATACTATTGAACTATCACTTTTCTAATTATTATTCTCATTGTATTTTCATTCAGAGGGAAATTTCTTGACCTCGGCAAATAAGTCTGTTGTGTACTCTTATCATGGACCTCACCAAGTCACCCGAGTCCCAGTGGAGGCGATGCTAGGTAAAATATTACTGATACTTTAAACCCCAGAGCACAGTGGGACAACGGGCGGACTGAGAGTGCCTGTAATTACTGTCTCAATCCTTAGTATCCCGAAACCACAATCCCGTATACTTGCATAGTAGTCTTAATATCCTGAAACCTTTATTTGATGATCATTCACTGATTTGCCTTTATAATTTTGTATACCCCTGACTCAAAAAAAAAACCACACGACTCAATAACTGAACAGGAATGAGCTGTGACTGCAGTTGGCAGTATGTACACTATAATCTGCCCAAACTGTCTCAATTCTTGACCAAATTTTGACATTTAAAACACCAGCAAAGAGAGATTACGAGCTGATTTTTGAAGTTTGATGAGGTTTTTTGTAGCAGTTATAATGAATAATTATGAATGCAATGCAAATAGATTCTTAGAATCTGGCCTCACACAATATCTACTATCCACATTCTTAACACACAGGAGGTACTACTAATATAATTATTGTGCTGTTTTAGTTGGAAGTGATCGTTATGCGTGCGTGTACATGTGCAACTGTTACTCCACTTGCTTCCTTGGCCGTCGTCAGGAAAAAGCCTCCTTGATCATCATGTTAACCCTTTTATCAAGGTGAGATTGTTGTTGTTACCATTTCAGGAACCAATTATTTGTAGTGCCACACCTTACCGTATAACACCCTTGTGGTATAATTATTTCTTTCCTGTAACCAGTGCTTATGATAAGAAATTGATGTGGTGTCCTAACATTTTAACAGGACATTGCATCAGTATGCATTTTGACCATGGTACTTTTGTCCTGACAAATATTGACCAGACGTATGCCAAAAATGCCAGGTGTCAGGCTGTTATCATAAGCTCTGCGTAACTGTCACCAAGCGATGGGTTAATACTCCCCTTTCTGATTCCTGGTCATCAAGTGATGTGTTTAGAATTCAGTCTTCTGTATGAGTTTGCCACTGAGGCACATGATTTCCACAACAACTGATGGTGATCAAGGTATTTCGGAATAGTTCTTGCGTGCTCTAATGAGTTGGTGTGTGTAAGTGTGACTCCTCTTTTCCCCTGCTGTGATTTGGCATTACAGGACTGGAGAGGTGCTTGATTACGACACGATCAACTTGAGGTGTTGTGCTGGTCCCAAACGTGATGAAGGGAGGACTTTGAAACGAGCTTTAGTAGCCGAACATCCAGGTTTGTCATAAAATCATAGGGAAACAGCTGTCTGGTATTACTTGTTTTACAAATCAAGTATGAAGTCTGGAAATTTTGAAACCCTAAATTTCAGTATTTTTGAAGTACCAAATCTCTCTTGACTGATAATCTTTCATCCTCTTTAAGAATTACCCTCAAGTTAATAGGGAAATTTTCAGCACTTCCCCAAATTTTGAATAGTCTTATTTGTTCCCCCACACCCCAAATTTTTTTTTCCAGATTCATCTTACTGGTCAGTGAAGTGATTGTTTCATTTATTTGACAGCCAATAAAGCGAAGAGAGCCAAACTGCCCCCCACAGAAGCGAAAGGGCCCTCACTCCCACTGCTCCCAGAGCCTGCAGCAACTGTCAATCCCTCGTATAACTTCATCGATGGTGACAAGCCGGATAAAGATGGCTATTTCACCTTCACAGTAAGCTAATGTAGATAGTGGAAGCCCTGCCTTTTGTACCTAAATTATGAGAGGAAAAAAACCCCGTAATTTGCTTTAATTTTATTGTTAAAATATGTAATTTGGTTGTTAGAATATTTTCGTACACTTGTTCCTGTGCAAAAAAATTAATTATTTATAACGAAATGTGTAATTAGCATTGTAGGAAATTAATTTTTAACATGAAATATTAGCAAATTACTGAACAAAAAAAAAAACAAAAAAAAACTTCCTTGGAGACGTGTCATTTTTAAAAAATTTGTGATATTATGTATATTCTTGTAGTGGAAACTGAAGGACCCGTTCATTTACAACCTTTTGAAAATGATGAAGCAGGGCCATAGTATGCTTTGAACAGTTTTCCGTGAAGCCATGAGCCATACCCATACCTGTAGTGATCAATCCACTGATGATTTTTATCCTCGTTTGTTTTAACACCCACCAGTACTGTACATTGTGGAAGTATATGTACATTCATCCCTTTTTCCTCCTCTGATTTCATACACTTTGTTGTCAATCAATCAACCATCCATCCATCCAACCATCCAACCATAACTTGTCTATGATCTTAAATCCAATGAATAAAAAAAGTCGCTTACCAGTGTTCCCCCTAATGCAGGGCGGACTACCCTGTTTGGATAAAGAAACTTCAGAGAAAGTGGGCTATGTCCATGACGTTATACTCATGAATATACTTAAGTACCCTCCCAGTTGCTTACTGTACTACTAATACCTGTAGTATTTTGAGGTAGATCCGTCCAACCATGGCTTCTTGTTTCCTCAGTTACATCATTTTTGCATACCTACACCTACTCAGGTAAGTAGCCACACCCACCCAAATTTTTTGTGACAGAAATCAACAAACAAATTTTTTTTATCAAACATGTGCTATAATTTCTAAGTATGACTAATTTTGTTATCTAAAGTAGAAAGACTATGTAAATGATGTTCTTGGTACTGGAAACTGCAATCTGTGCGTGTATGATAAAAGTTGTTCATCTTCTAAATCAACCTGGGGGGGATAAAGTAATGTCTTGGTGTCTATTTTTAAAAGAGTAGGATTGATTTCATTGAGTAAAATGGAACAGACATTTTGAAACCAGAAAAAGGTGTAGTGTGCCTGGAATGTTGTGTAATTCCACAGTATCATAATTATTAAAAGAGTGTATTCATAATGTCTGTATAATGTGAATTTCATTGCTAACACTGTATACAGAACTTACTTTTTCTCTGCCTGGTTGACCTACGTGGAGTGGAGAGTGAGGTGGACGCACTGCTATAGCTGCCACTATGAGGGGTGTGGACTTGGGTGTGCCTTGGCAAGTTCCCTCGTCCTTCAAACACTTCTCTTCTGTGGAAGTGGGTTTGCCTTGGGAGGTTTCCCAGTCCATCCATTACTTCTTCTTTGTACACTTCATCTCTGACCCACCGTTGATCCCTTTCATAATGCACTGGCTTCTTCACAAAAGCTGAAATTGAGTATAATAATTATGTATATAGTAGCTTATGCATAACCCAGAGTCTTGGTGACCCTTTACCAATCTGAAGGTCATCGTGATGTTATTGGGTTGTATTGTGAATGGTTTGTGTGCTAGCATTATAGCATAGATAAATTATAGTATCAACCTTGAGGGTGATGCAATGTCAAGCTGGAAACCATGAGACCCTTTACCAAGGAAATGGTAGCTACATGATACCAGGAGACACGCTAGGTAGCCATATATAGGTAATTAATTGTCCAGAGACAGTATCAGTCTAATAGTCCTGATCCCATAAATACATAGGAATTTGATATACTTTTATGAACCCTGAACCCTCTTTACTCACGTTTGGGGATATATGTCGGTGGTGGAGGACTTGGAGGGTGATAAATGACTTTCTTCTCCACTTTGCGAGTGACTCGGTATCTTCGAAATGCAGAGATGGGATACGTTATCACTTCAGAAATAACGACAACGACTTTTTTGCAATAAATTCGAGTTTTTTCTATCATACTGTAGAACTTTGTTCCACTTCTAAGAACAAAAATACTATAAACCGTCTGCATTATTGTGACGAAAATCTTTTTAACGAACAAAATCGATCCTACAAAGTAGACCCAAATTGTATGGAGTATTGTGAGAAACGCTTTCGTCACATACATGATGCAACCAACAAAATACACCCAGCTGCTACGAAGTCCCTTCTTGATGAAATCAGCAACCCTTGAAATCGATTTCCTAAGGTCTGTGCAGTATACCCACCATAATCGTTGGAGCATTATCAACAGCCTCAGGGCGATGTAGAGCAGGATCAGGAGCAAGAGGAGGTAGAGAAGGAAGTACGCTAACCAATGGAACAGCCATATCCAGTCTTTGATCAAGTCTTGGAAATATGCCACCCATATTCTTTTGATGATTGGCTCCTCGGTGGTAATGGAATTTTCATCTTCTTCATCTTCATCAGTAGGCACTGTTGGTTGGGGAGAGGGTGGTATTTGTGTCAGTGTAACTGTTGATTCATTGGTGTCAATCTCTCGGATTGTTGGTTCAATGCTGAGTGGATCTACAAGGACAAAAACGATGCAAAAGGTGTAAAAGTCTCACTAATTGGTGCTAGGATAATCAATTAATAATATTTGTAGTTGAGTTTGATTGCTTGATTTTAGCTGTCTACCATTACCTTTAATCTTTGTGATGATGGTTGTAGTATTTGACAGGTGCTTGATCACCCCAGGACATGCTTCCGTATATGCCCCACACCATATCTTAGTACTATTCAATTTCTCCTTAACTGGCACAATCAAAGTCGAGTAACATTCATACGCTGAACCATTCGAACGAATCGAGATGCCAGAATCTAAGTACTGTTTCTTGAGATCTGAGTTTGCTTTATAGTAACTGTCTTCTTGCGTGTCGTTGATGAACCATACCACTTGAACTTTATGCCTGAAGCAGTTGTGAGAGCCATAGCATGTAATGGAGACACTGTTCATTGGTTTCTTGGTCGCATCGAAGACCAGTATATCATCAAAAGTAGAGAAAGCTCCTATATAGAAAATGTCCATGCTGTAACTACCTCAGCTTGTATCTGTGGTATATTATGGCTATTAGAATTTGGGGTGAAATACCTGCTTGTCCTCTTTATCTCTAGATGCACCAGTAAAGAATGATTATTAGCTATACCTAAGCACTGGTTTCTATAGTCCTCAAAAGTTCAGTGCACTCCATTGCTATATTATATTTATAGTATGACCTACTTGCATCACAGTGAGTGTCATGACCTGCGTCTCTACAAGTCTCACTCTCCACATGAACGACGTAAGCAACTAGCAGTGAAGTTAATGCCAAGAAGCGAAAAGACCCTCCCATTTTTGAATTCTCTGATCTTCACCAACACAACAACACACCCACTTTTCCAAGCCTTCAATGAATAATGATTTGAAAACAAAGTTCAAGTGACAGTAATATTCATAGGTTCTACCAGCCATCTTAACAGTATTCATCATAACATGCACAAGGCAATCTACTGTACTGTAGGATAAAAATTATTATGAATATTTATAACATAATTATTAGTGTTAGTACATAATAATTATTGTCAAGAGTCACTTGATGTCACAGTTATCTGGTATTTCATCATAAATCGGTTCTGGACCGGAACGGGGTTTGGAGTTCTCTGCTTCCTGCATCCTCAAATTCTTCATCTCTATCAAATATCCCCTGTACTGACGATAGATGGGGCAAAACACGCAAGCGGCAATGTGTCCAATGGTTGCCACCACAATAGCCACACTCGAGATAACAAAAAAACTCAAAAGCTTATCCTTTAAGCAGTTTGAGTTTGGACTGTTAGTAAATTCATCTGAAACAATTATTAGCTATTTAGCTATAGTTAGTCATTAAATTTTATGTAATGACTTATAATTATTACTAGCTATAGCTATAGTGGTCAGATAAATTTAAGGACAAACCTCTTCTTTATAGCTAGTTATGCACACTCTATGGCTAGACAGTCTCCAAAGAGGACAACCTTTCTTCAAAAGGACGAAGGCTGGGTCCCAAGTGTGTCCAATATTCAGAGGTTTTTGTGCACTATAACTAACTATTTTACCTTGCTGTTCGACAGAGAGACTTATGCTGACTAGGAGGAGAAAGAGCAGCTTTGGATCAGTAGGACACATTATTACTCGAAATATGACTTGCAATCTTGTGTATTTTAAAATAAATAGTAGCTATTTGATGTCCACTCTAAATGTTATGTGATCTTCAAAAAAATCAACAAAAGTCACTCTCACTGAATGTGTTTTCTTGAATACCATGGAAACATACACAATGAAAGAGTGTTATTCTTAGTAGTAATTATACAATTGAAGTCTCTCTGCAACTATAGCTAGCTAAGTGCATCAACATATTGTACAGAAAAGCAGTCTCTTTCATGACGTACCTTCACTGATCCCTATGCATATGGAGAATGTGTGGATAGATTTTGTTAAGTTCATGGCACTCCTCTTGGTTTCCTGCATGCTCAGCATTCCTGAGTCGGTCATCGTAGAGGACACGCAATTCGCCACATTATAACCATACCCAGGGCAGCTAGGCTATTCCTTCCACAAGAAAACCCAGTTATATCATTGAGTATTGCAAGCAACATCAATAAATGATATAGCAGTAAGAGTAAGTTTTCAATAACTGAATGTATATGCATTGTTCCCAGTCATAGTGATGTTCTGGTTAACTTCCACATAATCATCGTCATCTGCTGCAATCTCCATAGCCTCACGTGCCACTGCTCATGCAATTCGCCACATTATAACCATACCCAAGGCAGCTAGGCTATTCCTTCCACAAGAAAACCCAGTTATATCATTGAGTATTGCAAGCAACATCAATAAATGATATAGCAGTAAGAGTAAGTTTTCAATAACTGAATGTATATGCATTGTTCCCAGTCATAGTGATGTTCTGGTTAACTTCCACATAATCATCGTCATCTGCTGCAATCTCCATAGCCTCACGTGCCACTGCTGCATATAAAGTCGTATTACTGTGCATTAGACTTGAATTCAATAGCTAGCTAGCTAGTTCCCTGCATGCCGATACTAAACTATTTGATAAACCCCATTAGCTAGCTACATGCACCTTCCCCAACTTTGCTTTGGACCGTTTAATAGTTATAGCTAATAGCCAGCTAGCTAGCTAGTGACTCATTTACCAGTGTCCACAGGCTCACTTCTACTACTGTGAGTTCGAAACTCGATGAAAGTGGGAGTGAAGATATAAATAACCAAATGTACTAGGACAGAGATGGTCATGATAGCTGGAGTCATTGTGAAGAGGATGATAAGAATGAAGGTTTCACACCCTATTGTAAAATATCACAGATATAGCTAGCTATGGATTGTTGCGTCAACAGGGAATGGCTAGAAATTCATATAGCTGTATCAGCTATAGACACTACATATAAGTTCATACCTGGCATTTTTGTGATTTGGTTACTCCTTATAGCTAGCTAGTCCACACTCACGAATTCATACAGGCCAGCAGCAGCTATATTATTTCTAGTTATGGATGGCTAGTTTGTTTAATTTAATGCACAAGCTCGTTAAAACAATTCATTCACTACAGGATGTTAACTTAGCTAGCTACCTCCTTCCATGCAGGGTCTCCATGAACCATTAATTCAGTGCCAGAAGGATTGTACATGTTCTCCTAAACAATTGGAGAGCTAATGACCCCTCTATACCTTCTATAAATAACGAGTTTGAAAGTACATATAAGGCTTTTTCCTCATTTTTTCCATTGTGCATGGCTGGCTAGTTAGCTATGAATGGACCAAAGTGTGAAGGAAGATTCCTAGGTGCTATAGTGAGTGATATCAGCAGGTCTCTCTCAAACTACCATCATGCTATGATATTGGCCTCAATCCATGTAGGATCCTTCTTGTCATGACCTTTACAGTAGCTAGGAGTGTCTGTAAGGTTAAGGATCATCATGATCACAAGTTGTAGAATAAAGGGGTGTGGCTATGGCTAAATTCACTTCCTCTCCTTTCTTGAGAGGGAAATGCTCCTCTAAATGTAAGTTTGCTAGCTAGTATAATAGTTCTTACAAGTTATAATTGTATGGTCTAGATGAAACATCTTTATTCTGTAAAGTGATACTAGCCCTGAGAGTCTAAAAAATTCCAGTGTTGTGTATTATTACTATAGCTAACTTCAGGTGACCATTTTGGTCGGACACAGGTGTATGCTACTTGGGATGTCCCCTGTAATCTCTGATATTTTACAAGCTGTAGTGAAACAATTCCCTCCATAAATCCCCTAGTGTATCGGACCTCAAATTTTGGCAACCTGTAGTCTTTCTACCATTAGCTAATTATTGTTTAATTTTCAGTAGACATGACAAATTTATTGCATCAGAGTTATGATTTAGCTGATTGCACCTATGGTGCTGTGCATGCTGTACAAGTGGAGTATACTCTATACTACTAGATAGCTAGATTATAATCTTCATTAATTTTGAGCAATTTCAGGTGGGAATATTTTATACGATAGCTGGCTAATTAGCCAATGTTTGTTTTCTTCTTCTTCTTCTTCCTCTTCCTCCTCCTCCTCCTCCTACTTTTTTGTAGAGAGTTGATTCAGAAGTGGGGATGTTTTTAGTTAGTTAGTTTGCTTGTTTTGCTGTTGTTGTTATTGTTCTTCTTCTTCCTTTTTTTTTTCAGAGTTGATACAGAAATGGAGATGTTGGTGGTAACTGTTCTCCTAGCTGTCGTCAGTTACTGTGACAGTCGTAAGTTTGATCAAGTTCACATGTTGTATGGAAATAATTATTAATCACTATCTTCAGATTTTGTGGTACCAGTGATGGACTCAGTGGTAATACCATCACGAGGCCATGCTCTCAGTTCATTCATTGGACTGACATGTGGGATAATTCAATCCAATTTCACTGCCACATGGACTACACCAGATGGTAGTACCATAACGGCCTCTGGAGCAACAGGAAGGATGATGGAGTCCAATGGCAGATTGATGGTTGTAAATAGTGCAGTACAAGGCTATAGTCATGGAACTATACTATTTATTAACCAACTGTCATACCTGGATTCTGGGAATTACACCTGCTCTGCAACAGCTAATAATGTTACTAACAGTGCCACCATTCAACTGTCTCTACTAAGTAGGTACATCTACCTCAAGTCATCATGATGACATGTGATACTGCCTTTTCATTTTACAGTGACAGTGACAGCACTTGCAAGCAAAAGGACGGGTGCTTTTGGTTGGAATGTTACAATGTCGTGTCATTTGGCAGGCTACATACCACCTACCTCTAACGTACGATGGATGAAGGGAGATCAAGAATTAATGGCCACTGATAATAAATATATTTTCTTCACTGATGGTGGTACTTCTGATCAATCACAGACTGGAGGACCCAGCCTCAGTCCAGCACAATTCGCTTCACTCCAGATATTCGACCTGCAAGAATCAGACGAAGGAAACTACACTTGTGTCGTCATGGGAAGAGATCAATCAGCCAGTGCTGTTGTTGAACTACAAGTAACAGGTATTATAATAACTCACTACTCCACAGTTGAGAACTGTACAGAACATGCTGTCAGCATTCGTGTGTGTGTGTGTGTGTGTGTGTGTGTGTGTGTGTGTGTGTGTGTGTGTGTGTGTGTGTGTGTGTGTGTGTGTGTGTGTGTGTGTGTGTGTGTGTGTGTGTGTGTGTGTGTGTGTGTGTGAGTGAGAGAGAGAGAGAGAGAGAGAGAGAGAGAGAGAGAGAGAGAGAGAGAGAGAGAGAGAGAGAGAGAGAGAGAGAGAGAGAGAGAGAGAGAGAGAGAGAGAGAGAGAGAGAGAGAGAGAGAGAGAGAGAGAGAGAGAGAGAGAGAGAGAGAGAGAGAGAGAGAGAGAGAGAGAGAGAGTGAGAGAGAGAGAGATCGAGATCGGTTATAATCTTATCATAATTATATAGGCACAATAACAACAGCTTCTCCAACTTCCCCAGTGACTCCAGATGGAAATTTAATCACAGCAATATCAATAGCTATCCCAGTGGGCATCATTTGTTCAATTCTACTCATTCTTTTGCTGGTATCATGTTGTGTAGTGCATCAAAGGAAAATAGCAACACGAAATATGACAGCTTCAGATGCAATCCCTGAAGTGATAGCAAGTGACAATTTCAACATGACAGAATCCCCAGCTTACGCAGTCCACTCATCGTCTATTACAATGACACAGAATAATGCCATGACTGCTGATGCATCATATGAATATGTTGGCCAATGAAATTAGTTTATTTAATTATACATCTGTGTATATTTTGTATTGCAAAGAAACTTCTGTACACACCCATTTACTCAAACTTATTGATACAGCAGATGTTTTATCTTGAAACTGTTTGCTACCTGTTACATGTTAGCCTTGTTCCCAGGCCTATAGGAATGGGAATGAGGCTAGGTACATATCTGTGTTCATGTGTAACCCCTTGCATGGCACTCAGGGGCAGATCCAGGGTAAGGGTCCAGGGGGTCCAGACCCCCCCTTTTTTATTTTGAAGTTGCATTTGTTGACAAGTTGTTAATAGGTTTATAAAAGACAATTATAGCCCGTTGCCATGGTAACGGGCCGATTTACATGGATTTATAAATGTGATACAGTGCATGTAATCATAGCCTGGGGTGGTGTTTACAGGGAAAAGTTAGATATAGATTCTGCAAAGTAGATATTGCACTTTAAGGAGTTGTGACTAGACTGAAAAGTGAGTATGTGACAGTATAGAGTTCTGTCCTTATACTAACTACTCTCAGAAAAGAATTTTATCATTGAACACGGTGCGCACGCTATAATGATATTCATTGACCACATTCCACATTTCAAACCCAACAAGCTTTTCAGAAAGTAGCCAGCATAAAAGGCAGAACTTGCGAGCTGTGTAACAGCGTGGCTGGTATTCTGCACTAGCTGCCCTACTTCCCATTCAGCGTCCAACCATAATTATGACGCTGTGTCCCTACCTTACGTGAGCAAGTTAAAGCACAGCGAGCGAGTGGGTGGGTTATAGAGTGAAAGATAGTTCGGTACTGTATGAATCACGACGTTGAAGTGGGATGACCATATTCTTGTAAGCAGCCATAAAGTAGCTACATCGCTATAGAGACAGAAGCACTGAGCATGCGTAGTACACTCGCGCGGGCTATAAAATAGTTATTAACCGCGCGTGCGGTTTGTAGTGAATTATAAGCACTCGCCCCTCGGGCTTCGCCCTCGGGCCTCGTGCTTATAATTCGACTACAAACCTAGCGCTTGGTTAATAACTATTACTTATTCCAAACTTTTGATTATTGACTCATTTTGTGTTTGTTCTCTAAAGGGATTCTAATTTAACCATTTTTTTGGTTCCACACGAGGGGTATGTTGGACCCCCCCTTTCAAAATTGCTGGATCTGCCCCTGCGATACAATGGGGCAATCATCTGCACATGCTCTTTGCTATGTAGCAGCAGCATCACTAAGCTGGATGATCAAATGAATAGTTTCTTTATCACATCACCCATTGCTCACAAGCCTCGATAGAAAACAGCTGTAAGTAGCTACTACCCTCATGAAATGCACTATCTATCATCTAGCTACCTTTCCAGATCAGTGATACTTCCTAGCATATGTAATGTGACGACCAGGTATCGGCATCTTGGATGCTAAAGCTCTTCGGTATTAACCTTCCATCAAGTAAACATTGAAATAATGATTAGCAGCTGGAAAATTTTATTGCTCACTGACTCAACTATATAACTAGTGAACTATAGCTCTAGGGTACACATGGGGCTATTTAATTTCCCAGATTATGGGAGAGGAAGTGAATTAAACCACCTCTTTGATCTAACACTTTACAAAGGTTACCTCACTGGAAGAACTAGCTATACAGTTGATAAAAAGTGGTGAGCTCCAATAATCATCATGCATGAAATGTATACCACAATTTTAGTATGACAGATGCATGCTTCTGTATAATTATACATGTATAGCTATTAAACAATAGAAGTGGCAGTGCAACCGTGACAATCTCATCGTTATTATTTCGATGGCTGTGAAGCTTAAACCACTCACTCTCTGCTATGTCTTCAGTAGCTTTTGATCAAACAAACAAACAAAAAAAAAAGAAATGGAATAAATTTGGTGAGGATTCTTAAATCATCAACACCAAAGAGTATACGGATGGCCTCTATTATTGTTAGGGATCTACTACCCCTATCACAATGGGTCCACTTGTCGACTGGCTATGAAGCTAACAAGAGTCAAGTTTTGAGAATAAAATATCCTTTTTCAAAAGAATGAATTGCTCTCTTATAATTGCAAGATGATATAGCTAATCATAGAATCATGTGAGGATGAGCATAAAGCTTAACTCAAAATGTGATGATTGTGTGTTGATTATGTGTTAATGTTGTTTGTCCATGTCCTGCATTCTGTCTTATGTAACTGTTGGGGGGGGGGGGGGGGGTATCCCTAACAATTATAATGATCTCTTGCAGAACCCAACACTGGTGTGGTCCTCTGGTTCCAGCAATTTCCTCAAGTGCTTCTAGCTACAATTCCATTCAATTCTCTATGGTACTTTGGTCTCTCATGATCAGCTCTTCCTCCTAGCTGCTAATAGTAAAGGTGTGTGAATGATCTCATGCAGTTTTGGTTTGTTCTTTAATAATTGAATGCAGACATACCAGGTAGCAAAGCAGTTTCAACATCTAGCTAATTATGCATTAATGATTTACAGTTGGGGAAAAAAAATAATAGGCTGCACTTTTTTCAATAGTTAGCATGACTATACGTAGCTATACAGTGGAACCCCTAAATGTGGACTCCCTGAAATTCAAAAACCTCTCTAATCGGGACACTTTTTCTTGTCCCAACACAATATAAATGTGTACAATTTAATCCCTGAAATAGGGACACCTCTCTAATCAGGACACTTTTCGCTGGTCCCAAAGGTGTCTGCATTTAGAGGTTCCACTGTAGTGTATTCAGAAATTTCACTGCCATTCTTTGCAAAGTACATTAGCTGAATAAGATTTATCATACTGTGGCAAAGATCACAATAGAGTAGTCAAAGCATATTAGGTAAAGGATCATCATGATCATGATAATGATAATGATAATGAAGTTGAATTCACTTCCTGTGGACGGTGTAAGCCTGCAACCAGCAAGATACCCCAGAGCCTCAAAAAAGTAAGTTGGATGTGTAGCTAGTGTGGAGACATTAAATTTAGCACTGATGTATAATCTTTAATGCATTCAAGTTATTAGCTACAGCAATTTCATTGTGGTCAGGACTAACTTGAAAAAAGAAAAAAAAAGCCAGTGCTTGCAAAGTACTATTATGAGTATAGGGATATCAAGCTTAATCTAGCTATAATACAACTTGCCAGATCTCAGAAATTGGCACATTTTGAGTCCATGTACAAGAGTTGCTTGCTATCAATACTAGAGTAATTGTGGGGCAAGCCTGATTGATGTGGTTATATGCTTATTGTGCATGGTGGATTGCTTGATAGGTGTATTTATGCATTTTTCAAATGATCATGACATTATCTTCAGGAAAAAAAGCTTATTAGCTAATTTGGTAGCAATACTTGAGGGTACCAGTGGGGTAAGGTTTCACTTTTCTCATGTAAATTATAAAGGCAAGGGTTTCCTGTGAAATCTTGCTCATGAGATCAACAATGGTAACTACACTTAATAGCTAATTGGGGAAAGACTGAGTGGGCTCCACACTAGCGAGTGTGGCTGAGGATTTTGCAACATATTGTACATAGCTATAATTATGAACCTCCAAATATCTCAGTGTCACTTATTAAACATTCGCCTGGCACCTTTATAATTGCTATAACTTTCTCAATTCTTGATCAATTTTTCAAATTTCTGCAGAGAGAGTGGACAAATTAGCTAGCTCTCTGTTGATGAATTAATAGAGATTTGGTTAAGAAATTTATAGCAGTCATATGGTGCCAGATGCTACTATTTTCATGAAGACACCACCAAAGTGCAGACTGCAGTCAGAGCTATATTTGAGCACTATAGGAAAACACTTGCTTGTGGACATACATATAGACTACATAAGGAATAAGGAGGTAATCTTCCACCCACATGTACCTATCTGAAGCCTAAACAATGTCCTGTAGTTGGCTAGGATGGCACACAGGGTATGTACATTTGTGTATGTTTCCCCTTAACTAGCAGACTGATCACAAAAGTTCCTCTTTTTTTTTTTTTTTTTTTTTTTTGTAGAATTCTTTCAGAGTTGATCGGGATGTTGGTATTGACTGTTCTCCTGGTTCTTGTCTGTTCCTGTCGTAAGTTTGGTGAAGTTCACATGTAGTACAGAAATTATTATTACCACTGTCTTCAGAATCTCAAATTTTTTGTGATACCAGTGATGAAATCAGTTGTAATACCATCACGAGTCCATCCCCTCAGTCCATTAGTTGGACTGCTATGTGGGATACAACGATCCAATTTCAATGCCACATGGACTACACCAGATGGTAATACCATAACAGCCTTTGGAGCAACAGGAAGGATGATGGGGCCTGATGACAGATTGATGGTCACAAATAGTGCAATACCAGGCTATAATCATGGTACCACACTGTTTATTAACCAACTGTCGTACTTGGATTCTGGGAATTACACCTGCTCTGCAACAGCCAATGATATCACTGAGAGTGCCACCATTCAACTATCTCTACAAAGTAAGTACACCTGCTTCATCATGATGACATGTGATACAGTATTTTTCATTTTATAGTGACAGTAACAGCATTTTTAGATCAAAGGATGGGTTCTATTCGACACAATGTTATGCTGTTGTGTCGTTTGGCAGGCTACATACCACCTACCTCTAACTTACGATGGATGAAAGGAGATAAAGAATTAAATGCCACTGATAATAAATATGACTTCAGCACATTCCTTGGTGGCAAGTCTAATGGATCACAGACTGGAGAAATCAGCCTCAGTCCAACCCAATACGCTTCACTCCAGATATTGGACTTGCAAGAATCAGACGAAGGAAACTACACTTGTGTCGTCATGGGAAAAGATCAATCAGCCAGTGCTGTCATTGAACTACAAGTAACAGGTATATAATTCAGCAAGTGAGTGAGCTGACTCAGGTCTGCACTCCGAAATTTCCCAGGTGTATGTCATGCACTGCTAGACCAATTGCAATATTATATAACATCTAAATGCTGTGATGGTAGTTGCTCATGGCCCGTTCATTACTGCCACTGAGTGTGCCCTCCTATTGGTCCAACTCAGAATTCAATTCAGATGAAAAATCAGGCCAAATATGAGGCTAGTACGAAATTACGGTAGCTATAGCATGACATATCTATAGCGTTAATCTTGTAGAGCTCTGACTGCCATTGGTCAAATACCACCATTGGTCAGGGTTTCATCTAGGAATTGCACCTTGGGGCGGGGTTGGGGGGGAAGCTCACTGATTGCATGGCTGTAGGCCACAGCGAGGGGGAGGGTGCGGGAGAAGCCAAAAATGCTTACTACTCCGAAGTATCCCAAATTGGTCCCTTTGGTGACCACATAATTATAACAACCCTGTTGGTCCATCAATGCCAGGAGTTCCAAGTACTGAGACATAACTACAGCAGGCATAACCATTCGGTCCATCAATACCATGCAGGAGTTGAGTCAGACATGATTACAGCAAGTACCACCATTGGTCCATCAATGCCAAGTACTGAGTCAGACATGACTACTGGAGGTATAACCATTGGTCCATCAATGCCGGGAGTTCCAAGTACTGCAGCAGGAAAGATATCAAAAGTCACCATTGGTGTATCAGTGGCTGTCAGCCTATTGGCACTTCTAATATTTGCTGGAATATTTTTACTTCTAATTAGGAAAAGAGTTCAGAAAGATATTCAGGGAGAATCCAGGTAATAATCAGCACTCTCACTGGCACTATGGATACTAACAAATTGTTCTTTTAGGTCAACTGAGCATATTATGCAGCCATCCAATATCACAGGTATCATACATGATAGATGAAGTATGCATTATACTGTGTGGCTGGAAATATAGTTGATGTTAACATGTTCAAGCATTATATATTATTATGATGAATTATTTTTTGGTACAACCATTCAGTAGCTAGCTAATAGCCGCTGCTAATTGCCTTATGATGGATAATTTTTCCCTGTATAATTTATATCTATAGAATTGAGAGAAAGAGAGGTAAGAAGTATAAGATAGAATGCTTAGTTTCCTCCATTCAGTGAGTGAACAGAGCGGACAAACTGACTTCCAGGTCATGACTCATAAATGGCTACTGTATAGTGAAATTTTCATAGGGATAGACCATAAGTAGTGAAAACTTCCTATTAGCTATCAACACTCCAAACTGAAAGTGCCCCAACTGTATGTACATAATGTCTTGTGATTAATAGCTAGTGCCTTGCACATATATATGCATGCTCCATTACTAGCTAGATTGGACACTTATGTAGCAACTATCTGTGCTTGCACGCACTGGTTCATGTAATAAGAGTATAGACTAGCTAAGTAGGAAATATGCCGTCATAGTATGCCCAGCTAACTAGCTAATCATTGTTTATTGTTTGCATCATTTTATAGATGATTCGGGAGATGGAAAGGTTGATGCTGGAGTGGTAAAGATCTTTAGTGCATCCAAGATGCTGATACCTTGTCATCACATTACACTAGGAGATGTCATAGGGAAAGGTTAATTGATAGCTGGTTGCATTATAGTACTTTTGATAATTTAACTTTTAAAATTAAAAAGGTGAGTTTGGACTGGTGTACAAGGGTTATCTCACTGGTTGGCAAGGAAGAACTACAGCAGAAGCTATAGCTGTCAAAACTTTGAAAGGTACAGCTGCAGGAAGGTCAGGGAAATAACAAACAAGTTGTCTAAGTCTTTCAAATAAAAATTGCCTCAATCATTGTGCCCAGTTTTATCTTATGGGGTTGCTCCAATAGTCATCATGCATGAAATAAACCACAATGTTAGTATGACTGATGGATTCTTCTCTATGCCCCAATGATAGAGGTTAGCAACCTTGCTATACTCTCATTATTATTCGATGGTTGCTGAATTGAAATGATCCTTTCCAATTACAGGTTTTGTTTCACCAATGGCTACTGAAGACATGATAGCAGAGAGTGAAAGAATGAAGTGGTTTCAGCATGAGAATGTGATGACTTTGATTGGAATATGCATTGACTTTGGAGAAAACCCTTACATCATCATGCCCTTCATGGCAAATGGCAGTCTCCTGAACTATTTAAAGAAAGAGCGGTCTAATCTTACTGTACGTGTAGAAGAAGAGGTTGAAAAAGAATAGCTTTGCTAAGCATTGATTATAATCTTGTTATTAAGGTTGAGGATGCCCAGAAAAAGTTACTGTCAATGTGTATGGAAATTGCCAAAGGAATGGAATATCTGGCCTTTCAAAGAATCATTCATAGAGACCTAGCAGCTCGCAACTGCATGTATGTGATGCCTAAATTAATATATTGTTACAGAATTACTATTGATTGTTGAACATAGCAATATTATTTGAATAGTTAGCTGCCGAGTTGACAGGATTTGTGAATTATGCAGGATCGATGATAAGCTAAGGATCAAAGTAGGAGATTTCGGGCTCAGTGAAGATATATACTCAAGCACGTACTTCCAACAGGGAGAAGAATTTTCCAAGAAACTTCCTGTAAAGTGGATGGCTTTAGAGAGTCTTCTCGACAGGATCTTTTCTGAAAAGACAGATGTTGTAAGTATATTCTTACATAACTAGCACACTAGGTCACTAGCATTAGTATAAGGTAATAGTGGTGGCTATGGAGCCATTCTTAGTTGAGACGAGCAAAATGGCTTCAAATTTTGCATGTATATTCTTGATTCATGCTTCTGTATAATTCAGTGGTCGTATGGAGTCACATGTTGGGAGATCTTCACCCTTGGTCATACCCCTTACCCTGCCATCCATTCCCTTGAACTGATTAACTTTCTTCGAGTTGGAGGGAGGTTAGAGAAGCCTTTGAATTCCAGCTGCACCAACAAAGTGTGAGTACATGTAGTTATTCTGAGTTGGAGTGATGATATTAATATACAGTGGAGCCTCTTATAAAGAACTCCAAAAGAGGACATGTAGCTATATAGCTATGTACAAGCCTTTCATCAAAGGACAATCTGAAAGTACCTTTGTATAATTATACACCCTATACAAAATAACCTCCAAAAGAGGATAACTTCTAGCTACAAAGGAGAAAAGGCTGAGTCCCAAGAGTGTCCGTTATTCGTAGGCTCCACTGTAGCTTATCATAGCTAGCTAGCTATCACTTAAATGTACTTTGCGTGGATATAGGTATGATATGATGACTCAATGCTGGAGTGAATCACCTGATAAAAGACCCTCTTTCAAAGAGTTGGCGCATGAAGTAAATTCTTTACTGGTTGAAATGACTGATTATCTTGAATTAATGGTTCATCCTTCAACTAGCTAGCTAGCTAGCTAACTCTCAGTTTATAAACCATTAACTTTAGCTATCACTACAGTCCAATTTATTTTTTGTCTGTTAATTGCTACACTAATGGTATGCTTGTATTCTGCAGCTCATACCTGTACCACATAGATCTAGCTATATTATGATTAAGTTTGCTGCTAGACCCTTTACCTTACCTAAATGAGCTCTGACAGCTATGTTA
The DNA here is from genome assembly GCA_963924555.1 of Crambe crambe. Taxonomy (NCBI): domain Eukaryota; kingdom Metazoa; phylum Porifera; class Demospongiae; order Poecilosclerida; family Crambeidae; genus Crambe; species Crambe crambe. Next base: position 4,984,772 of record OZ004593.1, on the reverse strand, counting down.
TTAAAGTAGCAATTAAAGTAGTAGCAATTTATTACACCTTCCTTACCACATCACTCATTGCTCAGGATTTGTGTATTGTCATTGATGAATATTAGTAGGTAAAGGATCATTATAATCACAAGTTTCAGTATCAGATCAAGGATGTGGTTAAATTCACTTCCTCTCCCTGAAATGTGGGACTTATTTAAGTGCTAGTCTGCAACCATGAATAGCACAAACTGGGAAATGAAGAAACAGTGGAATATAGAGCAAGTTAGCTACTAAGTAGAACATACTCCTGCGTGGCCTCAATATGTAAGTTTGATGTGTAAAGCTATAGCTAGCTAGCTATTAATTTTTATGAATGCAGATTTTCTAAAAATGTCAAGGTACATGTATAGCTGTACAGAGATATCAAAATTTAGCACTGATGTAATATGATAGCTATTAGTAACTAATTTGCAGTAAATTAATTTTGATTGTGGTTAGGGACTAGCTAGCTAGTGTTGTAAGATATGAGTTGAGTGCATGCCAATCACAGCTATATAGTGTTGTAAGTGAGTGCATGCAACCACAAAACGTCAAGCTTAATCTATTTGCAACTCACAGAAACTGGCATATTACGAGTCCATGTACAAAAATACAAAAAAAAAGTGGGAAAATAGCTTCCTTGGCTTCTATCAATAATATCTGTGCTCGCTATAATATTATATTATAGCTATTAACTAGTTACCATGGAAGTCAGACTTCTACTGCTGGCACTGGTATTTGTTTTTTGTTTTTTTTTCTTTCTTCTGAAGATAATACCATGACCATGTTGATCTTGCATGCAGTCAAGAAGCACTTGCTTGCTTGCTTGTATTCTTACAATTACCAACACCCCATGCAGTTAGTAATTAGCTAGCTACTATTAATTTTTCATGATGTAATACCAAGATTGCAGTCAGAGCTATAATAACTTGAACACTATAGGAAAACCCTTGCTTGCTTGCTTGTGGACATACATATATAGACTACATAAGGAATAAGGACATAATCTTCCACCCACGTTGTACCTCACCTGAAACCTAAACAATGTTCTGTAGTTGGCTAGGGTGGTTGGTGCTGGCACACACCCTGCACCAAATAAGAAATCAGGGTACATTTTGTGTATGTTTTCCCCTAGGTTAGAATTAGCAGACTCTAGACTTGATTGTATGATGTGATAACAACCAGGAATGGCATTGAACTCTTTAAAGTGCTAATGCACAGATGCTATTCAGCTCTATCTGGTAGACAATTTGAAAGCCAAGTTTAGGACAAAGCCAGTAGCTAGAAGTATATAATACATGTATGGTAGCATGTATTGCTATTTCAAACTATAGTCTTGTAATAAATATTCCATTTAAGCTAATGATGATAAAGGTATAGCCAATTGAACTTGTGATGTTAGCTAGCTATAATAGTGCATGTACATTGATTATGTTGACTGTGTATGCTGCACAAGTGAATATTACTGTACATTTGCTCTTGTTAGTACTCCCAGCCAAACTGAACCCACTCAAGTTATGTATAGCGATCTATTGTCATTATGGAAAGGGAACACTAGACAATTGATAGCATGGCACAGACTGATGTCAGCTACTAGCTATTTTTGGTTATGATGTGAGGCAAGCCCATCAGATGTGCATAGTGTTTCTTGTAAAATTTCCTGCACTGTTGAGCAAGTAATTTCAAGTGGTTATATTCGATAATATATATAAGCTAGCTAATTTCTTAGTTTGCTTGTTTTGCTGTTGTTGTTATTGTTGTTTTCTTCTTCTTCCTATGGCTTAATTAGTGACATTGTTTTTTTTTCAGAGTTGATACAGAAATGGGGATTTTGGTGTTTACTGTTCTCCTGGCTCTCGTCAGTTACTGTGACAGTCGTAAGTTTGATCAAGTTCACATGTAGTATGGAAATAATTATTATTACTGTCTTCAGAATTTGTGGTACCAGTGATGGACTCAGTGGTAATACCATCACGAGGCCATCCTCTCAATTCATTCATTGGACTGACATGTGGGATAATTCAATCCAATTTCACTGCCACATGGACTACACCAGATGGCAGTCCCATAACAGCCTCTGGAGCAAGAGGGAGGATGACAGGGCCCAATGGCAGATTGACAGTCGTAAATAATGCAGTACCAGGCTATAGTGATGGAACTACACTACTCATAGGCCAACTGTCATACCTGGATTCTGGGAATTACACCTGCTCTGCAACAGCTAATAATGTTACTAACAGTGCCACCATTCAACTGTCTCTACTAAGTAGGTACATCTACCTCATCATGATGACATGTGATACTGCCTTTTCATTTTACAGTGACAGTGACAGCACTTGCAAGCAAAAGGATGGGTGCTTTTGGTTGGAATGTTACACTGTTGTGTCATTTGGCAGGCTACATACCACCTACCTCTAACTTACGATGGATGAAGGGAGATCAAGAATTAATGGCCACTGACAATAAATATATTTTCAACTTCACTGATGGTAATCCTGATAGATCACAGACCGGAGGACCCAGCCTCAGTCCAGCACAATTCGCTTCACTCCAGATATTCGACCTGCAAGAATCAGATGAAGGAAATTACACTTGCATCGTCATGGGAAGAGATCAATCAGCCAGTGCTGTCATTGAACTACAAGTAACAGGTATATAATAACTCACTACTCCATTATAGAGAGTGTATATATATAGCAGTTACAATAACAACAATTAGCTAGTGTATGACTATTAAGTAAAATTCCGTTTCAAATAGTACGTAATTGACAGTGTATACATGTAGACCAAATGCAATGTGCAATACAAAGTGTATTTCATCTACCATGGAGATGGTAGTTACTCATGGCCCATTCACTGCTGCCATTGAGTGGGCTCTCCCATTGCATAAGGTGTCTTAATTTAGCTGAGGTATTTGGCAGTACTACTAAAAGTACTTGGCTGGTGCCCATCGTAACAGTTGTCATTGACTCTATCAGCCTCTAATTCTGCCAAACTTGATTATGCCTTAATGCATAATATCTAGCTGTAGAAGCTTGCAAACTATATACAGTCGGAAAACAATGATGCTTCTGCTTCAAGTTCCATACTTTCCTCTATATCATAATATCACTAATTTCGAGTTAGCTATGAATTTATAAGGAATAGCATTGTTTTACTATGCTGTCTCCATAGCCAATGTAATGAGATTGACCCTAGCTATGCAAAAATAAAACAAAAAAAAACGGAATTCTACTTTAACTTATAGCAAAAGCCAAAACTTGAATCAATTCACTGCATGCATAACAACAACTGTAGGTGGAGTCCAATCAAGTACTCCTACCAGTACTGCCAATACCACTGAGTCCTCCTCCCAAGGAAGACCGTTCCCCATAGTACCTGTAGCAGCAGTGGCAGGAGTCCTGGGACTCACTGTTGCAATTTTGTTTATACTGATAATACTGGTGGCACTCTATAAGCGAAAAAAGAACTCAACCGTTACCCTCGATCCTCCCGGTTTCAGAAATGACTTGAACGAAAATACGGCTTACGAATCCACATCAAATGGAGGTGCAGTACGTGGTGGAGGCTTACCCAAGTATGCCAAAATCGATAAATCCTCCATCTCTCCTGCTCCACCCCTACCAGCCAGACCCTCGACTAATCTCAGTCTAAGTGCTGGAAATTCTGCTAATTCGACTTGCGATATGGACCACACCCCACCAGGATATGAAACTCCAGTGAATATCACATCCAGCGTTGAGAAAAGTGTGACCATAGATCCCTACTATGACAATCCCGATGATGTAAAGCACCTGCCACTTCCCAATAACCCAAAGAAGAAACGTACGTACTACGATGAAGTCTCCCTGGGCGATGAGGACCCTTTCTCAAAAGATGGGAGTCATTACAGGATATCCAGCGTCCCTTCACCAGCTGCGATCCTGAGTGGATCTCTGCACCGTAACACGGTGGAACCACCCTGTCCTGATTTTTCCTACCCGTCATACAGTGAAGAACAAGAAAATGAAGAGCATGATTACGACCAAATATACAGCGAGCCTCTTGACCCCACGATGCTCCGAGGTCACGAGTACGAACTTGAGAGTGAAACAAATGATGTTGCCATTCCTTACAGTGCCATATATGAGGACCCCCAACCCCTCCAGGACAATACTGCACCCCTCAGAATCACTGAGAACAACGTTATCGAAGTCAAACGATTAGGCATGGGACAATTCGGGCACGTAATACTCGCCAAGACCGTCCATTTGAGCATGAAGGATTTGAAATTTAGTGAAACCGACACAGACCTGACTAAGAGTATACTGGTTGCTATCAAGAAGTTGAGGACTGACGCAGACGGTTGTCTCATGGAAGCTTTTGAGAAAGAAGTGAAATTCATGGCACGCCTTAATCATGATAACGTTATACGACTACTCGGTGTGTGCACAATGGGAGAGTCTTTTATCATGATGGAGTATATGGAAAACGGAGATCTCAATCAGTTCCTGCAGAAGCAGAACCTCATGCCAGATACAATTGCAGGTCTACAGGAGAATGAAGTGACTCCTATAATCCTCCTTTACATGGGAGTCCAGATAGCGAGCGGGATGCACTACCTAGGCTCGCAGCGGTTCGTCCATCGCGATCTTGCCACTCGCAACTGTCTCGTAGGTAGGGATTTCATCGTTAAGATTTCGGATTTTGGAATGAGTCGGAGTCTCTACGAATCGGCATATTACAGAGTGCAAGGTACCCTCGTTCTTCCAATTCGGTGGATGGCGTGTGAGACTTTTTACGGCAAATTCTCAGTGAAATCCGATGCCTGGGCGTTTGGGGTTTGCCTTTGGGAGATCTACACTCTAGGAAAAGCTGATCCTTATGACAACATGTTGGACGAGGAAGTGATTGCAGATGCCATTCGAGGTCCAGACCGCAAGTTGCTCGAAAGGCCCCCCAATTGTCCACAAGATGTGTACGACATAATGCTTCGGTGTTGGGTCCATGAACCATCAATGAGAGCTGACTTTGGAGAGATTTACTCTCGCTTATTTATGATATACACTCGACAAGCCTTATAAAAGAATGATAATTATTTTGAAATTTTCTTTGCTATTCATCCCCTCGTACGTAACATTATCACATTTTCTTGTTAATTTTCTTATAATTATGAATTTTATCAGCACACACTAAAATTTTTTATGATAAAAATACGTATGTAAGCACTCAAAAACACTTACCTTCAAACTCTAGTTTTTGTTTTCTTTCCTTTTGTTTATTATTTTCTTTCAGTTCTTGCTTTTTTTTTGCTAATAGTTTTATTTTTCTTGATGAAGCAAATTATTCCAAGACATAATATAGCTACTTCGATTTGCACCCCATACCCCCTGAATACACTCAAAGTTTGTTTGGATATAATATGTGTAAATTTTTTGGCTGTGACTAAGGGAAGTATCCACTAATATTCCATTCTCTATCCAGACTATTGCTCTGTGTAGCTAGGAAAATATCAGTTTTGTTCCAGATAGCTATACATGTTGACTGTCTTGTCCTCTGGGTTCATTGAATGATTATTCAGTGTCCTTAATATGAGGTTTCCAGTCCAAACACATGTACAGTGTCTCCATATTATTCTTATGCTGATAGGGTGAATGCTCTAACTTATCTCTTTTATCTAGAGGTGTTCTAAACATGGATTTCAATTTGTGAATCATTTTCATTGTGTTCCCTAGCATTTCCCTAACACATTATATAGGGCTATAGTCTTCCCCAGTACAATAACATTATATAGCCCATAACCTTCTCTAATACATGTATGCCCCTAGCTTTCCCTAACACATTAGCCTTATTCCTCCCCTTATCACATTATGTTCCCAAACACATTACTGTTACTACAGCTACATTACAATAGCCTTCCCTATAATAGCTTTCCCTGATACATTATGTTACAATAACCTTTTCAAAACTCATAGACTTCCCCAACACATTATGTATCATAGCATAATAACCTTTAACCTTTCATAACTCACAGCCTTTCCTTACACATTATACTACATATAACAACTCATATCCTCCCCTAACAATAGCCATTAGCTAATAACTGTTAACTGTTATAATTATTGTTAAACTATTTTTATAGGTACACCATACCTCAACTACTCACTTGTTACAACAAATCCAACAGCCAAAACCAAACCTTTTGCATTGATCTTCAGTATCACTGCAGTCGGGGTTTTCTTCATCATTGCTTTCAGCGTGATGGCGGTGACAATGGCCTGCTTTGTGACAAAGAGTAACAGGAAAGAACAAAAAGTGAACAATTCATTGCAGTACCCTCGAGCAAGTCCGATCATTGTCCTTGCAGAAGAACCCCATCATCGCCACAATTCCCAGGTTGAGGTACAAAATGAACGAAACACTCTTCCACACCCTCAACGTCCTGATTTTGAAGTGAACAATCCATACTTTCAATCTAAACCAAAAGAAATCGTGTCCTACAACTCAGATTTGCCTAAAACCCTTATCCCATATGCCCCTCCACCTCCTGTCAATGGTCTATCATTTGCAGATGGTCCTTCTAAGACGAGTGCATCAGGTAACCCTTACAACATCCCAATGGAGGACATTGCTGATTACGATGAGGTTGACACCATTGAAGGTAACCCAGAGGAACACATACGGAAGATTTCGAGAACCCACAGCCTGGTGTATCCAAGTAGTCACAACCAGAGCTCCAGTGATGGATACTATGATACAGTCGAAGCAGTCCTTGAAGAGTCACCAAATCTATCGTCATCTCTGAGACTAAGTCCGTACTATAGGAAAAATCAGTCAGATCTGTATGATAGTCATTATCAGAGCCCAAGGCGTCGTGCACTTCCAGTCTCAAGAAATACCCAATCTGCTTCTTTCTTGAGGTACCACCCCGCAGACATCAATATTTACACTGAACAGCTGGAACCATCAATGCTTAATTACCATTCCTCAGTGAGCAGCTTTGGCAGTGAGGCACCTCTCCCGTACTGCCCAATCTATGATAGTCCCTTGAACTATCAAAGAGCTGACCAACCACTTGAGATTTCCTATCACAATATTAAGGAGATGAATGATCTTGGGAATGGTCGTTTTGGACGTATCGTATTAGCTTACACGGTTGATCTCTCCCTGAAAGACTTGAAATTGGGAGACAATACAGACAGAAGTCGCAGCTTCCTTGTTGCTGTGAAGAAGCTGAAGAACAGCGAATTGAAAAGCGCTTTCCAGAAGGAGATCAAGTTTATGTCTGGACTGAAACACGCTAATGTAATACGTCTCTTAGGGGTATGTTCAATGGAGGTAGACCCCTTCATTATAGTGGAATATATGGAGAACGGAGACTTGCACGAATTCTTACGGAAGCAGGAGCTAGTGGCGGATGACACGAAGAGTCTTCAAGAAGGACAAACCACACCATTGATTCTTCTCTACATGGGTCTTCAAATAGCCAGTGGAATGAGGTACCTCGCATCTCGAAACTTCATCCATCGTGATTTGGCCACTCGGAACTGTCTAGTGGGGCAGGAATTTGTGGTGAAGATATCCGATTTTGGGATGAGTCGAAACTTGTACGAATCCTACTATTATCGTGTTAAGGGTCAATTGATACTCCCCATTCGGTGGATGCCTCAAGAGTCCTTCTACGGAAAATTCTCCACAAAATCAGACGTGTGGTCATTTGGAGTCACCTTGTGGGAAATCTATTGTATGGGAGAGAGTGAGCCTTATTCTGAAATGAGCAATGATGAATTGATAGAGGATGCAACTAAGGGAGCAAATAGAACTCTGTTGAGATGTCCTGATATCTGTTCGCAGGATTTGTACGATGTGATGCTTCGATGTTGGGTCCATAATCCTCTAATTAGAGCTGATTTCGAGGAGGTCTACTCACGTTTGTTTGTACTTTACATGACTAAGAGTCAAGAGGCAAATAAATGATTCACTAGCTAATAGTCAATACCAATCAGCCAAAAAATCATATTACCCACTTATATATTACCCACTTATAACCACCAGCACAATCATTTATTCATCAGTCTGTCATATAAACCATTCTCTGCTACTAGAATTATTCGGTATTAATTACGCATGCGCGAACAATTATACGATAAGTGACGTCATTCTAAAAGAAATATTGAAAACAAAAATACAGCAAAAAGTTTCTGGCCTTTGGGTCTCTTTTCCCGGGCCAATTAGATGGGAGACGACGAGAGTGTTCGCAAGGAGGTGTGGGAGGGTAGAATTCCGGTGTGCTTCACTTTGGCTGACGAGGAAGTGAGGTACAATGTGGATGGTGAAAGGGCCACTCCTGAACCAGCTTATGTACGTTTCTAAGCTAACCGTGGTCACGTTGTATTGAATAGGAGAGCCCATTGCAATTGTGAATGACCATTGGGAAGGAAACTCAGACATTTCCCCCCAAGTTGTGAGTAAAGCCTATTTGGTGGAAGGGTCTACACTTGAAACACTTGAAACAAGTGCCATGCCTCAAGTCACTACTTTATTTCTAAATAATGCCCATTATTTTGAAACTCCTTCCACAATAATGATTGCAGATGATGATTCCCAGAGTGAGCTATTTCCCTCTGGTGTTTGAGAAGCTGGAGAAGCTCTACTCGCGTGCAGTGGACGTTGGGGTGACAGAGAAGGAAGAAGTGTGGCTTTCTGCTGAGGACATCCCTCTCAAGTGGTGAGCATTCAGTGCTGCAAGTATTTATTAGTCTATCACAAAAAGGAAATACAGACTCCCAAGTTATGGGCACCTCCTACCAGGCAGCTAACATGAACTGCCCTTCTCTCTCCCTCCTCTCGTTCTGCAAGTTTGCTTCCTCACTATGAGTATAATGCTTCTGGGTGGGTGCTGGGGAGATCCTCACCATGAAGTGATTTGCTGCCTAGCAACTTGAAACTATAATTTTATTTTCAAAATTTAAAGTTATTTTCGTGCATGTGTAAAGTTTTATTCCGACCTTAAGTATTATGTATACATGAGCTGAGTAGCTCAATGTGCCACTACCAGGATCGTGTGCATGATGATTTCTTGTTACTACAGGCATTATCCAGTGGGGGTGCTGTATGACCTTTATGGAAGAGAGGGAAGATTACCATGGAGTGTTACAGTACATTTCAAGGTAACAAAGTGGTGAAGAGGATAATATGTAGTTATGCATATCTGGTCTCCGAAAGTAATCAGAATCAAAGGAACCCCTTTAATCGGTGATCTCTTTCTAACCTCCCCTCCCTCCCCAATAGACCACTTTATGATTAGCACGTTGTTGTTGTTGTCATTGTTGTTGTTGTTATTGGGAGAGGAAGAATTAAAGGAATCCCATTAATTTGTGATCTCCCCCTCCCTCCCTGGATCACTTTATGATTAGCACATTGTTGTTGTTGTTGTTGTTGTTGTTGTTGTTGTTGTTGGGAGAGGAAGAACCGAAGGAACCTCCCCTCCCTCCACAATAGCAAAAGTAGATGTTATTGTTGTTGTTGTTGGTATTGTTAATAACAAGTTGTTATTTCTGTAGAACTTTCCAGAAAGTGAATTACTACACTGCCAAGGGAAGGATGCAATTGAAGCCCACTTTCGATCCAAAATCAAAGAGGTTAGTAAAAGAACACAAGAGAGTCACATTGCATTCTCTGTATGTCGACCCTTAAAAAATAGGATCAATGGAAGTATTGTGTACCCTTAATAAGAATGAATTACTTAGAAAAGCCATCCACTAGATGTTGTTGAAATAGGACTAATGAAATACTTTAGAGGCCATCCACTAGTTCAGTCATTATACCCTTAATGATTTGAAAGAGGGTGGTGTTCTATGAAGCAAATCACTAAATCTGTATACTTCAATCAATCCTTATGCAGCTGGGATGCATAGTTGTAACAGGGTGGTGCACAGTCATCTGGTTAGTTTGGGTAAACATCGAGGTTTAGATTTGGCTGGCGTATGATGCTAGGATTTGGCTGGGATTGGTTCTAGACTCAGCTGAGGCAATTCTGTACAAGCCGGGAGTGCCACATATAGGCCTGTATTGTGTCTGGTGTTATGAGGCAGTTCAACACTGGTACAATGCTAGTGACAAGGGTGTAACCCACAAAACAAACTTCTCTTGTTATTGTGCATTCTGAAAATGAGCTAGGTGGCAACAGTGTCTTCCTAATGACAAGGATTTAGCTAACCCAAGAATTTCCATAGTCCAGCAATTCAGGATATTTTGTCAGACCAATCACAAAAATATCAGATCAAAATTGCAATCCACATGATAAGGACATCTAATTTTTTATCATTATGTATGGTTGGACATTTATCAGTTTAATTGCATATAGCAATGAACATAGGTGATTGTGAAATGGTTCGACACACGGTGACAGCACTTTCCAGCTACTTCATCCCCTTAATTAAAGGGACCACCTCCCTATTGTATACAGAAATGAGATAAGATATGCCCACAGGTAAGGCATTTGTCGCCCATTTCTACCTGTCCAGTATCAATGATCAGAAGCGCTAGAAAATGGTTTTGGACATGAACACAGTGCTCGTGTACATCACTGCTCAATTCCATAAGTGGCATTCTGTACAAGACAAGACACAGAGTTAATTGTATGAGCAGAGCTCCGTGTTAGACCACAGTTAAAATGGTAGCATTGTGTCCTTACACATATATCAATTAGAAGCAAATGTAATTATGGATGGATAAGTTCATTCTCTGGGTTACATCCTTGTTAAGAAAATATATGCTGGATAGTATAAGATATGAACATACATTGTTTCCTTAGGCTGACTGTCTCAAGCACAGGTCAGAAATCATACAGTCCCTAACGCCTGAAGAATTTGGAAAGCTATGGGATGGATTGAGACAGAGTGAGTTATATTCATACCATACGTATGGAATTTACTGTCCCATGGATGCTTACTTTCTCACTCTTTTTTTTCCTTAGACAATTTTTTTGATTTCTGGTCAGTGAATAAGAAGATGATGTTGAATATTCGATCGGTGTCTGAGCCCTTCAAGAATATCCCCTTCAATATTTACAGAGTGAGTTTATTGGAGATCAATAATTGTTATAAATTTTCGAGGCAATTCATTATGTTTCTATGACAGCATAAGTTTTGGTGAGATAAAGGTTGGGATAGTCAACCACTTGCACTCAGTGGTTGGCGGGTTGGGGTGTTGAGATAACTCACCACTTGAACATAATAGGTTTGTTTGCAGGGAAGTAGTCTAAGTGGTGGTTTGCTGGCTAGATATTAATGATAACAGAGGGAAAACATTGTGGGTGCTAGCAAAGCTGCCCATGCTGTTCTTGTTTGCACTGATTTGAATAGCTAGTTTGCAATCATATGCCTTTAACAGTTGTGACTATCAATCAAACATGCCTCCAAAAGTTGATTATTTTCATACTGATTTGTGTGAACACGCGAGACATTTAATTTCAGAGAGAGAGAGAGAGAGAGAGACTGAAGTATGATGCTTGATTTAGTTCTAGTTCCATTGAATGTTGTTATGTATCAAGTAGCCTAAGCAGCATATGTATGTATGTATGCACAATAGATAGAAGGAAAACAAGGTCTGAATATCCGAAATTGCTAGCCAAAGCACATCTAGTCCGATCATAACAAAATTCTCTGTAGGATAGGACATGTTAAAAGGTCCATTCAAACAAACTTTATTGAGCTGTAATCAAGTCTGAATGGCCAAACCCAAAAATGTTCATTTTGGCATGTTCATTGCATTTTTTCATCCTGGTAATGATAGGTTTGTTTAGTGTTCAGTTAGTCTGAATTTTGACTCAGGTGCTTTGTTGAGGTATACTGTGCACCACAAGATTAAGGAAAATAACACTTCTTAGTGAATACATTGTGCCAATTAACATCTTTGAGAGGTAGAATCTCATTGGTCAGCAGTTCGGTATATTATGTATTGTTTGGCAAAGGGTCATTAATGTTATTTCTGTAATTGACAATAATTGGTAAGTGGTCATCATGTTGGTAGGGCAACTGATTTTGGTAGGTAAAGGGTCTTCAGCCTTTGAGCTCAAGAGATGCACTTTGTTGCTAAACATATTATTTTGCTGTAGGATGGACATCAAACATTTCAGTGGCTGCTCTCTTCTTCAGATGATAATGGAAAAGGTGAAATAAGCCAACAGTAGATTCTTAGTGCAGAAAATGAGACTTAATGAGGTGTATGCATGCAGTGGTATATAAACTGCAGTGGAACATCTGATAAAGGGCTCATAATAGTATTATTTCTTTCTACAAGGGACAACTTTAAAGGTCCCAAATGATACCTCCAAAGAGAGTGCAAGGGACAAAGTGATATGACCTTTATATAAAGGTTCTACTGTATAACCCTATACCTTAGATGCATCTGTATAACCCTGGGTTAGACAGTTGATGATGAACTACATACTTTTCATACACTCAGAACGGAAATTGGCTGATATAGTGGAATTGTATAAGAAGCATCACAACTGGCCCCAAGGTCTGTTCAAAATAAGTATAATTTATTCCTGCAGGAGTAAATATTATCATATATACTTTCAGATCACATAGTGCTAATCCATGGCATCGAGGTGCCCTTGGACTCTCCACTCCAGTGGTTGAGTGAACAATTTAGCTATCCAGACAACTTTTTACACATCTGTATAGTCATGAAGCAAAGTACAGCATAAGAAAGCTGGTAGTGCAGGTAGCTTCATTTGAGCTGGCCATTTTTATTATTGTTGTTGTTTTTGTTTATGTGTGCAGTAATAATTATTTTCATAGTAGCTAGTGTGTTTGTGTCAAATACTCATGATTGGAATTATGGAATCTGGGAATGAGTAACTGGGGTTGGATTTTCTGTACATTAAAAATTTTTATGCGTGATGACCATTGGTCACATGCACTGTACATCGTCTTTTCAAATTTATTATAATAGAAAAATTAAAAACAAAAAAAAAACCAACTATTGTTCCAAGTCCTCAGAAATCGGGTTTCTCAGGGAAGGTACATCCAGATCTTCGAATGACCACATTGGCTGCATAATGACCTCCCTGGATGCTATCTTTCACACTCTTCCCCACTACAAGCTGGGACAAGAACCCACCCACCCATGCATCCCCTGCCCCATTGGTGTCGAGAATCTTTTCCTCAGAGATCGGGATAATGGGGAACTCGGTCACTTTCCCATCCTCGCACAACAGAACAGGTCCAGGTCCTTGCGTGATGATCACTACTCGATCTCTTTTCTTGTTCACTTTGGGTAATTTGGCAATTTTATAAGCTACTTCCTTGAGATCTTTCGTCCCAAGATCAAGTGCAGTTGTGATTGCCTCTCCTTCGCTCTCATTTCCGATGAGAATATCTATATAAGGCATCACTGACATAAGCTGGTCTTTGAATGCGAGGCTGATAAATGGAGCAGAGAGATTCATCGTGAAATACTTATTACTTTCAGCACAATGCTTTGCAACTTCGAGAATCGAGTCGACAGATACTGTCAAAAAGAAGCCTGCAATATACACAAACTGAGCACGCTCAACGAGAGCCCAGTTTTCCTTCTTGATAAGATGTTTTTTCTTGTAACAATTTGCAGCTCCAAGATTAGCAACTAATGATCGGACCTTCTCAGTGATCAGACATGCACACGTTCCAGTAGGCTCCTGATCATCCACCATGTACTGAACCTTGACCCCAGCTTTCAAGGCTTCCTTCTCCAACTGCTCCCCAAAATCATCCTTTCCCATGCATCCAATGTAGCTGGTAGCAGACTTTTTCTGCAGCATCCACTGTGCCACGCGTATTGTGTTCTGGGTAGCACCCCCTGCTATGTACTCCACCTTGTAGTTGTTAACTAGGTCTGCATATATCGGCATGTGTTTGGCTTCGGCAAGGATGGCATCGTTAGGTTTCAGGTCGTACTTAGTGAGATATTCGGGGGCAACATCCGTAGAAATGTCAAGGAGAGGGTTACCCATTCCGTACAATACTCCCTCAGGAATATCTTCATTCTTGCTCATTTTGATTTTCTTGTCTGCAGGTTCTTGTCTGCAGGTTCTTCACTCATTGCCTCAAAATTTCCGTGGGGACTATAATTTTGTGGGTATTGCAGCCGGAAATCAATAGCTTAGCTAAAACACGAATTTTTGTGCTCTTACACGTGTTAGTGTAGCGGAGATTCTCTTCTGATATACCCTGCCGGATATTATAGGGAGAATCCCTCAGCCCAAGTGTGGGCGTGGCTAGCTGAGCAAATGAGTAGTTGCATTGCAAGTATAAACTTGGCTTGGACTGAATGCAACGACATAGCTAGTGCGTTGGTGTCTATTAGGCCAGTTAGCCAGTATGTCCTTAAGAAAATCGGATTTGCCAAATTCGTGCTCACCAGCAAATAGTCGCAAACGGAAATTCAAGTTGAAATCGAATCGAAGCAGTGCTAACATCGATCATGTTAATACTTCATGGTTCGCTAGCCCAACCGATCTCAGTCCTGGAACTCACCTAAATGCTCCAGGAAGGAGGGAAGGAGAGTTTACAAAGAGGTAGGTTTGCTAGCTGAGCTAGAAGTGATAATGAAAGTGTCGAGTGGTTAACCATAACTTTCGGTGCTAGCTATGTGTCTAACTGGCTGATTTGTAGTGTCTATGAAGATAAGTTGTACAGCTTCAGTGTTTTCTTTTGCTGTTATTAAGAAACAATTTAATAAGCAAAATATGATATTATAGCTATGATGTTAACTCCCTTGAGGATTGCAACTCACTGTGATCTATAGTTCTAAAGTAGCAATGAATATGCTAGATAGTAGCACTGATAGCAGTTAGTGTGATGTTTTCTTCAACATGAGCTTCTGATGATCATAACTTCTATTTGACAAGTGAGTTCCCTGATTTTGGCACTAGCTATCTGAAGTGTGTTGTGGTTTCACTCCTAGGACTTCAGAATAATTATTATAGGTAATTAATTTTAGCTATTATCAGCAGAGCAACTACATGCTCAATAATTACGGCATGTGTGCAATAGATGCACTATTGTGTTGAGACTGCTATAAACTGCCAATGCAAACATCCTCTCTAGCAAAAGAATGGAGCTGCTGTGTATAAAATGCAGTTTCAAATCAGTTAGCTAGCTAGTGAGTAGTTAGACTCTGAGCATGTGAAAAAGTTGAAAGTTCGTCCAGTCAGAGTAGCAGGTGTAAATTGCTGATATCCTGTGTCAGAAACTGTTTTCTCTGAGTGTGGGAAAAAAAGTTCACACCTCAAAATTCCTCCACCTATATATATAGGAGGTTAAAATTATTGAATTTAGTGCCTCTTTGTAGAGCTAACAAACGCAGGGAGAAAATTCCTCACCTCAGTTGTATTGCTATATATAGTCAGTACTAAATAGCTTAGAGATGCTGAGAGTTGGTAGGCAGAAGAGGTCCAAAAGTAGTGTTGGAGTAGCCCAGGATTCAAGTGTCCTGCATAGTAGCTGTCCGAATCTGCTGAAAGTATTTTCAGGTGACGATGCTGCCTCTTCACGTATCAGCAGATTTGCAAGGTCTCTTTCCCCTGATCCTGATCCAAGTGAGCCTATGAAGAATATTACAAAGTACAAGCCCAGAAAAAGCTCTCCCAGCACATCGTCAAATGATTTTATTGATGGTCCTGCAAAATCTCCGAAATTATCCAAATTCAACATGTTTTCTGATTGGTTTAACCGGCGTAGCTCAGCCCCAGCCACAGGTGTGCCAGCACTCAGAAAAATATCCAAAACAGATGTGGATAGCATAGAGGAAGACTCTGAGGAAACTCTGTCGCAAATTGGTCCCTCACCTGTCTGTATTGTTGTCAGTTGTACAGGAGAGGAAGTGTCGACCAACCTCAAGAGCCTTCACGAGTTTGGAAGCATTGGAAATCTGCTGGAGGGATCTGAAGAGCTGACTTCAATGTCGTACAAGAACCGTCTGGGGAAATCTCTGCAGCAAGTGAGTGAAATACGTACATTGAGTGAAAGCGTTTGTGATTTTGCAAAAAAAAAAAAATCAAAGTGTGATATCTTTTCTTTTTCTTGGTATGTAATTTTGACTGTTACTTCAAATAATTCCACCTGTGTGAGAGAATTCTTGCCAACCATCTGCTGTTGTCAATTTTTAGGGGATATTGTATCTCCCTCTTCCTTCTGCAAAATTGAATTAAAAGTTTTGTAGTAATTGAGATGGTGAAGATGAAAAGGTAGAAATTGCTTCCCATCATAAAAGTTTTGATAATAATACCCGAGAGACAGCAGATATATTTTGTGTAGGAGGGTCATTTAAATTTGTACTGCTCTGCCCATTTAGGGATATTTCTAGTACCTTTTCTGCTATGATTGAGTAGCTCCTCTTATCACATGCTTAAAATAGCATCTGCTAAATGGAGCTCATCTGTTCCATATTCTTGGATACACTGGAAACTAAATCTCTTATTCCCGTACATGGTTACATTCACTCCCTAGCAACTATTATACAGCAGTAGTGGTTAAGATGGGAAAAGTTTCCAAGGGGTATTGGTGTTGGGGGCAGAGGACTTCCCAGGGACTCTAGCACCCACCTCTCTCTCTTCCCCCCCCCCCCCCCCCCAAAAAAAAAAAATAACAACAACAACAACAACAAAAAACAACAATAAAAAAAACAACATCCTAATGCATGACCTGCAATTATTTCCTAACTCCCTCGTCAGAGTCTCTCTCTCTCTCTCTCTCTCTCTCTCTCTCTCTCTCTCTCTCTCTCTCTCTCTCTCTCTCTCTCTCTCTCTCTCTCTCTCTCTCTCTCACACACACACACACACACACACACACACACACACACACACACACACACACACACACACCCATCTTAGGACATACATCTTTTAATGCCGCTATTTTAAGGGCATGATTCTCTAGTTCAGACACCCCAGGTTCAGACACCCCAGCCTTCTGAGTTAATATTTGTATTTGCAACTCCTTAATTGCCTGTATGGATGCATGCATGCTCATATTTGCCATGCCCTCTCCATAGAGTTCTATCCGTTTCCTCCCTGTTGGAGCCTTTCTTCTAGAATGCCAAATCTCTCACAGATGATGTCAGAACAGCTTTTTTTGGCTGTAGTTGATTTGGCTCTCTCACACACACACAGGAACACAGGCAATGTATGCATGGCACGGCACGACATGTGCTGTTCTTGTTTAGAGAAGAAGAAGAAGAAAAAAAAAGATGGGTAATGTTCTTAGTGGACAGCGAAATTAAGATGACGGAATACTCTGTTGGAATGTAGAATTTTAATTTGCTATGCATCTTAGCAAAAGTAGATCAATTAATAAGCCGGTAATGTGACTCTTGAAGAAGGCATTGAAGCATGCTTACAATGTATGTATGTATGTATGTATGTATGTATGTATGTATGTATGTATGTATGTATGTATGTATGCTAATTATTGGACTAAACTGCATCTAATTCCAGAAAGAGGATTCTTTCTTTCTTTCTTTCTTTCTTTCTTTCTTGGATGTATGTACATAATGATATCCAGCTAATGATTTCATGTTGTGTGCAGTCATTGTAGCCAAGATTCTGAAAGCTGTCCACCATATTTGAACTGGTTGTACTCATTTGTTTGTAGAATTAGCTGAAACATTGGATGAGAGTTGATAAGTATGCAGTAGTACGTGTGGGTTCTCTATACAATACATGATGGCCTTGATGGGTCCTTTATACAACACTTACAGCCATGTGTTCTCTGTAGTAGTTGTATTGGGTTCTCTATACATTAATACCCATGATGGATACAACATGCAGCCATGTGTTCTGCATGTAACAGCCATGTGTTCTCTGTAGTAGTTGTATTGGGTTCTCTATACATTAATACCCATGATGGATACAACATGCAGCCATGTGTTCTGCATGTAACAGCCATGTGTTCCATGTGTTCTGTATGCAATACCCCCATCTATAGGTCCTCTACTATATAACAGCCATTGGCCCTCTATATAACAGCCATTGGCCCTCTATGTAACAGCCATGTATCCTCTATGTAACAGCCATGGATCCTCTTATACAACAGCCATGGGTCCTCTTATGCAACAGCCATGGATCCTCTTATGCAACAGCCATGGATCCTCTTATGCATCATGCAACAACCATTCTGTTTGGAAATTTCTTTAAGTAACCAAGCTTAGTACTATATCCCTCATTCTAATTCCCCTGAGAGCTAACCAGATTTTGTACTTAATTGACCCCATTTCTTTGAAGGAGATGTTTGGAATACTTCAGTAACTGTCTGGTCTGTATCAATACAGCCAAAGGCAGGGCTAGTGGCCAAGAAACAAGAGTAGCTTGGTACATTAAGACAATGATTATTTGTGTGGTGAGTACTGTTAGGTGAAATCAGCCAAAATTTAATGGCTGGTGATTGTTGTAATAATACGAATTAGTGATTAGAAATCGCACAATATTCTCACAAAGCATGAAGCATTTCAGAGATTGAATATATGTGTGCTGTGTGATCAACACTGGAGATAAGTAGCTCTGTTTAAAGGGGATTTCAAATGGCTGGTAATTGAGTTTTGGAAGGTTGAATTGGTGATCAGAAGTTTGCACAATTTCTGAGAATGTTCTCGAAGCATTTCAGAGAGTACAGTACACACATTGATGCAAAGAGTTCCATTATAATGCATCTTTGTTATGACTGGTAATGAGTGATCAGAAATTGCTCAAAATATCCTCACAAAGCATGAAACATTTCAGGGAGTAACACAGTCGCACGATGAATGATATTATGAGGAATATTGTACTATGTCTACGAGATCATGACTGGAGACACACATCTTTGTTTAAAGGGTTTCAGCCCTCCACAATGGCTCAACATCCTAAACTCATTACTTTCAAAATTGGTCAATCTTGTTTTCTTGTTGTGTGTATATAGTCTGCCAGACGGAACTAAATTTTTTTCCTTTCCTCTTGTAGTCTGTAGTCTCACTAGTTTGCAGACACTGATCTCTTTGCAGCTGACAACCATTGCATTACTCTGGCTAACCTCACCCAACTGGTTAGGCTTATCAACCTTATTCAGGTACTCTGGCTGACCATCTAGTCTGGATCTAGCCAAACATAGTGTTTGCTTTTCCTTATTATGCTGGAAGTCAACCAACCATCCAGTATGGCATGCTTCAACTCTCACAGCAGTATAGCTGGATCTTAGGTCATCTCAATTTCCTCATGACAATTACTAAGCTGGCTTGCGGTCCTTTTTCTTCCTCGTCCTTGTAATCCAAACAGAGTGGGCCAATGCCAGCACTTCTAGAGTTTCAACCCAAAACAAAACTAACTGTGATCTTGTAAATATTGATCATAGGTCAGTGGTCTCTCTGGCGGCAGCACTGATATTTATGGAGATTCTGTAAAATTATGTACAATTGCATAGTAATAAGATTATCAGTCTGACAATAATCTTAGTGACAGTTTTCCTTCTTGTGTGTAATTCTGGTGAACTGGCAGGCATGCTTGGCGGAGTTCTCCAGTCCACAGAACCATTGAACCAATAGGATATTTACTATAGATCTGCTACTCTGCTCTCTCTCTCTCTCTCTCTCTCAGTATGCATTCTTTTGTGTATCGTTCAAGGTTACAACATGTGCATAAGTGAAGCAATTTTCAACTCAGCAGCTGAATTAATTGCATAAAAGCATCTGTGGTGAATAGCAGGGGTGGCACAACCACTTGAAACATGGTACGGCTCCCCTAAGTATGATCATGGCTACATTTCTGGTAGCTTCACCCTAATTTTGAGCATTATAAGTTTACAAAATGTCACATCTGTTATCTTTACGTGAAGGAAATCCTCTCGTAGCTTCAGTGTAAAGCATGATCTAGCCTCTCCTGTTTCATTGTGGTGCATAAATCCACTGTAGACTGGTACGGCTCTGCCTGACCAGTTATAAAAGCCGAACCCTAATTATGAGCATTATAAGTTTACAAAATGTCACATCTGTTATCTTTACGTGAAGGAAATCCTCTCGTGGCTTCAGTGTAAAGCATGATCTAGCCTCTCCTGTTTCATTGTGGTGCATAAATCCACTGTAGACTGGTACGGCTCTGCCTGACCAGTTATAAAAGTGGTACGGCAAAAGCTGTACCAGCAGCACCTGTTGTGCCGTCCCTGAATAGGATCCAAGGTAATGCAACTTTAAAGTCCCAGGAAATGTTAACCTTCAAAGAGTTAATTATAATAATACGCACATCCCAAATCTCACTTGAGTCATCACCAAAAAAAAAAAAAAAAAAGGGTACTCTCTGATATACAGACAAGTGTCCTTCTCTACAGAGGTGTTCTCAGTAATAAGGGTTGCTAATGGACTAGAACAAGTGACCTTAGTATAGAGGTGTCCTCAATGTAGAGGTTGAATTTCAGTGATTGATTAATAGAAATGTCCTTAATGTAGAGGTTGAATGATTCACTCATACATTCTGCTCAAATTTGAGAAATTACAAAGAAATAAACTGTTTGGATGTTTCAAAAAATAACAAGCATTCTTCTCTACCATCAGCTCCACGTCTTGCTTGCCAAACAACTGTGGTATGTATTGATGTGGACTGTTATTAATAAGTGAGTGAAAATGACTTTGCCAATGTGAATGTCTTTCAGTTGAAAATTAACAGCATTCAGCTTCTGATTGAAGCCTGTGGAGTGTGGTGAATCCAAACCATATCATGAAACCATATGTTCAAAATGCTTCCTCTATGTATCTATTATCAACTATTATGTTCAAGGTTCTCTCTCTCTCTCTCTCTCTCTCTCTCTCTCTCTCTCTCTCTCTCTCTCTCTCTCTCTCTCTCTCTCTCTCTCTCTCTGCTGCTGCTTACCCTCTTTTTAGTAGCACTGTCATGTTGGGATAATAAGTGGTCCCCCTCCACCCCTCTCAGTGACCTCATCAGAGATGTGCTTTAATGCACATCAAATAATATGCTCTGCATGATGATATGGGCCATATGACATTGTTAGTCTTCTGGCCTCAATAGGGATGTGTGATGGTCATTCTACAAGGTGTGAAAATTTACTTACAATGGGAGTTGTGTGTACTTAATGGAAGTGTGTTGTATTAATGGAGGTGCACTGATGTGTCGTTATGTAAAGGTTTGTGTGCTAGCTAAATGGAGAGTGTGTGAAGGTGTGTATTGTGTGGAGATGCTGTGTTTAGAGAATTGCATAACTTCATTGAAATCATCAGCTGAAGCTTGAGAGACAATTCTAGACTTTTAAGTGCTCCATCTGGAAGAATTCCACTTCCTTGCATGTTTAGATAACCAATGAAATTTGAACTTGGCTGTGTAGCACACATCAAAGGCTAACTGCCTTTGTGACAAGAAAAAAAAGAAAAAAAAAGAACTCTGGTAGCTAGCAGTTAATCCCCTCAGGCAAGTCTAACACTATAGAGTGACCCCCTAACTTAACAAGTTCCTACTAAGAACTCTGATACTTTCTAAGACCCGTGCACTTTTAGTTCCTTCCAGCTCTTTTGTGGTTTAAGTGATGCATGGGACCACAAAGGAGTAGCACAGTCAATATTGACACCTCTTCTTTGGCCAGCAAGTATTGAGCACAGCCAAGAAAAATTATTACTATTTGATTTTTTTATTTAAATTTTTTGCTTTCTCTCTCTTTAGTTGCCAGTAGTTTCGAGCACGGGATCAGAAGTTGGTCCCTTTCGGACTGAAACTGGATCAGACTGCAAGAGAGGAGAGGTAAGATATGACTCGGAAAATAATTATTTCTAGTCTCTTCCCTAGCAACAGAGAAAAATTTCTCTGCAAAAATAAATGTATCATTTAATTTGACCACTCTGACTGTGTGTGAGTGAAAAGAATAGCATCTGGTTGCTTGCAGCTAGGGCAGAATCTCACTAGCAAATATGGACTAAATTGAGTAGTTCTTTCTGACAATTAGGATTGCTGATTTTTTCCCACTCTTCTCAGATATCAGTTCCCAGGGCTCTTGCTCACTTATAAGTCCTTAGTAGTTACAGCTTGACCACATATGCTAATTGCTCTGCTGTAATGCAGGGGTTCTTAGAATAGGGGGATAGACCCTGGAATCCAACTATCTTTGTAAGGCAAAAGATACTAACTTTTTAAAATCAATTCTTGGCCATTTAAAACAGCTGATCATCCACTCTATTAGCTGGTTTTGAAATTTGAAAAATTGGTTAAGAATTAGGGATCAAAAAGCAAAAAAATAGAGGACTTTCATAGCTAGAAGGAAGGAAGGATCAATATTTTATCACCTTGAGGAAGTGGTTGTCCCTGATAGGTGGTAATGAACTGGCATTCATGAGTGCACTGGTGCCAGGTCTGAAACTAACTTTTAGCAGCAGAAATGAGGGGCACATGGTGATCCGAGGAGGCAAGATAGGTCCAAATGTTCCCCTTTTCTGGGACATTATCAGGACATTAGTACAGTAGGGATCAAGCCAAGTAATGACCAGGACTCTCTGATAATGTGATGATGTCCTAATTAGGGACATGCAAATTATGCCGGTATAGTTTTGGGCATAATGAGTTGAACCTTAATGCCAGCACAATGCTGGCATAATAGTTTCCAGGGGTTGGGCAGATATGGAGGTATTGATGTGGACTCTTCAGTTCCTTTGTATAAACTGCTGAATTAGAGTAGCCACCTACTTAATTGGTGGTGGTAACACAAAAAAAACTGTCTTCTGCTGCTATTTTCTTTATTAAATGTTCCAGCAAACTAACTTGCTGCTGATAAAAATGATAGATGACTAAAAGAGGCTGCAATTATGCTACAATAAACCATCACTTATTACAAATTTTAGGCATTTTTGTTGAGCATAATAGGGCAGGGGTTCTGGCATTGGAGCACAGTATAATAGGGAAGAAAAAAAAGCATAATTTGCATGTCTCTAGTCCTGATCCCTGACAGGATTGTTGATGCAAGGGTGACTGTGGTTTATAAAAACAGTTTACATAGTGGCATTGTAGTTGAGGCACTTCAGACAATGATGTCTGGACTCTCAGAGTCTCAGTGTAGTACAGCACTTTTGCCACTGCTAGAGGTAGAGCCTTTAGACCAAGCACTTTTGTGCTCAAAGAAATCACCCAGCTCTATGTACCAGTAGAACAAAAGGTTTGTGGTTTTAAGACCTCTGGCTTTGCAAGGGAAATTTGCTGTATTGTAGCAGCAGAAATACAAGTTGGTTGTTTCCTAGGTAACTGTAAGTATGTAACCGCTCTATTGTGCAAGTTTGCATAGTTACAACTGCCTGAAATCTGCCAACCAGCTCTGTAACTGATCCCTCTAGCGGTTGTCAGGAAGGTTTGGGAATAGGTGGATACTGTCCATTGCAGGTTGGTTGTCAGGAAGGTTAGGGGGATAGGTGGATAAAGTTTGTCCTATGGTTTACACAACTGCATGGATTGAATAGGACATGAAAGGATCAGGTTTCTTAGGTCCTTGTAAACCACTACCTATTTCTCATTCTTTATGGACAACCATCCTGAAATCTACAGTACACATTTTGTTCTATGGTTTATACTGTAGATTTCAGAATGGTTGTCCATAAGGAATGAGAAATAGGTAGTGGCCTAACCCTTTCATGTCCTATTACAATCCATGCAGTTGTGTAAACCATAGGACAAAATGTATCCACCTATGCATGGATTGTATAGAACATGAAAGAGTCAGGTTTCTTAGCACAAAGCAAAAATGATGATTGGACATCCAAGCAATCCATGGTTGACAAATGAAAGCAAATCAAATCAACCTAGTCCATTTTGAGTACCCTAGCTAAATGCTGGAATTGTTTATATCTCCTTCATATGACCATACAGTAGCTTAAAAGATTTGATTATGAATACAGCCACCACTCATCAATCCAGCTGATTGTTCATTACTCCATGTATGTACGTACAGCATAATTACCTTCAATTTTTCCTTTTCCTTCCAGATCTGTAGTATGCCTCTTCTGGCACTCCATGAACACGCCCTCCTGGAGAACCCAGAGAGCGAGATACGTTGGTACTTCAAGTACTTCCTTGGAAAATGTAAGTATAAGTCCAAGGTCAGAAAGACGATGCACTGTACAAAGAGCCATAGAAGAGTTGCATGTAGAAGTTTGAGCAGAAGGTAGCTATGACCTTTGCACAGGCAGAACCGAGGCCTTTTCATGGGACAACTATAATGTTATTAGCTAACTGCTCATAATAACTGGCCATTTTCACCAACCAAAAATCTGCCTTTACATGCATGCCAGTGAGACAGTGGAGTGCTATGTCACTTGTAAAGTAACCTCGTAGGGTAAGCCAGACCTATCATGAGGCTTATACTAAGGGGCATCCAACTATTGTAGTGAAAGCAAAGTCCTGAGGCTTGATAATGGCAATTTGTACCTCAATAAGACATTACATCTGAAGGCCTTAATAAGACACTACATCTGAAGGCCTTAATAAGTCGACATGGAAGGTACCATGCAACTACAGAGTCTCCCAGAATGGTACAGCAGTGAGACCAACAAAGGCCTTCAGATGTAATGTCTTATTGAGGCCTTCAGATGTAATGCGTCATCAAAGCATTTGGCCTATTAGATCATTATTAGGAATGACTTTGATGCTGGAGACATGTAACTTCCAGAAAGAACCAAGACATCTGCTGATCTTTGAAATTCAGAGAATTTTGGCTAATCATCATAAAATGCATCAAAATGTTATGTGAACATTAACATAAGACTACATGGCGGCTGAAACCAGTAACCTAAACTTTATAGGCAACAGACGCTATATAATAGATCGACTCTAAGTCTGCAACAGTTACGTACTTCTACTTGAACACAAGCAGATAAGCATAGCAACTTTGTGCATACTCTTATCTACTTCAATTTATAAAGCTGATAAAGTTGGTAAGGATACTGAGCTGATAGTTGCATGCCATGAGAACCCCTTTCTAATTAGGGTCATAACAAGTACAGTGTAATATCTCCATGGTTTCATTGAAGGCCATGGGAAATGACCTTTGACTTCTGCCTCGGGCAACAAATGAGATTTTCTCATCAAAAAAAAACAGATGATTCCATTTCCACTTTCAACTCTAAATTAGACAGCCAAGGGTTAAAAGGTCACGACATGCTCTTAATTTGTTTAGCAACACACAGTAACAGTACGTGATGGAAATTATGTCACATCAACAAACATTACTAGAGTTTTGAAGGTGCAGAGGAACTATGAACACACAAATAAAGTCTAGCGTAAAAAAAAAAATTATTCAAACTGCTAACCTAACTGTGATGTTGGTTCCTCTGTTCTCTACCTCCACTCTCCACAATAGAAGCCATTAACACTAACTGGAACAATTACTCAAAATTGAGTTTTAGCTTATTATTGTTTGATCTCTTTCAACATTCACTTAATATTATGTTGCATCACATCCACACAGGGTGATTATCAAATAGAATTTTGAATAGCTTTTGATGTGTGCCATTTAGAAGGGTTTGGCATCAATCTACTCAGTGGTACTGCATGAATAGAATAATTATGATCTCTCTCTCTCTCTCTCTCTCTCTCTCTCTCTCTCTCTCTCTCTCTCTCTCTCTCTCTCTCTCTCCCCTGCTGTGTAGATCACTTGAACTATTTATGTTACGACTGGGAGAAGAATCCTGTGTTCCTCTCCGTGGTTCCCTCCGACTCTTCGGACACCATCTACCGCTGCATCCTCTGGAGAAAGACCGTGAGTATTAATGGAGAGGGTGGGGGGGGGGGGGCAAAGTAATTTGGATTGGTGGTAAAAAAAGTGCTGCTACAGTACTCTTAATAAGTGGTACGTGCACGTGCAGCTAGTATACAAGCAGGAATAAGAAATTAGTATACTTCTAGTATACAAGCAGGAATAAGAAGTGAGTACACTTCTAGTATACAAGCAGGAATACTTGTCGCTATGTAGAGATGTAGCATAAATGCCATAGAAGCATGAAACAAGGGACTACCAGTAGTGCTTCAAACTGCTTTTCGTATACTGTACATTTTATGTACATATGCATGACCTTTGATGCAGTAGCCTTTGATACAAGCACAGAACAAGAAGAAGACTGGTCAGCTCTGCTTGTTTGTACACATGTACATTGTTAGGATGTAATGTAGCTTTGATGTGGCATATGCACTTACCTAAGGAAATGACACCACTCATGGAGCGAACACTCCCCTTTGTAGCTGCATGCCTGGCATATTCATGGATGGTAGTTGTAGGTGTTTCCACTACTGCTGCTATCCACAATGCCAAACAGAATCCCTGGAAATTAATCTCTGCTTGGAAGTTGAAATAGCACGTAATCTCTCAGTGTGATGAGCAGTATATACATATTATGCTATGCAATGGGTTCATTATAGCAAATTCAGCAATGATTTTCATGTTCCATTTCTGATAATGGAGGCTAATTTCAGTCAATTGTGAGAAGATCCACTTTAACCTTCGTAAGGTTTATGGCACCTATCATCCCTACAGTTCCCACTGATTAAGGGTCCAGGCACATAGTAACCAAGGCATGCGCTAGTACAAGCACTAATTAACCACAAACACTACCGCGCTAAAATAACAGATAGTAAACACAATAGCAGCTGCTGCTTTGGCACATGTAAAATCCATGCTAGCATGAATAATGAACAAGTCATTGCAACTCAGGAACTATGCATGGGAATGAGCCAATATTTTGCATATGGCAACTACTTGATAAGGTCTAAAAAGTTACATTTTGCTTTAGTTTATAGCTAGTACAGAATGTGCAGGACACAAGATCCTATATGGATAAATTGAAAAGTAGAATGTGAATTGACAAAAACTAAATATAATTTTTATGGCAATAAGTATAAGAAGCTGTATATCAAAAATCAGCCATTGATTCCAAGTGTTCATTGAGATGTAACACAGTTTACCTTGAGAATGGAATCAGTCATAACATCAGTCATTTTGATTGGTCCTCCTTTATTTTTTGTGTATGTAGTACTATTCTGATACTCAATAACATGGTGCAAGTTAGAAATTTCTATCATGAATAGTTTTTAAGTTAATTTTCCCTAGCAACCATACGTGGGCGGAGTGTGCCTGCACCCTTAACTATAATTTTTACATGTCAATATTTTGTGGCACTAACAGTTGTAAACTATCTCGTACTATTCTTGTACTTGTGCAGGGGAATAAAAGGTTGTGTGTGAAGCACAGCTCCAATGGAAAGTGGCCTTCCCCGAAATCAATTTTAGAGTGAGTTACTTCTTATAAAATTTTCAACCTTGAAACCCTCTCTCTTCACAAGAATCATAGACCCCAGGAAGGAGGCTACTTGTAGTTCCATTGTCCGGGTCTTTCTTTTTTCAAAGGTTCTCTTGTTTTCGTGCAGGAAATTCTCCATTAAGATTGATCGGGGGATCAAAGAGATTCGCTCCCCCTCCATTCAGAAGGACTTGCTGACCTTAGAGGAACAAGAGGTACGAAAAACTAATTAAAATGCAGTGGTTTTGGGGGGACATGGAAGACAAAACTGTCCTGAATAGAGATATTTGGATGTAGAGTGTGTACTAACTAGGGTCCTAGGGCCCTAGGTCTCGAGATCACATTAAACACAAACATGTTAATTGAATTCTGTAGAGAATGTTTTAGCTCTCCACCATAAAAAGTATGCTTGGTTTTGTCAGTCCTGGGATTCACTTATAGAGGTAACCCCTACCATATCAGGATTTGAAAAAATTAAATGACTAATTAATTAAATTAAGAACTGATCAAGCACTGCCTGGAAATTAACCACACCCATTGACTAGATAAACTAACGCTAATTAACTATGTACCTCCCTCCTCCTTCAGAGTCCATTCCAGTCGATCCTATTGAATGTCAGGTTCGGTGTATTTGTTAATTTACCCATTGTCCACTGCATGATTAAGCTACACATTGAACTAAACCACACCATTATGTAGAATGTCAGGTTTCACACTTCTCTCATTTGAGCAGAGCTGAGCTGTGCTTGGCAAGAGATCAAAGAAGCCAGATGGGACTCCACATGAAAGAGTAGGGCTGGCAAGTGCTGAGTTCCTGAGGTTGTAGTCGAACACAATTCACTTAAGTCTCAGGACACGCACACACACACACAGATCAACCACACATAAACAACTCAGTTGGGGACTGCAATCGGAAGTTTAAATTCACCAAAACCAGTACACTTAACATTTTACGTACATCTGTTAATGGGAGGATATCCAGGTGATACTACTTCACTTTTTATTTTGCATTCATGACTATAAGGATGGTTATTGGAAGAAGTATGACATACAGTGGGTAGGTGTATCTTGTCTGTATGTCTGTAACGGAGGAAGTTTAGGAATGTAGACAAGTGTTGGAAGGATCAAGTGAGTGCAGTGGGTGTATATCTTGTCTGCATGGAGAGGTAGTATTATGTCTGTAAGGGAGGAAGTTTAGGGTGCATGCAGGGAAGGGATGTTGGAAGAAGTATGATGTGCAGAGGGTAGGTAGGTGTATCTTGTCTGTATGGTGTCTGTAAGGAAGGAAGTTTAGGGTACATGCATGGAAGGGATGACAAGTGTTGGAAGGATAGAGTAGGTAGGAGGTGTTTGTTGTCTGAGTATGGCTATAAGGATGGTAGTTGAAAAAGGAAGCCTTGGTAGAGGAATGATGGAATGGTTGAGTGCATGTGGTGAGGAGGCAGGCTTGGCCAACTGTTTGTTCCTGGTCTCCTTTTGCTATTCCTTTCCATTCTCATAGAGAGCCAAAAGGTGCCATTGCCAAGTCCTGCCAGCCAGAACAACCCATTAAGGCTGGACCCCTTAACTACTGGACTCGGCTATGCAAGTGTGTGTGGGAACAATCTCAGTGTGTTTGGTTCTCCCCTGACAGTGTGTGATCACACTTATCTGTACCAGGTCTGGCATGTAGGGCAAACGCGTACTTATACCCATGACCAGAAAAATGGTATAGAATTGTACCATCTCCCTCTCCCTCTCTCCCTTCCTCGAATTCCTCTCTCTCCACTTCCTCTCCCTTTTGATCTCCCTCCCTCCTCCTCCTCCTCTTCCTTCCGCTTGTGAACTTAGAACTTATACTCCTTGGTGTGTGTGTGTATGTATGTGTGTATTAGGGATCTGTGTGTTTCAAGTTTGGAGTGCTTTATGCCAAAGCTGGACAGAAGACAGACAATGAGATGTACAGCAATGGTGAGACAACATCAGTGAATAATTTACATATGACATCAGTAAATAATTTCCATCCTTTAAATTTATTGTGCATATGAACATGTGAAATCTGCTCTCACAAACCACTGTGATCAGTCTGTTCAAATTGGTCCAAGATAGACTCATTCTGTATGCATGTATGATGGCTTTGTGGTCACCATTTGCTTGTTATATGTATTATAGCAGTGTAGCGACGACTTGAAAGAATAATACTATCAACACTCAATGTGGGGCACCATAAATTATGACCGAAAAAGAGTAGCAATGATTAATTTTGTGTAGCAGGCATTGTGTGCAGCACCATACATTGTCAGTTCAGTCCATACATTGTCACATACATAGTCAGTGCAGCACCATACATTGTCAGTGCAGCTCCATACATTGTCAGTGCAGCACCATACATTGTTATCATACATTATCAGTGCAGCACCATACATTGTCATCATACATTATCAGTGCAGCACCATACATTGTCAGTGCAGCTCCATACATTATCAGTGCAGCACCATACATTGTCATCATACATTATCAGTGCAGCACCATACATTGTCATCATACATTGTCAGTGCAGCACCATACATTGTCACTGCAGTACGTACATTGTCATATGCTACAAGTGTACATACATTGAGCAGCTAGTGATGAATCTTGACGCAACACATACCGACCTAGTCATGTGACGTCATACATGTTTGTAGTGGTTGATTACATGCATACATACATACATACAGGCATTTCATGTTGTTGATCTCAAGTGTTTGTTTACTTCTTGTCATGCTGCAGAACATGACAGTGAATGTTTTCGGCAGTTCCTTGACCTCCTGGGGGACCAGGTGCAGCTGAGAGGCTGGCAGCAGTTCAGGGCGGGACTCGACTGCAAAAGTAAGTTATTAACAGGGATCTACTCCTAATGGTGTGATCAGCAGAAATATACAACAGCATTGAAAAAAAAATTTTTGTTGGAACCTTCGAATAATGGACGCACTAATAGGGACTCAACCTTTTATCCTTTATAGAGAGGCCATCCTCTTTTGGAAGTCGAGTGTGTACTTTTAGATTGTTCTTTGTAGAGAGGTTTGTCCTCTTTTGGAGTGTTCCTTTATCATCAGAGGTTCCATTGAATATATCTGACTCATTACTGCATGAGTCAAAAAAGTGGCTGGTCAGGTTATTTATTTATTGATTTGATATGGCTATTAGTGTAAAACCACATTGCTGACCTAGAATGTTTAACCAGCAGATGGCCCGAGCTCTTTAATTAACCATTCTTTTGATGTCTTGTAGATGATTCAACTGGTCTGAGTTCTGTGTACACGGTTTATGAAGGACATGAGATCATGTTCCACGTTTCCACCCTTCTCCCTTACACAGCCAACGAGCAGCAGGTCAGCTAGAGTTATCTCTGACCTAACAGCAGGTCACTATGTTTCCTTTTGACCTAATATAGCAACTAATTCAAACCTTAGACATTTCTGTTAATTACTGATGAGAATCCCCCTAAGCATCATGTGTGAGAAATCTATCATATATGGTTATGGCATACTACAAATGATTCACTACAGTGAATTGCGAAGTTGGTTATCCAATTGCAAGTGGGTTGTCCAAAACCTAAAGTGCAAATTGACTGCAATAAAACTTGCATCTATTGAGGAAAAGCCACACATCTATTCAGGAACAGCCTCAAGTTTACACATCTCTTTTAGATTTTGCATCTTACATTGGACAACCAACTTGCATTGCAATTCACTGTATAGTAACCTCCAAAAGAATGGACACACTTGGGACCCAGCCATTTATCCTCAAACTTGTAGAGTGACATATACAGAGGTACGTTTAGATTGAGCTAGAGGTTTGTCCTCGTTCGGATTGAGTGTCCTCCAAAATAGTGGACACACTTGGGACCCAGCCATTTATCCTTAAACTTGTAGAGTGACATATACAGAGGTACGTTTAGATTGAGCTAGAGGTTTGTCCTCGTTCGGATTGAGTGTCCTTAATTAAATATTTCCACATCCTGTGCTGCACACATTACCATTACGGAGACTTTAATGGTTTATTCCTAGACAAATTCCACCATTAATCAAGTGGGTATGATGTTCTTCTACAAAATTTCATCCATTATACAAATGAAATCATTATCATTAAATTTTAATTGACTATATAATGATGACCCTTTACCTATTATATTATTCCAGCTGGAGAGAAAGCGGCATATTGGCAATGACATCATCGTAATAATATTTGTGGACTATGAAACTGATCCTAAGGAAGCCTATCAATCGGCCATCTTGGACTTTGACCCCGGCTGCATGAAGTCCCACTTTAATCACGTCTTTGCTCTGGTAGCGTACAATCACGAGACTGGAAGTTATCGTCTGGTAGTCCACTCGGCCGAGAGTATCCCAGCATTTGGCCCACCCCTTCCCGTCAGTGGAGAGTTCGCCAATCGCATCACTTTCAGGGATTTCCTGCTGGCAAAGTGTACGACAATTACATGTATAATTATATCATATGTAGCAGCAGCTGCTGCAAGACATTTTTTGCTTAAAATTGTAATTTTATCAGGACGGTGAGAGAATACTCAATATTTCCTGTTGAATGTTTTCTCAAACTATTTGAGGACATCATGTCAGGATGCATACTTAACAGAGTAAATCTTACCTATACACTGACTTAACAGAACCTACCAACTATAAGTCTTACTGCACAAGCTTTATTATTGATTAGGAGATTTTCAACGACTCATTGCTTGCTTCTCTCTCGATCTTTCTTTCCACATGCAGTGATCAATGGTGAGAAAGCAGCTTACAGCATCCCCACCTTCTCTGAGAAGAGAGAGAGGACGTTAGGACTCTTGATAAAGGGTCTGGAAGAAAATTACAGTCATGAGGTACATTCAGTAAAGTGGGAGGTGGGGGGGAACGGAGCAGATATCATCTTCCTCACTCGATCAGTGTAATCATTATTAGCGATATGTTATAGAGACCTACAATATGCAATTCGGTAATTAACTAGTCTAAAGGGTACAGGTACGTGATTCCTTATAAGGTAAACCTGAATGGCAGGTACGTGATTCCAGACATTTCTGAAACTGCTTTTATTTTGAAAGATATACTATAATCGTTGAGAAGCAGCTTTCCATTTTTCATATATTCATGTATATCATGTACAGATGAGACGAGCGGTGTCCACCCCTGCCCTAAACCACTCCCCCAATGCCTCCAAGAAGTTCAGCGAGAGGGAGCAGGCCTTTTCAGAGTTGGGACAGCGACTCAAAGTAGAAAAGATCATCACGGGTCACCATCCCACCAGCATGAGAACCACAGTAGCTGCCAAGAGAGAAGTACGTATGTCCTCATCACCATTGCTGGGATGGATGGGATCCATTGTTCATTAATTATGTGTAGATATACTTTTTTTTTCACAGCCATGGGAGACAGAGTGTATAGCTGAAAATTTTCCCTACAAGATCTGCTGTGGGGACGTTTGTGGTGAGCTCCTAGTAATTATTAAGCAAATCAGCTAGGTTATTCAGGATTATACATGCACTGTCTGACTACTCTTGTTATTCTGTGTGTTAACAGATGATGGTGCTCTCATAGTCACAACTCAGAGTGATGGCGCTTACTTCATCTTCAGAGGTATAAACCCTTTACCAGTTTTAATACAATGTAGCATTTTATCTGTAAACCCTGTACCAATTTATATATAATGCAGCCTTTTTATCTGATGACCCTTTACCAATTGTATTGTTTTACTACAGATGGGAGTTACAGTCTTATTCTCCATCAATCTGTAGTGATTGGTCAACTAGCAGTGGCTCATCGGCACCAGTTGGTCCTGTTCAGAACAGGTATATAGATCTGAATTATTACATAAAGTTTGATTATCATGATTATTATAACGTAATGTGGACACTAGGTGATTGAAGAGGCACGTTCAAAGAAGTGCTTATTTCAATATGTATAAAAGTACCTCTAATTGCATTAATCCTAGGAGGTCTATTATTAAGGGGTCTTCAAGTTCCACTCTGTGTTATCATTACCACATCACAAATCACAGGTAGATTCATCTCTCTCTCTCTCTCTAGCTTATCCGAAAGAGACCAACTACCTTTATGCAATACCACTCAAGGAGTTCTACAACGAGAGAATCAGCGTCAGTGCCAAACCACCCCTCTCTTGTTTCCAAATCCCGCACTCTAAGGGTGTGAGCCTCTTCTGTACTGCCCCTCTTCAGGACCAGTTCCTCCGACTGGCCGTGGCTGTCAAGAGCAAAGTGTACATGCTTGCCTACAAGCACCCCGCCTCCATGCTCTTGGACGGGACCCCCATGACCCCATCTGCTTCCATGGACCCAAAGGAGAACTTCATCAAGCATCGTGTAAGTTCACTTCTCAGAACTACTCACAGTGGACTCTCTCTTAATGTCATGCAGTAATTCATTGGTATCACCCTGTCACCTCTCCTTTACTCGCCACCTCTTCTTTTCTCCTCCCTTGCTTACCACTCTCTCCCTCCCTCCCTCCCCTCTCCTTACTCACCACTCTCCCACCCTCCTTCTCCTTACTCACCACCCTCCCTCACCACCCTCCCTCACCTCCCTCCCTCACCACCCTCCCTCACCTCCCTCCCTCACCTCCCTCCCTCACCACCCTCCCTCACCACCCTCCCTCACCTCCCTCCTTCCTTGTTTAGGTGCTGAACCTGTTTGACTCACCGGTTCACATGACTCTCCTTGATGAGCGACCGTCAGGAAAACTTTGTGTCACTTACCAGAAATTGACAGTGGTGGATGCCATCGACGAGTTCAAGGCAACCACTCAGAGAATCCCTAACCTCAACATCTCAAAGGTCAGTGTTGTTGTTGTTGTTGTTGTTGTTGTTGTTGTTGTTGTTGTTGTTATTGTTGTTGTTATTGTTGTTGCTATTATTGGGCTTGTGCAACACTTATGACCTCTATTTTCACTGACAGACAAAACTGACTACCCTGAGCAGCGTGCAGTCCAATGGGCGGAGTGAACTCCTCATTGGCTACAACTGTAAGTCACTGAAACAAGGGGTGGGTGGGGCAATGCATATGGTAAAGGGTAGAAATTTGGACCCTCCGAGAAGAGGACACAATTGAAATAACTTCTCTAAATAACCTTTCTACAAAGGACAACTTTCAAGGGTCCCAAATGTTCGCTTTCCCATAGTATCTCACTATCAAAGAGAGGACAATCTCTAATAATGGCTGTCAGGTTCTACTATAACCCTGGCACCTGAAACCCCTACCCCAACTTTAACCCTATCCCTAACCTTAATCCTAACCCATAATCCTCACCTTAATCCTAACCCTAACACTAACCTTGATCCTAACTCCTAACACTAACCTTAATCCTAACCCATAATCCTCACCTTAACCCTAACACTAACCTTGATCCTAACTCCTAACTCAGATTCTTATTCACACAGTGACGTGCCAACTGATAACACTACACGACAGCACAGCCTACAACTCGGTGGAGATCGTGTGGAACACAGAACCCCAGGACCTGGTCTACCTGCACCCCTACATGCTAGCCTTTACCGAGCACACCATCGAGATCAGGATGGCCACCAATGGCTCCCTCATGCAAACCATCAACGTCCCTGACCTTCATCTCCTCTCTTCCAAGGTACTTAATAATCCATCAAAAAAAAAATTGTTCAACAAGGTAATGTTAGAGATACAGTATTCATTTTGGTGACTTCTGCTTCATACTTTAATTCTCCATAACTCAAGTAGCCTTAGGTTTGAAACTTGGTGTGGAGATAGTCCAACCATTATGGCAAATATATATGTAGTGAAAAAGGTATGTATTTATAGCCTCATAACTAAGTTTCATAGAGCATAGCATCACTAAATTACACTCTCTTCTTCCATTATCTTGCAGGGTGATATATACTTCACCTCTTCCTCCAACATGATCCACACCACATCCCTCAAGACACCAACATCAAATCGCTCCTTCTCCTTCCTGTCTGCCAAGCTCCCAAAGAATGTGGAGAGAAAGGACCTTATCAGCTCTGGGAGGTATAACAGTGAAGCTGGAGATATGACATGCATCTATAAGATTGGTATGGAAAACATGACAGGCAGGAAGGACACGGACTTGGCTGGTTTCGGGAGCTCAATCTCTCTTGGAAACAGCAGTAATGAAGACTCTGTCTCTAGAAGTGAGGTAATTTCCATAGCATCGTCCGAGGACTGCAACTCAGAAGGGTCTACTCCCATGCTTGATTACATCCACCCAGTTTTCAAAGATGATATCCGGACAAGCTTTGAAGTGGAGGATTCACCAATTGCTTTCTCACCCAGTAGGAAAGCACTGTCCGTTACGTCGGGCATTTTCTCGTCACCAGATATTATGATACATAATGAGATTGCCCCTGATAGCGATGAGTTTAATGAGTTCAGCCCTTCCCATGACATTTCGCGCCACAGTTCCTCTCCTACGAAACTCAGACGAGCTAGAAAAGTACTAACTAGTAGAAAGTCTTTGGAATCTGGGTCTAGATGGTTAAACCCTTACTTTGCATCTTCCAGTGAGAGGCCGGGGGTGGAGGCTTTATTGAGCAATCACATGACCAATCACATGACTGGAAGTAGTAATAACAGAGGGGCGGAGGTCTTAGGAGCACTTGAAAACGTGACATACACTTCACCAAACAACAGTGAAGATGACTTTTCTATCTCTACGAATTGCAGTGCCATCTCGACAGGAGGTAGTCCTCATTAATAAGCTCTCAATCTTTTTAACTTTCATCATTTATTCATGTACTGCACTATTACTTTGCTAATATTTTACATCCTCACCATTATTGTTTCTTCAAAAATTTAATATTTTGAATGTAGCTAATTAGCTAGAATCTGCACTATTCTACATACCTAGCTAAAACTACACATCATGCATATAACTATTCAGTTATCTTCCATGAGTTCACACATGAGTGTACTGTAGTTATGATCTTGAGAAGAGTTTTCCTTGAGTTGCTTCCATCCATCAGTCTTGTAAATTTCAGTAGCGTTAGAACGAATGAACTCCATACAGGCTTTCTTCAATTCCGTCAGGTCAGAGTGTAAGAGCAGCTCAACAGCGTTGGCTACTGTCATCTTCACCTTGAGTGCGTTCTCACAAACTGCCCCAAGACGTGGCAGTTCATACTTATTTGCTGCAATCAATAAATCTCTTGCCAAAGTTTCTAGATTTGGAGCCACCCCTGAATAGAGAAAAGCCAACATATCAGAAACCACCAAAGGATCAATATCAGATATCTCCACAGAGTTTTTTTTCCTGTTTCAGTCATATCTATATACTTGGAACATTCTCTTGAAGACGGGAGACTGAGATGCAAGTACGGCATTATGGGCCTTAAATTGCTTATCGCCACACTGTATAGTGATGTCAGTGAAGAGCTCTTCTTCATACAGACTCCTCATTTGTTGACGTATATCATCAGGTGGTATAGCACATGCTTCTGCTTGCTTTGAATGGGATCTGTGCACACCAGTGTTGCATCTACTTGGATGGTTAGAGAATCATCATACAGGAATTCAGTCGGATCAGATTTATTCAGCAAATCAGAGTAATAGAACATTCAGTAGCATCAGCAAAGATTACTTTACCAGGTGTTTTAGTAGTGTGCTTGATTCTATTTTCAGAATCCAAGATAGAGAATGTGCAATAGGGCATGAAAATTCTGACCGATGTTGTATCGCTCACACTCTGAGACTTAGACTTAGTTGTCTTACTCTGAGACTTGGTCATAATGGGTTGTGGTGGACCTTTTTTATATAAATATATTAGTACTTCTAGTCTTTGACTCATACAAATCTAAATACCACGTAGTTTCTAATTTTGTGCAATCCTGACTCAAGGGGACAGTGCACGACTCCTGAGTCCTTCGTGACTCAATAGACCGCTACCGGTAGTAGCTATCTTCCAAGATTACTCGAGCATTATTGAGTACCCACCTGTATGAGAGCATGCCTTCAAGGAAGGTACTGTAGCCAACGCTATCAGGACTTGTACAAAGCGTATGGCCACTAGTCTCGACCTCCTGCAACTCCTTCTTTTGTAATTGAGAAGAAATCGCCATTTGGCTGGTTGCCCCAGAAGGTAAAAGGGTCGGCGACTCGTTGATCTGCCAAAGGGGCGGGGCTGGGCTGGGCTGGCTACGCCAGATGGGTTATGCATTTATTAAATCTACGGTTCTTCTGCTCAGGTACTACCAGAGCAGAAGACTTCGCTGCAGCCTAATTGACATATCTCATCATAAATACCTATGCACAAAATACATCCATGACTTCTCTCATAGTGGCTACAGGCTAGTTAGGTAGCTATAACCTTTAACTAAATCATCTCGTACAAGTGGTTATGATCTTGAGTCAAGTTCTCCTTGACTGAGTTGCTTCCATCCATCAGACTTGTAGATTTCAGTACGAACAAACTCCAAGCAAGTTTTCTTCTACTCCATGGCCTGATAATTGGAGCAGCTCAATGCCGTCGTGTTCATCTTGAGTGCATAAGACGTGGCAGTTCATACTTACGTATTTGCTACCTACCTCGCCAAAGTTTCTAGAGAAAAGGGACATGGACTCGGCTGACTTCAGGAGCTCAATCTCTTTTGGGAACAGCTGTAATGAAGATTCTGTCTCAAAGAAGTGAGGGACTCTGTCTCGGGTCTCTTGATTTCATCCACCACGTTTTCAAAGATGATGTCCTGAAGTGCAGGATTCAATGATTGTTTTCTCACCCAGTAGGAAAGCACTATCCATTAC
This sequence comes from Crambe crambe, assembly GCA_963924555.1. NCBI lineage: Eukaryota > Metazoa > Porifera > Demospongiae > Poecilosclerida > Crambeidae > Crambe > Crambe crambe. The sequence goes on along the minus strand of OZ004593.1, from coordinate 4,946,724 downwards.
GTCAGGCATTTTCTTGTTATCAGATAGCTATTATGATACATAACCCTGATAGCAATGAGTTTAATGAGTTCAGCCCTTCTCATATCATTCCGTGTCACAGTTCCTCTCGATTTTTTTGTGCCTATTATGCTTTTGAGCAATTCCTACTGCTCAACATTATGCTCGAGGAATTAATTTTGTGTAGACAAATAAAAAGTCCATTCTAGTTACAAACTGTATAGCTAGCACTAGTCAGCAGCAGTTGTATTGGAGTAGGAGTGATAACTTTATAAGGATTGATTTGTGATATTAAATGCAGTTGCAAGGCAGCAGAATAAGGTTGTACTGTTTGAGCCCTAAAGGAAGCTCTGGAGCATTACATACGAGTTCTTTGAGACTGATCACAGCACATAATTACTAGTTAGTTCTAAGTCACGTGTGATCCATGAGTTCACACAAGAGTGCACTGTGGCTATGATCATATAGCTACAAGGGTAATGAAATGAGCAAGTCTGAGGCTCTCAAGGTCAGGTATAGCTTGTGAGTGGGGAGGTCCCTGGGATCAACTATAATATACGGACACGCGCGTGCGTGCAATTATACGCGCGAATTGAGATAACCACACCCCCATGAAAGAGGTTGCCAAAAGAATTTTGAACGAACTAGCTGCTGCTTGCCTACACCCATCCTTGACTGACTTATACGGCACCATGAGGCTAGGGCTCCTGCAAGGGAGCGAGCGGAGCGAGCATTAGATGTATGGGACGTACTATTCACGCACTGTTGTGACTCCAAGGCTAGGCAACACTCGCCCAGCTTGCAGTGTGGGCCAAAGGGCTCCCTAAGGCAACCAAAGATTTTGAGGTCAAAGGTCGGTGCCGTTTAAGTAAGCAAGAGTAATCATATTGTATGAGAGATACTTAAAGTAGGAGATATAAAGTAGGGTTGGTATGAGTAGGGTGTCTGTTATCAAAATGTTATTTATACAGGATAAATGGTCGCAATATCACGATAGATATTGCCCAAAACGTCATCATTGCTCCTTCCATATCTTTCTCGCCACATGAATTCATCAAGATAAGAAGGAAGCATGGAGCGATGGCAGCCTCTCATTCTCTTTAGTTTGATCTTTGCCCTATTCCAGTAGGATTCGATATGATTGGTATGAACCCCAGTAGGACTAACGAATTCTACAGAATGATTGACAGTGCTGTAGCCCGAAATAGCAGGTGTAGTGGCCAAATTGTTGTACGCTGCCCAACCATCTGACCAGATGGTGGTTCCTGGCTGTACGTGTGCCAGGATTATGGGTAGAAGGGTAGCAGCATCCCTGTGGTCAACTAGTTCCATATACCCAAGGGCTGGGGTCACACTCGTATCACACATTCCAAATACCCATGCTTCTTTATCTGCAGGCCGGCCTCTATTGTACTGGAAATAAAGTTATATAAATACCCATGCTTCTTCACTTACATCTAATTATACCTTTGGTTTGTGTGAAAACAACGATTCATCGATCGATACAATCTTCCCAGGACCACCCAATTTAATTTCGGGATCGAGGTTGCAGAGTCTGTAACTGCACACATCTCTCAACCATGAGTATACCTGGATAGCTGTGGCCTCTGTGACACCAATTTCCTCTTTGGCGTCTGTGACTGGATACTGCCTGGCCCACCAATGCATCAACAGAAGCCACTTCTGAAGGGAGAGCTTCGATTTCTCAAAGAAACTACCCTTCCTGATGCTAATGCATTTGTGACAATCAGGACAACGCCATCGGCAGCCATCACTTATATCCTGCCTGCTCTGGAGTACCATCATAGTGCCGCATGGGCACTTTTTCTGGCTGGCAAGAACATGTTTACCCTGCAAGAAGGTGATAATACCAGGAGTGCCTCCAAAGGCTACAGGCCCAAGCTCAAGAAGAGACATTTCCCGCTTCTTTCCCGCCAAAAATTTAAATTACAATAGTAATGATGTCATCACGTTTAATTTCGCTCGTTCAAAATTCTTTTGGCAACCTCTTTCATGGGGGTGTGGTTATCTCAATTCGCGCGTATAATTGCACGCACGCGCGTGTCCGTATATTATAGTTGATCCGGTCCCTGACACTAGGTGTGAATTGTGTAACAATGCACTCTAAAGAGGGTAGCTTTTCAAGGCAAGCACGAAATCACTTTAGCATGTTAGAGCCATTTCAATGGCCAATGAGCAGTATTTTCATTATGAGGGCAGCTAGTGTACATAGATACTGGGAGATGGGCTCCCATGGACCAAACAAATGTACATTATACATGGCTACCTGTGCAGGCAAAGAACCCATCAAACGAAGATCTTAAAATGAATTTTGACATAGAGTAGGTTTGTGGTTTTCTTAAAATTGAATTTTTAAAAATGGCATGCCCGCCCGCGTTTGTTGTGGGTGATCCCGGGCCAAAGGTCGACCTTTGCCCCAAAGGTCGAAAGGTCTTATCCTGACTGTTTAACAGTGGCCTTCTGCGTGTTAGAGTCTGGCCTTCTGCGTGTGAGAGTCCGGCCCGCGCGGCTTCACGTCCACTATATAGTCCAATTGCAAATACAGTAGATATAGCAATTGTCATTTGCGAGGTCTAGTGCGATTGAAAAATTCTAAAAAGGTCAGTTAATGTAGTCAGCTAGCTAGCTAGCTAGTTCTACACGGTCACCGGCTATGAATTTTGCTATAGCCATGAAGAAAAAACCCAGTGATCAAAGAGGTTGATCTGTTTGTAACTTAGCTAGCTATAATTATTTCATTGGTAGCCTATAGCCATATGCCATGCAACCATAGGCCTATGGTTTTGACCAACACTCATTTTCAAATTAGGTTTTAAAAACTTACTGTAATGTTTATAGCTAGGCCCTCTAGAGTATACTTATAATAGAGCCAAAAATTATCTTCTAGTTGGATAGTGCAGTGAGGTTAGCAGGATGCCATTTTCTTTTCTATATGTAGGTAGCTCACAAGCTACGCAATTTGAAGCAATGTAGCGCTAGCTATCGGTAGCTAGTTAGCCATGAAAGCTTCATACACGAAGAATCCAACAGCAGAGTCAGTGGAAAATCACCACAGCTAAGATAGGCTTAATTTCTAGCTAAGTGGCTAATTTTGGTATAATATATAAACTTTTTTTGTATGACTGCATGTAGCTACTAAAAAGATTTCCAAGCTAGTTTATACATACATGCGGATTGCACTAATTCCATGCTTGTTCTTATTCAAACTATCCCACACACGCAATTTTTGATAAACACAACCTCTGCTAATAAAACGGTTGCATTCACTGTCTTCTGTGATGGATTATCACACTCGGATTTTACCCAGTATCTGTGGAAAAGATTATACATTAGCTATAGTTTATAGTACAGTGATTTTCGGATAAGACTGTACTAAAATAAAAGAAGGTAAATTTTTTGATAGGCTACACAACATCTAGTGATATATCAAGCAACAGGAGAAAAGAATAAGCTCCTGCCTGATCCAGAACTTGTTCCTGTTATAGCCAACTGTAGCAGCTAAGTGTATACATCTTAACTTTAGGATTCTCTTGCTTCATAATAATTGTGATGATTGAATCAGACCGGAATTATATACATCCTCTGGAATGGTTAGCATGTTAGGGTACATGCATGTATAGTGGACTTACTGATAATGAAAGATTAATGCAGGGGAGCTACCTCTATTGAACAGAAAAGGGAGATACTGACTTCCATATTATAGCTACTTGTAGATTACATGACTCCACACAGTAAAAATAGAGTGACTGGAAATATGCTGCTCCCTTATACCTTACTCCATGTTTGAACTTGACTGATAGATAATTCATAACACATTTCCGATCAGCGTGAATAGTGAGACAGCATCATAAGAGGAATATTCTTATCATTTAGTAAGATTTCATCATTCCTCAAGCACTATATTCATTGGCATGCCAATATACACACTCACTGGTCACAGGTGCCATGCATGTCACCATTTTTAATTTAAAAAATAGGGAGGGGGGTTCATATACTTGCAGTGTGGTTACAGTGGTGGTGTCTTTGATATCACTGTAGCTAGTATAAAAGTGTACACTGCACACCTATAGTGTATCTATTCGGTGTGTATGTTTTTACAGTGTTCTTACATCATCATCTCGTGGTTGATAGTGCTCATTACCTTATGGTAGTTAGAAGCCATCATCTACTTCCAGTTAGACGACAGTTGAGCTTGTATCCATGGATACTGCTAAGACAGATCCCAACACTAGTTACTACTTGTTACAGATAAACCTCAGTTTAGCACTTCCACAGGATATACACGAGGTCCGCCTTTAGAAGTGCTAATCTGTGGTTTATCTGGCTTGTACTATGTTTTTGTGTCGGCTGAAGCTAAACAATGCTTAGCCTCCACATGTACACAGTTTGGGCATCTTTTTTCGCCTGTATTTTGTCCTACCACCTTATATAATTGCATTCCAATGACATGCAGGATGTACTCTATTTTGTCTCACAATAATTATTGCTTTGGTTATGATGTGCTAATAAGCTCATAGCCACATCAGCCCATGTAACATACATGAAAATTCAGTCTTTGAGGTATGCACTAGCCTTGTAACCAGGCCTTGGGAAGAAGACTTTATAGCGTTAGCGTTGTTATCGACAAGTTAGTTTAACTCTTAACTGCAGTAGCCACATGAGTAATACACTAAGCCAAAAGTGGACAGTGACAATAACAGGAGGGTATGTCCCTTTGGCATAGGTTCCTCCACCAATGCCAGCTATGTATGCGTTGAGGACACTCAATTGAAGAGAGCAAGCTAGTGAGGTGTTTATAATTATTAAGGAGTCACTGTGCCCTATCAGGAGGGAATGACTCCGAGTCATTTCCTCCCTTATTATTAGTCAGGAGTGACAGGGGAAATCATTTAGGCCTAACTGGGAATCATGAATGACTCGGGAGTTATGGAGTCACTCTTGACTATGACACACCAGTAGCTATTATTTGAAGGCAATAAAGTTCAACAAGCACCACTCTGGTTGGTCCATTTTTCACCGGACCACTTTTATTATCCAACCTACGAAACACCACACACCATTTTTGCAAAACTCACACTAGCATAACTTTACTGATCAAAAAAGTGGGCATGGCCATCCGAAAATTTCCACACACAAGCACACTGGACCACTCAAAATTCTGTGGATACACTACATTGTGCTTTAATTTCATGGCTATTCCAAGATTATTACTTCAATGCTTCAATACTTATAGGGCAAAAAAAATTCCAGTCACATTCCGAGTGAGAGATGTGTTGTTGTGCTATCTGTTCATTCCGAACGGGACGAGTTGAAATATGCACCAGGATTTCAGCTATGATCGTATGTTCCTACAGATTAGCAATAATCCTTTCTTAATCACAGCTATGTATAATTATTACTAGAACAATGTGCAACATTTGACAGCGAGCGAGCAAGTAAAGTAGCGATCCAACTCATTAATTTTGTGCTTTAAGAGTCTCCTTTGGCTCAGCTAGGAGACAGTCATGTAAGTGGTGGCAGCTTACCACCTACTTTGAATGAATGCTGTAGAAAACAATCGAGGTCAATTACTTGGAGCATATGTGCATTATGCTAGCATTTTGGAGTGTGGATGTACCCAGTTATACAATTTTTAACCTGAGAGCCAGCTCGCTCGCTGTGCACATTCGCTAAATTATACACAATAAATTATTTGAACCACATCACATCAAGCAATCCACAATAAGCACATGCACAAGTACATGTAGGCTCATCCCACAATGCACTGCATTACTCTAGTAGCTACTGGTATATACATATTTTTGCAGTTTGGATCAGTCCCAGCCTTAGCCAGCGGAGCAGTTGCCATGGGTTTCGCTGTAAATATTCTCTTTGTACCCTATGGAATCTTGGTGGTCCTATCTTCACTTGCTACTTTAGTGGAGCTCCTCGCTGTGATTCTAAGGGTTTGTAACATCCGTCGTCTGAATGCTAACGCTAGAGTATTCCATGTCATTGTGAGTATTGCATAGTGTGTAGTCATAGCAATGGCTCTTAAGATCTTGAGTGCTCACATTATATACCATGCAGATGATAATTCTGGAATTCCTTCTTATGTTCTTGTACATGGTTGGTTTTGGTATCTCTGTTGGGTTGGGAGTGTTTTCATTTGGATTTAATGCACTCAACCATGCAATCCCACTCTTTATCAGTACAGTAAGTTGACTTGCTTGATAAGCTAACTGGTGGAGGGAGGGAAGAGTTAGACTCTGTCATAAGAGGGAGGGTGAGAGGGAGGGAGGGAGGACTTGACACCTGCCATTGCAAAGGATTGACCAATTACAATATCTTTATGGTGTAATGAAATGGTGGCAACGAAGCTATTTTTAGCATTAAATTCTTGCTATTATTATTAGGGCTCGTGCTCTTCAAGGTATTATCATGTGGCCATAAAAATTAAAGTTCAAGTCTATCCAGCTATAAATGTTGGCTTGTAGCTATCAAATTTCCTTCTCTTGTAGCCAATTTCCTAGCACATGATTTCTTTGTATTTCTCAAAAGAAACTTGACCTTCATTGTAGCACATAATCTCCTTGTGTTTCTCAAAAGAAACTTGAAGTGGATATGCAGTAGGAAACATGGAAACTCAATTGCCATGTCCTAGGCCTAGGCTTGTGTGTCCTATGAATTTCCTTCTTAAGTCTCAGGCTGGGATATGTGCACTCACTCTCCCACCATGTCTTACTTAGCTAGATTGCAAAAGTGGTAGCTATGACTAGGTAGCTATACCAGCTGACATAGCTACTTATACCACTGAATGAAAACACTCTACGTAGCTAGAATATATAATATATAGTGCAACAGGTGCATGTGTATGCATGCATAGAGGGCTTTTGTTTGCATGTGAATAGTGTCCACAATAATGGCTGCTCCTATTGTGATAACTATAGCTACCTTGCCCCCCCCCCCCCCCCCCCCCCCCCAAATTATCCACATTTGTATTAACTAATGTATATGTAATCATTTTAGGTATTCTGCTTCATATCTATATTCTTTTTTGGATTTCTGGCAGTGTGGGATATCTTGTTTCAAGCTTTGAATTGGAATGAGCCATTGCGGAATGAACCATCGGTCGAGGAGCATGAGATGAAAGCATAATTATTGACACATGGCTCTCAACATAATTATTATGGTATAACAATAGTGTATTTTCTTGTACGTACGTACCTGATTTTTTTGGGAAATTTCCTCAATGGCTATAGCCATAATCTTGCTGCTGCACATGAGCAAGCACATGCACTATTCAACTATCTTGATACTCAGAAAAGTGATTACTTTGGGAAAGAGTTGTGTAGCTACGTATATATGAAATTGAAGCAAGCTTGTTATTGTATTAGCTAATTGGAATTAGAGGACTCCTTTCTCAGTTGAAGAAAACAAGACCTGGCAGCTCTATATACCTATACAAGATAAGGAGCAGGGCCCAAAAGATGTCTCTATATTCTCTCAATAAAATTGGATCATGTCTGATGTGTGATTTCTGCGATCATTGCACATGCAAGTCAGACTTTAACTAAAACGAAGCAGATGATTAGATGTAAACTGTAATCATTGACCCTCAGTGCATGCACAAAGATGCATGTCTGTCTGTATATCTGTTATATCCACCATACAGCCAATAGTGGCGAAGAGAATGCAAAAAGAAGGCTAGTTCTACAACCTGTGCTTAATTCATACAATCATTGATCCATTATACAATGTGCTACAACACCTCCAGTTGATCAATGATCTCCAGCTCAGTAGCTATCTGAAATTTAATACACACATCAACTTCATCCACATGAACATACACTTTATACTGACAATCGCACCTTTAGAACTATTATATAGAGGATTTATATCACTTTTAAATGAAAGACTTGGCTATACATGCTGGTGTCACAGTACACTGGCAGGACTACGAAACTTTAAAGTAGAAAATGTAGAAATTATATTAACAGGTATGGAGTGATCTTGAGACCCAAAAGTTTTGTAGCTGATCTGATCTGATAAAGATATTATGTTGACTCCAACTGTTAACTATATAAAAATTAATGACCAAAAAGATTCACAACAACAACAACAACAACAACAACAACAACAACAACAACAACAACAACAACAACAACAACAACAACAACAAAAAGAAGCTCACACAAGCTATTTTAAGTAGACACCTATTCAGGGATAGTGTTGTGTATCTCTGAAAGGCAAGCAGAGGCAGAGATCAAAACCAGTTGATCTCAAGCTCTCTGAAACTGTTTCTTTATCAGTAATAACAGAGGGGCGGAGGTCTTAGGAGCACTTGAAAACGTGATATACACTTCATCAAACAACAGCGAAGATGACTTTTCTATCTCTACGAATTGCAGTACCATCTCAACAGGATTAATAAGCTCTCAATCTTTTAAACTTTCTATCATTAATTTTATTCATGGTAGCTACTACACTATTATAAAAAATTACATCTTCACCATTTTTGTTTCTTTAATATTACTGTACATTGAACATAGCTAATTAGAATCTGCACTAATAGTACACCTTGTCACTGCATATATTTTTACTGCTATAGCCTCTGAGTCGGTTATAGCCTTTAAGTCATGATCTTCCATGAGTTCATCTTCATCTTGAGTGCATTCTCACACATTGCCATAAGACGTGGCAGTTCATACTTACTTGCTGCGATCAATAAGCCTCTTGCCAATGTTTCCAGATTTGGAGCCATCCCAGAATAGAGAAAAGCCAACATATCAGAAACCACCAAAGGATCAATATCGAATATTTCCACAGAGTTTTTTCTCGCTTCAGTCATGTCTACAAGGAACATTCTCTTGAAGACGGGAGACTGAGATGCAAGTATATTCTTGTGGGCCTTGAATTGCTTATCTCCACACTGTATAGTGATGTTAGTGAAGAGCTCTTCTTCATACAGACTCCTCATTTGTTGACGTATATCATCAGGTGGTGTAGCACAAGCTTCATGTTTGCTTTCAATTGGTTCTGTGAAACACACAATTGTAGCAGCAACTTGGATGGTTAAAGAATCACCAGTGAAGAACTCCTTTTTCACTATGAAGTTCGTCACACCATAATCAGTCATAGCAACATCAATCTTGTTTACTCTGTCAGGTACACTAGAACTATGCTTGATTTCATTTGTTGTGGAGTCCAAGATAGAGAAAATACAATTGGATATCCAAAATCCTGGTGCAGCTATTTTTTTCCTTCCATAATCATTGCAAGTGCATGCATCTTGACATAAGAATATCGAATGTGTGCCTTGTGTAGATTTCTTCACAAGTAAATACCACTTTGTAACTTTATGGATTTTACTTGTTCCTGATTTAATATCAAAGGAGATATTGAAGACAGGACTCTTCAATCCTTGGCCGATATCTTCTAGCAGTATTCGAGCATTGTTAAGCACCAACTTGTAGTTCAACACACTCTCAGGGAATGTTGTATAAGCAACAATTTCAGGAACAATTACTGCACAAGTGTGATCAGTCTCAATTGCCTGCCGTATCCTTTTCTTAGGTGTAGCTAGTTGCCATGGCTAGTTGATAGCACTATAGTTTGATTCTGATAGTGCACTGTAAACAGTTCCAATTTGTAACTCAGATAACCTAAAATGGTAAAAACGAGAAGCTGGGTTGTTTTTATTATAGTGTGGCCATAGATACAACTTATATCTATACATCCCTGAATACTATAATGGATAAACACAGGTGAGGGGGACCAGGGTGTAGCTACGTACTGTGAAAGTTTGCCGATGTTTTGTTATTGTTCACAATCTTCTATGATTTCAAGCATAAGTGTACTGCAGCTGGGATCCTGAGCTGAGTTCTACTTGACTTATAAATCTCAGTAGCATTACAAGTTTTCTTCAACTCCATGGCCTGGTGCAGGTCAGATAATTGGAGCAGCATTTCCATTTTGAGTGTATTTTCTCGCATTAACTATGAAGTTTCTAGATTTGGTGCTACCCCAGAATAGAGAAAAGAGGACATGGACTTGGCTGGCTTCGGGAGCTCAATCTCTATTTGGGAACAGCTGTAATGAAGACTCTGTCTCGAGAAGGAGGTAAGGACTGTAATTCAGAAGCCATGCTTGAATTCATCCACCATGTTTATCCGGACAAGTTAGTTGTGGACCCAGTAGGAAAGTATACTGTCTGTTAAGTTGGGCATTTTCTTGTCACCAAATATTGTGGTACATAACATGATGATTTAATGTGTTCAGCCCTTCTCATGACATTTCACGCCACAGTTCCTCTCCTACAAACTAATCATGCTATTTTCTGTGCCTATTATGCTTTTGAGCAATTCCTACAGTACCTATGCTTTAAATTATGCCAATTGTGCTCGAGAAATTTGTGTAGACAAATAAAAAGTTGTTTATCATAGTTACAAACTGTATAGGTACATAACTAGTCAGCAGCAGTTGTATTGGAGTAGGAGTGATAACTTTATATTGTGATATTAAATGCATGTTGCAAGGCAGCAGAGTAAAATTGTACACTGTTTGAGCCCAAAAAGGAAGCTCTAGAGCATTACATACGAGTTCTTTGAGACTATCACAACACATTTGGCAATGGGATTTCTTTTTTCTTTTTCTTTTTTTCACAGCCATGGGAGACAAAGTGTATAGCTGAAAATTTTCCCTATAAGATCTGTTGTGGGGACGTTTGTGGTGAGCTCCTAGTAATTAAGCAAATCAGCTAGGTTATTCTCAGGATTAGATAACTCTTGTGTTACAGATGATGATACTCTCATAGTCACAACTCAGAGTGATGGTGCTTATTTCATCTTCAGAGGTACACTGTATAAAGTTTTTTATACAGCGTAGCATTTTATATGTAAACTCTAGCTCTGTACCAATATAATACAGCCTTTTTATGTGATGACCCTTACCAATTGTATTGTGCTGACCCTTATTTTACCACTATCAATACAGATGGGATTATTCTCCATCAATCTGTTGTGATTAGTCAACTGGCACCAGTTGGTCCTGTTCAGAACAGGTATAATACTAGTATTACGTCAAGTGTATCATTACTAGCTATAACATAATGTGGACACTAGTGAATTGTCCTTAACCTTATTCCAATAATTATGTATTCAGGCAAACACTTCATTGGTGGGGTTGATATAGAGAGCCTTCAGTGTAGCAATGGCATCGTCGTAGTCTAGTTCTCGCAGTGTTCGATATACTCAAAGATTCGTGGGCTAACGTAGTTTGTTAGCACTTGCAATTTGTTAAGCCCATCAGTAGGCAGGACTGAGACGAAGTTCTCGAAGGTGCGAATCCAGTGTAGCCACTCCTTGTTCACCATGCTCGAGTTGGGATCTGTGCCCAGTTTCTCTGGCCGCAGGAGTCGTTCCATATTTATGTCGATAAAATTGTAGTGTGCAGAAATCAGTAACTTCAAAACATAAGGCTTTTATCGACTTAGAAATAGTGGTAAGAGATGATACAAAATCAATACACGTGCACAAGGTAAGGGTTGACACAAATACAAAATCAAAAGAAATAATGTTCTACATCAGCAGCACATGCATACACCTATGGATATTATGTTATAGCGTGCCATTACTGTTAGCATGTGATAGCTGGCTTGTAAAATGCAGTAAATAGTACTCGGGTTCGCCTCGCACTATTACCCCTACATATTAATCCCAAATACCACAGCTAACCATGCTATCACATATACTAATATATTAAACTATATATCAAGTTTTATAGAGCATGATATCACTATAATTACACTCTCTTCTTCCATTATCTTGCAGGGTGATTTATACTTCACCTCTTCCTCCAACATGATCCACACCACATCCCTCAAGACACCAACATCAAGCTCCCAAAGAACATGGAGAGAATAACAGTGAAGCTGGAGATATGACATGCATCTATAGGATAGGTATGGAAAATATGACGGGCAGAAAGGACATGGATTTGGCTGGTTTCGGGAGCTCGATCTCTCTTGGGAACAGCAGTAATGAAGACTCTAGAAGTGAGGTCGTTTCGATAGCATCGTCCGAGGAGTGCAACTTGGAAGGGTCTACTCCCATGCTTGATTTCATCCACCTGGTTTTCAAAGATGATGTCTGGACGAGCTTTGAAGTGGAGGATTCACCAATTGCTTTCTCACCCAGTAGGAAAGCACTGTCTGTTATGTCGGGCATTTTCTCGTCACCAGATATTATGATACATAATGAGATTACCCCTGATAACGATGAGTTTAATGAGTTCAGCCCTTCCCATGACATTTCGCACCACAGTTCCTCTCCTACAAAACTCAGATGAGCTAGAAAAGTATTAACTAGTAGAAAATCTTTGGAATCTGGGTCTAGGTGGTTGAACCCTTACTTTGCATCTTCCAGTGAGAGGCTGGGGGTGGAGGCTTTGTTGAGCTATCACATGACCAATCACATGACTGAAAGTAGTAATAACAGAGGGCGGAGGTCTTAGGAGCACTTGAAAATGTGATATACACTTCAAATAACAGCAGATGACTTTTCTACCTCTACGAATTGCAGTACCATCTCAACAAGAGGTAGTCCCTCTCATTAATAAGCTCTCAATCTTTTTAATTTCATTCATGAATTGCACAATTATTATTGCTAATATTTACATCGTTGTTGCTTTATTGCAATCACAAGTAATAAAAATTACTGTACACTGAACATTGGAATCTGCACTATTCTTAGCCGTTATAATATTATAGCTACAATATTATTATATGAGTTATTTGAGACTGATCACTTTAAATTCTTTTCCATGAGTTCACACAAGAGTGCACTGTGGTTATGATCATGAGCCGAGTTCTCTTTGAGTTGCTTCCATCCATCAGACTTATAAATTTCAGTAGCATTACAACGAATGAACTCCATACAGGCTTTCTTTAACTCCGTGGCCTGATGCAGGTCAGAGTGTAAGAGCAGTTCAACGGCATTAACTACTGTCATCTCCATCTTGAGTGCATTCTCACACATTGCCATAAGACGTGGCAGTTCATACTTATTTGCTGCAATCAATAAATTTCTTGCCAATGTTTCCAGATTTGGAGTCACCCCAGAATAGAGAAAAGCCAACATATCAGAAACCACCAAAGGATCAATATCAGATATCTCCACAGAGTTTTTTCTTGTTTCAGTCATATCTACTTGGAACATTCTCTTGAAGACGGGAGACTGAGATGCAAGTATGGCTTTATGGGCCTTGAATTGCTTATCGCCACACTGTATAGTGATGTCAGTGAAGAGCTCTTCTTCATGCAGACTCCTCATTTGTTGACGTATATCATCAGGTGGTATAGCACATGCTTCGTGCTTGCTTTGAATGGGATCTGTGCACACCAGTGTTGCATCTACTTGGATGGTTAGAGAATCATCATACAGAAATTCGGTTAAATCAGATTTATTCAGCAAATCACTACCGGTAATAGAACGTTCAGTAGCATCAGCAAGGATTACTTTACGAGATGTTTTAGCAGTGTGCTTGACTCTATTTTCAGAATCCAAGATAGAGAATGTGCAATAGGGCATAACAATTCTTACTGATGTTGTATTGCTCACACTCCGAGACTTAGACGCCTTACTCAGAGACCTGGTCGTAATGGGTTGTGGTGGACCTTTTTTACATAAATATATCGAAAAAACTGTATATTGCCCTAAATCAGTTCTGTTCGACTCATACAAACGTAAATACCACGTAGTTTCTATAAATTTTGTGCAGTCCCGACCCAGGGGGACAGTGGACATGAAGGTAGGACTTTTGAGTCCTTCGTGACTTGAGCCAATTAAATTGCTACCGGTTGTATCTTCCAAGATTACTCGAGCATTATTGAGTACCCACCTGTATGAGAGCATGCCTTCAGGGAAGGTACTGTAACCAACGCTATCAGGACTTGTACAAAACGTGTGGCCACTAGTCTCGACCTCCTGCAAGTCCTTCTTTTGTGAAGAAATCGCCATTTGTATACTAGGGTAAAGCGGGGTAATTCCGGTCGCGGTGCAATTCCGGTCACGCGGAGAAAGAATGTCAGTATCTACAGAGTTTTTGCACCAAATCAATTTTTGTTCCTGCTACAGGTAGCTAGTTCACTTGACTACATTTGGGTAGAATGATTAGCATATACCTCGTTTCCTGTTGGCAGAGGAGCACTTGTTATTCTGTCACGTTTGACATGATCACGGTAGGCCTGTTAGTCAAAACTTCAGAATTTTGTATATAGCTACTGAGATAAGGTAAGCAGGCAGCTCATAACTGTGAGACTATTAACTACATTTATACTGAAAGTAACTACACTTTAGTTTGCAGCTAAAGATCAGACACAGAGGAAATATCGCCACTAGTTTACAGCTTACAGGACCAAGGGCGTATCGACCCGCCGAAGGCGGGGAGAGGGCATGCAACTCCCATACAGGCTGTATAGCCACCGAAATGCTGGAGGTTACTAAAAATAGATTGCGGTTTTGCGTCACGTTTCATCACATACTACTAGTATACCGCACGTGCGCCCACAAACAGCCGGCATGGCTGAGGCAAACTTTGAATTTAATAGACCAGGGATTGGGGGAAAAGATAGAAATGGATAACTGAAAGATAGAGCTTAACGAGCCTACTTCTGCTACAGCTGGAGAAGCAAACTTAGTCAGCAACTTCTGATGAACAGATTGAAGTAGGAATTCCTCTACAGTCGCTTGTACTTCTTCAACACATTCCTTGCGGAGTCCTGGTGACTCCATCTCGATCTGTAGGGCTGTACTATAGTACTTATAGAGCTAGCTAGCTAGTGTAGCTACGTCATGATAATGGTCAGCTGATTTCATGAGCTCACCACGCGTCATCGCATAGCGCGCTGAAATCTATTTTTAGTAACCTCCAGCATTTCGGTGGCTATACAGCCTGTACGGGAGTTACATGCCCTCTCCCCGCCTTCGGCGGGTCGATACGCCCTTGACAGGACCTAGTATCTAGACTATTCTCGAGCCAGACCCCTTACCGATTGTGTGTGAAAAAACATTTTGTAAGTATTAAGTTTTAACCTTTATCTGGAACTGCCAGAGAAGTAACCCTCAAGGTTCTGGGCAAGGAGGAGAGGAATTGACCATGCTATTACAGTATCCAGACATTATTATTGAATTCATCATCTTTTTCAATCTAAATCACTGCAAATGGTTGATAGAACTTAGTTACAACTGTCTCCAGGTCCATGTTGCATCTAAACAAACAAAAATAAATAAACAAAGGTAAATAGTGTAATTCTTTATAACTAAATTTTTTTTTAAATTTGTAACCAGGCCTTTTTGTGTCTGGGAAGAAGACTTTATAGTGCTAGCATTGTTATCGACAAGTTAGTTTAACTCTTAACTGCAGTAGCCACATGAGTAATTAAATACACTAATAATTAATGCCAAAAGTGGAGTAATAATAGGGGAGGGAATGACTCAGAGTCATTCCCTCCTGATAGGGCACAGTGACTCCTTAATTTATAAACATCTCACTCAATTGAGTGTCTTCAACGCATACAGTGGAACCTCTAATTGTGGACTCCCTGAAATGCAAAAACCTCTCTAATCAGGACACTTTTCGCTGGTCCCAAAGGTGTCCGCATTTAGAGGTTCCACTGTATGCCAAAGGGACATCCCCTCCTGTTGGCCATTAATCATTTAGGCCTAACTGGGAATCTTGAGTGATTTGGGAGCTATGGAGTCACTCTTGACTATGACACGCCAGTAGCTATATTTAAAGGCAATAAAGTTCAACAAGCATTGCCAGGGGTGTATCCACCACTCCGGTTGGTCTGGTTTTCACCGGACCACTTTTATTATCCAACCTACGAAACACTACACACCATTTTTGCAAAACTCACATTAGCATAACTTTACTGATCAAAAAAGTGGGCATGCCCATCCAAAAATTTCCATGCACAAACACACTGGACCACTCAAAATTCTGTGGATACACTACATTGTGCTTTAATTTCATGGCTATTCCAAGATTATTACTTCAATGCTTCAATACTTATAGGGCAAAAAAAAAAAATTCCAGTCACATTCCGAGTGAGAGATGTGTCGTTGTGCTATCTGTTCATTCCGAACGGGACGAGTTGAAATATGCACCAGGATTTCAGCTATGATCGTATGTTCCTACAGATTAGCAATAATCCTTTCTTAATCACAGCTATGTATAAATATTACTAGAACAATATGCAACATTTGACAGTGAGCGAGCAAGTAAAGTAGCGATCCAACTCATTAATTTTGTGCTTTAAGAGTCTCCTTTGGCTCAGCTAGGAGACAGTCATGTAAGTGGTGGCAGCTTACCACCTACTTTGAATGAATGCTGTAGGAAATAATCAAGGTCAATTACTTGGAGCATGCGCACTATGCCTATCATATGTAGCACTTTGGAGTGTGGACGTACCTAGTTATACAATTTTTGACCTGAGAGCCAGCTCGCTCGCTGTGCACACTCGCTAAATTATACACAATAAATTATTTGAATCGCATCATATCAAGCAATCCACAATAAGCACATGCATAAGTACATGCAGGCTCACCCCACAATGCACTGCATTTCTCTAGTAGCTATATATACATATTTCTGCAGTTTGGTTCAGTCCCAGCCTTAGCCAGCGGAACAGTTGCCCTGGGTTTATCGATACCGTCACATGCAGTTTTTACTGCACCCTTTGGAATTTTGGTGGCCACATCTTCACTTGCTACTTTAGTGGAGCTCCTCGCTGTGATTCTAAGAGTTCGTAACTTCCGTTGTCTGAATGCTAACTTTACAATATTCCATGTCATTGTGAGTATTGCATAGTGTGTAGTTATAGCAATGGCTCTTAAGATCTTGTGTACCATGCAGATGATAATTCTGGAATTCCTTCTTATGTTCTTGTACATGGCTGGTTGTGCTGTCTCTGCTGGATATGGAGGTTTTTTATTTGGATTTGGATCTAGACAACTCAGCCGTGCAATCATACTCTCTGTCAGTATGGTAAGTTGACTTGCTTGATAAGCTAACTGGTGGAGGGAGGGAAGAGTTAGACTCTGTCATAAGAGGGAGGTGAGAGGGAGGGAGGGAGGACTTGACACCTGCCATTGCAAGGGATTGACTAATCACAATATCTTTATTTAGTGCAATGAAATGGTGGCAACGAAGCTATTTTTAGCATTAAATTCTTGCTATTATTATTAGGGCTCGTGCTCTTCAAGGTAAATGCTCATAGGAGTTATCATGTGGCCATAAAAATTAAAGTTCAAGTCTATCCAGCTATAAATGTTGGCTTGTAGCTATCAAATTTCCTTCTCTTGTAGCCAATTTCCTAGCACATGATATCTTTCTCAAAAGAAACTTGACCTTCATTGTAGCACATAATCTCCTTGTGTTTCTCAAAAGAAACTTGAAGTGGATATGCAGTAGGAAACATGGAAACTCAATTGCCATGCCCTAGGCTTGTGTATCCTATGAATTTCCTTCTTATAAGTCTCAGGCTGGGATATGTGCACTCACTCTCCCACCATGTCTTACTTAGCTAGATTGCAAAAGTGGTAGCTATGACTAGATAGCTATACCAGCTGACATAGCTACTTATACCACTGAATGAAAACACTCTACGTGGCTATAATTCAGAAGTGAGTTAGCTATAATATATAGTGCAACAGGTGCATGTGTGTGCATACATAGAGGGCTTTTGTTTGCATGTGAATAGTGTCCACAATAATGGCTGCTCCTATTGTGATAGCTATAGCTACCTTGCCCCCCCCCCCCCCCCCCCCCCCCCCCCCCAAATTATCCACATTTGTATTAACTAATGTATATGTAATCATTCTAGGTATTCTGCTTCATATCTATATTCTTTTTTGGATTTCTGGCAGTGTGGGATATCTTGTTTCCAGCTTTGAATTGGAATGAGCCATTGCGGAATGAACCATCGGTCGAGGAGCATGAGATGAAAGCATAATTATTGACACATGGCTCTCAACATAACTATTATGGTAGCTATAACAATAGTGTATTTTCTTGTACGTACGTACCTGATTTTTTGGGGAAATTTCCTCAATGGCTATAGCCATAATCTTGCTGCTGCACATGAGCAAGCACATGCACTATTCAACTATCTTGATACTCAGAAAAGTGATTACTTTGGGAAAGAGTTGTGTAGCTATTATATGAAATTGAAGCAAGCTTGCTATCATATTAGCTAATTGGAATTAGAGGACTCCTTTTTCAGTTGAAGAAAACAAGACCTGGCAGCTCTATATACCTATACAAGATAAGGAGCAGGGCCCAAGAGATGTCTCTATATTCTCTCAATCAAATTGGATGTGTGATTTCTGTGAGCATTGGTATCATTGCACATGCAAGTCAGACTTTAACTAAAATGAAGCAGATGATTAGATGTAGCTAAACTGTAATCATTGACCCTCAGTGCACACACAGTGATGCATGTCTGTCTATCTGTTATATCCACCATACAGCCAGTAATGGCGAAGAGAATGCAGAAAGAAGGCCAGATTGTAGCTAGTTTTACAGCCTATGCTTCATACAATCCATTATACAATGTGCTACAATGCCTCCAGTTGATCAATGATCTCCTGCTCAGTATCTGAAATTTAATACACATATCAACTTCATCTGCATGCACATACACTTTATTCTGACAATTGCACCTTTAGAGGATTTATATCACTTTTAAATGAAAGACTTGGCTATACATGCTGGTGTCACAGTACACTGGCAAGGCTATGAAAATTTAAAGTAGAAATGTAGACATTATATTAACAGGTAGCCATGGAGTGATCTTGAGACCAAAAGCTTTGTAGCTGATCTGATAGCTAAGTGACTCCAACAGTTAAAAATTTTTTACTATTTAAAAATTAATGATCCAAAAAATTTTTCTTTCATTCACAACAACAACAACAACAACAACAACAACAACAACAACAACAACAACAACAACAAAAAGAAGCTCACACAAGCTACCAAAATTTATTTTAAGTAGACACCTATTCAGGGATAGTGCTGTGTGTCTCTGAAAGGCAAGCAGAGGCAGAGATCAAAACCAGTTGATCTCAAGCTCTCTGAAATTGTTTCTTTATCAGTAATAACAGAGGGGCGGAGGTCTTAGGAGCACTTGAAAACATGATATACACTTCATCAAACAACAGCGAAGATGACTTTTCTATCTCTACGAATTGCAGTACCATCTCAACTGGATTAATAAGCTCTCAATCTTTTAAACTTTCTATCATTAATTTTATTCATGGTAGCTACTACACTATTATAAAAAATTACCATTTTTGTTTCTTTAATATTACTGTACATTGAACATAGCTAATTAGAATCTGCACTAATAGTACACCTTGTCACTGTATATATTTTTACTAGTTATATAGCTATAGCCTCTGAGTCGGTTATAGCCTTTAAGTCATGACCTAAGTCATGACCTTCCATGAGTTCACACAAGAGTGTACTGTAGTTGTGATCATGAGCTGAGTTCTCCTTGAGTTGCTTCCATCCATCAGACTTGTAAATTTCAGTAGTGTTAGAACGAATGAACTCCATACAGGCTTTCTTCAACTCCGTGGCCTGATGCAGGTCAGAGTGTAAGAGCAGCTCAACAGCATTGGCTACTGTCATCTCCATTTTGAGTGCATTCTCACACATTGCCCCAAGACGTGGCAGTTCATACTTATTTGCTGCGATCAATAAATCTCTTGCCAATGTTTCCAGATTTGGAGCCATCCCAGAATAGAGAAAAGCCAACATATCAGAAACCACCAAAGGATCAATATCAGATATCTCCACAGAGTTTTTTCTTGCTTCAGTCATGTCTACAAGGAACATTCTCTTGAAGACGGGAGATTGAGATGCAAGTATATTCTTGTGGGCCTTGAATTGCTTATCTCCACACTGTATAATGATGTCAGTGAAGAGCTCTTCTTCATACAGACTCCTCATTTGTTGACGTATATCATCAGGTGGTATAGCACAAGCTTCATGTTTGCTTTCAATGGGATCTGTGAAATGCACAATTGTTGCAGCAACTTGGATGGTTAAAGAATCACCAGTAAAGAACTCATCTTTCACTATGAAGTTTGTCACACCATAATTAGTCATAGCAATATCAATCCTGTTTGATCTGCCAGGTGCGCTAGAACTATACTTGATTTCATTTGTCATGGAGTCCAAGATAGAGAAAACACAATCAGATATCCAAATATTTGGTGCAGCTATTTTTTTCCTTCCAGAAGCTTCAGAAGCTTCATAATCATTGCAAGTGCATGCATCTTGACATAAGAATATCGAATACGTGCCTTGTGTAGATTTCTTCACAGTTAAATACCACTCTGTAACTTTATGTATTTTAGTTGTTGCTGATTTAATATCAAAGGAGATATTGAAGACAGGACTCTTCAATCCTTGGCCGATATCTTCTAGCAGTACTCGAGCATTGTTAAGCACCCACTTGTAGTTCAACACACTCTCAGGGAATGTTGTATAAGCAACAATCTCAGGAATAGTTTCTGCACAAGTGGCTGTGTGATCAGTCTCAGTTGCCCGCCGTATCCCTTTCTTGGCCGATTTCTTATACTTCAAAGACCTTCTCACTGCCATAATGGAACATTGGGCCTGGGCGAGGTCGAGGGGCGCCGGAAAATTATTTTTATGGATCATTGACCTTTGAACCAAGTTGTGCGCATGCCCATGGCAAAATGTTTTCATAAATAAATAGGTGCTAAATAAGACAGGAAACGAATGAATGAACCTAGCTAGACCAATAAACAGGAACTGACAGGAGAGAAACTGAAATTATGTTGGAAGGCCGAGCAATGTGGAACTACATGGCTTGGCCCCTCAAATGAATAGTCCACTGCATGCAGGGGTTATTTATAATTATTATGTGGTGTCCATTACTAGTATGTCTGTTTTTCAAACATTTTCAAAGGCTCGCTTTTAAAGTCTACCGGAGCAGAAGGCTTCAAATTTCAGCACTGCAGCCTAATTGGCATATCTCATCATAATTATCTCACAGTGACTACAGGCTAATTGGGTAGCTATAAACTTTTGTCCTTCTCATTGCCTCAAGATGTGGCAGTTGATACTTATTTGCTACCATTAACAAATCCCTCATCAAAGTGTCTAGATTTGGAGCCACCCCAGAATAGAGAAAAGATAGGATTAATGTCAGACATCTTCACAGAGTTTTTTCTTGTTTCAGAAATAATTGTGATATTGAACAAAAAAAATGGTGACAATGTAAATATTAGCAATGCAATACTGCAGTACATGAATTAATAAGATGGAAGTTAAAAAGATTGAGAGGATATCTAGCTGATCACAGCACGCTGTCATGCTAGTTGGCTATAGCCTTTAAGTCAGTCACTGGTGTAGATAAAAATATTGGGGTGCTTGCACACTGGAAAATATTTGCCCTTTTCACTCGTTTTTTTATTTTTATTTTTATTTATTTATTTATTTTTTAGCTATGTAATCTACTTATCCATCTTTTAAATTCTGGGGGTGCTTGAGCACCCTTAAGCACCCCCTTGTCTACACCCTTGTGATCTTCCATGAGTTCACACAAGAGTGCACTGTGGTTCTCCTTGAGTTGCTTCCATCCATCAGTCTTGTAAATTTCAGTAGCATTAGAATGAATGAACTCCATGCTGGCTTTCTTCAACTTCATGGCCTGATGCAGGTCAGAGTGTAAGAGCAGCTCAACAGCATTGGCTACTGTCATCTCCATCTTGAGTGCATTCTCACACATTGCCATAAGACGTGGCAGTTCATACTTATTCGAAACCATTAACAAATCTCTTGCCAAAGTTTCTAGATTAGGAGCCACCCCAGAATAGAGAAAAGCCAACATATCAGAAACCACCAAAGGATCAATATCAGATATCTCCATGGAATTTTTTCTTGTTTCGGTCATGTCTACTTGGAACATTCTCTTGAAAACGGAAGACTGAGATGCAAGTACAACTTTGTGGGCCTTGAATTGCTTATCGCCACACTGTATAGTGATGTCAGTGAAGAGCTCTTCTTCATACAGACTCCTCATTTGTTGACGTATGTCATCAGGTGGTGTAGCACATGCTTCATGTGTAGTTTCAGTGGGTTGTGTTAAACACACCAGTGTTGCAGTTACTTGGATGGTTAGAGAATCATTATAGAGGAACTCAGTTAAATTATCTTTTGCCAGGAAGTCGTCCACACTAAGATCATTTTTTTTATCCATATAATAACCAACAGAAAATACCTTACTAGCCATTTCAGCAGTGTGCTTGACTTCGTTTTTAGAATCCAAGATTGAGAATGTGCAATCGGGCATCAAAATTCTTGACCACACAGTTGCAGTATTGGTGGATGGAACATTCAGACATAAATGAATTGAAAACCAGCTCCTTGACTCTAATTCTGACTCATGCAAACGTAAGTACCATGTGGTTCGTAGGTCCTGACTGGGGACAGTGACACTGAAGGTAGGACTTGTGAGTCCTTGGTACCCGATTGTCCGTACTGCGTCGAGATTGTTCATTACTATTCCAGCGTTGTTGATTACCCACTTGTATGACAGGATTCTTTCAGGGAAGGTGGTGTAGCCAACGGACGTGTGGCCACTAGTTTCGATCTCCTGCAACTTCCTTTTCTTCCTTGAACTCGCCATTTTTGGATATATGTTTAGCAGGGAAGGGAAGACCCCTTGCAGTAGGCGTGGCACGGGCAGGGCTTATCATCTAGCAAAGAGCCAGCAAGAACAGAACAAAGCAGGGGTGTATCCATCACTCTGGTTGGTCCGGTTTTCACCGGACCACTTTTATTATCCAAGCACAAGAATCATGATCACGCTAGCATAGCTTTACCAATGGGTGAAGGATAAAGTGGGCATGGCGATTCAACACACAGGCACACCGGGCCACTCAAAATTCCCCTGCAAAGTCATAAGTAGCCGAAAGAGAGCCAAGCTATAGTTATGACCACCATAAAAGCTTGCTCACTTAAACAACAACAAAAACTATGCATAACATTAACAACAACAACAACAAAAACTATGCATAACATTAACAACAACAACAACAAAAACTATAATGTGTCCAGTATAATCATTTATAGCTAGCTACATGTACCTGAAAAAATAAATCAGTGATAACCAAAAAGTTTAATACTTACATGCCAAGGCATCCAATCTTTTACATCCTTGAAATAAGTAAACCTATCACAGGTGAGGGGGACCAGGGTGTAGCTACTGTAAAGTTTGATGTTGTTCACTGCAATCTTCTATGATTTCAAACATGAGTGTACTGCAGCTGTGATCATGAGCTGAGTTCTTCTTGAGTTGTTTCCATCCGTCAGACTTGTAAATTTCAGTAGCATTACGATGAATGAACTCCAAGCAAGTTTTCTTCAACTCCATGGCCTGATGCAAGTCGGGTAATTGGAGCAGCTCTACTGCATTGGCTACTGTCATCTCCATCTTGAGTGTATTTTCACACATTGCCATAAGACGTGGCAGTTCGTACTTATTTGCTACCATTAACAAATCTCTTGCCAAAGTTTCCAGATTTGGTGCTATCCCAGAATAGAGAAATGATATCAAATTGGATGCCACCAAAGGATCGATGTCAGATATCTCCACTGAGTTTTTTCTTCTTTTAGTCATATCTGTTTGGAACAATTTCTTGAAGACAGGAGACTGAAATGCAAGTATATTCTTGTGGGCCTTGAATTGCTTATCTCCACACTGTATAGTGATGTCAGTGAAGAGCTCTTCTTCATAGAGACTCCTCATTTGTTGACGTATATCATCAGATGGTATAGCACATGCTTCATGTGTAGTTTCAGTCAGTTTTGTTAAACACACCAGTGTTGCAGCTACTTGGATGGTTAGAGAATCATCACAGAGGAATTCGGTTAAATTATCTTTTGCCAGAAAGTTGCTCACACTAAGATCAGTCGTACTAGAAGGATCGAAAGTAATTACCTTGCCAGTCATTTTAATAGTGTGCTTGACTTCATTTTTAGAATTCAAGATTGAAAATGTGCAATTAGACATAAAAATTCTTTGTGCAGGTGCAGTAGCAGTAGTACCAGTGAATCTAAAATGTATTTGTGGTGGTGGTGGTGGTGGTACCACTGGTGGAGTTTTCTGACATAAATAAATTGAAAACCAGCTCTTTGACTCAAACTCTGACTCATTCAAACGTAAGTACCACGTGTTCCGACTGAAGGGGACACAGAAGGTAGGACTTGTGAGTCCTTGATTGTGTAATGTGTCCAGAGAATTGTTCATGACTATTCCAGCGTTGTTGATTACCCACTTGTATGACAGGATTCTTTCAGGGAAGCCAACGGTATTAGGAGATGTATGGCCATTAGCTTCGATCTCGTGCAACCTTCTTTTCTTACTTGGACTTGCCATTTTGGTAGCCCCCCGGTCCCGGATCCCGTAGGCGGGCCCTTCCCCCGCGATCGAATAATATGCGCATGCATGCACTGGGCATGGACTATGGCCTAGTGTGTTGATGGCCTGGTGAGAGTGATTACCTACCCGCCCATTGTGTGAGGAGGATTAGTCTCACGAGACTGATTTTGACTCAACTCTGTTCAATTACCTATGCTCTTTAGCTAGCTGAACTAAGGCTACTATATACCCACTGGGCTTTTACAATGAACTTTGACCCTTTACCATATTCTGGTAAAGGGTCTTGGCCTGCCCTCAAATGAAAGTGTATTGGAAACTAAATTTTGTACCAGGTGTATAATAACTATTACCAGGTTTATTAAGGTATGTCGAAGTGCCAGGCAAGGTACGCACAAGGCCGGCAAACCATGTGCCTTTACTTCCGGGAATTAGTTTAAGACTGGGCAAAACAGGTCAATAGTGAAAATAGTACAGTCATGTATTTTACTGCATTGAATATGGTTCATACAAGATGACCTTTAACACTGTCACTGTCTTCCTTTAAGTCCACATCTTGGAGCTTGTGTCGTCCTTCACCCGCATCTCCATAATCATTCCCATTGCTCTCGATCACACCCGATCTTGTACTGGGTAGAGATCCTTGCTCTGTGCCAAGATAATCCTCCAGATCTTTCTCCTCCAGCTCAGTGTGGCTCATCGTTTCAAAACCGAATGGTCGCTGTTTCCCTCTTCTTCGTATGTAGCCAAAGATGACCAAAGCAGCTATGATGATCACGACTCCAACTAAAATAATCACTATTGGGACAGCAGTAGCCACTGCTATGGTGGTCGACTTGCTTGTTGTACCTGGAAGTAGATAAGTGGTCACCCATTTATTATTGGAACCTCAAATAAACTTAAAGGATGAAAGATGACAAACTTCTCAAGAAAAGAGAATCTATGTCTATACAAAATAACCTCCAAAAGAGGACAACCTCTCTACGAAGGACAAAAGGTTGGGGTCTCATTTCCATTATTCATTCATTACCTTGCTCTTGTCCAACTGGTATTTCTGAGTAAGAAATGAGGACATCCTTTCTAGGAGCCCCACTCAGAGCAAACACTTCAAGATTCAACTGGAAATCAAAGCATAATAACATAATCAGAGCTGGCTATTGCTCAGTTTCTGCTCTTGTAGCCCAATGCCTTGTTTCACTAGTCCCATTAAAAGTTTATTATATCTGCATAATTAATGACTCCAGATTCATTTTTGATGGACATTACTGCTTGGTAGTATCGTGGAGCCCGCCTCTTTCACTATGGAAAGAGCCATGTAAATGCAGGTTGGGAGAGTGTTAACAGTAGTGGATCCAGGATTTTTTGAAGGGGGAGGCACAAGGCAATTGTACATGTAGGTATGTAGTTAGCAGCAGTCAAAGCATGCAGTAAGGTGTGCTCAGTGTAAGAAGTTTGGCACTGCACCACTGCCCCTCTTTAATAAGTGGCCATACCCATAAAGAAAGTGTGTGTGTGTGTGTGTGTGGGGGGGGGAGTCTGGTCATAGTCAGGGGGTGGACTCCACAAGATTCCAATTACAATATACTAACATGCTTGACTGTTAGTCTTACTTGTAGACCAACTGTAGCTGCTTTGGAGTTGTAGCTCTGGGTCAGAGTCAAGTTGCTATTTTCAGGCTTTGGTAAGGTGACCCGAACATTTTCTGATGACCCTTTACCGAGCAGTCTGCCCCCAGAATCCCGGACTTCCAAGGAGAGTTGAGTTTGCTGTGGCTTTGAGAGTGAGATCGTAACGTTATACGTAGTATCCAGGATTTCCAGCTGACATCGTATCCCAACGTTGCAGGAATTTTGGAAACTGCAGGCGAATGGTTCTCTGAGGTGTGACCGAACTAAGTCGTAAAAGGCCAAACACGTCTTGGTGGCAGTAGGCCCAGGGTTGGTGGGAGTTATGGGTGTGGTCTGGGTGGGTGGGGGTGCTGAGGGAAGGGGTTGACTGTTGTTGCCACACCTGGATTTGTCCAGAATGATAACGTGACGTGGAATGATCTCCACTGGGCCGATAAATGGTACTAGCACTGTAGCCTGGAATGGAATATTAAAAAAATTGACTACAGTCCTAAGACTACCATCTTTAAATTAACAGGGAATTAATTTCTCAAACACAATGTTTTTGATGAAACTGTCACCCAACCTTCTGTCACATGTTCTAGAATATCTCTGCACTAAAATTAATCTTTACTCCAAAATCTCAAAACATCAGCAGAAAGCTGATTACCATGAGGCTAATATAATGGGGCTTCACTAGAATAACAGGCTAAATAACAGAGTAAGTGGCTGTTATAGCTACTCCCTTGCCTGCACATGGGTGCTCGCATCTTGGCTTGGCACCAAAATTGATATTCTGAGCGAGTTTTTTTTTTTTTCAATTTTAAAAGTATCCTTTTGGGGGATCAGCAAGAAAAATTAATGCTACAAACTGAGCTACTATGAAAAGAATAATGGTTCTGCTGTGGGAGGACTGCAGAATAGCATTTTAGCCCACTCTATGAGCTGTTTTTTTTTTTTTTTTAATTTGAAATTTGGTTAAGAATTATAAAGGTATGAAATGCAGATAGACAGACCTTAATAAAATTATCCAGCTAACTAATGCTATGGACCAACTCAGCAACTGGAAACAAGCTCACATGCACACATCAATTCAATGAGCTGAGCTGGAAATCCTTATTGCGCAATCCTCATTTGTTTTGAGAATTGGTGATACTCTCCATAATATCGAATGGACATAAAAGAGTTCCTAATTTTTTTGCATCTCAAGGCATTGAAATGTACAATTAAATAAACACTTACGCCAATCAACAAAGAATAATCCCTAGCAATGATGGTTCCATTCACTTGGAGAGATATACCTCTAATTACGATAGTCCTCAAACCACTCTGAGTAAATCTCGTGGTGTGAAGAACAGCAAAACTCCCATCCTCCACCCTAAGGTCAATGGCATTTTCACATGGCAAAACCACAATCTCAACATAGAAAGTGGACCCCACTATCCTCAACTGGCACCGAATGCCATCACAGTTCTCGTTCGTGTTGCAGAATGGCTCGTACACATTGCGTCCGGAGACTAAGGCCAGTTCTTTCAGAGATGAGCACATGCAGCTGCTGGCGTTGAGAGGGACAGTGACTCGGGGGACTATGGGTCGCAGCTGCTGCTGGGATTGGGTGGAGTTAGTGATATAAGCCTATGGAGGATAAAGAAGAAAACATACACAAAATCACATGGTTATAGTGCATACATATTATATGGACATTAAAAATTGGTATGCGTATTGTGGAACAAAATATGATGCAACCAAATAATAGGCTAATTAGTGTAGCTTTACAAAGTTCAAAGGGCAATTACATAATCATTACATAATTAGTTACATTAAGATGAGATGTACATAATATCATGAACTACGTGGAATCTCTGAATAATGGACATAATTTTTGGGGACCCAGCCTTTTGTCCCTTATAGCTAGAGAGGTTGTCCTCTTCTGAAGGTTATTTTGTATAGAAAGGTGGTATACTTTTAGATTGAAGTGTCCTCACTAGAGAAGTGTCTAAATGTTCATCTTTATTTCAGTAGGACACAGGTCTGGACGCTAGGTGTCCTGCTTAGAGAGGTGTCCTAATGCACATCTTTATTTCAGTGGGACACAGGTATGGAAGCTAGGTGTCCTGCTTAGAGAGGTGTTCTAATGCACATCTGAAGATGTCCTCCTTTGTTGAGAGGTTTGTCCTCTTTTGGAGTGTCCTCTATCATCAGAGGTTCCTCTATTATATATGACACACTTACTCTAAATAAGAGGTCAGTGATGTTCCTTGACATTTCTACTGAGAGATACTCACTACCACCGAGGAAAATCGCTTTGCTCTGCGAAAGGGGATGAACAGAAGTGCCCCCGTGATTAACAGTGACGTTGACCATGACAGGGTCTGTACATTTATCCACCACAAAGACGACATCATTTTCAGTGACGCTGGTGGCGTCCAGGTCACAGTTTAACCCAGTGCAGTCGCCGTTAGCCAAGCATCGTGTGGTAGGATCAGACACTGCTCTGACAAGTGACTGACACTGCTCTGCTGCCAGTGGGATCCGTGAGAACGGTAACAGAGTGTCCAGGATTGATCGGTTGTTGTACACCACATGGAGGTCAATCTGAATAGAAAAGTAAATTAGTTGACAGGTAACTTGGGAAGAAGCTGCAATGTCTATCCTCACTGAAGGGTTTTAGCAGGGGAGACTAGCTAGATAGGTAACTATCAATATAGCGTGAAAAGCATCCCTCGATTTTGTGTATTAAAGATTTTCTGCAGGTAATAATTATAGAGATGGAATATATATCTACAGTGAGGAGTGAACTTTTTTCTTTCTTTCACAAAACCATAATATCCTCCATGAAAATTCCCACCCACTATGCTTCAGAGAGCTTACCTGGATCCCCCGCACAAGACTGGCTATCCTTGTCTGATAGAAGACCACATAGGAGTCAGAGGGAACTGGAAGACTCGTATTCACAGTAGCCGAGTTACTCCGTACCAATCTCATCCCACTTCTGTCCATCATCTTAAAGACAAATCTCTGGACAGCATCAACATACTGAACTGTTATGGTATAGCTGGTGGCAGTGATGGAGAGAACGCAGCTGATTCCTCCTTCACAAGAATCCAGGAATCTACAGGTGAATGGATCCCTGTATTGTCCGGCTATGGCTCTGTGGAATCCCAAGCATGTCGGAGAAGAGCCGTTTTCTGGAACGGGGAGGGGAGTTGGAGCAGGGGGTGGGGCTATGGTGGTGAAGTTGGGCCGGTCACAGCGGGTGCGGTCTAGGATGATGGTGTGGAAGGGAAAAATCTGCACTCTGCCGAAAAGAGGGTCGATAACAGCTGCCTATTAGTGGAAAGAGAAGTTACTTATAAATGGAATCTGTTTAATCCACGTCACAATCTATCCAATCCAATGTGTCAGACACACTTAGGACCCAGCCTTTTGTCCTTTGTAGAGAGGTTGTCCTCTTTTGGAAGTTATCTTGTATAGAGTGTATGCTTGTCGTCTATTAATAAGAGGTTTAGTTTCTTTCATAATGTCCTTCATTGGAAGTTCCACTCTAAGACTCGTAATTTAATAGCCTATCATTCTGAATGCTACCAAAGATTTTAAAAACAAACAAACAAACAAACAAACAAACAAACAAACAAACAAACAAATAAGACTCACTGACACATCCATGGAATAATCACGAGGAATAATAACAGCATCCACTGTAAGTGGAAGGCTCCGAATGACTATTGGTTTCCGCCCGGTCTCATTGAAAATGGTAGTGTAGAGGGGGCGTGTCTGACTGTCTTCCACTACAAGCTCGATAGCCTTATCACAAGGGAGGATCACATTCTCAATGTAGTAGACTTCACCGAATATGTTCACGCTACATCGGACTCCGTTGCAGTTCTGATTGGTGGAACATTCCGGGATGAAGAAGGTGTGGCCAGTGTTGTCTGCAAGGGTGTCTAGGGATTGGCACATGCACTTGCTGACGTTGAGACGGATGAGGAGCTGGGGTACCACAGGGATCGAGGAGGAGTCACTCGAGTTGACAATACTGACCTGCCAATATGATGATTCAGCTTTGTATTAGGTTATCTTAGGTTTGGAGAACAATTTTTCTTATGGCTTACTGGATTGTATAGGATATGAAAAGGATCAGGTTCTAGTTGTAAGTCACTACCTAAAATCATAATTCTCATTCTTTACTGTCAACCATCCTGAAATCTACAGCAGCTGAACTCCTTCAAACACAACTCTTTTTAGCTAGGAGCCCATTTAAAAAATAGCTACGGCTTTCTCTATGAAAATTTCACTGACCCTGTAATGATGTATGGGGTAATATAGCATCTCATTAGGGCTAGGGCTAGGGGCTAGGGCTAGGGGTTAGGGCTAGGGCTAGGGTTAGGGCTAGGGCTAGGGGGGTTAGGGCTAGGGGTTAGGGCTAGGGGGGTTAGGGCTAGGGGCTAGGGTTAGGGGTTAGGGCTAGAGGCTAGGGTTAGGGGTTAGGGCTAGGGGTTAGGGCTAGGGCTAGAGGCTAGGGCTAGAAAAATTATTAGGTATGGATGGATGGATGGACACAAAGGAGCAATTGACTTGCTCTCACATGAGTAGATGTTGCATTGACACTAATGGACTAATGGTGTCCTCACATGGGAAGACTTAAGTTAAGTATCCCAACATGTAAGTGGACCAAGGTGGTATCTTGAACATGTGTCCACTGATATGGGAAGACTTAAGCTGATGATATGGGAAGACTTAAGTATCCTGATAATAGGTTAAGTATCCCAATATATGGATCAAGGTGTCCAGAGATAGTATCCTGATATGGGAAGACTTAAGTATCCTGATAATAGGTTAAGAATCCCAATTATGGATCAAGGTGTCCAGAGATAGTATCCTGTGGGAAGACTTAAGTATCCTGATAATAGGTTAAGTATCCCAACATGTGGATCAAGGTGTCCAGAGATAGTATCCTAATATGGGAAGACTTAAGTATGTTAAGTATCCAAAGATATGCATGGGACTGAGATATCCAGAGATGATATCCTGACATGGGAGACAGTATCCTGAATTTCCACTGGATTATGCTGACAAAAGAACTGGCTCCAGCTAGGCTGGAATTGTTTAGAGGTCACAAAACCATTATGATAACAATAATAACAAGTGTGGAAAAAGTGCCCAAGCTTGCCAACTAAATTAAATGCTTTACTTGGAAACGGAGGTGTGTTGCATTTCTAGACATCTCCACTGCCAATTCTCTGCCTCCCCCCAGGGAGATACTCCCACTTCTATTGAACCGTTGTAGTGGCAGCGTGCTCACGCTCAGATTGACATAGACTGGACCTGCACATTCCTCTACTGAGAAGGTGAGGGCTGTCAGAGGTCGCACGGCGTCTGGGAGCTGGCAGGTCAAACTGGAGCAGTTGTTGACACCGCAGGAAGTGGCTGCCACAGTCAATCCCGGACAAGAGTTTTGCTGGGACACCACATCTATGCGAGTAGCAGTATAACATTAGTCTCATTATGGATATTATTGCACCACACCCAAGCATGTGTATGCATCAGAATCAGATCAGCACAGTATAGCAATAACAATGTACTAATCTGTGTTGTAAACCATTACAATGAGGATCAGTAGACCATACAACTTAACAGATAGACTACCGCAGTATTAGAGTGAAAAGGTAATACGTAAACACTGTGTCTGTGGGTGGTTGTAACTTGTTAATTAGGAACTTGATTAGTTCTTGTTTGTTATGAGCCAGGAATAATGCATGGACCATGCAAGCCTTTAGACATGTCACCTGTGAATTTATAGCTAGCCACTGACAGTATGTCCTGAAACTGTAAATTAAACATGGAGTATTCCAAACAAAATTAAACATTGATTAGGAGAGTATTCGGCAAACACAAAAAGGTTGCCACATGGACCCCCAGGGCAAACTTCATCAAATTGAACAGGAAATCATGGGACTGTCCCAGTGTTATGTTCTGAAGCAGTGGGTAAACATGATTGTTGATTAAGCCGTTTAATAGTTTTTGGGACAAGAAAAAAACACATCACGCGTTCTATAACGGCCAAAGTCTACTAGTGAGGAAGTGGTCCACTGTAACACTGGACTAGCAATTGGATTGTAAAAATTAATGTTAATGCTAAAGAATGCACTCGTCTATCTATCCTGTGGCTAATGCCCTAATCAATGTTTAATTTTCTATGATTCGTGAAACCTGAGCATTCTTCCTCTCTCTCTCTCCCATCCATTGCCTTGGAAACAAGGCTAGAGTCAATCACTAGCATCTGCACTGGTGCACAGAGTTGTGGTAAAATTAAGGACACTGTTAAAATGGGCATTAGCATTGTTAATTGGAGAGTATTCCAAACACGAAAAGGTTGCCACATGGACCCCCAGGGCAAACTTCATCAAATTGAACAGGAAATCATGGGATTGTCCCATTGTTATGTTATGAATAAACATGATTGTTGATTAAGCAGTTAGATAAGAAATTATAAAAACACATGCATCGTGTTTTAGTTTACTAGTGAGGAAGTGGTCAACCTTTAAAAATTCTGTCTTTGAGGTTTTATTATAACACTGAGCAAGCCCAAGTATTGAATGCACTCATCTATCCTGTGTGGCTAATGCCCATTTTAACAATGGACTGTCAATTTTTCAAAGTGACAGACTTAACCACCTTGACACCTTTCTCTCTGTCTACTCTTGATACTGTGCATCGGTGCAGCCAGATGCACATTTTATAATAATAGTGATTCACTCTAGCCTTGTTGCCAGGGCTGTGGATGGGAGAGAGAGGAAGAATGCTCAGGTTTCACGAATCATAGATCACTTACCACAGGTATAAGGCCTGGGGGATGCCCCAGAGCGCTAGCTAGCCAGCTTTGTGTACCAGCTGGCTACTAGCTAGTATAAACTGGATAGCTACCATGGTTACTTGCCAGCTAGCTAAGCTTAAACTAAACAACTTACTTTGTAACACGGTGGCTATTACAAGCAGAACTTGCAGAAAAGAAAGCTTCATCTTTAGCTAGCTAGAGAGCCTACCTCTGCAACAATCGCGCGCTAGCTTCCTAGGCAAGTGTATGTACATCCAACTCGGCCACGCCCCAGACGACAAGATAAAAAAACATGATTGTAATCTACGTGCATAGCTAAAACTCATTAGTAAAATTACATGATATAAAAAAAGTTCTCCTAGCTTGAGTCAAGATCCAATGTCTGTAGAATGGAATCTCAGCTCACACTGATCATATTGACTTGAAAATATCCAGCTGCAACCTGATGGGTGCATGTGTACATGTACAGACATAAAGCATTACATTACTGCTATATAATAGACTAGTGCAGTAGCTACTGAGACCTATGAGCTGGTAGCTAAGTGGGACTGCAGTTTGATTGAAGCTTAGATAATTAGACTGCGTACACAGGATTGGAAACAGCTCACGTGCGCCCATTATGCTAATACAAATCGTCGCGGACGATCCGTGTTGCTATGCGCGAAGGAAAATTGGAAATTTATTCCTTGTTTCTCGAGTATACTTTTCATGAAAGGAGAATAAACTGGTGAGTTTTAGCATCAAATAAAGGGCTACTTTACAGAGTATGTTCCAGGGATGTGAAATGTGTTTCTTAAGTATAGTTAGTTTGCTCATAAAATAGTTTTCCATGAAGATTTTTATCACCCTAGCAACGGATAAAGTTTTTTTCTTCTTTCATTGCAAAGGCATAATTCCTGTGTCCTTTTAATGAAGTTTATGTTATTGAGTGATGCTTGCCATACGGAATGGTGTGCATAATATATGTTTTTGTCCTGAATCTTTGATGCTTTCTGGCTTTTTCTGTGTTTGGAGGTGTATATTTTTGCTTTCTTTCACACAAAAGGCACTGTTGCATGAGCAATGAAATTTTGCTGACTGATAAAGTTAGTGCTGCAGTTTGGAATAGCATCAATCCCATAAGCTGCAGTGACCAAAATTATAGCTAATGTACATGCTAACTTATCCACATTGATTTATTAGTTACAGGAGGAAAAAAAGCAAACTGTGTGTCAAAAAACATGGAAGTAAGAACATTCTCAAAGTGCCATTATCTTCAAGTCCTGCTTCTAGTATCAGTGATCTTTCAATCACCCTGGACAGACTTCCATCTAAATGGGTCAGATTGAAAGAGCCCAACCTCACCTTGGTGAAACTCTCAAAATGCCCAAATTCCACAGCAGTTTGTTCACTCTTTAGTGTTACCATATCATCAAAATTAAGCTAGTATATCAGCAGTAGAAACTTTATAATTATAAAATTATAATACCTACATAATAATTAATTTTATGATAATCTATTGAGGGTCTTAGTAGTCTTCCTTATGCCCTTGGTTTTCTGGGTCAATTTCTTAGCTACTTGCCATTTTGAGCTAGCAAAAGCAAAGCCTCGTGTGGTGATCCAAAGGTCCACTATCATTTCAATCACCTTGCTCTCCTCTTCATCCCAATCCTCAGAAATTTCAGACTATTTTTGTACATTCCTTCTTTAATACTTTTCTTAATGTTATGAATGGGCTTTATCAAATGATTCTGAACTTCTTTCTCCATCTCCACTATGAAACTATACATGGAGTTTGAAATGTGGAGTAATCTCCTATCGACCAAGTCTATATCCAATCCTCTGATTCTTCATCATCATCATAGTAACAAATCATCAATATAACATATCAAATTTTCTTTCAAGGGTGAGAGGAACTTTTTAATCTCTTGTGCAGAGCCCTTGGGATGTACCCTGCTGCATACCGCAATGCATTACTCTCTTCGTAAGTCATAATCATGCTGGGAGGCGGAGCTGAGGTCACTTGAAATAGGGCAGTTATTAGGAATTACTCGTTCAAATAGCTAACACATCTGTAATTTTCTAGTACAGGAGGGGTGATTGCTATACCAGCTTGACAAAAAAAAGTCTTTTCAGATTTTCTGAAACTCTGTGGTGGTTCTAATTTTATGGTACTGCCCCCACATAATTCATTGTGTTTTCTCTAAGGGATGAGGGTCAAGTAATTTTATTAGAAGCAATTCAACATTTCATAGCTTGAAGGATTTGTGCACCACTCAAGAGCTGCAGTAGCAATTTCTCGAACAATTGTGTGGATGAGAGAACATCTTAGTCTTCACAATTTGTTGCAAAACTTGGCACTAGGATCTATAGTTAAAGCAATTAAGCTCAATGAAGTGGTCATGTAAGCTTCAGTTAATAGCTAGCTAGCTAGGTCTCTAGCACTGTAAATTAGCAGTAGCCAGCTAGCTGATAGAGCTAGCTAGATCATAGCTAGGTCTCTTAGCACTGGCTAGCCAATAACAACACAATTTTACCTTGTAAATCAGGTTTTCTCCAGCTATACAAGCACTAACAAGCCACACACTTAGAGAAACAAACCACACACTGTAAACAGCTGCAATAATTTGGCGCAACGCGCATGGTCCGCGCGCGAATAATTGTTTCCAATCCTGTGTACGTAGTCTAATTATCTAAGATTGAAGCCTCTGTGACTGTACAGATGCATACACAGCAGTGTGTGATACTGCTGATGATGTGTTTTACATAATTTCATCCATACTAAGCATGACTGCCCTCTGTGATTTGTAATGATATCCCATTGCTAGTTGATGACAGGAGACAATCGACCAGGCCATATTAGCCTGCTATGGATGCTTAAACTAGCTATTTATTGTGACTCAGTGAATCATTTTATTTCGTGGCCATTAATCTATCATGCATCACACGATTGCCATTCAAAAGCAAATTCAGATTGAGTTTGAGTAGAAAAGGGCAGGTGCTGCTAATTTTTTTTTTTTTTTGGCACACTGATAAAAAGTATATCTTGGACTTGTATAATGTACTGTACTGTTCCAATTTTATCTTTATAGCCCTAATTGATGCTATGCAGATTTCAACGCTTGCATAACTAGCTATGATTGTAGTGTGTACCTTGGAAATACATAACATCACTTCAGTTTCCACAAAGTAAGAAAGAGTCATTTGCCGTTCAATTTCGCTGAGCTTCTTGAATTCAGTCGGTGCCTTGTGCAGGAGACATTCTGCTGCAGTGGAGGTGAATTCCACCTCCAGGCTTCCTGTAGTATCCATGAAAACTGCCCCTAGAGTATACCCTGGGGGGAAAACAGCTAATCACTTTCAGACTGGTATACATTATGCATACTTATGACTCCGTTGTTTGTATCTTCTTTATCTCGGTCAGTATCCATTTGATAATGGTGGGGAGGTGACCACACCTTCCAGCCACACCCATTCAAGACTTTCCATTCCTTGAGTCTGGCAATAGTGGTGAAATGGTCACTGTCCGTGCTTAGACTTCCAAGGCTCAAATGAGAACATAAACTTGGTGATAGAAGCCAGCCTTGGAGACTGCTAGCTGTGTTAATCACAAAGAGAGCAGTATAATTCAGAACTGACAGTATTATTAAGCTAAATTAATTTTTAAAAAGTGGACCTCTAGTAGTTTACCATTGATGAGAGTGGCCCCAGATTTTGAGTCACAAGTCAGAAACAGTGATCCTTCTTTATCCTGGCTGGAAGACAGACCAGTGAGCACCAGACACTGCAATAATTAACTCTATCAGTCAGTCATATTTCCCTCAAAGAAGGGGGTATCCATCCTGTTTACAATTTATACCATGGCTACAGTGCTGCTACAGGGCTAATTAGGATAATGAGGGTAGCTACCGGTCACTATGCTGACCACAATGTTGTTATTGGACAAGCACTAGAATCATCTTTTGGAAAAGACCGTGAATGTATGCATTACATAATATCATTATGAAACATTGTACACGTGGCAGGGAGAACATATGTTTATTGTTGGACCTGAGAAGGATAGATGCAGAGGTATGTGTCCATTCCAAACCCTTTCAACACAATTTCCATTCTTCCTGTGTAAAAAACAAGAATCGTTAGCATACTGTACACCTTTTGAATTTCTTAGCTATTTTAAAAATCTATTTTCCTTAATAATAGAGAGATTAGAGATTCAATATTAGCTGGTTCCTTTGGGAAAATGTTCCAAATAGGAGAGCATTGTGTCCTGAAAGAGAGGTTCCAAGCAGTGGTCACAAGATGAATGGTGTTACTACACAGTATAATACGTATATAGACTTTCAATGGGATTATAGAAAATGTGTTTCATCTCAGGTATATGGAATATTCATTTTTGCATGAGGTTAGGGGGACGAAGTTACATTTTAGTTTTTGTTGATTATCCTATTAGCTAAAGAAGACTTGCTTATCATGAATTGATTGCCCTTTGTTGCGCACAGCTGTTCCCATGTATGAGGCTGCCAGGTATACCTTAGTGAACTTTCTATAATTATTCAGGACGCAATACACAAAAAAAACCTCCCTATTATGGGCATTTTCAATATGCTGCCATTACAAATTGAACCTCTGAAGAGTGCAAACCTCTCTATTGAGGAAAAAGGTGGTCCCAAAGTGTCGACTCCACTCCACTATCCACTATATATAAAGTTCCACTGTAGATACTGGCCACTTTCTGGCCATTTCAATAGTGGATGTTTGATGACTATGTCCAAATTCTATCTCTTATATATTTTTTTATCTCTGTGATATTACCAGTGTGATCTGAAGTATGGAGGATGACATTTTCTCTCTTCTTTCCCCTGCAGTCGCCTTCCGTCCTCCCTCCTTCCTCCTCCTCCTCCTCCTCCTCTTCCTCACCCCCTATGCTCCAGCCTTCACACCTCACCACCATCACTCCATTCACCATCTCCGGCACTACATCAGCTATGACAAGTCTCTCTGGGTAGCACAAGAAGTCCAGTTTCCCCTGAACATATGTAGATCAACATTGATGTACCAATGATAATATATTTTCCTCACATCTTCAGTTTTGTTGACTGAGATCGGTGACTTTGACTTCTGGTGTTGAGTGGGTACAATTTCCTTTCATTTAATTGGGAGGGAAGGAGGAAGGAGAGGGGGAGAAGGAGGAGGAGGAGGGAGGGGGAGAGAGGGAGGAAGGGGAGAGGGAGAGAAGGAGGAAGGGGAGAGGGAGAGAAGAAGAAGGAGGAGGGAAGGAGGAAGGGGAGGGGGAGGGGGAGGGGAGAGAAGGAGGAAGGAGAGAGGGAGAGAAGAAGGAGGAGGAAGGAGGAAGGGGAGGGGGAGAGAAGAAGGAGGAGGAGGGAAGGAGGAAGGGGAGGGAGAGAAGGAGGAGGAGGAAAGAGGAGGAAGGGGAGGGAGTAGGGAAAGAGAAGGAGAATAGTTAAGTACCCTAAGGTTTAATTTATCAAGACTGAAAATAGCCCAGACCCACTGTCCGATGGATCCTATTGCCTGAAATCATTTTACCTCTAAGAGGTCATTTCATTGGACAATTCATTTCATGTGACTTTGCCAATAATTTAGCCATGATAGCCCAAAAACTTTCATTAGGTTGGTAAAGGGTCAGCAAAGACTGGTAGACTGCATACCAGTTGTGGTGTGTAGGGTGCTAGATATAGCACTGTAGCAGGTCCATACTCCAGACAAAAGGGGGCAATATCACCGCTGGCAACTGTAGCACAGGGCTTAGCATAAGCCTGCTGAATGTAGAGCACATCACCCTAGGGTGGAACAAAGGATACAATACAATCCTTGACAGTTTGCAAAGACTGTTTGATGTAACTTTGCTCAATTCTTGACCAAAATTAATTTTACTCCATAAACAATTTCATGCACTATACCCATACTCTGTATATACTGAAAAAACAAATACATGGACTCCCTCTAATCAGGCCACCTTTGGGGCCAGCGGAAGTGTCCTTATTAGAGGGGTGGCCTCATTTGAGCACACTCTTTAAAGTGTCCTGAATACAGGGGTAGCCTCATTTCAGGGGTTCTGATTAGAGGGAGTTTGCTGTAGACTCCGTGTGGCTAGCTACTGCTGACCTTATCAAAGAGCTTGGCGAACTTAACATACAAGTCCCAAAGCACCAGGTGAACACTTGTTCTGTGTTCAAGTGAAACTTCCAACTTCACAATTAGCTGAAAATTGTAATAGCACATGACAATAATAATGACACAGTTATGAATTATGACTGATAAAACCACCCACTTGGAGTAAAATTGATTATCATAATTATTATGGAGCAGATCATAAGCTAAAATTTTGATATCAAAGAAGACATCAAAAGAAAGCTTATACCTCATCTTTAATTAAAATGGAGGCAACTTCAGAGCATGCCATGACTACTCCCAGCTATTAATTTTGATCTTGTGCATTTTATTTCAAAAGTGAATTGATCATTTCTCAGGTACCATCAAATAATGCTGTTTGTTTAATTAATTAATTTATTTATTATTTACTCATGGTGTCCATATACCTATAAAAAGAGCTTACTCTTCTATAGGAAGTGCCGTCCGGTGCATGCACCACTTCTTCAGCACCCACACTAACCACCTGCAATAAATATAACATTGAAACTTCGCAGTCAAGAGCTACATAGGACACATAGTGTATTGGGTAAAATCATGGGCATGGGAACAATAGAGACTCTCTACATACATACATACATACATACATACATACATACATACATACATACATACATACATACATACATACATAACACCTTTGCAAATATATTCTGGATATAATCAGCTTGATTCATGCTACAGATCTCCTTGAAGACTGACCATAAAGGCTGAAACCTACAACAATAACAATAACAACAACAATAACAACAAAAATAACAGTATCACTTTTGCTACAATTCTATATCTCACTTGTTCTGTAGCTCCTGATCTTTGGCTGTATCCATGACAACCATCACATGCTCAGTTGGTAGGAAGCGAAGAGGAGTGGACTGAGTGCCAACCAAACGCAGAACTGTCATCCTCAAAGTGTGGGACTAAGCAGAGGAATGACTCATGGTAAAGCTTAAAGTCCTTCATGCATGGGACATGGGGCTTTAATATTTTCCAGTGGAATTCATCACGGTTCACACTCAATCACAAAACAGGGATAATTAAAGGGCTCTACTCTAGACCTCACTTTTAACTTCCTGCTGTGCTTACTTGTAAAAGTGGAACTAGATCGTAAAACACTTCTATGGGTATGTTAAGTAACTTCCTGCTATGCTTACTCACTTGTAAAAGTGGAACTAGATCGTAAAACTTCCGGTGCAAGTACATTTCAACATAGCGAGAGTTGTTTTCCACATCAACTAGATGAACTATTTCTGCATCATTGAGAAACAATAATTATTATATTGAATCCTCTATTCCCCAAGAAATCCTATTCCAAGGTCACTGGAAAGAAGTGGTCAAATCAATTTCTACAGGTATTTAGAGATGGTGAGCGTAGATGAATTTCGAACCTCCAAGGTCTGCAACCGATGCTTTGGGGAGTTGACCAGATACAGAAACAGAAAAGGAAGATCATCTCACTCCAGGCTGAAGTGCACAAACTGTCAATCTGGAGGCAAACCTCTTTTCGTAGACAGAGACAGAAATGTGGCAGCCAACATTTTGCTAGCCGGAGAGTCTACAGAGAGGCCACAGGCACTGTGTAGAAGTTAGAAAGAAGCATCTCCTTTCCACGAGAAGCTGGACTAAAAAGCTTTTTAGGAGAAAAGAGTGCACAATTGACTGAACCTCCAGGAGGAGCTGGTGGACTATCTAGTGACCCAGTGTTTACTCAGGTAGACATGTGTACTGCTGAAGCCTAGCTTTGGTAGTTTAAGGGTTAAATTATGGATTCACTTGTGGTGGTTCCAGGAATGCAGTGAACGGAAGAGATTCTCACTTCCATGACTGTTTCAAATGGAACTGCTCTCAGATCCAACACTTCTGATACACTAGAATCTATATAGACAAGAATATAAGGACTACTCATGTACTGTGCTGTCATTAAAGCTTTGCTAGACTACATTTTAATGCAATTAGCTATGAAGCGAGGTTAAATTTATGCACCCAA
This sequence comes from Crambe crambe, assembly GCA_963924555.1. Taxonomy (NCBI): domain Eukaryota; kingdom Metazoa; phylum Porifera; class Demospongiae; order Poecilosclerida; family Crambeidae; genus Crambe; species Crambe crambe. The sequence continues at coordinate 4,905,673 of OZ004593.1, read as the reverse complement.
GTCCTTCATGATCACAGGTACAATCTTTGTGATCTTGAACCATATAAGTGCAACACAGATGAATCATTTATGCACATTTTAAAATCTGGGGTCAAAGCAGTTATATACAACCTTACTTTTCCTATTCTGATGGAAGATATCGGTGCTAAGCAATCCATTGGTCTTCATATACTGAAAAAAAGTTTATTATTAAATTTTATGATTGAGGACTGTATTGCGTATTGCACCTGACTATGAAGCTCTGAAATAATGATAGCCTCAGTGATGCCTGAAGAGTAACTATAAAGAAATAGACTGTGAGATCTGTGTAATGGTATTGTAGTTTATAACTCTATCTACCCTTTACCAATTATCCAATAACTATATCATATCTATGTAGGAGTGCTTGCCAAGCATCTAGCTACAAAGTTGCTAACCCCTCACTCACCTAGAAACGAGTTTAAGAAGTTTGACACACAGCCAAGACCTAAAGGAAATGAAATTAGACAGGCAGCTAGATAGAACATGATATTAAATTTTACCAAGGGATATGACCACTGTATTTTTTAAATGTATTTTTCAAAAACATGTGCAACTTTCTTTGCATCCTCAGTACAGTTTCATCTAGTCTTTCCACCATTTTTGGAACCTCATCTCACTGTAGCTGTACTGTACTGTGTGATCAAAGCGCATGCGCATTGGAAGCACGTGACCTGAGAAACAAGAGAAAATGGCGTGCTAGATCTAGTGAGAGACTTTTGAGCTGAATAAAGGAGAAAGAGTAACTATCGTCTAAAAAAAGTCCCAAGATTCAAGACGCTAACAGTTAGAAGACCTGGCGGACAGTGAACATTCAACTCTTCGTATGTGGGACTACCAAGTTGATTGTCTTCTTGAAACCTGAAACGAAAGAGATCCAAACCTAACAGAAACTCGGCCAATACCTTCTAGTTGTTGACTGAGTAGTTGCAGCTAAAGGACAGAGCCATAAATTTCTGTAGTTCTTTTGTGTGGGACTACGAAATTGGTTGACTGGGTGAGAGATATTGGGTGCATGCGAGACCTTTAGCCAGCTAGTTTATGGTTAATGATATCAATGTACAATGCTATTTGGATTTTGTCATCAGTAAATCAGCTATTCGACCAATTCCAGGATAAAAGTAGGTAGCTTTCTAGCATGTTCAGCTAGCAATGATGAGGGTGAAGTTGGCATAAATTCACCTGACATGTGAGGCTGATTTTAGGTTGTAACTATTACCAAGAGCATATGTTATGAGCTCTTGACGATCTGTGATAGAGAATGTGTTGTGTCACCATCTTTTTACTGTACTGAGCGAAAGTGTGATTCCCACCCTGACTTCCTGCCAGAAACTGAAATTGGCAAGACTTTGACTAGCACTTAAGAGGAAGGTTGAAAAGGAGAGGGGGGTCTTAGCCTCGGTGTTTGTTTGTATGTACAGAGACTACATATAAAACCTTGTTGGGTTGTATGTTGGTAGACCCTAAATGCTCTGAAATGTTCATACCCTTTTCTCTCTTAGAGAAGTGTAATCCAAGTACCCACTCATGAAAGAAGTGATAACCTAAAATGGAATTTCGTGCTATTGAGTATAGTAATAGCTGTCCACTAAAAATTTGCCTGTGTTTTATTCGGGTGAAAATGCTGGTTGTTTAGTCTGCTCAAGTGTAGCATTACCCCTGAAGATAACCGATAAAAGGAACTGTAAATTCTTAACACTTTGTGAAACAGCGCGCTATGTGAGAATGGAATCATAAACACAAGTGTGTGAAGATTCCCCCCATTAAAACTCCAATGGGAGTTAGCTTGGTGTGGAACTAAATAACCCCCTTTGTTTAAATCAAGGGATCGTGTGTGTGCAATGATATGTGTGCTTTTTCTCCATGTGAAAACTAACTCTTGCCTCATTATAACACGATAAGCTATCAGTATATTCTAGTTATCAGATGGTATGATCCACATACAATGAAGATAGTACACTACACAGCATACAGATGGGCAGCATTATTATAATGTTAGCCAACCAGGTGTGTCATTCCACCAGGACTCATCTGCAAATTTGGTGCCACAAAAAATGTCATGAAATGCATGGTGGGTACAAGAGTGAATGAGCAAGGGAGTTTGTTGGAGAGAGTGCTAATGGATGGACATAATGTCTTATTGCAGGTCCTAGAGTTCACTATCATGTACATTCCCATTGAATCTCAGTTTTATGGTGTACTCTGCAATGGAGCACAGATGGCAAACAATCCGTTGGTGCTTGCATACATTTCCACTGTTGAATGGATGCCTCAATAAGAATAGTCTTGTTTAATTTTAGAGTTCACTGAAGACACAACCATTTGTGTGGATGTCTTTATTACAGTGCATGTCAAATTTACTTGGTTTGTAGAATTTGGACTAGCATTGACCAGTGGATTTCTGCAAACTTTCATGTGTCCTTAATTTGTAGGTAGTGGGTAACCGAGGTGAAGCCTGCCATGGCAACACTACAGGAAGACTCATCCAGGGTATGTGATGCACTAGTGAACAGCTGAGTGTGTGTGTGTGTGTGTGTGTGTGTGTGTGTGTGTGTGTGTGTGTGTGTGTGTGTGTGTGTGTGTGTGTGTGTGTGTGCGTGCGTGCGTGTGTGTGTGTGTGCTCAAAAGTAATGTAATTTGCTTACAGACTTGGTAGCCATCCATCTATTCTAATAGTATGCAGCATAGTGGTTATTCCCTCCAAAGAAGTGTATTAATGGGTGGTTACTCACTAAATAAGAGTCTTGGCTTCCCACTTAAAAGATAACCACATTTAATTATCATTCCTTTCCCTCCCTATAGGTTTCTTCTTCTGTCCCCAGTGATCCCCTCATTCCCAGCTCTGTTCCCCCTCCTACGTCGTCTCCCCCCTTCTCTCTCTCGCTCGCTTTATCTTCTGCCTCCTGTGACCCCATTGTCACCAACTCTGTCCCTCCAACCTCGTCTTCCACTTCCCATGACGCAGTTGTATCCACCTCTGCTCCTTATATGGATCCTCCGTCTGTAATAAAGAAGTTGGACCCAGCGCTGGGAGAGAGCGGCTGCATCAAGAACCCCCAGGAGGTTCCCAAGGTCGTCAGGTAAGGTGTGGTCAAAGATAACAAGAGGGTGTGTAAATATTTTCTCTTATGGTTGGTATATACAGCATTCCATAATGTTTTTAAACACCAAAACTTTGCCAACAATGCTCTAGTGGAGTTTACTGATGGTTTTGCAGGTTAGACTGAAGAATTTCATGTTCTTCTTGTGTATGGGACAATGTAATAATTACATGATTGTATAGTTATGAGGTATTGATTTTGACTGTTAGCATCAATTTTGTCTACCTTGTGTAGCTTCATGAAGGAGTCATCTAACCTGATGGTGAATCGCTGCATTGTCCTGAATGTCATCAAGGCCACTGATGCTCCGTCAACGCTGTCCAAGTAAGTTAGTATAGCACAGCACACAGAAAAGTAACGTTCACGTGAACCAAAAACTGATTTTATCGATCACGTTCATGATATTCTGAATAGATCTTCTCTCTCTCTCTCTCTCTCTCTCTCTCTCTCTCTCTCTCTCTCTCTCTCTCTCTCTCTCTCTCTCTCTCTCTCTCTCTCTCTCTCTCTCTCTTTCATGCTGAAGAATTCAAGATTTAACGTACTGTATAAATCCTCTTATTCTGTACAATACTATTACACTCCTCCATCTGTTAATGGTCTCAATTTAGTGTTGTTATTGTTGTCGTTATTGTTTGTTGTTTCAGGTTTATGGATGTAGGTGGTTGGGCCATGCTCAACGTGTGGCTAGCGGAGGCCAAAAAGGCACAGAATACCTCCCTCCTCACTGAACTACTCCTGGTCAGTGACTACTGTTGTCTCCACTATTATTGTCTCTTCTATCTCTATAAACCTCCAATGATTATTGTTATTGTCCCTATAAACTCTATTGTCTCTATTGTCCCTATAAACCTCTATTGTCCCTATGAACCTCTATTGTCCCTATAAACCTCTATCGTCCCTATGAACCTCTATTTTCCCTATAAACCTCTATTGTCCCTATAAACCTCCATGAACCTCTATTGTTCCTATAAACCTCTATCGTCCCTATGAACCTCTATTTTCCCTATAAACCTCTGTCCCTATAAAAGGTATTGTTCCAATAAACCTCTATTTTCCCTATAAACCTCTATTGTACCTTTAAACCTCTATTTTCCCTATAAACCTCTATTGTCCCAATAAACCTCTATTATCGTTATTGTCCCTATAAACCCTATACAACCTCTGTACTGCTAGTGTCTCTAATATTGTATGAGAGGTTTCTATTAGAGAGACTGCTATAGATATGGTTTCCATGGTTATCACAGAGCCTCTAGCATGTGGTTTGTGGTTAAGTTATCGACTACCCAGTAATGTAGCCATTGTTGTTATTGTTGTTGTTGTTGTTGTTGTTGTTGTTTTTCAGGTACTGCAGAAGCTGCCGGTGAGTATAGAAGCTCTGAAACAAGGCAACATGGGAAAACTCATCAAACAACTCTCGAAGCAAGAAACTGGAGGTCAGTTCATCACATAATTAATGTGTTTGCATACAGAGCTCAGAGCTAGAAACAGCCCCCCAAGGAAATAGTCTTATGTAATGGACATCCAATTTTGCTTACGACCAACTAATTCTGGAACTAGCTGTGAGCTTTCAGGTGGCATACTCTATATACTCAAAGCTTCAATTTTCATGTTAACAGTTATTATGTCTGGTAAAACACATACAGTCTCGGGTATAGTTTGGATCAACAGATTTCAGCTGCATAGTAATTTGGTGTGGTGGAGATATAGGTCCAACCAGTATAGAACACATGAAAGGAGTTGGGACAAGGTCATCAAAGCATATTTGAATCTATTATAGTTAATTACAATTTCGATTGACTGTGGCAGTGTCAGTTAAGAATGTGTGGGGTTGTTGATTAACTTGTATTGATACTTAAATTTGTCATATCTACATTTAATTGTACTGGGCTACATTATTATACATTTTGTACTGTCTCCAGAAGTCCAATCTTTGGCAGGAGATTTGTTGGCTAAATGGATGACTGTGTTTCGAGAAGGACAATCTTGTAAGTATACAGCAATTATGATTGAGTCCAATTAATGCCCACCCCACTATTATTAATGTTGATTTCCACTTTATTGTGTTGTGAAAAATCATCTTGAGATCGAAACATATTACTCTCTAGTATTGTGAGATCATTTGATATGTCACATGATATGTTTGGCTTTTCCATCTCGTAGCAAAATCAAAGTCTGCAGACGAGCATCGAAGCAGCTTGGGTGAGGACGAGACCTCGGGCAAGACCACAGCTCAGAAGAAAGAGAAGAAATCCTCAGGGAAGAAGAAGGACAAAGGAAAAGGAGAAACAGGGCCACCCCCTGAGGCTATGCAGCTCCCTCCTGGTCCCCTAGTGGCCCTCGGACGACCCAAGGATAGAAACTTAAAGAGGCCAAGGTCCGTGGGGCTAATAGGGTGTAGCTCGTACAGCTACCCTTCATTTCCCAGACTTTTTTGCTTTTTATTTTTCTTTTGTTGTAAGACACTGTATATCTTTATCTGTACATGTGTCTCTTCTCTTGTGTGTGTGTGAAAAGATGATTTTTATGTACCAATGGAGAAGAATTGAGTCATGTGAGCAGTAAGGAGTGTCTTCCACAGTGAAATTGAAATCTTGGAATTCTCCAACATTCGGAAACGGAATTGAATGACATTTTTTGAGGAAAATCATGATTACAATCTTCCATTTTCTCATCATGTTTGACTGTTCTAGAGTGTTGTTCAAACACTGATTGATTGAAAAGACACTGTTCATTTTCTGTTATCACTATAAAATTGTGTCTTCAAGAGAATTGTTTTTATCATCATGGGTGTTATGGACATGATTCTATCAAGTAGTTGATGACGTCAAATTTGTATACACACATACATACATACATACACACATACATACATACATACACATACATGCATACATACATACATACATACATACATCCATACATACATACACATACATACATTTGGTGAGCTTCAACAGTTCATTTGCTTTTCTGGGATACTCCCTTGTCTCTGTTCTCTGTGCAAGCTTGTTCATGTGGCCTGTGCTAATCTTCATAGACTGCATGTAACACTCATTTTTGCTCTCCATCAAATCTTAAGCTTTCTTTGCATGCTAACTGTACGTGACCACATTGGTCATCAGGTTGTGCCTTCAGGTGCATGTATGTGTGTACATAAAGTCATCAACTACCCAAAAGAGTTATATCATGTGATTAGTCGTAATTGTCATGTGATCTGTACACCTGTTCATATTATATACTAGGTATGCACACATTATGCTCAAAGTCTCTTCTTTCTTGCAGAGATCTCCTGGGTGGACAGTCACAAGCAGAGAAGAAGTCGAAACCCTCTCCAGGTCATGGTGAGTATGTACTTCATTGACACATCATTACATAAGCAAAATGATATCATTGAAGTCTGCAAGAAAGTATTGTAATATTAGGGGTTTTATTCACCACTTATTCAGTCTAAAAGTAAGTACAGCAATCGTGTTGAGATCGAAACGGCTGTTCATGATGCTTTCAAAACAGATATCTAACTCAAAGAGTATAGGGGCAGGTGTTATGTAACATTACATCATTATTCAGTCTAAAAGTAACTACAGCAATCGTGTTGAAATCGAAACGGCTGTTCATGATGCTTTCAAAACAGATGTCTAACTCAAAGAGTATAGGGGCAGGTGTTATGTAACATTACATCATCAGATACTAAATCAGGGGTGGAGAGTGAGGGGGTTCGTGAATGCACACAGCCAATAATTATGTCACCACCATATCATGTGACCTTTTGCAGAGACTAAATCAGGGAAGGGTTTTATGGAGAGTGAGGGGTTCATGAATGCCCTCAGCACTCAGGCGGCCAAGATGAAGGAAAAGAAGATCAAGAAAGTTCCCAAAATCCCCAGGGCGTCTCGCACTGGTTCAACCAGCGATCCCCTCTCAGAAAGCAAGCAGCAGGAACAGTCACAAGCCACACCCCCAGTCGAAGGAAGCCAACCTGAAACCGAAGATATGGAAAGTAAGATTTCTACTACAGTAGAACCTCGTTTATCCGTACCTCAATTATCCGGAACCTCGGATTCAGAATTCAACCAGCCACGTCCCCATTTTTCACTTAATTAGAACATCAGCTGTTAGCGATCAGGTAGCTTTTGTTGTTGTTGCTTGTCTTGCTGGCTAGTGGTGGGCTTCTGCTAAACAGAAGAGAGTAGTTTGACTGTTAAGGAGAAGGTGGCAACTGTTAAGCAGCTAGTAAAACCTTATTTCCAATTAATCTTACTACTTCAGTTATCCGGACTATTTCACTTATCTGAACAGCAAACAAATTTCTGAGGACAAAGCTGTTCGGATAACTGAGGTTCTACTATATTGCCTGGGTTGTACTCCTGAGGGAAATCCCCTTAAAGACCCCCTCAGTAGGGGATGTCCCTATGATTAGAGCACTAAGTGGTTATCCTGCTAATGAAGACACTAAAGGTTGCTCCTGTAATTAAGTTACTGCATGCATGGACTTGCAGCTGGTAGTGATGATCCTACAAAGAAGAAGAAGAAGGTGACCTGGGCCTCTGATGACAGCTTGACAAAGATGCACTACTTTGAGATGGACGAGTCAGAAAGAGGTAAGTGGACCCCAAACACACCTGTTATTGTTGACCGTACTATGGTCCTAGAATCACCGATCTGTATTCTCTATTATGTTCAGGAATTTTAACACTTATTTCATCACATATCCAGACTTTTAAACTTGCTTATCGTGTTCTTTTTAATTGATGCACCACCTAATTTAAGAGCCAATCTGACATTCTGGCCGTATAGATGCATAGACGCATATAAATTATTTTTTATGTACATAAATCTGCCACACCTCCTTACCTGGAAGTATTTTTCTTGACTCTTCAATTAGAATAAACACTTGCTTATCCAGACATCACTATGGTGGGTGCGTTTATTGACATCTTTCTGTTTTGCAGGACATGTTAACCGACCGACGAGTTTCCTGGATGCAGCAAACAAGGAGAAGATGCGGGAGAGGGAAGCCCTAGCATCAGGTCTCATGTTCAGCAGAGACAGGCTCATCGAGATGATCCCTGTATGTTGGTAAAGGGTTGTCATGCTTATGAATATGTTGGTAAAGGTCATTAAATTTATAAACAATATTAGCATTGGGGATGATGTTGATAGCTGCCAAAGGATACAAAATGGGAGAGAGAGAGAGAGAGAGAGAGAGAGAGAGAGATCACCTTCTTTATTATATTTAGTGGCACAGCCCACAAGTGTTGGAGGCACAGGCTGAACTAGTGGAGAGAGGACTGGAGAGCAAAGAGAGAACTGTACAAGCCGAGAGAGAAGGAAAGGTTCTTGCTCAACTCTTCCTCAATAAATCAAGGTAGTCCATGCATTCTGCTAAGGCGAGTGAAAATACAGCCTACGAGTGAAATAACTCTTCATATTTCACGACGAGCGTAATAAATGATTTATTCTATACTTGCAAATAAGCATTTATATCATTACTGTAGACTCGGGTTAATAAGCACATGTGCTTATCACTCTTAACCACACCCACATGTTACCGCCCATTTTATGCTTATGGCCGTTTATAAATGCTAGTAGACTTAAGTATGGCTGTTGCAGGAGCTGGAGGTGCTATTTTGTTCGATACAGATTGGAATCTGACTACTTCCAACTTGAATTCTCTCGTATAGCTCTTTCTTATACGTTTGGAAGCATCCTCCATCCTGCCGACTTCAAGCACGAGTGTGCAGTAAAGTGCATTCGCTAATTATGACGTGCAGGAAGGAAGCGTGCACTAATTAAAGCATGGCAAATTCAGGAAGAAAGCATGCGCTTCTTATCAAATCTGCGCTTATTAGCAAGGTGCGCTTATTAACCCAAGTCTACGGTATTATGGTATTTATAGCTGATAGGCTACTCCATAGATGTTGACTTGTAAGTGGCTAGGCAGCTGCATACAAAGAAATTAAGCTGTAATGCTTACCACAAAGCACTTAGATAAGTCTAGCCTTACTATTCTTTACTGATGAGTTACCTTGGAAAATTATGACTGTGCCCATGCTCAGTACAGCATGAGATAACTCCATGAGATATGTCACACTTGGCCTATAGGAAAATACTATTGTAACTCTATCAAGTATAGAATAGATATATTAGAACAATTTCAATGAGTCATGACCTGAGAGTCAGCTCGCTGAATAATTCTGAGGATGTAGCACTTTAAATATACAATGATATTATAATGGGGAAGACCCCTGAATTAGATAGTGGTGCTCTTATTAGAATGCCACTTCAAGGACACATAGTCATTTTATTGTTTTGTCAAAATACATGAACTATGATGGAGTGTAATATGATATGATGGTTGTAATCATTCAAGATGCAAGGACCTTATGAATGTAATGCTTGCACTTGACTCGGGGTCATGTTCTTGCTGTGTCTACAATAATAATGGAATCAGCTTATATGGTCATTACGTTCCTTGCCATGCATACCACGGAAAATATGATCAAGTCAATGTGCCCCTTTAATCAAAAGATTAAGTGTCCAATAACAGATCAAGGAATTATTTATGTGATATGGAGCTACATTCCTTCATGTGCGTGAAAATTCTTTTTTTAAGTGTAAACCACATTTATTATTAGTATATATTTTTTTGTTGTTGTCGTTTGGCTATAAAACTACAATTCTGTATGCATGTCATTTCTTCCTTCTTGTCTCTTGTTTCAGTGTCCCACCCTCACCCTTGGAACCAGATCCCGAACCCGATATAGTTGTGACTGAACCCAAGTTCATCCCACTAATGGAGGTTTGTCTGTCTCTCTGTAATTGTACTGTAGATGTTGCAATTAAGGGGGTACTGGAAGATGATCAAGTCTAGACCTTATCTCCGAGTCACAGTGGCTGCCTGTTAATAAGATAGAGCCAATCATGTTACTGTGAAACAGACCACCCTGTAATCACCCTCTCTATTAAGGCCCCTGTGTCCTGTCCCAACGGCGCCTATTCCAGCTACAGTGAAGCCTGTGTAATCAGACCACCCTGTAATGAGACCACTTCCTCTATCGAGCCGTGTCCCAACAGCACCTACGTATTCCAGCTGTTTTAACTACCACCTGTTATCACACTGTTAAGGCCGCTTCACATGTCCCAGCAGCACCTATTTCAGCTGTCCCAGCAACCCTATTTCAACAACCTCCTTTGTTAAGGTCACTCCACCATGTCCCCAACAATAGCACCTATTTCAATCTACAGTCTCCAGGGGATTTGTTTGGTCACTGTATCTGGTAAAGGATCATCAGTAGTATAAGGTAGCACACAGACTATAACTACCCTCAGACAATTTGGGAGGGAGGAAGGAGGAGGAATTTAGCTTAATTTTAGTCATAACTATGACTTGACAGCCAGTCAGTGTCATCCCACACGACACTACCACATGGTATGTGTTTATATGTGACCAATGACCCAATCACCCCGTTGAATGGACCACATCCCCAAAACGTGATAGCGGGGCCAGTTGGAAGTCTTATATAGTACTTCATAATGACATGACTGCTCATCCGTGGGGGAAATAGCATGTCCGGTATGCAGGTGTATTGTGTAACCAGCGTGGGGGAAATAGCATGCAGGCGTATTGTGTAACCAGCATGACGTCTCTCTTGTGTGTTGGTTGGATATAATAATAGGGGATATTTTCATAAAGGGAATGTGCGTTATGCTAATTGTTTAACCATAATATTTAGTCTTAAAGTTGGTCACCTGTGTCAGGTCGGAAAGGATATCTTGTTTATAAATTACTGTGTTTTTAGTACATAGGGTCAGTGAATGTCCTTGCTCTATGGGAGTGAAGTTATACAGTGGAACCTCTATTGTATATGATGGACACTTTGGGACCAGATATTTTGTCCTTATTTGAGAGAGTTCACTAAGTGAAGTTGTAGCTCTATTGAAGAGGTTACTAAGAGCCAATTCAACGTTCTGACCATATAGACACATATAAATTTGTGTTTATATTAATCTGCCATACCTCTTGACCTGGAAGTATTTCTTCTTGGTTCTATAAATACGATAGAGCTAGTTCTTATGTGAATCTTGTGAATCTATGGATGGTGTCTTTCATTTTGGGAGGTTATCGTCACTATCTTTCTTTAGCTCCATTTAGTTCTGTTGGAACAGAAACCATACATAAATGTTTTAATGTGCAAGATACTTTTTAAAAAAGAATTGTTGAATTATCGTGTGGGATTACAGTTGTCTCCTACACAATGCTTTGTACTGGGGTGGCCGCAATTAATCTAGTGACGTCAGCCATTACTAATGTGTCAAGTTTATAGCAATAATAATTAGTAATTGGTGGCTACATGTATTGGACATACTGGAAGTGGGTGTGTCCCTTTATAATTTGAGTGTTTGTATGTGATAGTGGGTGGGGGGTTTGTGTTCGATGTTGGAAGGTGGTCCATTGTTTTGGAACATGCCGACTTGGTTATGGGGGTTACCATGATCACAGTTCCTGGGTTACTTTTAAAGTGGTAGGGGGGTATGTTCTTGCTTAATGTGTTAGTGGATAATCCAGTAATCCTGTGCTGCTGCTGATAGAGGAGGCAGGCCGTTTGAGGATGTGTGAAAATGCATACAAACGGGTGATCAAGTTGCGCATTGCTTATTTCAATTCGTGTACTAAAATGTGAGTGAGTGAGTGAGTGAAACAGTGAGTAAATACGTAACAGAGTCCACTCCAGCTATCAGATACATCCATTTGTGTAACATGGCTCCAGCACTGTATGTATGTATGTATGTATGTATGTATGTATGTATGTATGTATGTATGTATGTATGTAATATGTATGTATGTATGTATGTATGTATGTTTGTATGTATGTATGTATGTATGTGTGGAGTCACTGGCAGTGAGTGGTTTGCACTCTGGGCTTGTAAGCGGGAGACCGTGAGTTCGAGTCCCACCAGTGACATATGGTGTTTATCCATCCTCCTTTTCACCAGCATTAATTTGCTGTGAATATCCACCTAACACCATGCCACCAGTCCACCCAGCTAAAAATGGGTACATGTCGAACCTCGGTTATCCGAACACCTTTGTCCAAGCATTTTTTCCAGGCTGCCGGATAAGTGAATTAGTCCGGATAAGTGAAAATAGTATTAAAATAGGTTATGTTGGTTGTTTGGAATTTTTAAAAAGCTAGTACTAACAGCTTAGGACAGTGCAGTTTGTTGTTATTCAGTTGCTAATTATGTGCCTGTGCAAAGCACTCTCAGAAAATAATCCATTACACATGCTTGTAGTGCATGTATTAGCTAATCTGGATAAACGAGGTTCCAGATAAACGAGGTGCAGATAACTGAGGTTACACTGTACCTGGAATTTCCAGGGTGCAAATCAAACTGGCAATATCAGCTGTGGTCCAGGTGGGACTTCGGGTGCCCACACCACTTGCTGAGAAGAGATTGTCAGTCCTCCTGTGAGTTCCTAGCCCAGGCTCCAGGAGGTTGCCAGCACTGGCTCTTAGTGTCTGCTTAGTGCACAGGCATCCTGGCTTGACCAGGTGCGTGTGACTGCTCAGTGGCAGCTATGTGATTTGCATTTTGCATGTATGTATGTAATGATTACATTATGATGATGTGATGATGTTTTGTTTGCAGCCCAATGCCAGCGGGAACCAGAACCAACCTCCCCCCTTTGCCTCCCCTACCCATCTCCCTCATGGCAGCTCTGTTTCCATCCCTCCTGGTAAGAGAGATTTTATTCTTATTAGCTCTATTTATTAATGGTTGGTTAGTACTTAAGATTCTGTTGGCTGTTTCCTCCAAAATTACTGGTGACAGACAGCTGAAAAATTGACTCAGTGGTTCTCTGGTGTGATCTTTTTAATCTCCTGCCTGGGGGGGGGGGGGGGGGGGGGGGGATTCATACGTGCGTAAAAACAACCACAGAACATACAGGCAAACAGGTGTTCTTAATGTGGATAGAGGGAGACTGCACTCGAACCTGTAGAGGATATCAAATATTTACCTGATCTGTTTTGACATGTGTGTGTGTGATATCTCCCAACATGATATGTTTTGATGGAGCAAGGAGTGAGGAAGACACGGCTACGTAAAATGAAGTATGTTAATCGATCCTTAATAGTGTTAAGTTTCGAAGTTAATCACGTGTTTGAATATTACCCTTCTTCACTGCCAAAGACTCCTTTATTATCTTCCTCACTGCAAATGCTACAAGAGAGGAAGCAAGCCTCTTCAGACTGTGTATATCATTTCAGTGGCTCAGTGTTATATTTCAGTGCAAACACATCCCTTGATATCAACCCCTCTTTCTTTGCCAAGTTGCCTTAGGAACCTTGGAGTCAGGTAAGTGGGCCTTTTTCCACTCCCAACAGCTGCAAGGAGAGGGTATTATTTCATCGCCACACTGTTTGAAATTCAATTCAGCGAGCACACACATACACACTCATCTTGTCGAAGCACTTGAATGGATAAAATTTACCTGCCAAGGAAAATGCGTATCAAGATTCCTAGCTTGTTGATATCGTATAAAGGTGTTGACTTCCTGTGTATAGCTATTATGTAATAAGATTAATGAGTGTGGTTTCTCCTGACGCCATCACCTCTCTGGTAACCAAGTTGTGTAATATATTTTAGCATTTTTCTTCTTATCTTTTGAAATTCAAGTTTACCTGCACAACATATTATCTCTGAGAATTATTCAATGTCAGTGGACGAGAACTATCCAAAATTTCTACCAGTGTATGGTATAGAAGTGTTGTTATTATTATTGTTGTTGTTGTTTTGTTTTTCAGATTCTCCTTTGCCTAGTCCAGCAACAACAATCAACCAAGCTCAATCTCTCATCAACTACTTCAGCGAGGTGAGTTGGGCTAGGGGAATGATAGCAAATTATATTATGCTCTAGTGAGAAAGGAAGTGCATGTTTGGTGATCGCTTATTGTTATTGTTGTTATTGTCAACTTCTGGCACCACCACATTATTTATGTGCATGTTAATTCATGTGTGATTCAGTAAGTACTTGCATGATTAATAAGTATCATTGATTTGGAAATTAGCGTAACTGAGTTGGAATTTTCTTATGCATGTATGTGACTGAGAGGGTGCAAAATATTAGCAAGTTTGACCTGGTTGAACTGTGTGGGAATAAATTATTACATAGTAATGTGGCTCTTTGATTTATGCAAAAGCACGGAAAGTTGTGATATTGCCCCCATCAGGTTATTAACCGTACCTTACATAGGCATGACCTCATACCAACATTGCATTCAAATTCCAATTTAAACTTTCTCTTCTAAGAATTGTGTCGTCATCAAATAACAGGTCTACCATTAATTAAAGTTTAAGTGCTTTCATTCAATCATTCACAATTGAGTCAGTCGGTCAACAGCAAGTGTTTAAGAATGTCATAGACGTGTGCCAGGGTCTATAAAGGTCGTGTGCACTCATGGATAGAATTTCATTAGGTTGATGAAACTGATATGTGTGCGTGCCTGTATTGGGCTGTTTTCAGATTCAATGGTTAACGATGGAAGTATGATAGCTGTGGTATTTTTACTGACGTGCGTGGACTAGGGGTTGTGAACTTCCATATGCATCCTGCTTGCATTGGAATGGAAGCAATGTTAGAATGTGCTGCTTGATTTAATCTTATCGATTCACTCAAATGTGATCCTCCTCTATCAAGGCATGAAAACTATGGCCTTTGTCCTCATGTAGGTGGAGGTTAGTGATCTTCCCATATGTTATCCTGCCCTCCTTTGAATGGAACAGCAATGCAAGAATGTGCTGGTTGATTTAATCTATCGATTTACTCAACATGTGATCCTCCTCTCAAAGCATGATAGCTATGGCCGTAGGTGGAGGTTTGTGATCTTCCCATATGTTATCCTGCCCTCCTTTGAATGGAAAAGCAATGTTAGAATGTGCTGGTTGATTTAATCTTGTCAATTTCAGTACATTCGCATCATTTAATCCCACAGGGACATATATTTCACCTTTATTATAAAGTGAACCATCCTACCAAAAACATCCTTACAGAAATATTGCAAGAATTACACAAATGCTATGGAGCATGGTGCATTGAACTCACAAAGGGAGGAAGTTCAGTGCCATTATTGGTGAAAGACGGGATATTTTGGTATCAAGTCACATTTTAGGCTATACTATATATCATATATATTTCATGCAGTGATGGATAGATAATCTATACCACTCTTTTTGAAGCTCTATTATTGTTGCTACATCAGCGGTAGACGTTTCGTGCGAGAGTCGCACCCAGAGAGCCGGTCAGGATGTCATCTCATGTTCAATTCTGTAACAGGAGTTGTTTGCATGGCTTTTTGAAGAGAGTGTACGGTTATTTTAGGGGAGGAAGTGTGTGTAGTCTAAGGTACTCCAAGGCAAGACTCACACCCAGCAGGATGTCATCTCATGTTCAATTCTGTAACAGGAGTTGTTTGCACGGCTTTTTGAAGAGAGTGTACGGTTATTTTAGGGGAGGAAGTCTAAGGTACTCCGAGGCGGGTGGACGACTTGGGTGGTACGTATGATGTGGGGGGTGTGGACCTAAGGAGCATGGCATGTGTGTGGACGGACACACAAGAAGCTGTGTTGTTCAGTGTCAGCTGTTCGTCCCAGGATACATCATCCATGATGATTATTACATCCGTGCTAGTTTCTCATCCTTGATAGCTATAGCTAGCCACCACACCAGAGCAGAACTAGAACTAAGAAAGCTATTTTGATCGGTCACAAGTGCTGAAATTTGATCAGTCATTTCCTGACCAGTATTGACCAGTAACGATTAGTATACTGAGATTGCATGTATGGTATACTGAGATCTTGTAGAGTATACTGATATCATGTTATGTAGTATACTGAGATTTTGTGTAGTATACTGAGATCATGTGCATAGAAGAAAGAGTCACTGTACACACATTTTGCATCAAAATTTTCTTTTTAAAATGACTTTTATAATTACATTTCTCTAATAGCATGGTAACAATGTCGCTCCGCCTCCCGGCCAGTCAAATCACAGGGGAGACGGAGATCCAGCCAAGGCCCCCCCTGGACCTCCAACCTACCACCAAGGTCCTGATAGCAGCAATTACTACCCTCCATCCCAAGGGTTCTCCCCTCAGCAACAGGGGGATGTCCCCCCACCTCCTGGACAATGGGGACCTTCTGAAGGAGGAGGAGGGTATTACGGGAATGGATATTTCAGAGGCCAAAGTGACCCACCGATGAGAAGGGGGCGTGGCTTTGGACCCCCACGAGGAGGAAGAGGGAGGGGTTCCTGGAGAAGAGGTATGCATTATGATTCCTTATACAATGTCCTTACTTAAACCCTCAATATCAACCCTCTTCTCAATATGAAATCCAAAAACCTCTCTAATCAAGGCATTTTCTCCATTCTGTTGTAGAGTTAGAGGTGCTGAAGTGAGGCCACCCCTCTAATTAGGACACTCTTCCTGGTGTCTGTACTGAGTTTTTTTTTATTGAGTAGACTTCTCCATTCTGTACTTTGTCAATTCATTTCTCTTTTTTACTTTTCTGGCCTCTGAAATGAGGACACCTCTCTCTGATTTATTGGTCCCAAAAGCATCCACATTAATTTTAAGAACTTCCAAAACTATAAACCATACTGAGGACACCTCTCTCAGGGTACTTTTCTCAGCCGCTCACTGTGCAGCAATGTGCGTGTGTGGTCTGAACAATTGACAAAGGATATATTCATGAGGTATTATTATCTTAGAGCTACTGTTACATCAGCAACCATAATGGCTACAGAATAGGACTTCTGAAGTTTACATAAAGCGAGGGAAACATAGTGTGCAGTGAATGGCCTTGAGGCCACAGCCCAGACAACAGGAACCAGTTGGAGGACTTCTGGAAAATGTGTGCTTCAAAATCAGTGCATGATAACTCCATAGCTCTCTCCGTGTGATCAATATGCAGCACTGTATCTAGAAATTGTCAAACCTTCACCAGGAAACCATCTTTCTTGCATGCAGCTTAACTCACTAGCCACTTTAAGGTTGACTCCGTCCTGTTTGTTTCTCTCCCCCTAAAAACCAACTCAACCCACCTTCCTTCTTTCCTCCTTGTGGGCCAGTCCCTGTTTTTTTCCGCCCAAGTGAAGTGACCCCACTGTTAACCTCTACACCTGTTTTTGTTCCACAAATTAAATCCTCTAGAATAATGGGAATCACCGCCTTTCTTCCTTCCTGTTTTTAGTCCTTGAGGACCACTGCCCCCTCTGTTATTATTACATAGCTTCCATATATTCTTAGTCTATTACGGTACACCATATGAAATTCCCCTACGCCTCCTGTTGATTCAATTAGACAACAATATTGATGCAATCTATTAATTACCATCCTCCAGATTCTAATATTGTTTACCCAATACATAAAACAACAAATGGAGTTTGTTTTTATAGGCCTCTGCAGACTCAATTCAATTAGACATATTTTGTTGGTCCAATTAATTACTGTTTCTAATCGATTGAGTAGACAAGGGGAAGTAACTAATTGAGTATATTTTTATAAGCCATACAGAATAATGACCTGCTAATTGATTAAGTAGGTGTAAGTTTTTTTAAGCCTCTGCAACATGCTAATCGATAAGTAGGAGAGGTAATTGAGTTTTGAATTTTATTCAATATCAATTACTTCTGCTAATCGATTAAGTAGGAGAGGGACAGTAATTAATGTCATTATTCATGGACGATTGCGTATTAAGTCTTACCTCAATCCTACCTTTTGACAAGCATTTGATTGGTCAATGGAGTGTAGCTAGTTGGGGTAGTCAGACAGTCAAGTGGAGAATTAGATTAACTCCTCTGTTCTTCCCAAGACATGAGGGCTTTCCTCATAATATAATCGTGATGACATAATTTGAAGTAATATATTTAATTAATTGCAGTACGGGTAGCTTAACTTTGTATTAATTGTTAAGGAACGATGAGCTTTGAACTAGCTTTATAAGGTTTTCAGTAATGGTAAGGTACATACGTCATCTGTAAGGATTACTGACATAGAAACATAGCAGAGGATAGTTGTGTTGACCATACATGTTTTCCCCTTGGTCTCTATGAACAAAATGCCCCCTTTCCCTGCACCACTAAGGAGTAAATCTCTATAGAAAATCTTTACTTATAATGTGGCTTCCCTTTAACTGAAAGCCCCCAATGGCTGTCATAGTGTTATAATCAGGATTCTTATTCAAAATGGTAGCAGGGATGTTCATTCTACTGTAATTAGCCATCTGGTAGGTAGAATGTGACCACCAATGAGTATTTTCTTTCTTCTCCTTTTGATTTGAAACTTCTTGTTATTGCTACACACACTCCTGCACATGCTCAGTATAAGTTTGCAATTTATTTTAATAACTGATAGTGGAAGCTAAAAAACTGCATATTATATGTCAAGAAATTCCCCACAAGGAAGTTTAATCTGGTGGATCTGAAGCTTGGATTAATGAATGCTGTGGTTTGCCTATAAAATGTGATGGTAATTATATCATTCCCCATTCCCCATTTCCTTGGAAAAGCACTTGGCAACTAGCCTATGGCGCATCCCCTGGGAACACTGTTTACATAGTTAACCAAGTTTGGTAAGAACTGCAGAAATCTTATCATTACCAAATAAAGTTAGCAATTTGCTACTGGAGGATACAGTATAATATCTAACCACAGTCATGCAATTTGTCCAAACTGGGGGAAATTGAGTCTTAAAAGTTGATATCCTTCTCTTCTGATGAACCTTGCACTCCCATATACTTAGCTAGCTAGCTTTTTGAGACCTAATTTGTGTTAATATTGTGTATTGGATTACCACTGCATATAATCATAGTTAGCAAGGTATATACAGGACACTGGCCATAATATGGGATATCTTGAGATATATTTGGCAGTTACAAGAGGATAATGTGGTAGGTAGAGAGATCCTTTTTGAGATGCATACTTTTGGTGTAACGCATCATGCGCATGCGTTTAATATTGCCTAATGGGAGCATACGTACGTGACTTTTAGACCTGAAGGTATGTTGACCAAACAAGCCCAGGGTGGTGGAGAGGAAGCATTGTATTAACCCCCCCCCATATTTCATGCCCATAAAAATACACAACACATAATGATAATACAGTATTATTAGATCAATAATATTGTCCTAATAATTAATACTGTCAGTAGATTACTAGTATTGCTCTCTCTATATTATAAAACATGACATCCCGAAATAGGGAGAGCTCTCTCTTACTTAGTATTTTAGTAGATATATTTCAATATCATTAATTGGTTTTTTTATAGGGTTGATTTGCAAACACTTCATCACACACGGGTGCAAGCTGGGAACACGTTGCAGATTCCTTCACTGTACACCTGAAGAACTTGCCGATAAAATGGCTACCAACGAGCCTGCCTTCCCTCACAGGCATCCAAGAGGCAGAGGAGGAGGGGGAGGAAGTAGGTACGAAGGACCTCCACAAAGACACTTAGAGTACCGAAACGAAGACACTTATGCAATCTCAAATGATTCCCCTCAAAGTGGAACTGATTCACCCAACAGCAGTCAGCAGCATTCAGGCCCACCACAAGAAACAATAGCTAGTAAGAAGTCTAAAGCCGATAGTGAACAATTAACACATTGATACTAGTACTTAATAATGTTGTAATTAACGAATACTGATGTGCAAAACACTATAAAAAAAGTACATCTTTTCTGGGTGATTAAAATTAAAAAAATTGACAGTGAAAGAAAAATTGGCAGTGAGATTCAATATAATTATACAGGGTTGATGATTAATAATATATTAATATTCATGTTTAAAAGTGGTTGAGTACTGTAATAAATCTTTATATTATAATTGTTTACAAGAAGTCTTCACATCGTCATTTGATCAGTTCATGTGGTCTGTTAAGGCCTTGTACACGAAGAGGTATTGATCCTGCAATGCAATAATGTCATTACAGCTATTGATAAGCGGCTCTTTATGGCTATTGCGTCACACTTCATAGAATAAGAAGGTAACTATAAACCCATGCCTGCAGCTTGATACTCCATGAGAAAGCATTCCACTTCATGGCTAGTGGGCAACATATGAGGGTAATGCTGGTGCAACGCATACTTATTTGTGGACTGAAGTTGGAACAGGCTTCTTGTAAGTTCAAAGACTGTACCTTTCTTGCAGCTTCCAGCTAGAATCTTCAGTCAATATGTATTGCTTACCGGGGTTTGTATCATGCCTCCTCGGTCCTGTCTTATCTTGCACAGGTACTTCAAGGGATCCACTACTCCTTCTTCCTCATACTATAACACAACACAGAGATAATTATGATGACTCCATAGCTAGTCAGACCCCACTACCCTCATTAACTAATCATGGTGCTAATTAATGGTCTGCTTTATTTTATATTAGTTAGTTATATTGCTCTCACCTGTTGCATGCCCATATCGATGGCAATGAAGGTCCCACTTCGTCCCAGTCCAGCACTAAAGTAGCATAGGAAAGATATTATGTCATAATTAGTAGTCTTGTGGGAGTTCCAAAACTATATTATTATGATCTGTACTGCACCTTAAAAGATGAGAGAATAGTCTGTTTTACAGTTGCATATCTACACTTGAGTAGACTACAAATCTATTCAAGCTATTAACACTTGAAACAGAAGAGCCTATAGTATAATATCACCAACACACTATAGGTCTTTTAGGCTTCCAGAGCTAGATAACTAATACCATAATTCAAAACAGCTAGCTATAGACAATATCAAAAATAGCAAGCACCAACCATGCAGTATGCCTGTGCAATACATATGCACAATACGCCCCTAGCATGCCTGCAACTGTTGAAGTATTTATTTCTGGAGTGTGCTTGTAACTAGTATCACTGACTTTGCTGTACTGTGCACGAGAATTATCATTGGTATCACTTCAAAGCAAAAAAAAAAGGCAAAACAAACAAGCATTCTATTCCTCTAGCAATCCTGATGCGAATGAACTTGAGATCTGCTACACTGAATATGTTTAGCCTTGAGGGTTAATCCTCATCTCTCATGTAGCTATAATGTTACAATGATACTTCCACGTTTCCTGAAGCTGCGCTATCAAACCTACCACAGTCTCTGTTGTCATGGGACAATATCGTGGGGGAAATAACAAAATGAGAAAGGCATTATACACTAATGTCATCCCCCAACATAAAATTACAAAGATGAAAGACTCAGGAATGTAAGCTATTTTTGATATCACAGGACAAACATTTGACTGCAGTTTTAATTATTATTATTGGGTCAGCTCTCCCTACAAAACTTGTAAGAAATTATCAGCTAGCCTTTCTGTTAATCATGTGGCTCTACTTCAGTGACCACGAATTCAATTAGAACTCCATTAGTATAATTAATGCAGCATTTCATATATTTAACAAATCATAGACATCCTTTAATGAATAGCACACCTCTTATTTAGAGCTACCATGAATGAAATTGGTGAAGTCACAACAGTGTGTAAGAGAAGATCCCCATAATAAGTAGCACTGTATTTGTTCTACCCACAATACAGCCCTCCTGCAAATGCATGAAATACTGCATGCATGCATGGACTGAGCACCAGCTATCACAACGAGCTAAGTCCCAGCAGGAAAAAAATAAAAAATAAAAAAAATAATTATAATAAGCAGCAGGAGATCCTGTCGATTTAGCAACACTATAGATGAAGCACACAATTAGGGTGTATCGGTTTACAACTGGCTCCTAGATTATGCAGTCTGTATATTAACCGGAAAGAAAATCACGATGTTGCCATTAACACTTTGGAATGCAACTCAGTGCAGTATGAAACAATCTGTTGTTATTATGTATTGGAGAAAAACAAGTCTAACTACGTGTTTTCACCATGATAAGTCACGCACCCTCCCTCCCCCAAAGTTTGATGAATTTTATTTTTTAATCAATATTTATTAGATGTTAATCAGCCAGAGCATATACAAACTTGTTTTTTTGCTGTTTCCTTCTGTGGAAGATTAATTTATATTTATACATAATATATGGAAAAAAAATTTCCAACAATATGAATTGCTGATTGTGTTGTGAGAAGAGAAAAAAACAAGAATGATGCAAGCAAGCAGCACTGTATGTGTCACATGTTGCTTGCATGTAGCCAAGTTATAGTCCATGGGGAGTAGGCATACTCCATGAATATGTTCAAGCAAGTTCCATGCAGGAGCTGGTTTTTATCCACCATGTGTGTGGCAGGAAGCTCTAAAAAAGAGTGAAGATATATAGGGGAAAAATAAGGAACTAAAAATAGCATTACATCATTAAGTATATTCACAGTGCTTGGAAGTATGCCTGGCGTATGTCAAAAACCACTTTGTGGTTACTGTAGAAACTTGACACCAGCAATGCTATTGTGTGTCGAGTATAAAAGGAACTGACTAGAGGTAGTCTAGCAACAAAAAGCCAGCAGACAAATCTTGCAAGCAACAACAGAGACACCTAACTACAGATCTTCTTATCACTGTCATGGCACAAGTTAATACTACACGCCTCCTGCTTTTGATAGCATTGATTTCAGTACTCCACCAGGCAAACAGTTTCCACTGCAATAACTCAACGAGACCAAGACACCGTCGATCGGTGCACTCCTGCTGTCATCTGGCTCAGAAGCAAAACATGACTGGAATGAAATATGAAACAAGAGAATACGTGATTCAGAGTGGGACTTTCTCCAGATCAAAGGCATGGTGTGACATGGATACCAATGGTGGTGGCTGGATGGTAATCATGAGACGTTCATCAGACTCAACAAGTTTCGATAGATTATATGCTGAGTACGAAGACGGTTTCGGCAATATCACTTCAGATTTCTGGTACGGATTGCGTGCCATGGAGGCATTAACATCCCGAGACAGTTACGAGATGAGATTAGACATATACGAGAACGTGAACGACACAGAGAGTTCCGGATTCGCTCATTATGACCACTTTGCCGTCAGAGGACAAAATCACACCTTGGAGCTGGGAAAATTCTACGGGTCGGACAGTGACTTTATGGACAACTTGAGGCAATTTGACAGACAACACTTTAGTGCAAGAAGACACATGCACGACGAGGTCTACTGTCCTATTCAACTGAAAGGAGGATGGTGGTACGCTCATTCTGAACGATGTAACCAGAAGCCGGACCAAACGCCAGGCACAGTGCTAACTAGTCCATATGATGAACTGAAGTGGCACGACACTAGCATACAAGAGAGTCCATCAGCAAGAAGAATCCGAAGATTCGAAATGAAGATCAGACCAAAAAACTGCCTCAATCTTACATAGAATATTGTCAGATATTAGAATTGTTACTTTTTTGTGTGTGTTTCATTCCTTACAAACTAACACCACTTCAAGCACTTCTTGATTAGTTGATAGCTTATTGATCACTTATTTTCGCACTATTTGCTGTAAATTTAATTTTCTTGACAATTATAATAACAGTGTGGCATTATTGAAAGTTAATCGGTCGTAGCAAAACGGATTATCTGCCCACCTTGTGGGCTGCGATAGCAATGCTTTCTTCAATGTGTCGACCTAACTGGCAATCAGGTTGCTGTCACAGTGAGCCTGAGTGAGCTTCACTGAAGCATGTAGTCATCACTTGTAGACTATCAAAATGTGGGCAAATTGATGAACAAGTGCTGCTCAAAAAATTTATGCAATGTTGCATCCATGGATAAATTACCCAAAAGTTTTTTTTAAAATTGTGATTAATACAAGTAACACATCATACTGCAGAATGCAGAAGCTAGTAAATTCTCAAATTCTGTTACTGTGGGAAGCATCAGAATATTATATAGACTTTATAACAACAACAACAACAAAAAAAAAAACCTTCTATGAGTGCAGAGTGCAACAGTTATCCAGTTACCTAATTATTATAACAATAATTATACTGCTATAAAAAAGCCTAACAATTCGAGTTCTTTGATCATCTTTCTCATCTTACCTTTATGCGGGCTAATTAAAGAAGTGGTAACATACTGACCACATCGAAGCATTACTTAATAATCACCTCCTCCGAGATAATCAAAATGGTCACACTAGCTAGCCATGCCCAAATTTACTGTCCCTTGTAAATTGGTTAGAAGATTTAGGGATATTTTGATTCATACAACTGCATGGATTAATTCTGTGCAAACAAGTTCTTGTCAGAAGGTTTGGGGATACTTGCAGACTTGCAGTCACCAATAAGCCACTACCAATCTGGCTGCAATAGTACTATCAGCAACAATGTGAAACTTCTTTAGTTGTTATTTTAGAGCAACATGCAATAGTAATTCTATTCACTATTTTCATTTATTCATAGACTCGCTGGTAGACTCATGAATTCTCTTACTCCAAGCCATGTGGGTGGGTGGGGGGGACATTATGCGGCTGCTTAGTTTTCATAGTGACCATGCAATCCACTCGATGCAGGAAGGGACTTGGAGTAAGTTATAGTTGCAATATAGTGTGGAACAATGAAAGATGCAAATTACTTGTACCTGAGCTCAGCATTTATTATGTAGGCTAGAAATTTGATAATTGTGGCTGGACTTGTATGAAAATATCATTTGCGTGACATTCATAATAATAATTGCACCTAAAAAGACATGAAAAGAAAAAGGAGTGTGTAAGTGGGGTGTGGCAGATAGGGGGTGTGGCTTAGGGAGAAGGGAGAAGGGGTGTAGAGAGCATAAGGAGAAAGGAGGGATGTGACAGGGGATGGAAAGGGGTGTGGCATTGGGGAGGAAGGGGTGTGGTAGAGGGAGGAAGGAGGGTGTGGCAGAGGGGAGGGAGGAAGGGGTGTGGTAGAGGGAGGAAGGAAGGGATGGGGTGTATTGGAAGGAGAGTAGGAGCACACAAAATAAAATCCTGCACTGATCAAGAAGCGGAAAGGATGAGTATGTGTGATGTCATGAAACATGATATGATAGCATGGGATGGCTTGAGAAGGAGGCGGGAGAGAGAGTGGGTGTGCAGATGCACTTAACGTCAGGCATGTGGAATGATTGTTTGGAAAACATCAGGAGAAAGAACCCACCATTTGTGCAATCATGCATTCATAATACATGCAGAGTTGTAATTATAACTACATAATTAAGCTTCCATACTAGGGCTGGTTCCAAACGTT
This sequence comes from Crambe crambe, assembly GCA_963924555.1. NCBI lineage: Eukaryota > Metazoa > Porifera > Demospongiae > Poecilosclerida > Crambeidae > Crambe > Crambe crambe. The sequence continues at coordinate 4,880,375 of OZ004593.1, read as the reverse complement.
TTTGGGTGAGATAAATCATTATTCCACTACATGGATTATTATTTCTGACACTAGCCCTTTCTAGGTTGGGCCATATCATATCTTCATTTGCATTATTAATAAGCGAAGCTTACAGTTTGATTAAACCTGCAGTGAAGGGACATCAGTAGCTGTATAGGTATTGGTTTTTGGTACAAATTTAGCAACCCAACCCCATGAACTTAAAAATTTTTTTCCCTTTGTGGCAATTATGATAATAACTTCTAAATCATGGTCAGGAAGCAGTAGGGAATACAGTGATACCTAGTACCTCCAGATTAAGGATACTCGGAAAAAGGATGACCTCTAAATAAGGAATTAAGGACCATATTTATAAAGGACAATTAGTCATGGTTCCACTGTCATGTACCAACACATACCTGCAGTGCACCACAATAGGACCGGTATTTGGGGACCTGTGGCTGTTGACAATGCCCCTCAGCTTCAGAATGGGCTCTGCTTCCCTTGGGATACCTGCATACATGCATATCGTTACTAATATTTATACGAATGAAAGTTTGCAGGGATATAAATATTAGATTATTTACACGAATGAAGGTTATAGTTATGATTGTAGGAAAGTTTGTTGTGATTTGCAGGGATGACAAGTCAAACATTGAAAAAGTGTGCAAACAAGAAGGGATGAATATCAGCCAAAACCTACCTAATGATGGATGACATACATAAGATAAGTATCAATATCTTGTGAAGGGAAGACACAACATTCACATGCAATTCAATTGCATAGCAATAATTTTATGCATGAATACATATCTTAATATTCATCCTACGAAAAGATTGGACTAGGATAACATTTTGTTGAACGAAATTGATATCTATGCCATAAACATTGTAGGTTTAATAAGTAATTCAACGAGTGACGATTTCATTAAAGGAATGTCAAGAAAATTTCATTTTCGAATTAAATTAAAGTGCAATTTTTGTCTGATGAAAGGTCACTGGAAGATGATACACAACCACAATTATGCATCAGTCGGTTCAAAGTCCAGCAAAAAGTATTCCTAATTTGATATGTCTTGGATTATAATTGTCAATATCCAAAAATTTTGAAGAGAGAATTGATGAGATATTGTTATAGCCAACCAAAAAGTTCTCCAGAAAAGTGACTATCATGCTTGAGATCCAGATTTCCACATTCGTATGTACAGCTATAAGCTATAAGAGTGTCTGGCCAAGTATGTTAATCTTAGCAGTGGACCTGGGAAGTGATTCTTAAGAGTGAAATTCTTGCATGACAGGGCTGTGTTTAGCAAAAAAGTTTTCTAAGCAAGGGGGCTATACTGGGGGATATGACCACACCCCCACCCAAATCTAATTTTACCTTTCATGTCACTTTGGATCCACGTGCCCGAATCGGCCTCATGTGACTGCACACAACTAAAATTCACATCTCCAATTCGCAGTTATTGGCTGATTGATTCCAAGTATAAAGCACTATTGCTTATGTGTTTAAAAAATTCCCAGCCGGTGTATACGTGACGTATGAATATTTCCTTCATTATGAATATCTTTTTGCTGGGTGAGAAAAAAAAAATTTATGCTGAATGAAGACCACCCAGCTAATAGTCTTTCAGGAGTCTGGAGGAATGCCTGCTTTGTTTATTTACCCAATCATGATTATCAAATACTCTTCCAAGTGAGCTAAAGTGTTCAGCTCAATCTTAAACATAGCCTTTGAAGTTTGAGTGCTCTTAATTCTTTTACAAAGGAATGTTGATAAACAAAGGCAAGGGATGGCTTAATAATTATGAGAAATGACGCAAGTCCTGACATAAATTTCACCACACACAGAGCAAGCATCCTCTTCCCTTGAGAATGGAATATTTACTGGATAAAGTTCATTTTAACAGCTTGCTAGGTGCATGAGAGTCCTAATGACTTAGGTGGTCCAATGTTAAACATAGCCTTTGAAGGAAGTATTTTTTGTTTATCTTGAGAGAATGTGACGAGGAGGAAAAGACAAAATGCTGATCAACAATAACAGGATGGCATTGTCTGTGACAATAACACTGATGAAATTGGACGAGAAAATTTCGTCAAGATATCATTAATCATCAGCTCCAGCATTCTACTATAATTTTAGCGTATTTAAGGTGACTGACCACTAGCTTCCAGAGTTTTGTCATGTAATGCAATGCATATAAAAACAGGGTCTCTCGACAATTACGTCATTATCTTGCTTGTCATATCGTCTCCCCAGGGTGAATAGAGTCACGAGAAAGACAAATGGTTATGTTTATCGTCACCTACGCAGTTACGTAGACTAGGATTTCATCATTCCCAATAACCAACGGTTTCCTCCCCGCCAGATTGTCTCTGTTGGAGAGAGAGACACACACATGCAGACTTATGTTTAACAGTGAGCAGAAGTATTGAATATGCATACCTATGTCAGAGATAAAAAAATAATTATTTTAATCTGTGGCATGGATGGAATGGTTCCTGCCTCACTTATCAGAAAAGATTAGAGACCTGCTTTATATAAACAATCTGATGCATATTCTTTGGGTTTGTATTTTCGAGCTCTGCACTGGATTCAATCGTAATTCCACAATGTGCATCTTCAGGTTTCTAAATTACATACAAAGAAACCTCCTAAACAATGTCTGGCTATCCACTGTGGTATTGCCATCAGACTAGAACAGTTGGCTCTCTGACATCATTACAACCAAGTGGTCACATAGCGCAGGTTATGTGGGTATGTGGTGGCACATATCAATCTTAAAATCAGTGCAAATGAACAGTATGCCTGACTCAGAGCGGTCCATGAATGTACCGAATACACTCATTATGATCTCATAAAACCTCCAAGGACAATGCACGGCTTCCACACCCCAGATGTCTTTTTGGTAATCATTGTGTTAAGTGAGTTTTGACCGCTGATGATGTATCACATTAGCGGTCAGTCCTTTAAGCCTCGGAGACTGACAGGCAGACGGCGCTTACTGCATATGAATGGTAACATCCTCCACACCAGAAGCCCTTCTAAAAAGAGCTCGTAACATCCCACATAGAAACACGCTTTTAAGAGAGAATTTTACCTAAAGAACCAATTTTCAGAAAGGGCTCCTAATTATCTTAAAACTTAACTTCTTCACAGGATATTGACTTACTGACTCTAAACATCCCACATAGAGACAAACTTCAAGAGGAAAAATTTTTTTTAAGAAGCCTTTTCAGAAAAGGACTCTTAATATACCACTTAATCAAGGAACTTAATCTCCCTTGAAGTTTCAACATCCCACATAGAGATATATAATTATTTTAATAGGAATTTTGAGTTCCCTAAGAAGCCATTTGTAGAAAGAGCTCATGACATCATTCGGTTATCATGCAGAAAATTGACGTCTCTCTGTTATGTTTGGGGGGGAAATCAACTTTGTCGTATGTACTGAAATATGATACTTGCAAACAAACAAACTTTCAAAGGATATAGTGAGGATTGGTAAGGACAGCTTTAAGCATGCAGGAAATTAATCGAAAATAAGAAGTGATGGAAATTGAATATTACTTCGAATAGCCTAAACATTTCTCAAGCATGCTTTATGGTTAGGGTTAAGTTATTTGATCAATTTACACTGGCTATCTACTAAATCCACACTACTCCTTTGAAGTTCAATAATTGTGAGATGAGTTATGGAGAGCTAAAAATTAATGTGAAGAAATGGCAAAAATCAATGAATGCGCTCTAATATAAAGTTTCTACCTGGTGGAACTGTCACAATTGAAAGAAGAAGACAAAAACAAAAAAGGCTATAACATAATGCTGTGCAGCACACCTCCAGTACATATAATTATGCTAAGAGTACTCACCAAAATCAGGCCAGGCTGTGCACCAGAAGTGGTAGACATCTCTGGTCTCACCGCTCTAACGGGAGTATCAAATTACATAACAATAGTTAATACCATTCTCTACCATTGACCAACCACAACTATTACAGTTATACCATTAGTAGATTGAATATATATAAAAATGATAAATTTTGAAATGATATTTTTAGCTTTCTAGAATAAAAGAGAAAGCTCAGACTTCCTGGAACCAGGTTATCCTTTTAATATGCCATACCAGAGCGGCTGTGTAAAAATGTAATATCAAGAGATCAAACTCATTATATGTAACCAATGGTGCAGTGAAGTATTAATGTACATGTACCTACATATGTGATATTAAGCCTGGCCATGACAGGATTTCCTAACCAATTACCCTGGGAAAAATTTAATTTCCCTGCAATGGGAAAGGAGGGAAGATCAAGGAGATAGTTAGGTGAAGTATGGCTAGTGAACCACCCACAATTAATATTATTATTTCATTAACTGGAATCCATTAGGTTGATCCCCCATCATCACAAAGACAGATTATCATTCTTGCAGCAAGCACATGATGTTCAGGGTGTTTCCATCATGAGGGGGGTGAGTGGGAGACAATGATTACCATTCTGCATTAACCACATTATTTTTGACTACCCATATCAGGTTTATTTCCAATTTCCTCCACTGGGGACTTTATTTTTTATTATCATTATTAATCGTAAGGTTGATCCCCTCATGCTAAATTTTTCTTGCAGTAGACGATAGCCCTGTGAATTAGAGATATTCATCGAGGTTCATTCCCTCTCCCTCCCCCATGGGATGCAAGCACAGATAATCTTTCTTGACTCACATGATAGCGTCAAATGGAGCAATCAACATCTGATCATGCACGCACATAGGCTTCCATGAGGAAAAGGTTCACAGCAGGGGAGATAAATCAGCTTTAATTGGTCTAAAGTTCACCTCCCCCACCAAAGGGAGGCTGAGATCCAAGGATCTTCCCTAATATCACCATAACTGCCATATTGTTAACCATAAGGGCATAGGTTCATCTATCTAAGAACTAATATATTACCCTGAAATGCACTTCTTTCCAGAGGTTAAATCCCCCAGCTCTTTCCAAAGAAGAGGGAAGTCATTAATCTAAGAACTCGATCGATCATTTCCTACACAACACTGTACAGGGTTTCATACAGGAATTTTGGATAGAGGGGGGACTATGCACATGGGCGTGCTTGTGTGAGAAAAAAAAAAAGGTTAGTGCACCCACTTTAATCACTTTCCATGACTGTCATGTTGCACAAAGGAAAGTTATGACTCTATTATAAATCCACTAATTAGCAAGATATTTTCCTTTTCAGGATGTGCTATATAGCATTGGCTTAGGGGGGGAGGGGATTTTAATCAGAGGGGGATCTTCCCCCTTTCCCCCTCTGCTGTATGAAATCCTGACACATAAAGAGAGGTCAAGTGCTCTAAAGTGCACTTTTTTTTCCAGAGGTTAAATCCCGGCATTTTCCAAAATGGAGGGCAGGATAAGTTCATTAATCTAAGAACCTGATGAATGGTTTCCTACAACACATAAAAGAGAGATCAAGTACTCTCAGGTGCACTTCTTTCACCAAATAACCAGAGGTTAATGGTTAATTCCCACCATGGAGGCTGAGTTCTGATGGACGTAAAAACATTTCATTAAATAAGGGAAAATGTGGTATTGTGGAAAGTTATGGATCTTGTCAACGGCTTGCACTTAAAAAACAGGATGTTATCACGGTGGGTACAGTAGATTGAACTGTTGTGTAATCATTCTGGTCTGAAATATCCACCTACAAAAATTGCTGGAGTATTTTCGTCTGCTGAAAGTCACGATAGGTCACAGAATCTACCCACAAGAACTGTTTTCTGATACACAATCATTGATTATCGAGATGACGACACAAACAGGCATACGTATTATGAAATTGACCCCACTTGAACCCGCGGCAGCTTCAAAGCCCAAAAAACCAACACAATAAGTGGGAAGATTTTGCAAGATTACATGGTTTATCGGTACTGATTCCACTTTCCCACAGATATTGAAAACTGGAAGATAAGACGAATCCAAGTGGCAACCGGTGGAGAAAGGATGATGAAAGAAGCCAGGGAAAAAGCAGCCCAAGAGTAGTAAGATGGTAAACCAGATTTCGTCCCTAAGCACTTATCAAAAATGGGAGGGTCTTTATTGTCAAGCAGGGACTTTATTTTCCATGGTTACACAACACAAGACCTTTTTCCTTCATCTCTGTAACCACATCTATTGAGCCAAAGTTTCAGTGTGGGCAAGAAAGGGATATTAAAGTGAAGTCTCTTCCTTAAGAGCATGGGGGAATAGAGAGTGAGTGGGATCCTTTATTAATGCGGGTACATGTTTAAAATAAAGTGATGTCAAAAAAAAAAAAAAAAAAAAAAAAGAGAGAGAGAGAGAAAAAAGAGGACTTTCTCTGCGTCTTTTCTAAAGGAAAGGCTTCACCTTGTCTGCCGTATTAATAGTTTATTTGTTCCATCCAACGATTTTTGTCCTATAGAAGGTTTTCCATTCTTCAGAGGTGCAATTTGTATTGGCAGTATGGTTTGGTTCCTTGGAAAATAGTGTCCCTAATAGGGACCTTTGTAGTATTGCGTCCTGAATATAGAGTTCACCAAGAGAGGCTCCACTGTAGAAAGGTTCCACTTCCACTCTTCAGAGGTTCAATCTCTATATTAGCAGTATGCCTTCCTTAAATTAAGGTTTGTTGTATTGCGTCCTGAATATACAGAGTTCACCAAGAGAGGCTCCACTGTAGAAAGGTTCCACTTCCACTCTTCAGAGGTTCAATCTCTATATTAGCAGTATGCATTCCCTAAATTAAGGTTTGTTGTATTGCGTCCTGAATATAGAGTTCACCAAGAGAGGCTCCACTTAGAAAGGCTTCCACTCTTCAGAGATGGCTTGGTTCCTTGAATAATAAGGAGGGTTTTTTTTTTGGTTTTTTGTATTGCCATCCTGAATATAGAGAGTTCACTAAGAGAGGTTCCACTCTTATATATATATATATATTTAATTAATTAATTAATTTATTTATTTATTTTAAATAAATTCATGTTTGAACAAGGGTGACACAAATAGCAACCGTTGAAATGAATCTCGCCCTTTATTATTACTACTAAAGTCTGTTTGCATTGCTTGATCCCTTGATCTCTGCTCTTCAATTCTAGACTAAATTTCACATCACACAGAGCTGATCAACCACTCGATGAGCTGGTTTTTTTTTTTTTTTTTTGAAATTTGAAGAATTGAGAAAGTTATAGTAGTTATAATGAATGATCAAGGTGCCAGGTGAACGCAAATAGACTTATTCCATTATTTCATGAAGCAGGCCTTAGTTTGGACAGTTATCACTAAGCACTAGAAGAATTTACCACACACACACACACTTTGCATTGTAGGTCTTCTGTCTAGAGTCAACACTCCAAGGGCTGCTTAAGTAAGTTAGTTAATTTGACATTGTACTACATGCATACTGTTGGGCCTCATGCACTGTGGCAAGAGCAACCACAACAGGAAGGTGTTAAAAGTTTATTTGCATTCTCAATCATTTGCTAAATCTCGCAATTCTTGACTGACATTTAAAAACACCAGCAGAGAACTGATCAATCACTCTATGAGCTGGATGATGAAAATTTGGTTAAGAATTGAAAAGGTTATAGCGAATAATCAATGAATGCAAATAGACCACGGGTCAGATCTCTAAAATAATAATTATTAATGATTGAGATGAACTATGTACACCAGCAGTTATCAGGAGGTTTCCTTATTTCGGAGTTAATGACACGTACGAAAGTTTAAAAGTACCGCAAATGCTCTTAAAGGGAGGCCATTAATTATTCTTCAGAAAAGACTGAAATTTTCAAAGTGGTAATAATTGCATGATTCTGTAAGCAGCTTATTTTAGTAATGGAATAATAACCAGCTACTTTACTAGTAGAGGAGTGGGATTCATGGCACTCCCTTTTATAAGATGTTTCATCAAACCACACTCCGGGGCATCCAGAATCAATTTTTAACAGCTACTCTAAAGCTGATTTAGTGAAACTCCCAGCACTAAGATAAATCGGCATCCAGAATCAATTTTTAACAGCTACTCTAAAGCTGATTTAGTGAAACTCCCAGCACTAAGATAAATCATCCAGAATCAATTTTTAACAGCTACTCTAAAGCTGATTTAGTGAAACTCCCAGCACTAAGATAAATCGTGAACAAAGTTTATGTAAGTACAATCTTTCAGGCTACCTCTAATGTGGTGTGTCTGGTTACTTACCTGTCAGTAAAACTTACAGAATTAAGAATTAAGTTTTATAAGCAAAGCACAACATTCAGACTTATGACTATTGTGGTGTGAGCATTAACGTACCTATCCTTTGTTCTCTACCTCCTGCAAGTGCTACTAAATCAACAGGACACAATTTTTTTTTAGTACAAGTTCAGTTGCCATGACAAGGGGAGGCCACACATTTACAGAAGAGCACAAATGGTTAATTAGAAGACAATAGAGTGTGGGGACAGCCCTTGCCCTTAAACTGCCACTGCATGCAGCCTCTACTATCTGCAGCCTCCACTATCTGTAGTGCCACTATCTGTGGTGGATAATAGACATCCCGTTGGAAAAAATAAATAAAATAAAAATTTTTTTAGCCAGTTTTATCACTTCAACTCGTTAGGTCTTATTTTCAGAGGTTCAAACCCATTCCCTATTCTCCACTGCATGCCCTAAATTCTAAAAGGATGCAAATTCAAACTCACTAAGCTGAGAGTAAGTTCAATCATAATTCAGAGGCTTTTTATTGTGCAAATCCCCTGCCCTGAATTAAGAAGGATACAAAAATTCAAACTCGGATTATTAATTCCAGAGGCTCATGCTGAAAGTCCTATATTATGCATACCCTGTCCTTGTCTCATCCGTCCCTCAGAATAAATTCATCATTGATAATAAATTACCTATATCTCAAATCCCCCCAACCCTTAGTTGGTATAATCATGCATAACAAGTTCTAATTCACAGGTGTGGTTCGTGCTTCCTCTCTCTTCTTAGCTACATAGTTCAATGGACGAACCATCTGGTTCTTTAAAACATCTAAGAGGAATAACTCAATTAACGTGTTATGTAACATGAGTTAATGATATCGAATCCTCAGGGGGGAGTAGCACCCCCTTTAACTCAAATATGCAAAACTTTTTGCTTTTTAGGATTATTACATCCCTAATTGCATGCATGTACTCATCGTTTGGGATTCATTCTTTACGCACCAGTTGCTTCTTTTCCAGGAATGTCAGGGTTGTTAACAATTGAGTGAGTCCAAAGGTCGATGTGTAATTGTACTTAAATTTAACCCTCTGCTCACTAAAAAATAGCATCAACCCACAATGTCATCACAAAAGAATGTCCATCCGAAATATCCTGCTCTCCTCGGAAACTTTGAACTAGCTTCTTTGATAAATATTTGTATTCCTCAGATGTGGACCTTATTAACAACCAAATGTCATGATACTAAATTAGATGTTCTAATTCAAATTCTGAATCTATGCGAACGTGAGATTACAACTGGAAGACAGGGGCAGGGAAGAGAGCAGAAGAAGTAAAGATAGGGAGGGGAATGCCAAAGAAGTGATAAAGTCCGACTGATCACAGGGGGAATTCCCTCTTATGCTACGTAAGTGGCAATCTTATGATCCACTTCCAGCTAAATTGGAAATTTGAGTAACAAGAGTTGACTTTATCGACTAATGTTGTTCTCACAAATAAAAATGAATTAAATTACACAAAATTTTAATTTTCCCATAAAAATCACATCATCGTCATCAAAGTGAAGATTCAAGTGGATCAATCACACACACGCACACACCCATACACACACGCACACACACACACACACACACCATGCATCACATACAAATACATGACTTACTTGGATATTCTTGATGGTGAGAAGAGATAAAGTGTAGCAGCCTGGTACAACATCCTCATGGCTATTCTTCACCTCAATAGGTCCATGAAGAGTCTGCAGGAAAGAAAAAAAAAGTTGAATATACAAACAAGTCACCAGCCATCTGTTCTTGCAATATCAGGAGGGCTGATGAGGGCTGATTATACAAATCTAATTAATCGTGTGAAATTCGTATCATCATTACAAATCTAATTACGACACGTGAAATCATATCCCATGTGATGTGTGTGTGTGGTATACATCATTGAAGATGAACACCAAATAATGTCACTCCTCTTCATATATCAGCCATTTGATCGATGGGAAATTTCTTTTTTAGAATTCTTCCTTTTCCTCCATGGCCGATTAACGCCCCCCACCCCATCTTCATAAGTAAAGTGCTGACAAGATATCGTTAGAGGTTATCGAGCGCTTTGCGTGAGTAATCCCAATTGTGTCTGCGCCAAACACAGCTGTTGCTTGGAGGGACCTGGACCATTAAGTCTCCCACCTGGGTTATTGGTCTCCCACGATAAACAGCTGATGGCTCATTATACCAAAAGGGGGCAGGACCATTACCTTCTGGTGCTGCCCAGCTGCACAGCAAGCAGAGACATAATAATAATAATTCAAGTCAAAATAGTCATTTCATGTGAATTCTATTATTTCTGACCCAAACAATAATTAAAATACTTTTTTTCCTTCAAAATATACCCCCACGAAAACTCTCCATTGCATATTAGTGATTGACACAGATAAAGACTTGGTCGGATTGTTAATATGTACAGTCTGCAGGATGATGGTGATTAGACAGTGCATTGACTGATTCATGTGGGATTTATGTCGTACAGGTAGGAGGCGAGCATGGGGCACAATGGTGCTTAATGATCCAGCTATCTATCATGGAAACGACACGTGTGTCCTCGAACAGAGAGAATGAATATTAAATGTATGTATGTATGTACAATGGAGGAACAAATCGGGCTAGACAACCAATTATGACCCATCATGATATGCAGTTGATAGAGATGGATAATTACGCACATCGGCCCGATTAGTGCTACTTACAGGCGTGCCTTATCACTGCTCATTTGCACTGCAGATGCTCATCCCCCACTCTCCTCCACCAAATCTCAGCAGCCATTATAAATGTAATGATCAGTTCAGTTATTCTGATCAGATGGTGTTCTACAATAAAGCTTTGATGATCTATGCAGTCACTCCTTTATAGTACTGCATACTCAGAAAATGTTCTTCTCATTCCTGTGATTGCTTTATCTCCTCCCACTCTTTCCTTCATCCCTGGCATTATGTTTCTCTCGGTTTCACCTTATCTTTTACTTTGCCATCATCTTTTCCTTCATTCATGTCATCCTTCTCCCTGTATACGTTCGTACAGTGTGCTACACTTACTCTTTACTGCCAGTAAAATCTTCCTTTCATACAACAACAACACAAGTTGATTAGATACACCTCTCCAGTACAACTTTAACATCTCGTTGAAGCAGTCTAGATTCCGTGAAAAATCTAGCTTGCTCAGCGAAAGCCACAGGTACCTCCTTCTCACCTTTGAACATCACCATATTGAATCACAGGGCTGCATTTAGGGGGGAGCGGGAGGGATGGCTCTATCAAACACCCAGTGAGTTAGTTGCTATAGATGTAGTCATGGTAATGGACTCTAAATAATGTGCACCATAGAAAAACATTTTTGCCTTGGTTATAGTGGCATACTCTGCTGTTTGTTATGCCAATACACCCCACTATGGTAAGCTGTATGCTACCTATTTGCATTCAACAACAACAACAACAAGAAGAAGAAGGGGTAGTAAGAAGAGTAGCTAATACAGGTCCAGCATTATAAAAAATTTGAATTATTGTGAAAAGTATTATGCAGTATTTGTGTTTTTGTTAAATTAACTGTCTTTTATTCAACAAGATGGAAAAAAGAAAAAGAAAGTTGCACTCAGTACAGAAGGTGGTCTTTATGATGTCTTGCTTATGCTGCATTTTATATTAATAATAATAATAATTGATTTTGTTGTTGGAGCATTGGCACACCCTTATGATGATAGCAAAGGGATAGCTATACGTCATCGGGCAATTGCGCAAGAGACACACAGCACAGCTGTTATTTTGGTTTGCTTACTTCACAAACTGCGTCAAAAAATTGGATATGCACCTGGTAGGAGCACCCCCCACTTGCAAATATGAAGAAGCACATGGTATACTATTTTGATAACCTCAAAGGACTTTTATATTGCGACCTTACATGGAAGAAAAATAGTACGGAGAAAATTATAGCCCATCTTCTGCGTCTCGTTAAGTCTTATTCATAATCATGAGGTAAGGAAAGGATGATGAAATGAAAAAAATACCCTTCTCTTTTCCCTTGTTGATTTCAGTGCACATTGGAGAAAGAATAACAATGAAGATAGCACATGACTTGAAGGGTGTATGTATGTGGGTGGAATAGAGTGTTATACCATTAACGGCAATACCATAGTTTAGTTTAGTCTATGAATCAGCTGCCACGATCTGCAGGAAAATGCACATCCTTTGAATTCCCCTCTATCTCCACTGGAGAGATAATACAATTTGCATTCCACAATGCTGCAATACTGGAAGTGTAAAAGGAAGTTCTTCATGAATACTGGCACAAGTGGGGATGAATATGATTAAATATTGATGGCTGTGGTTTGAGATAAGAGACACGCTGACTGTGCGCTATGTACACTGCAAGGTTCAAGTGGGTTGAGAAAAATCATTATTATTATTGTGTTCACATGATGTAAATGAATGCCTTTAAAGGGGCAGGGAATTTCCTGAACACTGGCAAAGGAATGCTTCTCTGCTATTACATACTCCAAGAGGGCGTACTATATATCTGCTATGGAAACTTCTAAAAAGGACTATTTGAAAGAGGACAAACCTCTCAACAGAGGACGACTTAAAAAGTACCTTTCTTTGTATATATACTCTACACAAAATAACCTCCCAATTCTCTACGAAAGGACAAAAAGGCTGGGTCCCAAGGATTCCAAGTGTGTCTATTTGTAGCTAGAATGGTATGGTTACCTTTGATGTGGTTATGAAGAATATGCAAAGGAGTAGATCTTGATGAAAATAATGACATGTCATGTGAATGTTAATGGGGCATACTTTGTGAAGAGTAGAATATTTTTGTAGCTTTGCAAAAATTGTAAGTGTGAACCATCTTGTCACAAAAAATCATGAAATCCACAAAAATATTTACTCCATGAGAAATTTCCAGATATGCAAGTAAACATTAAAAACAAACACATAATAATTATGGTCTTCTCATATCACACGAACGTGAGCACATAAGACACGATAATGATAGTTCACTGTAGCTGGATTAATTCAAGGCGGCATAAACTTCAAAGCGGCGCCAAATGACCCTTTGGAGGTATATGAAATTAAGCATGCTTTGGGTGATGCAATCTGCAAAGACTGCGTGGGGTCAAGAAGTTCCGACAGATTAGGGAGCAGACTTAGAGACGCGCATCAACTTCAGGTGGTGTGGATGGACATAACTGTAATAATCCATGGAAGTGAGTGATGCAATATTTTTTAGAATCACATGGGGACATCATACGAGTTCCTGCTTTCATAACATAATTAGGGATGAGACTCAGGGCAGCTGAATATTCCCAGAGGTACTCCCTACTTCCCACAAAGGATAATTATAAACCTGGAAAAAATTTAGGGTTTCTTGTGTCCGAGATGCAATCAGAAAGGGCCACAGAAGTGCATTGAATATTCTATGACATAGTATGTCTAACTTCAATGTACAGGTAAGACCTATTTTAGTCCACCAATTTACCAGTGGCCCCTATAATAAGGTGCAATTGATTAACAGAGGAGGTTGGCAACATCACTTATCACTACCTAACACATGAGCGAAAGTAAATATGGCTAGTGTTCAGAAAACATACCTATTAGTCTGGAGTAGCCAACCGCTCAAAAAGTGTTTTAATTTATCAGACCTCTCAGAAAAGCTTGAGGAGTGTTTTAATCGGATCATTTGGGACTTCTAAAGACCTCCAAATTTAGAAGCTTGAAGAAACTTCAGACCTCTCAGAAAAGCTCAAAAAGTGTTCTCATTTAAAACCAGACCTCTTAAGAAAAGCTCGAAGAGTGTTTCAATTGAACTTCTAAAGACCTCCAAATTCAGACCTCTTAGAGAAGCTTGAAGATTCTCATTGAAACTCCAAATATTTCAATTTTAAAACCAGACCTCTAAGAAAAGCTCGAAGAGTGTTTTTAATTGGATTATTGAAAACCTCCAAATTCAGAGAAGCTTGAAGTTCTCATCGAATGTCTTAATTTAAAACCAGACCTCTAAGAAAAGTGTTTTAATAGGATCATTGTAACTTGTAAAGACCTCCAAATTCAGACCTAGAGTATGGTAGCCTTTAATTGATTTAAGCTTCAATGTTGTGAGGTTATTGTAGAGTTCTTGAAGCCCCTGAATTTCATAACTGAGTCATTGCATTCATGGAAACGAAAATAATTCTTCATGCTTGCTTTTAGCTAAGAAGACAGCAATGATGCAATATTAAGCTAAAAAGGTGTAATTCTATTATATTAATTAGGTTATGATGAAAACCTAAAAAAATCTGTAAATAAACTCCTGCATAACTTCACCAAATGAGTACAGACATGACTTGATGGAAGCAAGCAATGTGTGCAGCATTGTACTGATTCTGGGGAGACGTACAGAATGTGCACGTTAATTCAATCATACTATAAACTTCTTAAAATTCATACCTGCAGGTTTACTTTCCTGATGTGATCCATACATAGATAATAGGTGATGCAACTACTAACTTTGTATCTATTCTTCTGTTAATACCCATCATACCTTTGGCAAAAAAGGTGTGCTCAATTATTGAATCATACCATAACAAAAGAGTGTCGTAAGATTCATATTTTAGGCACGCAGCTACTTGAGGTGTCATGTACGCCACAGGGATTCATCAGAGATAGAGATATGCAATTTCTTCCCTATTATGCTATGCTCCAATGCCAGAACCCCTGCCCTATTATGCTCAACAAATATGCTTTAAAAATTGGTAATGAGTAATGGCATAATTGCAGCCTCTTATCATAATTTTATCAGCAACAAGTTAGTTTGCTGGAACATTTTAGTAAAGAAAATAGCAGCAGAAGACAGTTATAATTTTTTGTTACCACCACCAATTACATAGGTGGCTACTCTAATTCAGCAGAAACTCAAAAGTCAACATCAATACCTCCATATCTGCCAACCCCTGGAAGTAAAAATCCCCTATTATGCTAGCATTGTGCTTGCATTAAGGTTCAACCCATTATGCCCAAAACTATGCCAGCATGATTTGCATGTCCCTATCAGAAGTACTATAATTGGAGTTAATCTCTAAAATGTGAGCTGATACTTTCGCTGGTTTCTTCTTCTTGGAACATGCGAATGTTTACTTGCAAAGTTGCTTTGTTTTTATTCCTTTTCCTTCAGTATACAATTTCTTAAAACCTCCCAAATTCAAATCAAATTTAAGTCTTCCGTGACATACATATAAAGTATAATAGCTGTTTGATGAGGGGTTAAAGGTTCTTAGCATTTTTAGTGTTTCTTGGAAGAAAAAAAAAATTGCATTTAGTATTTCTTGGAAATTAAAAATACTAACTCAAACAGAATCCTTGCTCGACTTAGACACATTACCACTTCAATTAAACTTTGAAATCAGTAACGGAAGTTTCTGTCCTGCCACTGAAAAACTTATCAGTGTGAGATGTAAGGCACGCAAGATTGCTGTGGGCCCTTTCAAATAGAACCAAGCGCCTATGAAGGTACGCAAGTCACTGCTGTATCACTCACTGGATGTCTCAAGACGTAAGGCCTGATCAGACAGGCTTCTCTGTACAAACAATTAATCTAGAGGGAGTGACTGCCTAGAATTGGTTGGTATTATCTGGCAATGAGATCACCTACGTCTGTCCCAACAGCGTCTATTCCAGCTATAGCCAGACCATCCTGTTAATGAGATCATGTCACTATGTCCCGATAGTGTCTATTCCAGCTACAGTGAAGCATGTCTAACCAGACCACCCTGTAATATGAGATCACATCTCCATGATTGAGGCCTGTCCCAACAGTGTCTATTCCAGATCACCCTGTAATGAGATCATGTCTCTATATTAAAGCCACTCCAACAGCACCTATTCCAGCTACGTGAAGCCTGTCTAATCAGACCACCCTACAATGTGACCATCTCTCCATATCCCAACAGCACAACCTCCCACCTCCCTATTATTTAAGACCACCTTCTTCTTCCTGGCTAATTAGGTGGCTGCAGTTTCATGAAAAAAAAAAGTGTATGACCACTTACCAGTTTTGTGTCATTTGAAGGAGGCCAGTATTTGACACACTTATGCTGCAAGGAGAAATTTTAAGAAGTGTAGTAATTTGATCCCAGAAAAACTGGTACAGGGTCTTCACATTCATACATGCATTATATATACCAGTCCACTCTGAGCAATCACATTAGGCTAATCTTCTAACCAATGTATATACTAGTTCACTTTACTAGACACACTGCAGTGGTCAATTCAAGTGACAGATTAGCTGGAAACTTACTCTGCCACTCTCGATCAAGTTGGTGAGCATGACTATAATGGATGCATTGTTCTCCCACACCATTCGCCAGAAGTCAGCCATTGTGTCGTAAATAGGACCTGTAAAAGATCAGAGAGAGAGAGGGAGGGAAGGAGGGAGGGGGGAGAGAGAGAGAGAGAGAGAGAGAGAGAGAGAGAGAGAGAGAGAGAGAGAGAGAGAGAGAGAGAGAGAGAGAGAGAGAGAGAGAGAGAGAGAGAGAGAGAGAGAGAGAGAGAGAGAGAGAGAGAGAGAGAGAGAGAGAGAGAGAGAGAGAGAGAGAGATTCATAATCACATAATTGTAGTTGGCAAGGGGCAGAGGAAATTGGCATTTAGATACAATAAAGGTAACATCAGTGTCACACAGCCTGATGATGGATCATGATGGTTCAATTATTACTCGCATACAATACCTTGAGTGGCGATATAAGATCTCTCCTCACCATGCAAACCCTGTGGAAATAAACAAACAGCAATGATTGTGTTTATAGTCCCAGGTGGAAATTGAATATTATGACTTTATTATTTCGCCAATGCTTTGATAAAATCAATTTGTTCCAAACTTCTGTCATGTATAATTCTACTATCTCTACCCAAATTTCCAGACCATGGCAGTCATGAATTATGGTCATGAGTTATGGTGAGCCAAAGTTTAAAAAGTGGCCCAAAGTTATACTGTGACTGCCATATAATTATGCACATATCAATTTTGTCTCATGCATGTTGTATAACTTACCCGTATGAAATTTGCATTGATATAGGTTGATCCATCAGTGCCCAGGTTATTGAGAGTAACAGCTGAGTGAGGATCTGCATACAAACAAAAGGGTTGATGATCGACCATTACCAAAAGTTATTTACTGACATGATGACCATTACCAAATAAATGCATTTATTAATATGACGACCATTACCAAATCAATGCATTTGTTAATATGACGACCATTACCAAATCAATGCATTTGATAACATGACGACCATTACCAACTTATAACAGACCACTTAAAATTAATGGCCTTACTTGGAAGCACGTTTCTATAGCGGTTCTTTGCTCTCTCAGCTGGTGACTGATTTGGCAAGTCAGCAGCATTGGAAGGCACAGCCTAAGAAAGAAAAACAAATCACATTACAAGTCACATGACTATAGCATCACTTCCTCATAAGGGATTAACTTTTTGGCCCTGCTGTGCACCAGTGCACTATTGACCAACTGCAATACCCAACCTTGCAGGGTGAGCAGGATCTTTATCCACTCAACGCAGCTAACTCAGCTGGATTGCAAGGGGAAGCTTCAACCCAAGGCCTTCAAACATGCATGTGGAATCAGTCTTAAAATTAAGGAATGCTAATCTACTAGGGAAATGCAAAGCATTTTGGCGAGTGAAGCTTTAGCTAATGATGTTACCATATCCCACCATATGGAATCAGAAGAAGGTACAAAAATATATATAGTTACTTGACTCCCTAGGTGGCTTGCTTCGCTTGCCAATTACTCTATGGCTAGCAACCTCATGTGATGTTAATTAAGTGGTTGATTGAAGGGTCTTACCTTGTACTCGCGTGTGATGGGGTTGTTGGAGGTGCTGGTGGCATTCATCATCAACTCCATCATAGCTTCCTTGCTCAGAGGAGAAGATCTACACACCATATTTAAAGTAAAGGTATCTCTTTAGTAAAGGAACACAAATAGGCACATGTCAAGACTTAACTAAAGGAACACATCAAATGACAAGCACATGTCAAGACTTAACTAAAGGAACACATCAAATGACAAGCACATGTCAAGACTTAACTAAAGGAACACATCAAATGACAAGCACATGTCAAGACTTAACTAAAGGAACACATCAAATGACAAGCACATGTCAAGACTTAACTAAAGGAACACATCAAATGACAAGCACATGTCAAGACTTAACTAAAGGAACACATCAAATGACAAGCACATGTCAAGACTTAACTAAAGGAACACATCAAATGACAAGCACATGTCAAGACTTAACTAAAGGAACACATTTCATCTCAAATGACAAACACACATTATTTTATCTCAAATGACAAACACATGATTCAAGACTAAAACACAAGCACATAATTTGGACTAGAAATGGATAATTATGCATTAACAATGAAGAATCAATTTCATCACATGATCAATAAAACATAATGCTCAATACAAGAAAACAAGCAAGAATATACAACTTACTTGCTCAGTTGTTCAAAATAAGAAACTGATTTTCCCAGCCTCTTAGCCTTGGCGGCCCTGTGGGAACACATTTATTATAGTCATGACAGTACCAAGTATGTAGTAATCTTTAAGGTCTCACTAACTTGGTCTCAAGAAGCTGGTGCTTATCACTGTTTGCATCCACACCAGAATTCAGAACCTCAGTATGTGATCCTCCACTTCCACCTTCCTCACTACCCACGTCATCGGCCTTTGATGTCATCTTTGTCTTCTTCTCCCCCGAGACCTCTTGGCCATTCCTCTTGTCTGATTTGGTCCGTCTTCTTGGTTGGTGTACAGCTTCTGGGTCTATCACACTGTCTAATGGCTCTGTAATATGGTAGTGGTCATCAATATAAAAAGATTACTATTACTACAGAATTGGTAAGGATCACCATTATTATATACTACATTGTATTAACAGATGGATCCATTTGTTGTATGCATTCTGAGATCCCTTATATGGATGATAATGTCCAAAATCTAACTATAGGAGTTAGGTCCTCTAGTACGAGCACCACACAAACACATACAGACTCAGAGTGATTTAGGTCCTCTAGTACGAGCACCACACATACAGAGTGATAACATTGCATACTTGTAGGAGCAGGAGTGACTTTGCTGCCATTGGCTAGAGCTGCCAATAGGGAAGGTTTGCTCTCTCTGTGCACAGCCTAAAATGAAGAAAAGAAGGTCTGGAACTTCATAGATACATAGATGAACTACATATTGTTAGCCTGCAGAGGGGGGGGGGGGGGGGGGGGGGGGGGAGCATTTGCCCCCCCCCCTCCCCCTCGAAATACCAATGCAGTTATTTTGTCCCTGTTAGGATATGCTTAAACAGAGGGAAATGAAAATGAGCATATTTTACCAGCTACCAATCAAGCACATTTCATAATACCATGCAACTACATGCATACATAACAGGAAGCATGCTTTTGATCAGCCAAGCGCGCACATTCTGAAGATGTGCAGCTGTAAGCCATTTGTATGGGAGCATCACTATTAATCAGTTCACACAGTATTGTGGAATACAGCAGTGACTAAATATATGATCAGTTTCCTCATTTTGAAACATGATGTTTATTGCCTACGTAGGTATGCAAAGCTTAAATTTCTTGTGGCTTACTGTTAAGAAATGTAGCTTCTTTATTTGAGAGAGAGAGAGAGAGAGAGAGAGAGAGAGAGAGAGAGAGAGAGAGAGAGAGAGAGAGAGAGAGAGAGAGATCTATTTCCAGTGGTATCCATGGTGGTAGTTGATCTTTGTACTTACAGTGGTATCCATGGTGGTAGTTGAGTAATTGGGATGTACCATCTCTTCCTCCTGATCACTGTTGGCTTCTTCCTCTTCTCCCTTTCCCGGTCGGAGGAGTCCCACTCGGCTGTCTGAGTCTCGCTTCATACGAGACTTTCGCTTGTAATATTCGCGACAACACAGGCTAGAGAAAGGAGAATAAACACACAACAACAGTAGCAATAACAACAACAACAACAATAATAACAGTAGCAATAACAACAACAACAGTAGCAATAACAACAACAATAACAGTAGTAATAACAACAACAACAATAACAGTAACAATAACAACAATAACAACAATAACAGTAGCAATAACAACAACAACAATAGCAATAACAACAGCAACAATAACTGCAGACTAACAATGCTAAAAGGATAAAGATTTAGAAGAAAACATCAGAGCACACTATGTAGGTATGGCAGGTCAAAGGTCATAAGACTGTCTAAACCAAAAAATCTTCTTTTAATAGGTCAGAGTTAGATCAACAACAACAATAACAACAACAACAAGCTTACAGGGTAAAGATGACTATTATGATGATGGCAGCAAGTGCAACAACAGAACCCAATGAAGACATCAATGCTATGAAGACATCCTTGGGGAGATCACCTTCCTCCGTGGGGTCAGTGGGGTCACTGGGCAAGGCATGAGCCTATAGTAGTGTAGCAACAATTTTAAAAAAACCCAGTAACAAATGTGTAACCTTTAAAGGATATAGTCTAGAAGCTGAGACCACCAGTATTGACATGGTTAAAATACTAGTCCACTTGGGGTGACACACTCGTACATGATCACATCACATGATCGCAATCATCTCAAATGTTTTAACAAAGGAGTGATATGTCTCCTTGTTGTAGCAGTGGGAATTATTACTTTGTTATAAACACTGGTCCACTTGGGATGAACAAAAGAGTAAACACTTTTGTACTATCAGCTCCATAATTCATGTGGTGGCTACCATCTCAAATAGCACATCTGAGATTACTACTAGTTGATATGTAAAATCACCTCTACTTTTGTGTTCTTACTCCATATAGAGCTGGAATAAATCTCTATTTGCAATCCCACCACTCTGTCATTACAGGGAAGGACCCCCCAAGAATTCAGGACATTTTAAATGGCTAGTCTATGTATCTTCCACTCTTGTTTTCACTCCAGCTGGAACACAATAAATCTCTGCTCCTAAAGTCTGTTTGCATTCACCTGGCCCCTTGATCATTCACTATAACTGCTATAACTTTCTCGATTCTTAACCAAATTTCAAATTTCAAACACCAGCACAGAGAGAGTGGATAATCAGCTCTCTGTTGATAATTTAAACTAGAAGTTTGGTTAAGAATTGAGAAAGTTATAGCAGTTATAGTGAATGATCAAGGTGCCAGGTGAATGATCATTTAGCAGGGCAACCACACACCACATTAATGTCATCTTTGGCAGAATACAATTAACCACTTGAAGTATGGGACTGCCCCTATGCCTCCAATGTAATTATGAAGTGGTACAAGTGGATAAATGGCACTTGAATGGAAATAATAGCATGAGATATACAAAGACTATAATGCATGGTATGTATGTAGTAAAATATGTTACCACTGTCTTCATATATAACACACATTTGCTGGCTCACTCACTCACTCATTCATTCTGGCTGTACATTATGCGTGCATGTATTTCCCCGACTGTGTATCCGTCTTGACACACTCACTCACTCACTCATTCATTCATTCTGGCTGTACATTATGCATGTATGCACTATCCCAACTGTGTGTGACCTCTGTCCAGAGTTTATAAGCTTCTCTATCTGCTGTCCACGTAAACTACGACTTGACACACTCACTCACTCAGAATTTCCCTGACTGTGTACGTGTGTGTGCGCGCATGTGTGTGTGATTATCCATGAAGTTTAAAATAACAAAACAGGTTTTATCTGCTGTCAGAGCATCACACAAACAAAACAACCATTATTGTTTAAAAAGGCAAATCCTCTTTATGATGTATACATCCATACTTGCATACACATACAACTTACTCATATTCCCCCTCCCTCCCCCAGCCTCAAAAGCATGATTATGTTAACTTACCATGACGATGATTATCGATGTCTTTGAGAGTTCCTAACTGAAGCACAACAATAAGAAGCTAGGGAAAACAAAAGATTAATAGATAAATATATCGGTAATTAGACAGTCACATGACATGCAAGACTAAATTTGTGAAATTAATCTTGCACTTAATCAAAAAAGGGATTGATGTGCCGAGGCATGTCGGGGCAATAATTATTCTATCAAAACAACCAAACACACTTTGCAATGATAACATCACTATCGTGTTCATATTCTGAAAACTAACATATTAGGCACTGCAATATTAATGTGTAGCTACTGTCATGAGGGCTGGGAAAACAGGAACTCTGTGGCCTTGTTTAATTGGCAGGAAGCCATCGAGAATAACAAGCTCTGGATTATATGCACACGCACGCACGCACACCCACACACACACACACACACACACACCTCAAGAAACTATGCAGGCTAAGATGTACCATGACAGTATGTAGAATAATTATAACATTCACTTTTATAACTCATGCTTACTAGTAGCCCTTGGGGGCTTAAAAATTGATTCAGAGATAGTTCAACCATTACAGAGAAGTTTTGGGTGAAGAAGGACTGGTTTTTTTGAATTCCCACTAGGAACCGGTAGAGGTTTACTGAAAATTACTCAGCTATTTTTAGGAATGAAAATCAGAGACATATCATACAGGAACAGCATTTGTATTAGCATCTGTTGTGCGTACTGTAGAAGCAGTTAGGGATCGAGTTATGAACACTCAACTAAGAGATTGAATCAGCATTTTAAAACCATAAAAGTGAGTGTATCTAGTAAGGAGGAGGAGGGAGGGGGGAGGCAGAGGAAAGGAGGGAAAGAGCTTACACACTCGATTAATAGTGCATCTAGTGGTGGAAAGATAAAGACATCTACCTCCTGAAGTGGGAGGGGTTGAAGAGGGAGTAATCAACCCTCATTGAAAACTTGGACCATGAAGACTACTTTTTAAGGACTTCTCATCAACATGCAAGGAGTGTTAATGCAACTTTGGAGTAACATCCTCCATAAACATATTTCAGCTCCAAGTCTAGTAGTAACTGAAAGAAATAGCAAAAGCTCATACTCATGTTACAACACACAATAATTATGACGACAGGTGGCCCACCATTACATAAACCTGTATAACTGTCAAATGATACTAAGACGTTTACAATCACGAGGGGAGGAGGGGAAACACCTGATATTACATCATACAGTACATGGAGGAAACAAAACTTCCTTTCCTTCCTCCCTCTTCTTCTCGCCCTTCCCTCCCCTTTCCTTTCACCCTCCCTCTTCCTCTCCTCTCCCCTTTCCTTTCTCTTTTCCCTCCTCTCCCCTCCCTTGTGTTGTTAAGTGGCTGATGATTGCAATATGACTGGAGTAAGAGCCATTCTGAAGCAAAGCATGTACGCTTTCAGTTATTTTTCTAGAACTAACTTTGCAGAAGGAAGTTACATGACAGACCGTGGGTTCTTCACATGCACATTATGAAAGACATGAACTGAGTACGGTAAACAAATGTCAGTACTAGTCACTCTAATAATGTGGCAAAGTGAGTGGGTATCATTTGAGCAAGGAGGGGGCAGTCTGATACAGAAAGTGAAGGAACCTTTCTTTACAGGATACAGTCTTGTATGTTAATATCCTTAATAATGAAGAGGTTGCCCCTACGTACCTAGTAGGATATTGAAGAGAGCAGGGGGTTGGTGTTTAGAGAGTATAATATCTCATTACTGGAATTGAAGGTTGGTGTCTTTGATCTAGAGGATGGCAATCCTTGGAGGGTATGCTTAATAAGAATGGCTACCTTTATTGAAAGTGATACACTTCTATCGGAAGATGTACTGAGACATTGCCTGCTTCCTCCAATACTTAAACACAAACAAACCTCTACTAATCACGTTGAAACCTCTTGCACTCACATCACAAACACACTGAACAGACTCCATGCCTTGTCACAACAAAACCTTAGTTATACATCCTAGCAGATTTGCAGACACTTATGAGTGTGGCTCTGTTTTGGAGGTGTAAAAGTTTACACATTTCTAATCTTTACAATTGAATCTCTCTACTTCTGGCCTCCTAAGATGATAAATCTACTGTATAATTATGCACTAGGCTTTCACAAACAAAAGCCTACATATTCAATCAATAAAACAAAGGGAACTGAAGGTTATCTCCCTCTCATTATTAATATCCTGTAATCAAGTTTCTGGTGCTTTGATCTCAGAATGCCTTCTCCCGTTTTGCAAATTCTTCAGGCCCTGGGGTGTCTCCCATTTCTGAACAGCAGCTGGCTAGCTCTATCACTAATTCAAGTTGTACAGGAAGGAACTTATTGCATTGGTGGTTATTATACTGGTTTAGACACCTGAAGATGAAGCCATAATCTATCTCACAACATTTGTGTGATCACCTTTTCATAGAAGGTACATCAATTAGTATTGTTACCTTCACTTGGATGGAGATTAGAGGTCAGTAACAAGATTTGGTTGTGTGTAGCAGTACTTTTTAAAAATTGGTTGAGCACTGAAAAAAGACCAGTGGCCTGTGTGGTAAAACTGCTTACTATGGTTATTATAGGAACAAGTGAGAAATGGTCTCTTTAGGGAGGTCAAAATAGCTGGAATAGGTACTATGGAAACAAGTCTCTTTAGGGAGGTCAAAATAGCTGGAATAGGTGTTTATTGGGACATGGCTTTCGATGCTTCATTCTGTACCAAGTGAATGCTTAATTAAAAACATTTAGTGCTGTCAGCTAAGACCTTACAATTATGGAATAGAATGGAAGGATACCCTGGATAGATTGACTCCAAAATAAACTGGACTCTGAGGAATGAACTTATTGTAAAGGTTAGAAGGGTCATGTTGGTTTCAGGTCTTTACATGGTCTATGTAGGCAGGTGGTAACATAAACCAGTCTCACTATGTCCGATCAAATTTTTGAGGAGCGAGCGAGGGACTGAGTGATCAACCACATGCATTCACAGAGTTTATGCCAAGGATATTGATGTGGGTTCATCCATAATCTCTCTCTCTCTCTCTCTCTCTCTCTCTCTCTCTCTCTCTGGCTATTTTTTTTTCCAGCATATTGAATATCTCTGTTGTTGAAATCGAGGGTTCATTCAATGTGTTTATTTGATTACACTTCATTAGCATAACAAAAACAGTTGGTTGGACTGCATAAAACAAAACCCAGTCTTCCTGAAATGCAAGAAGCTCTATACTGTCCCCATAAAATAATAATTGTGCCTCCTAACACTATGACTTTGGTACAATACTTTTCACACCTCAATCATCCCGCAATTTAGCCCAAAATAGTAGCTAAATACTATATAAAGTACAGCTATGATATAATCAGTAACCAGGCATAGCTAGCGGTTTTAAGTAGAGCTATGGCTATGGCTAAGTTTGATTCGCCCATAGTTATTATATAGTACTACTTACTACCCTCTTTGTCGATGAACTGAGTAGTCTCGCAGGCCAGAGACTAAGTGGAGAGTTTGTGAGACGGATCGATCGATCTCAGTCCAGAGAGTAAATTCTGTCCCCTCAACAACGTCTACAGGCACTACCACCACCGGCGGAAGAATATAGAAAGTAATAATTATTATTATATGATTGCTTTATGAGGCGGCCACGCCTCCTCAATTGTATCTAATTAAGAGATCGTAATTTTGAAATCCGCAGTCGAGTTAAGTTACGCATGCGCAGTGAATGAGGAGTTAAAATTAATAGCTAATTCCCTGAAGTGACTATAGAAATCCTGAAAAACAAAAACAAAAAAACAACAAACTATTATCTGGATAATTTGTCTATTTTTCAAATCATTTCTCCGACTTCGCTTGGCGAGGCAGCAACAACACTTCTGCCTTCATCTCCTTCCTCCACAGGATTCCGCATTGACTGAGAATTATCTTCATTCTTGCTCTCTATTAACACTTCCTTATCTTCTAGCACTTGCTCTTTTCTTCCGTCTGGCCAGTCATTATCTTCATCAACTGTTTCCTTACGACAGCAATTTATGTAAAGCCTAAAATAAATGAAAAAATATAAATAAATAAATGAAAAATAAATAAATAAATAACGAGGAGGATTTCAATTCAATGGGGAATTCAAAGTGGCTGGTAGCTATAAGGAACACAAGATGATAGCTAGCTAGCTTAGCAGCTCAGATTCTTTCCAGGATCTACCCTAAATTTAGGAAGAGTGCATAAAAATATTATAGGTAGCTACTTGAGCTTTTACATGGAAATATTCCAGTAGCATATTATATCTTCCAAGTTGGAGCTCAAAAAAAACCTACCAGGGTTTGTGTCTGAATGATTTTATCCTGGTAGCTATATCTAGTTATAGTGACTCACGTGATAAAGCAGCAGAGCAGTGTTAGGACAGTTAAGATCACACTGACTCCAGCTGTGACGCCTATTGCTATGCCAAAATCACGAAAATCGGTACCTGCACATAGTGGGAAAAATCGCCATGAACATCATAACACTCACCACATTATAGCTAGTTTGGTGTAGAGATAGCTAGCAATCATGCATTTTTGAATAGATGACTGAAGTTTAAAATCAGAACATGTATGTTTCAATAACTACCTATTAGAGTAGCTAGTTAGTTAGCTATAACAACTAGCAGTTTAATTGCTCACTGTTTGAAGGGACGTAGAGATTTGTCTATAAACAAAATAAGAAGGAGGTAAATAGCTCCCAATGATTTAATAATTAATATACATGATGTATGGCTGGCCACTAAAACAATTCATGATTAGCTATTAATGATAAACAATACCATATTTGATGATCCTGTGGGTGAAGCTGGAAAGAGAAGAAAAAGGTATGATCTAAATCTAGCCTTTTCTAAACTATAAATTTCTCAATAATCTAGAGCTACCTGCAAAAAATATTCTTCATGATGACATACCTATGTACTGGACCACTATGGAAGAATTGCTGGAGCCGATATTGTTGCTGGCATGGCATATATATTGGCCCTGATCAGTTGGGCTGGCTGAATTGACTGTGTATACCAGTCCATTCTGAATGACAGTATTTGAGCCGGACACAATACGTAGCCACTATTATTAAAGAAGAGAGAAG
Source organism: Crambe crambe (assembly GCA_963924555.1). Lineage (NCBI taxonomy): Eukaryota > Metazoa > Porifera > Demospongiae > Poecilosclerida > Crambeidae > Crambe > Crambe crambe. The sequence goes on along the minus strand of OZ004593.1, from coordinate 4,853,149 downwards.
ACAGCATAATGTGAAGAGAAAGGACAGCACTATATAGGGTATAATTATTAGCTATATGTTGTGTGTGAATTCTGTGCATCCAGATGCTATGCTGTTTGTGTGTGGATTGTGTGGATCATAATTATACTTGGATTTGAGGTTGTGGCCATCCAGTTGCCTGGCATCGGAGAGTGAATGAAGTGCCACCAGTTACTGTTGTAATGATGGCTCCACTGGGCTCCAGGATTGTCACATCTGGGGGAGCTGCAAGTAGATAAAATAATTCCCTAGCAACATGCAGCTGCACATAACTGAGATTTTATTGGTATAGAAAAATATTCATGCTAATTAAAAAAAATAAAAAAAAAATCATTGTTTATTACCAGAATGCCATGGTAACCCATAATGAAACTCGCATCATCTTTTTACCCTAGTAACCATCTTACTTGTAAATAAAGGGCTGGGGTGGTCACATTCAATGTTACTGTGGTGAGGTATCTTACTGGTGAATTGTCTGTGGGTAGGTGTCTTACTTGTCTTAGGTAAGAGACCTAGCCACACTACTAGTAAACAGGTGGCTTCATGAGACTGAGCACCTGATTAAGGACTAAAGATACTTATTATCCCAAAAGTATGGTTGGACCATTTTCAAAATAGCTAACACAATAATCGTGGTGCTGGGCCACCGAATGAGTCCGTCCCATACAAGAACATTTTCAACCACTTAAATTTTTGCACCCATGACTCATAAGTACCAGTGAAAGTAGAAATTTGGTGTACTTTTCCAATTCAGTTGATGAAAACAAGTTGTTAGAGTAGAGGGCCCCTGTTCAACGTACGTACACCCCTCAGTTCCTATGCTAGTGACTGTCTTAATGATGATTAGCCACTTACTGGTCACATTGACTTCTGGTGACCTTTGAGTTGTGCAAGTATCGCTTGTGGCAGTGCACTCATACACGCCTCCATCAGCACCACGCACACTTGGAATTTGTAGGTTGGAACTGAAAGGATTCAGAGTCATTCCCTTTGAACAATGTAGCTCTTTACTGTACACCTCGATATTTTTACCTTGTTATGTTCAACTGATCACCGTTGTGGTACCATGTGTATGACATGATGTTAATGAAAGTGTTAGAACTAATTTCAGTCATCGCAGCAATACAGCTGTAACATAAGAACAGTAGCAGAATGAAAAAACAACAAAAAACAACAACAACAACAAAAACAATAACAACAAAAAAAGAAACAAAAAAAAAACAACTCTGCTATAATTATAAGCTAGCTAGCTACTGCTGTGTATTCATTGTAGATCTTATAGATTTTTGATCTTATTGGCTATTACATACTTGAGTGTCAAAGCACGGCCCAAGCGAGCCTGAATAACTCTGGATGGTAGATTGAATGCAGGGTTGAGCCTGATGTTTACTGTTTCAGTGGCACCTAGGTCTCCTGTGTGTGCATATTTATCATAGAACATTCACATACATGATTTTTTTTGAACTTCAAAGCTTAATCTGGTACTCTTACCACACTTTGGCGTTGATCGGACCGGAAGTTAGGACCGGAAGTTAGGACATGGAAAAAAAGAAGAAGAGGCGGCATAATAAGACTTGCTGCCTATTTATAGGATCTACTTACTGTTTGTTGTGTTCTTGCAGCAGTAATCAAGGCTGCTGTAAGGATGAAACACTGAATATAGTACCCCATACTACACTATGTAACGTTCAATTCAAGCGATAGTCGAGTCGTATTTGTATTATAAAGCGAGCCCCACCCTTTTTATCGGCTGCACTCTTATTGGCGCGCACCGAATCGGCCCACTTATTCCGCCCTCGCTTCCAGTTCAGTTCATAGTCCAGTCATGGTCCGCTAAAAAAATGCTATGATTCCACTAAGGTAAATAAACTAAATGAAATTCATGTCAGTGTTTTTTCACTGCATCTAAGTAACCGACAATGAATATTGAATGCACAGCTGTAGCTACATGATATCACAATAATGTATTTACACTGCAGTAGCGTCATGGCAATAATCATTGGTCACGTGATGACATAATAATATAGTTCTCAGCATCCACAGAACTCCGGTCACTTCTCTCTAGCTCTGACTCTTTATCCCTTGAATCCTCCACTTGATAGCCCCTTGCAGCCCTCACATCCTGGGTGAGCGGTGACACTAACTTCCCAGGCTGATTAAATGGTTGCAAATAGACCTCGGCTGTAGGAGTTGCCTTCATGCTAGTGTGCCTCATTACTGGGCGTGGTGGGGGCAAAGGGCGTGGGACTTTATTTTGACTTCCTATTGTAAACGTTTTTCCACGAAGATTTGGGGAGTTGAGGCCTTTATTCATCGTACTCCTTACATCTTGCAGTGAATATGCTCTTGTGGTACGTCTCAAATTGGGACTGTGATTTGGATCAGTGGGAATGAGATTCATGCTGCTTTGACCCCCGGGGCTGGGGTAACTTGGTGGCCCCCCATCTGAGCTTCTAGTGGCAATGGACATGTTGCTGGCAGCATAAAATGGATTCATGACACCAGCAGATTGTGTTGACTCATGATGAGGGAGGTTTTGCATCTCCCTCCATTCTGATATCGTTGCATACTCGGGATCTGATGGTGGCATTGGTTTTTCAGAAGCTAGGAAATCATGTTGTTTCGAATGATAGTAATGCTCATCCTTTACCTCTCTATGTTGCGATAGATCATAAGTGTTTCTCTCCTGAGCCTCAAATCTTCGAAGGTGATCGGGACTTTTCTTCTTGTAAAGGACCACACATATGAGTCCAATGAGAGTGCAGGCAACAAGCAAAAGGAGAAGTCCAAGTACAATGGATATAGTGATGATTGTTGTTTGGAGGCCCTCTGTTGTTAGTGGTGGTATTTGTGAGAGAGTTGTACTTGAAGTTTCTAAAAGTAAATAAATAAATATTATTATTGGTCTCTCTCTCTCTCTCTCTCTCTCTCTCTCTCTCTCTCTCTCTCTCTCTCTCTCTCTCTCTCTCTCTCTCTCTCTCTCTCTCCTCTCGTCTCCTCTCTCTTCCCTCTCTCTTTTCACTCTCTCTTTGCCTTTCACTTCCTCTCTCTCTCTCTCTCTCTCTCTCTCCTCTCTCTTCCCTCTCTCTTTTCACTCTCTCTCTTTGCCTTTCACTTCCTCTCTCCTCCTAGCTCTCACTCCCTCCCTCCTGACTTCAATCCTCTTTCTGCCACTAACAATTTATGATCATTGCTCACCATTGTCATAAAATGTGATATTGCTCAAGTAAAAAACAGCATTTTGTGGCACATGAAGAGTTATTGGCAACTTATCTATGCTTCGACTCATTCCACTGACACTTATATGATGCAGTCCAGAAGTATTTTGTGCAGTGAATGAAAAGTTGAATGATGGGATAGTGATATGAGCATTTTCCATTTCTATACTGTACCATAATTTTATTCTGCTTAATGTGTTACCATTTTGAAAGCTAAAATTTAGACTGCCATTATCTTTCCATTCAAGCCAATTTTCCATTGAATCCGAAGGTTGATCATTATTGTAAATGGGTATAGGTTCTGAACAGTTATACTGATATCTTGGATCATTGCTATTAGCGCAGTGAACTTGTGTCCCTTGAATCAGTAAGTAGGTTGGCATTCTCCTTACTAACCGTTGCTCTGCATAAAGTGAATGAAAATAGACACTGCATGATGGAACATTGCAATGAAGGACCCATATCTTATGTATAGCTACATAGGACTCTATAATAACAATAGCTTAGCCACTTCTGTACATCAACCGTTAGCCATTTCTTTTTAAAACCAGAAGTCTAGGGGAGATGGATGCTTGCATTTCAATGTCTGTAGGAGGAAAGTGCAAATTAAGTGTTCCCTGCCCCATACAGGAAGGTGACTTGCTAAAAAAATAGTAGCTGAGTTCATAAATCTCTAAGTCTTAGCTAGCTAGCTCTACCTATGGTCCTTTGTGAAGTGGTCTTGCGAGTAACAAGTTAAGCCTATTGCCATGGGGAACATTTTAGAGTCTATATTAATTTTGTGACAATCCCATGTAGAAATCAAATAATTATTATCAGCTTAATTGAATTTATTATTTCTTCAATTATGCTTTGATGAATTTATTCCAAACTTCTATCATGTGTTCTAGACTATTTTCATGGGGACTATAAAGGTGAGCCAAAATTCAAAAAAAGTAGCGGCAAAAAATGAATGTATTTCGGTTTCTACTTGGACTGTCACATTTGCATGGAATAGAGCCTTATACAAAGTACCATCAGAACTAGCATAGCATGGTCTTTGAAATTCAAACGAGGAAGTCACACAAAAATTGCTATCATAAATCCTCTACAGTATTCATCACTAATTTGTGGCCTCGATAGGAATTTTGACAGATTCTTACCTTGTTGACTATCCTGGACAAGTGAGAAGCTCAGGAGGAGCGTCAGGAGCAAAAATGGCGACTCCATGGAAGAGAAGAAAGAGGTAGCTATCTACCAGAAACTCTTAATAGTTAACTAGCTAAATCCAGATACTCCCTCTCTCTCGCTTCCAAACTATAAAAATGCTTCCGAAACTGCAAACAGAAGTAGTACTGGTGTGATGATTTCTTTAGTAAGGGATATCACCAACACAATTTCCCTGACTGCTCTGAGCTGATTATGATGCACTAAAGCACCTCCTACGGTAGATATGCGTGTGTACGTGCATGGTTGCTTATTTTTGTTTGATATTTGAATTTTTTTTCTATGAGACTTGTTTACTTTCAGTATATGGTATAGTATATGATGTAGTGTTAGTGAAACTGTGGAGATATGATAAGACTTACGTGAGTATTATAGCAACCATTCTATCATTCATTGAATAAGGATTCTATCATGAGTTTAAATTTAATACTGACTCATTAATAAATATCAACTCACTTATACATTATGGCTAACACAATATGCAAGTGTTGTTGTTTTTTTCCCCTGCATGAGTGGTGTTAGCTCTCTCTCTAGTGTGTAGCAACTATTGTGATTCCAGGAATTGGGAATTTTCTTTGTTGAATTATTTTCAGTTATTTTGTTCAACAAACCAATAATTATTTACAATGATTATGTAAAAAGCTGATTATTATGAGAAAGCTCAAAAGAAGAAGAAGAAGGAGCATGAAAATTGTCAATAAGGATTATTATTAAATTTCCCAACCTGCTGTACATTAAAATTAATGTCATGAGCTTTACTGATTGGATAAAGATGGTGAATTGTAACAAGTCATTAGTGTAAGAATGAAAGTTAGCAATGTATATGCTGTTTGATTGTTACCATTGGTCCAGCTTATCACCTAGCTACTACTGTATTCTTTCTAATTGATGCTCTCTCTACCTAATTAATGAGCCAATCTGACATTCATGCATATAAATTAATTTTAATTTCTTATGTACATTAATCTGCCACACCTCCTGACTTGGAAGTATCTTTTCTTGGCTCTTCAATTGGTATAATAGCCTGGGGCAATTCAAGGAGCCATATATTATATAATTTTTCATGTGCTAACTTTTACTTTTGGAGATGTATGTATGCATGCATTGGGTATAGTCCCCAGGCTGAACTCAAAAAAATTTCACTTTCTGAACACTTCTTTCATATTTTGACTTATCATATTTAACTCATGATTACGGCTGAACTCAAAAAATTCACTTTCTGAACACTTCTTTCATATTTTGACTTATCATACGTAACTTATCACTTTCTGAACACTTCTTTCATATTTTGACTTATCATACGTAACTTATGAAAAATTCCCTTTCTGAACACTTCTTTCATATTTTGACTTATCATACGTAACTTATGAAAAATTCCCTTTCTGAACACTTCTTTCATATTTTGACTTATCATACGTAACTCATGATTACTAGTAAACTATTTGGGGTTGAAATCTGGTGTGAAAATAGTCCAATCATCAAAAAAGACGTGATAGAATTATTGGACAATTTTATATATGATAACTATTTTAAAGAGACTGACCGTCACATAACAACAGTCTACAAGTTTCAAAGGCACAAGGCACTGAAAGTATAACATTGAAAATTGTATACACTGACACATGTGGTTGTTATTTCTACAGAGTTGTTGCAATTCTTCAGAGTTATTGCAAATTACCTGTACACATGTGCATGCATATGACTGCATATGAAGAAGCGTGTGTGCATGATTGATTATATGCAGCTGCATCTGTTTGTTATAAAACACAACTCTCAGGAATCTCAAATTGTGGAAAAGTATATCTTATCATCAAAATTGAACGGTTGATCCTTCTGAATAGTCAATTTTTTTTTCCTCTTTCATTGTTATTGCCGATTCATGTAAACTTTTTAGACCGATCTCAGCCCAAAATTAATGGATATGATACTCTACGTGTCATGGATCAAAACTTCTCTCTCTCTCTCTCAATCTCAAATGTAGTTTTAATGAGCTACAACATGTAGCTAATATCTAGTAATGGCATTGCACATTGGATGGGAAATTTATATAGTGTTAGCCAGTTGAGAAAATTCCACTTTATGGTAATCTCCTTCATCTAGAATTGAGTAGTATAGCAATAGTAGTACAAATTAATCTTGAACCATAATAAATAATTCTTTTGTCTGTATTTGCTACGAAGTTTTCCCTCACAAAATGTCCTCTATACTGTATGCAGTATCATCTCCAGTGATGTAACCTTGGTGATGTAACCTTGGTGATGTAACCTTGGTGATATAACCTTGAATATAATCCTACTGGTTGTCTGAGCTGGTTTCCCGCAACTTACCCACCAAGAATACAAAGTTGATCAACATTCCTGAAAGGGGAACTTTGTCGTCACCAACTCTTAGTAAGCAATCCTTTGGCCTCGTAATTGGAATAGTATTTTCATCTTTCAGAAATAATACATAATAATGGTGAGTTCTGGTGAATGCGTTGTTTACTCTCATTTTGACTGGCCTCATAACAATGCATAGTTTACGACTGATTTGCAGCCAGTTATACATTCAGCACAAATCTATAATATGAAATGACAGTTTATTCAGAAGTTGTTTTGGGATTCGTAATTAATCTCATTTGCCTGCATGCATTGATGAATACACAGCTAGCTTGGTATTGCTTTTTCATGTAAACAACATTTGGAAGGCATAATTGGAAGGGTTATCCCCAATTCTATAGTTATGCGTTATAGCAGGCTTGTAACTTTTAAGGGAAGGAAGATAAGTTTACGGTATGCCCACCATAATTCCTTATCAATATGAAAAATGAAGAGTTTTACACACGTGAAGGCAGGCTTTTCCAGTGAGCTATTTGCCAGTGAGCTATGAGGCATTTGAACTAGGTAGATGTAACATCACTTATTGTAAGGCACCATGGACTCTACACACTTTAAGGAAAACCCTATAGCTGCTGCAGTTGTATTCTTAGTAGAGTTGTTTCCATGTTTTTAAGGTTATTAATAGCCGTGACTTCTGCTGCTATGTTTGCAATGGGAGAGTGTGACCTTGTAAAGTAAACATTTTGAGTGGAGAACAACAATAAATGCAAACACAGATTAGCTAAGTGATAGTTCGTATAGTGTTCATCATGGAGTTGGAAATTTTTGAGAAGAACAGTGCTCAACATAACCCAGCAATATTGTGCGGACATATAGTGCCTGATGATAACCAATGACCTTTGACCCGCCATCCCTACTTATAGTGCCTGATGATAACACTAATCCCATAGCAAATTTGATCAGATAAAGGCACACAAATTGACCAGACATGTGAGGAAAATGGCCAAAAAATGTCCTGTGTCAGGCTGCTATATTGATACACACATGGTTTATAGCTTTTTTTGCATAACTAGCTATAATGTAAGTACTTAAAAATATCCCCTTGACATAGGCGCATGTGTGACATGTTTGAAGTTCCATGTGGCCTCCTGTATAAATCATGAATATCATTATAAATAATCCATGAATAATAATAATTCACCTCTGATACATTGCTCTACCGTCCTGTATAGTCACTGTGTAACATTCCAAAGGATGGAGATAGAAAGTGAATAGTAAGATTAGCCATTAACGATCTGTCGTCCAAGCTACAGATTTCTCTCTGTATGGCATCACCATGATATAACATCCAAGCACTGCAATGTTATCAAATGATTGGATATCATAATGTGACCAACATGAAGTAATAACAGTTATTATAATTATGTCGTTATTGTAATTGTTGGGAGGCTTGAGGCTTTGATATTTATCAGAGCATCACTATAATCCCTCTCACTCTAGTGCAATGTATGTGGCCAACACTCTCTTGCTGGAACAATTAGTTTGTCATCATAACTCTTCACTCATGCATTGCCTTAACAAATAACATGTCCTTCCCAGATAAAATTTAATCACTCCATAACTAGTATCCTTGGAGCTGCCTGTGTAGCTGAATGTAATATTATGATAGAAGTGAGAAGAAGGATAAAAGAAGGAAAAAAATGCCATCATGATTCCACCCGGGATCGAACCGGGGACCTTGAGTGTGTTAGACTCACGTGATAACCACTACACCATGGAATCACTTGAGTGTCCATGTGGTGCATAGAACGTAGTCATATCATGTGGGATGTACTGTTACATAGATTATATGACTACTTCATCATATGATTTCACTTCTTCATAATCAAGCGCTTAATAGATGCTTTAACAGGTGGTTCCTCTCATAACATCAGCTTTCATGATAAACATTCTCATAATAATTCTGTAGCTATAGCCTAGTTATCAAAACTCATTTTCACGGATTTATTACATTTGTTTTTTTTCTTGTTGACAACCTTTCACTGAAAATTATAACGTTTTTTATCCAACAGTTATTTTAAACTTCTCATTTTTACATAACTCACAAGAATAAACACATTAAGAGATGACATTGTAAGTAATACATGTGTGCCTAACTACTGCCACTGCCACTGCAGTGCTTTCCTGCCACTACCTTCAGACTCAAATTTTTGCTAGTTAACTAGTAACAGATGACTACTACTGATTATTAATTTTACTGAATAAAGGGAATTCAATTTAATTTCGGGGCTTACTAGTTTTCTTTACCAAATTCCTCTATCACATTTCCCAACAGTTTCGGCTGTTCCCTGTTTTCTGTTTTTTTCTCATCGTGTGGAGGCATGTCATCAACATTCATAGCCAAGGGGAGAAGTGAGGGTTCTTGAGCATCGACATGTCTCTCTGGAAGAGAGGTGTCAGTATTGTTGAGGTTTTCCTTATGGTCATGCTCAGTTTGAGGTTGTATTTCATTGTTTCTTTCTTTCTTTTCTTGTCCAAGTTCAACTCTTTCTCTCATTTCGTTATCGGACATTTCGTTTACTTCTAATAGTTCTCCTTCCTCGTACTTGAATGGTGGAGGAACTGGAGGAGGAAGATCTTCAATATGGCTGCCTTCTTCAGTAATGTCATGCTCTTCTGTACTTACCAAGTTCTCTTTGGATCTTGTTTTCTTGACCTCGCTATAAATGGGGTCACTGTCATCGAGTGCGGATATGCTGTCCGTTGATTCCTCACCTGCTCTTTGGGGTGCAGTGCTTTCTGGCTTAGCAGAAGAAGAAGAAGGTTCCTCCACACGTGATACCACATGCGAATCATCTATGAATGTGAAATACTCCGGCTCCAGCTCAGAAGTAGTCACGTAAAAATCATTCTCAATGGCACCAGGACTTTGATCCTCCATCTCACCATTTGCCTCCATTGCTGATTTTTGATCAGTGATGAGATGGCTTGCCATTAAACTCTTTGTGAGGGGAGATACATTGGAGTGTGGTGGTCCAAAATCCATCTCGTTGTAATGGAAGTGTGGTGGATGAATTTTCTTAGCGGCCATGTTTCTATTTCTACTATTCACAGAGCCAGTCCAAGGTAGCTCTGTCGGATGCATCGTTGTGTGGATGTCTTGAAGTGATCGTGCCGTATGATGAGGGTCTTGGATTTGATGTACGTCATTGATGTGATGCAGACTTCCACCTACTTGTGGTGCAAATCTTTGCTTGGCTTCTTGGATAGTCTCATAATTCGGTGCTTCTATGAGCGCACTTCCAGTGCTAGATGAGAAAGCAGACGTCGTAGCATAAAAGGGGTTAGGAATGGGATCGTTTTCTGCTTCATATCTCCTCCATTCTTCAATGGTAGCGAAATCAGACTCCACTGGGGGGAGAGGTAAATCGTTTTGAGGATAGAGGTGGTTATTTCTGGATGACATATCAAAGCTTGCCATGCTCAGGTTTCTCGTGCTTCCATCATTGTAGCGGCTACCTGTTTCGAATGCCGGTGTCATGGGGTGTGGCAGTGTGTTAATGGTCTCATAGTTATTGTCTTCTCTATTGGAGGTTGTGAAGGGTCCGTGGTCAAAGAAATGGGACTTTTTTCTTCGAAGGATTGTGGCAATTAGGACTAAGACTACCACTATGATGAACAGGAGTAGGAAGGAGATGGCAACAGTTGCTCCAATAATGGCACCTGTTATATTTGAAGCAGTTGGTGATGTGGTGGTGGTGGAGGAAGCATTAGGTGATGTAGTTGAAGTTGAAGCAGTGGTTGATGAAGCAGTTTTAGTTGAAGTACTGCTAATGTCTGTTGTACTCGTGGTTCCATGTCCATCAATTCTACCTGTAATTAAAAGAGACAGGATGCATAACAATACTATATTATAATTGAGTAACTCACTTATGTCCAGAGTTTCAATTAAAAATGATCCTTCATGTTCACCTAACACAATACTTGCCTGTAGTGATGAGATGCACTCCAAGGTTTGATTTAATTCCAAAACCCTTTCAGTTCGGTTGAAATATTGTTCACTTCCATTTAGTGTGATGCCAATACTATCATTGATAACTCTAAACTCCAATGGTATAGTCTTTGTGATATTTGAACCACTGAGTGTCAAGTTGATGGCTGCACTGTTGGAAGCATCAAAGCCAGGCTCCTTATTGAAGTTACACTTGATAATATTGAATTCAGATTGTAGCATGCATGTAATATTTCTCATTGTGTTGCCTCTATCATTGCGGTACTGAGCTGTGACCTCCACTTCATTATTGCACACAGGTGAACCTACATAATATGGTGTTAAGATCATAGTTACTGCAGCTACTATCAACTAACTGAAACAGCTATAACTAGCACAAATCTCTTACTTTGTCCACTGTGAGTGTGAAGTGAAAAGATGAGGAAGCTGTTGAACAGGACTTTGGCAAAGAAGCTGGATATGTTCATGCTGATATGGCTACATATAACTATCTAGCTAGTACCACTCGCAGAGAAGTTGTTATGATATTGGGAATTTCAATGACATCATTATCATAAAATACTATTTTCAGTATGTTTTAATAATATCTAGTTATTACAATATAACTCAATAACTAAGTAAACAGGGAGAACTCGTGTAAACTTCAGTGAATGCTTGTGTACTGATAACTTTCTATACTGTTATGTTTCCGTTATTGCTTCCCAACCTAGCTACATACCAATGTGGGGCTTCCCTGGAGTCCCCTCTAGCCTCTCCCAGAAAAAGCAGGAGCTGGGCACGAGACTATATAGTCCCCTCCTTCTTGCTGTGGTCCAAAACTGCATGTTTTCTCCAAGGAACTTCATTGCAGTGACATGTCTACTTGAAGAGAATTAGCCATGCATGCATATATAATACCTGCTCCCCTTTCCCCCTCCCTCCCCTCCCCCTCCTCTATCTCCCCTCCCTCCCCTCCCCCTCCTCCTCTATCTCCCCTCCCTCCCCTTCTCCCAAACATACCATGAGTGCATAGGACATGATGTCTCATTATAGTGTCCAGTGTCCATGAGTGCTACACAATGTTCTATGTTCTCAATTTATGTTAAGCACTTCCTTCATGTTCAAGATCTTTAGCACAACTGTAAACATCGACTGTTAATGTATCAAAGTTTCTGGATACCATTGTGGTCGTTTGTTTATCAACAGAGTCTGCTGAAGAGTGGATAACATCATACATGAGAATACCTGCACTAGCATAGCAACAGTTGTCAGCGAAATTGAAGGCAGTTTCGTCTTCTCTGGTGGGTGATGATGGTATGTCTGATTCTTGTTCTGATCTATCCTTAACTGTTTGAAGAGACTGAGCAAGTTTCCTCTTAATTATATCAATTATGAGGAATATTATAATCACAAGGAGGAGTAGGAAGGAGATGGCAACAGTAGCTCCTATGATGGCACCTGTTATATTTGAAGTAGGTGGTGGTGTGGTGATGGAGGAAGAAGTGGATAATAAAGTAGTTGTAGTTGATGATGAGGGACTACTTGTACTGCTACTCTCTTGTCTACTTGTGGTTAGATCAGGATGTTTAGTACTTGACTCAGTGGTTGTGGTTCCACCTCTTAAGTCTGTATTAAGAGGCAGCAGGCATAAGAATGCAATAATAATTGAGTAAACTCACTTATGTTCAAAGATTCGATTGAAAATGCTCCCCCTATATTATTTGCCTGTAGTGAGGTGATACTGTACATCTTATGTTTTGATTCAAATTCAAATCACGATTCTCATTCAGAGTGAAATATTGGGCATTTCCGTGATATTAATCACACTGTCATTGACTCTAATAGTAGAACATCTGTGATATTTGAACCACTAAATGTTAGGTTTATGGCTGCACTGTTAGAAGTGTTGAAGTTTAGACCTAGTTCTTTGAAATCACAACTAAATTAAAATCCTTGTATCATGTAATATTTCCCATAGTTCCTCATCCTTTCACTTCACACTCACAGTGGACAAAGTAAGAGATTTGTGCTAGCCATAGCTGTGATAGTAGCTGCAGTAACTATGAACTTAAAACCATATGACATTGTATAGGCTCACCTGTGTGCAATGATGAAGGAATTTCGATAGTAACAGCTCAGTACTACAGTGATGGAGACAGCACCTGTTGAACAGGACTTTGGCAAAGAAGCTGGACATGTTCAGGCTGATATGGCTATATATAACTATCTAGCTAGTACCACTCACAGAGAAGTTCAATTATGATGTTGGAAATTTCAATGAACCTCATACTTTCAGTAGGACTACCCCCTCAGTGAAATTATAAAAAAGCAAGTCTTATTATAGTGTAAGTTAGACAATGTTCTATAGTTATGTTCATTTCATTGAACCATTTCCTGCATGATTGAGATCTTCAGTATGTACAACTGTTATTGATGTTAATGTATCAGAGTTGAAGAGTTCACTGGATTCCATTGTGGTTGTTTGTTCAGCAACAGAGTCTGGAGAATGAATAATGGAACACCTGCACCAGCATGCGCATAGCAACAGTTATCAGTGAAATTGAAAGCTGTTTCTTCTTCTTCTCTGATGGGTGATGGTATTTCTTCATAGTAGGGTTCTGCTTCTTACACTGATCCTCTTTAACTGGCAATTTTTCCTTATATACACACGAAGAAGAAGAAGAAGAAGGAAAGAAATGATGACAGTGGCTCCAATGATGGCACTTGAAGCAGTTTTAGTTGAAGTACTGCTAATGTCTGTTGTACTTGTGGTTCCACCTCCATTGATTCTATAAGTCATGTTTGTTGTTAGAAGAGACAGGATACAGCAATTGAGTAAACTCACTTATGTCAAGAGTTTTGAAGGAGGCAGTACTATGAGAAATTTTATATCATGCATGCCAACAACTACAGAATTGGAATCCAATATCAGATGTAATATCAAGGACCTTGTCTTCGATGCTTCCAACAGTACAGTCAGCTAGCTAAAAAACATCACAAATCTCTTACTTTGTCCACTGTGTGTGAAGTGAAAAGATGAGGAAGCTCTTGAACATGTTCAGACTGCATATACATAACTATCTATCTAGTACCACTCACAGAGAAGTTGTTATGATATTCGGAATTTCAATGACCTCATTATTATTAAATACTATTTCGTTATGACCATCAGTTTAGTTATTACACAATAGCTAACTAGTAAGTAAACAAGTGTAAACTTCAGTAAATGCCTGTGTACTGTACTCTGTTATGTTTCTGTTGTTGCTTCTCAACCTAACTACACACCTATACACTCTAACAATAATAGTATATGTGGAGCTTCCCTGCAGTTCCCTCTAGCCTCTCCCAGAAAAAGTGGAAGCTGGGCACAAGACTAGTCCCCTCCTTTCTGCCTTTCTCCAAAGAGCCATTGCAGTGACGTGTCTACTTGTGAAAGAGAATTAGTCATACATGTTACTCCTCTTCACCACACCCCCTTTCCCCTCCCCCTCCCTCCCCTTTCTGCCATCCCTCTCCCTCTCCCAAACATACTATAAGTGCATAGGACATGAAAGCAAGATGTCTCATTATAGTGTCCAGTTTCCATGCATGCGATAGATAATGTTCCATATTCTCAAGTTATGTTAAGCACTTCCTTCATGCTCAAGATCTTTAGCACAACTGTTAAGATCGACTGTTAATGTATCGAAGTTCCTGGATTCCATTGTGGTCATTTTTTCATCAACAGAATCTGGAGAGTGGATAACATCATACAATGGAACACCTGCACCGGCATAGCAACAGTTGTCAGTGAAATTGAAGGCAGTTTCTTTTTCTCTGGTGGGTGATGGTATGTCTTCATAGTTGGGTTCTGATTCTTGTTCTGATCCATCCTTAACTGTTTGAGGAGACTGAGCAAGTTTCCTCTTAATTACACCAATGAGGAATATAATAATCACAGGAAGAAGAAGGAGGAGGAAGGAGATGATAACAGTAGCTCCAATGATGACACCTGTTATATTTGAAGTAGGTGGTGATGTGGTGATGGAGGAAGAAGTGGGTAATGAAGTAGTTGTAGTTGATGATGAGGGACTACTTGTACTGCTACTCTCTTGTCTACTTGTGGTTAGATCAGGACGTTTTGTTGCAGTACTCGATTCATTTGTTGTGGTTCCACTTCTTAAGTCTATATTAAGAGGCAGCAGGCATAAGAATGCAACAATAATTACAATAATTGAGTAAACTCACTTATGTTCAAAGATTCGATTGAAAATGTTCCTTCTATACTTGTCTGTAGTGAGGAGATACATCTTATGCTTTGATTCAAATCCAAATTATCTTTCTCGTTCAGAGTGAAATATTGGGCATTTCCATTTACTGTGATATTAATCACACTATCATTGATAGCACTAAACTCTAATGGTAGAACATCTGTGATATTTGAACCACTAAATGTTAGGTTTATGGCTGCACTGTTAGAAGTGTTGAAGTTTAGACCTAGTCCTTTGAAAGCACAACTAAATTGAGATCCTTGTGTTGCTGGCATGCATGTAACATTTCCCATAGTGCTGTCTCCATCACTGTAGTACTGAGCTGTTACCATCAAAATGCCTTCATTATTGCACACAGGTGAGCCTATACAATGTCATATGGTTTTAAGTTCATAGTTACTGCAGCTACTATCACAGCTATGGCTAGCACAAATCTCTTACTTTGTCCGCTGTGAGTGTGAAGTGAAAGGATGAGGAAGCTGTTGAACATGACTTCGGCAAAGAAGCTGGACATCTTCAGGCTGCATACATCGTCATACTAATTTAGTTGCTATAGCCTAGTTATCAAAACTCATTTCACATGATGATTTATTACGGCATTTTTTTCCTTCTTGTTGACAACTTTACACTGAAAATTATAGCATTTTTTATCCAATAGTTAATTTAAACTTCTCATTTTTACATAACTCACAAGAATAAACACATTAAGAGATGACATTATAAGTAATACATGTGTGCCTAACTACTGCCACTGCCACTGCAGTGCTTTCCTGCCACTACCATCAAACTCAAATTTTTGCTAGTTAACTAGTAACAGATGACTACTACTGATTATTAATTTTACTGAATAAAGGGCAATTCAATTTAATTTCGGGGCAGGCTTATCATCAACATTCATAGCCGAGGGGAGAAGCGAGGGTTCGACATGTCTGTCTGGAGGAGAGGTGTCTGTATTGTTGAGGTGTTCCTCGTTGTCATGCTCAGTTTGAGAGGATTGAGGTTGTATTTTATCGTTTCTTTCTTTCTTTTCTTGTCCAAGTTCAACTCTTTCTCTCGTTTCGTTATCGGACATTCTATTTACTTCTATTAGTTCTCCTTCCTCGTACTTAAATGGTGGAGGAGGAAGATCACCAATATGGCTGCTTTCTTCAGTAGTAATATCATGCTCTTCTGTACTTACCAAGTTCTCTTTGGATCTTGTTTTCTTGGCCTCACTATAAATGGGGTCACTGTCATCAGGTGCAGATATGCTGTCCGTTGATTCCTCACCTGGTCTTTGGGGTGTAGTGCTTTCTGGTTCAGCAGAAGGTTCCTCCACACATGATACCACATGCGAATCATCTATAAGTGTGAAATACTCCGGCTCCAGTTCAGAAGTAGTCACGTAAAAATCATTCTTGATGGCACCAGGACTTTGATCCTCCATCTCACCATTTGCCTCCATTGCTGATTTTTGGTCAGTGATGAGATGGTTCGCCATTAAACTCTTTGTGAGGGGAGATACATTGGAGTGTGGTCCAAAATCCATCTCGTTGCGATGGAAGTGTGGTGGATGAATTTTCTTAGTGGCCATATTTCTATTGACTCTATTCACAGAGCCAGTCCAAGGTAGCTTTGTTGGATGTATCGTTGTGTGTATGTCATGAAGTGACTGTGCCATATGATGAGGGTCTTGGATTTGATGTATGTCAAAGGTGTGATGCAGACTTCCACCTATTTGTGATGCGAATCTTTGCTTGGCTTCTTGGATAATCTCATAATTCGGTTCTTCTATGAGTGCACTTCCAGTGCTAGATGAGAAAGCAGACGTCGTAGCATAAAAGGGGTTAGGAATGGGATCGTTTTCTGCTTCGTATCTCCTCCATTCTTCAATGGTAGCGAAATCAGACTCGACTGGAGGGAGAGGTAAGTCGTTTTGAGGATAGAGGTGGTTATTTCTGGATGACATATCAAAGCTCGCCATGCTCAGGTTTCTCGTGCTTCCATCACTGTAGCGGCTACCTGTTTCGAATGCCGGTGTCATGGGGTGTGGCAGTGTGTTAATGGTCTCATAGTTATTGTCTTCTCTATTGGAGGTTGTGAAGGGTCCATGGTCAAAGAAATGGGACTTTTTTCTTCGAAGGATTGTGGCTATTAGGACTAAGACTACCACTATGATGAACAGGAGTAGGAAGGAGATGGCAACAGTTGCTCCAATAATGGCACCTGTTATATTTGAAGCAGTTGGTGATGTGGTGATGGTGGAGGAAGCATTAGGTGATGTAGTTGAAGTTGAAGCAGTGGTTGATGAAGCAGTTTTAGTTGAAGTACTGCTAATGTCTGTTGTACTCGTGGTTCCATGTCCATCAATTCTACCTGTAATTAAAAGAGACAGGATGCATAACAATACTATATTATAATTGAGTAACTCACTTATGTCCAGAGTTTCAATTAAAAATGATCCTTCATTTTCACCTAACACAATACTTGCCTGTAGTGATGAGATGCACTCCAAGGTTTGATTTAATTCCAAAACCCTTTCAGTTCGATTGAAATATTGTTCACTTCCATTTAGTGTGATGCCAATACTATCATTGATAACTCTAAACTCCAATGGTATAGTCTTTGTGATATTTGAACTACTGAGTGTCAAGTTGATGGCTGCACTGTTGGAAGCATCAAAACCAGGATCCTTATCGAAGTCACATTTGATAATATTGGATTCAGATTGTAGTGTGCATGTATAATTTCTCATTGTGTTGCCTCCATCACTGTAGTACTGAGCTGTGAACTCCACTTCATTATTGCACACAGGTGAACCTACATAATATTGTGTTAAGATCAGAGTTACTGCAGCTACATACTGTCAACTAACTAAAACAGCTATAACTAGCACAAATCTCTTACTTTGTCCACTGTGAGTGTGAAGTGAAAAGATGAGGAAGCTGTTGAACAGGACTTTGGCAAAGAAGCTGGATATGTTCATGCTGATCTAGCTAGTACCACTCACAGAGAAGTTGTTATGATATTGGGAATTTCAATGACATCATTATCATAAAATACTATTTTCGGTATGACCATCAATTTTAATAATATCTAGTTATTACAATATAACTCAATAACTAAGTAAACAGGGAGAACTTGTGTAAACTTCAGTGAATGCTTGTGTACTGATAACTTCTATTCTGTTATGTTTCTGTTATTGCTTTTCAACCTAACTACATACCTATACACTCTAACAGTAACAGTATGTGGGGCTTCCCTGCAGTCCCCTCTAGCCTCTCCCAGAAAAAGCAGAAGCTGGGCACGAGACTAGTCCCCTCCTTTCTGCTGTGCTTCCAAACTGCATGTTTTCTCCAAAGAGCTTCATTGCAGTGACATGTCTACTTGAAGAGAATTAGCCATACATGCATATATACCTACTCCCCCCTCCCCCCTCCTCCCTTCCGGGGTCCTCCCCCTTCCCCTTCTCCCTCCCTCCCCCTCCCCCCTCTCCCAAACATACCATGAGTGCATAGGACATGAAAGCAAGATGTCTCATTATAGTGTCCAGTGTCCATGAGTGCTACACAATGTTCTATAATATTCTCAATTTATGTTAAGCACTTCAAGATCTTTAGCACAACTGTTAAGATCGATTGTTAATGTATCAAAGTTCCTGGATTCCATTGTGGTCGTTTGTTTATCAGCAGAGTCTGGAGAGTGGATAGCATCATACAATGAAACACCTGCACTGGCACAGCAACAGTTGTCAGTGAATTGAAGGCAGTCTCTTTTTCTCTGGTGGGTGATGGTATGTCTTCATAGTTGGGTTCTGATTCTTGTTCTGATCCATCCTTAACTATTTGAGGAGACTGAGCAAGTTTCCTCTTAATTACACCAATGAGGAATATAATCACAAGAAGAAGAAAGAAGAGGAAAGAAATGACGACAGAGGCTCCAATTATGACACCTGTTATATTTGAAGCAGTTGGTGATGTGGTGTTGGTTGATGAAGCAGTAGGTGATGTAGTTGAAGTTGAAGCAGTGGTTGATGAAGCAGTTTTAGTTGAAGTACTGCTAATATCTGTTGTACTAGTGGTTCCATCTCTATAATTTGAGTAATGATTGAGTAAACTCACTTATGTCCAGAGTTCATTTTCATTTGGCACAATACTTGCCTGTAATGATGAGATACACTCCAAGGTTTGGTTCAGTTCCAAAGGATTTCCATTCAGAGTGAAATATTGTATTCACTTCCATTTAGTGTAATGCTAATAATTATTATCATTGATAACTCTAAACTCCAATGGTATAGTCTTTATGATATTTGAACTACTAAGTGTCAAATTGATGGCTGCACTGTTGAAAGCATCAAAGACAAGGTCCTTGATATTACATCTGTTATGTTGTCTACATCACTGTAGTACTGAGCTGTGACCTCCACTTCATTATTGCACACAGGTGAGCTTACATAATATCATGTTAAGATCATAGTTACTGCAGGTACTATCAACTAACTAAAACATCTATAGCTAGCATAAATCTCTTACTTTGTCCACTGTGACTGTGAAGTGAAAAGATGAGGAAGCTCTTGAACATGACTTTGGTGAAGAAGCTGGACATCTTCAGGCTGCATATACGTAACTATCTAGCTAGGTAGTACCACTCACAGAGAAAAGTAGTTATGATGTTGGAAATTTCAATGAACCTTATTATTATATATATGAAAAGCAAGTCTTATTATAATAACCCAAAAGTGCAAGTTCGACAATGTTCTATAGTTATGTTCACTTCATTCAAGCATTTCCTGCATGATTGAGGTCTTCAGTACAACTGTTATCGACTGTTAATGTATCAGAGTTGAAGAGTTCACTGGATTCCATTGTGGTTGTTTGTTCAGCAACAGAGTCTGGAGAATGAATAACTTCATACAATGGAACACCTGCACCAGCATAGCAACAGTTATCAGTGAAATTGAAAGATGTTTCTTCTTTTTCTCTGGTGGGTGATGGTATATTTCTTCATAGTTGGGTTCTGATTCTTGCTCTGATCCATCTTTAACTGGATTGATTGTTTGAAGAGACTGGGCAATTTTTCCTTATTGAGTATACCAGTGAGGAATATAGTCACAAGAAGAAGGAGGAGGAAAGAAATGGTGACAGTGGCTCTAATGATGGCACCTGTTATACTTGAAGCAGTATTAGTTGAAGTACTGCTAATGTCTATTGTTCCACCTCCATTGATTCTATAAGTTGTGTCTGTAATCAAGAGACAGGATGCATGACAATACTATAATAATTGAGTAAACTCACTTATGTCAAGAGTTTCAATTGAGAATTTTCTTCATCTGGCACTATATTTACCTGTAATGATGAGATGCACTCCAAAGTTTGATTCACTTCCATTCAGAGTGAAATATTGTTCCATTTATTGTAAACTCCAGTCTTTGTGATGTTTGAACCACTAAGTGTCAAGTTGATGATTGCACTGTTGGAAGCACCAAAGACAAGGTCCTTGATATTACACCTGATATTGGATTCAAATCCTGTAGCTAGTTGTTGGAATGCATGATATAAAATTTCTCATGGTACTGCATACCTCCATCATTGTAGTACTGAGCTGTGACCTCCACTTCATTATTGCACACAGGTGAACCTACATAATATGGTGTTAAGATCATAGTTACTGCAGCTACTATCATGCAGCTAGCTAAAGACATCACAAATCTCTTACATTGTCCACTGTGTGTGTGAAGTGAAAAGATGAGGAAGCATGACTTTGGCAAAGAAGCTACATCTTCAAGCTAATATGGCTACATATAACTATCTAGCTAATACCACTCACACAGAGATGATATTGGGAATTTCAATGACCTCATTATCATTTTGGTATGACCATCAGTTTTAATTATTATACAATATAACTAAGTAAACATGGAGAACTTGTGTGTACTTCAGTGAATGCTTGTGACTTTCTATTCTGTTATGTTTCTTTTATTGCTTTTCAACCTAACTACGTACCTATACACTCTAACAGTAACAGTATATGTGGGGCTTCCCTGCAGTCCCCTCTAACCTCTCCCAGAAAAAGCAGAAGCTGGGCATGAGACTAGTGCCTTCCTTTCTGTTGTCAAAACTGCTTGTTTTCTCCAAAAAGCTTGCAGTGACATTCTACTTGTGAAAGAAAATTAGTCATGGATGCGTATATCTACTCCTCTTCCCCACACTCCCTTTCCCCTCTTCCTTCTCCCCCCATCTCCCCTCCCTCCCCCTCCCCCCTCTCCCAAACATACTATTTGTGCATAGGACATGAAAGCAAGACGTCTCATTATAGTGTCCAGTGTCCATGCATGTGATAGACAATGTTCTATTATTCTCAAGTTATGTTAAGCACTTCCTTCATGCTCAAGATCTTTAGCACAACTGTTAAGATCGACTGTTAATGTATCAAAGTTTTTGGATTCCATTGTGGTCGTTTGTTTATCAACAGAGTCTGGAGAGTGGATGACATCATACAATGGAACACCTGCACCGGCATAGCAACAGTTGTCAGTGAAATTGAAGGCAGTTTCTTTTTCTCTGGTGGGTGATGGTATGTCTTCATAGTTGGGTTCTGATTCTTGTTCTGATCCATCCTTAACTGTTTGAGGAGACTGAGCAAGTTTCCTCTTAATTACACCAATGAGGAATATAATCACAAGAAGAAGAAGGAGGAGGAAAGAAATAGTAACAGTTGCTCCAATGATGGCACCTGTTATATTTGAAGCAGTTGGTGATGTGGTGGTGGTGGATGAAGCAGTAGGTGATGTAGTTGAAATTGAAGCAGTGGTTGATGAAGCAGTTTTAGTTGAAGTACTGCTAATGTCTGTCGTACTCGTGGTTCCATGTCCATCAATTCTACCTGTAATTAAAAGAGACAGGATGCATAACAATACTATATTATAATTGAGTAACTCACTTATGTCCAGAGTTCCAATTAAAAATGATCCTTCATTTTCATTTAACACAATACTTGCCTGTAGTGATGAGATGCACTCCAAGGTTTGATTTAATTCCAAAACCCTTTCAGTTAGGTTGAAATATTGTTCACTTCCATTTAGTGTGATGCCAATACTATCATTGATAACTCTAAACTCCAATGGTATAGTCTTTGAACCACTGAGTGTTAAGTTGATGGCTGCACTGTTGGAAGCATCAAAACCAAGCTCCTTATTGAAGTTGCATTTGATAATATTGGATTCCAGCATGCATATAATATTCCTTGTTGTGTAGCCTACATCACTGTAGTACTGAGCTGTTATATTCACTTCATTGTTGCACACAGGTGAACCTACATAATATGGTGTTAAGACTATCAACTAATTAAAAACAGCTATAGCTTGCACAAATCTCTTACTTTGTCCACTGTGACTGTGAAGTGAAAGGATGAGGAAGCTCTTGAATAGGACTTTGACAAAGAAGCTGGACATGTTCATGCTGATATGGCTACATATAACTATCTAGCTAGTACCACTCACAGAGAAGTTGTTATGATAATTTATTGGGAATTTCAATGAACCTCATACATCAGGATAATTTGTGTCTTGTGTACTGATAACTTTCTATTCTGTTATGTTTCTGTTATTGCTTCCCAACCTATGTAACTACATAGCTACCTATACACTCTAACAGTAACAGTATGTGGGACTTCTCCTCTAGCCTCTCCCAGAAAAAGTGGAAGCTGGGCTCCCCTCCTTTCTGCTGTGCTTCAAAACTTCATATTTTCTCCAAAGAGCTTCATTGCAGTAATTTGTCTACTTGCATGTGAAAAGAGAATTAGTCATGCATGCGTATATCTGCTCTTCTTCCCACACCCCCTTTCCCCTCCCCCTCCCCCTCATCCCCCATCTCCCCTCCCTCCCCCTCCCCCCTCTCCTAAACATGCTAAGTGCATAGGACATGAAAGCAAGATGTACTCATTATAGTGACCAGTGTCCATGCATGCGATAGACAATGTTAAGCACTTCCTTCATGCTCAAGATCTTTAGCACAACTGTTAAGATTGTATCGATTCCATTGTGGCTGTTTGTTTATCAACAGAGTCTGGAGAGTGGATAACATCATACAATGGAACGCCTGCACCGGCATAGCAACAGTTGTCAGTGAAATCGAAGGCAGTTTCTTCTTCTCTGGTGGGTGATGGTATGTCTTCATAGTTGGGTTCCGATTCTTGTTCTGATCCATCCTTAACTGTTTGAGGAGACTGAGCAAGTTTCCTCTTAATTGCACCAATTATGAGGAATATAATAATCACAAGAAGAAGAAGGAGTAGGAAGGAGATGGCAACAGTAACTCCAATGATGACACCTGTTATATTTGAAGCAGTTGGCGATGTGGTGGTGGTGGAGGAAGTAGTAGGTGATGTAGTTGAAGTTGAAGCAGTGGTTGATGAAGCAGTTTTACTTGAAGTACTGCTAATGTCTGTTGTACTTGTGGTTCCACCATTATTGATTCTATAAGTTGTGTCTGTAATCAGGAGAGACAAGATGCATGACAATAAAATAATAATTGAGTGAACTCACTTATGTACAGAGCTTCAATTGAAAATCTTTCTTCATTTTCTGGCACAATACTTAACTGTAGCGATGAGATGCACTCCAAGGTTTGGTTCAGATCCAAAGCATTTCCATTCAGAGTGAAATTTCGTTCACTTCCATTTAGTGTGATGCTAATATTATCATTGATAACTCTAAACTCCAATGGTATAGTCTTTGTGATATTTGAACCACTGAGTGTCAAGTTGATGGCTGCACTGTTGGAAGCATCAAAGCCAAGCTCCTTATTGAAGTTACACTTGATAATATTGGATTCAGATTGTAGCATGCATGTAATATTTCTCATTGTGTTGCCTCCATCATTGCAGTACTGAGCTGTGACCTCCACTTCATTATTGCACACAGGTGAACCTACATAATATGGTGTTAAGATCATAGTTACTGCAGCTACTATCAACTAACTAAAACAGCTATAACTAGCACAAATCTCTTACTTTGTCCACTGTGAGTGTGAAGTGAAAAGATGAGGAAGCTGTTGAACAGGACTTTGGCAAAGAAGCTGGATATGTTCATGCTGATATGGCTACATATAACTATCTAGCTAGTACCACTCACAGAGAAGTTGTTATGATATTGGGAATTTCAATGACATCATTATCATAAAATACTATTTTCGGTATGACCATCAATTTTAATAATATCTAGTTATTACAATATAACTCAATAACTAAGTAAACAGGGAGAACTTGTGTAAACTTCAGTCAATGCTTGTGTACTGATAACTTTCTATTCTGTTATGTTTCTGTTATTGCTTTTCAACCTAACTACATACCTATACACTCTAACAGTAACAGTATGTGGGGCTTCCCTGCAGTCCCCTCTAGCCTCTCCCAGAAAAAGCAGAAGCTGGGCACGAGACTAGTCCCCTCCTTTCTGCTGTGCTTCCAAACTGCATGTTTTCTCCAAAGAGCTTCATTGCAGTGACATGTCTACTTGAAGAGAATTAGCCATACATGCATATATACCTACTCCCCCCTCCCCCCTCCTCCCTTCCGGGGTCCTCCCCCTTCCCCTTCTCCCTCCCTCCCCCTCCCCCCTCTCCCAAACATACCATGAGTGCATAGGACATGAAAGCAAGATGTCTCATTATAGTGTCCAGTGTCCATGAGTGCTACACAATGTTCTATAATATTCTCAATCTATGTTAAGCACTTCAAGATCTTTAGCACAACTGTTAAGATCGATTGTTAATGTATCAAAGTTCCTGGATTCCATTGTGGTCGTTTGTTTATCAGCAGAGTCTGGAGAGTGGATAGCATCATACAATGAAACACCTGCACTGGCACAGCAACAGTTGTACTGAGCTGTTACCATCAAAATGCCTTCATTATTGTACACAGGTGAGCCTATACAATGTCATATGGTTTTAAGTTCATAGTTACTGCAGCTACTATCACAGCTATGGCTAGCACAAATCTCTTACTTTGTCCACTGTGAGTGTGAAGTGAAAGGATGAGGAAGCTGTTGAACATGACTTTGGCAAAGAAGCTGGACATCTTCAAGCTGCATACATCGTCATAATAATTTAGTTGCTATAGCCTAGTTATCAAAACTCATTTCACATGATTTATTACGGCATTTTTTCCTTCTTGCTGACAACTTTACACTGAAAATTATAGCATATTTTATCCAATAGTTATTTTAAACTTCTCATTTTACATAACTCACAAGAATAAACACATTAAGAGATGACATTATAAGTAATACATGTGTGCCTAACTACTGCCACTGCCACTGCAGTGCTTTCCTGCCACTACCATCAAACTCAAATTTTTGCTAGTTAACTAGTAACAGATGACTACTACTGATTATTACTTTTACTGAATAAAGGGAATTCAATTTAATTTCGGGGCTTACTAGTTTTCTTTACCAAATTCCTCTATCACATTTCCCAAGAGTTTCGGCTGTTCCCTGTTTTGTGTTGTTTTTTTCTCATCATGTGGAGGCTTATCATCAACATTCATAGCCGAGGGGAGAAGCGAGGGTTCGACATGTCTGTCTGGAGGAGAGGTGTCTGTATTGTTGAGGTGTTCCTCGTTGTCATGCTCAGTTTGAGAGGATTGAGGTTGTATTTTATCGTTTCTTTCTTTCTTTTCTTGTCCAAGTTCAACTCTTTCTCTCGTTTCGTTATCGGACATTCTATTTACTTCTATTAGTTCTCCTTCCTCGTACTTAAATGGTGGAGGAGGAAGATCACCAATATGGCTGCCTTCTTCAGTAGTAGTATCATGCTCTTCTGCACTTACCAAGTCTTCTTTGGATCTTGTTTTCTTGACCTCACTATAAATGGGGTCACTGTCATCAGGTGCAGATATGCTGTCCGTTGATTCCTCACCTGCTCTTTGGGGTGTAGTGCTTTCTGGTTCAGCAGAAGGTTCCTCCACACATGATACCACATGCGAATCATCTATAAGTGTGAAATACTCCGGCTCCAGTTCAGAAGTAGTCACGTAAAAATCATTCTTGATGGCACCAGGACTTTGATCCTCCATCTCACCATTTGCCTCCATTGCTGATTTTTGGTCAGTGATGAGATGGTTCGCCATTAAACTCTTTGTGAGGGGAGATACATTGGAGTGTGGTCCAAAATCCATCTCGTTGCGATGGAAGTGTGGTGGATGAATTTTCTTAGTGGCCATATTTCTATTGACTCTATTCACAGAGCCAGTCCAAGGTAGCTTTGTTGGATGTATCGTTGTGTGTATGTCATGAAGTGACTGTGCCATATGATGAGGGTCTTGGATTTGATGTATGTCAAAGGCGTGATGCAGACTTCCACCTATTTGTGATGCGAATCTTTGCTTGGCTTCTTGGATAATCTCATAATTCGGTTCTTCTATGAGCGCACTTCCAGTGCTAGATGAGAAAGCAGACGTCGTAGCATAAAAGGGGTTAGGAATGGGATCGTTTTCTGCTTCATATCTCCTCCATTCTTCAATGGTAGCGAAATCAGACTCGACTGGAGGGAGAGGTAAGTCGTTTTGAGGATTGAGGTGGTTATTTCTGGATGACATATCAAAGCTCGCCATGCTCAGGTTTCTCGTGCTTCCATCATTATAGCGGCTACCCATTTCAAATGCAGGTATCATGGGGTGTGGCAGTGTGTTAATGGTCTCATAGTTATTGTCTTCTCTATTGGAGGTTGTGAAGGGTCCATGGTCAAAGAAATGGGACTTTTTTCTTCGGAGGATCGTGGCTATTAGGATTAAGACTACCACTATGATGAGCAGGAGGAGGAAGGAGATGGCAACAGTAGCTCCAATGATGACACCTGTTATATTTGAAGCAGTTGGTGATGTGGTGGTGGTGGATGAAGTAGTAGGTGATGTAGTTGAAGTTGAAGCAGTGGTTGATGAAGCAGTTTTAGTCGAAGTACTACTAATGTCTATTGTACTCGTGGTTCCATGTCCATCAATTCTACCTGTAATTAGAAGAGACAGGATGCATAACAATACTATATTAAAATTGAGTAACTCACTTATGTCCAGAGTTTCAATTAAAAATGATCCTTCATTTTCATCTAACACGATACTTGCCTGTAGTGATGAGATGCACTCCAAGGTTCGATTTAATTCCAAAACCCTTTCAGTTAGGTTGAAATATTGTTCATTTCCATTTAGTGTGATGCCAATACTATCATTGATAACTCTAAACTCCAATGGTATAGTCTTCGAACCACTGAGTGTTAAGTTGATGGCTGCACTGTTGGAAGCATTAAAACCAAGCTCCTTATTGAAGTTGCATTTGATAATATTGGATTCTTTTAGCATGCATATAATATTCCTTGTTGTGTAGCCTACATCACTGTAGTACTGAGCTGTTATATTCACTTCATTGTTGCACACAGGTGAACCTACATTATGGTGTTAAGACTATCAACTAACTAGGGTATGACATAATGTTCGTGTAACATATTCAATCGGCGAGCGAAGCAGTTGGTGAATGTCATTTGTACTTTGACTTACTAAGATATTGCAGCTGCATACATAGGAGGCTGTATAATGCTTACCACAAGCACTTAGAAAGCCAAGCGCCTACAATCCACTTAGCACCTCTATGACAAAATGCTGTAGAAAACAATAAGCTCAAGCTGTTTGTTCTAAGTGCTATGGGCATGTTTCATTTGTGGGGTCAAAGGTCAAACGAACGTGCGCATGCGTATTATTAATTAAGGAAGGAGGCACCGATTCTATTGGAAGGAGACACCGATTCTATTGATATTGCGCAAAAGGGAGGTTTTGTGATAGCCTCCTGAGGCCAGGCTTTCAGTGCCAGGATTAGAAAAGACCTAAAACGCATTAGTTTAGCATCGTACTCGTGTATCGTGTATCCTGAGGGAATCAGCTACTCAGCTACAAACTTTCTACGACCAGCACCAGCAAAAGTGATCAAGTTGTCAGGTTATCAAGTAGTCTGGCGCAGCCAGCCCCAAGCACTTCCGGAACTCCAGCGTAAGGGTCTGGTAACACACAATACTTCGACTTGTTCCCGGCCTAAATTTTTTATTACGTAATATGACGTTTTAGTGTCGTAAAATGACGTTGCCTTGCGCTGGAGTTCCGGAAGTGCCTGGGGCTGGCTACGCCAGACTATACTATCCCAGGACAGGGACAAGCCACGGCAGGAGTTTTCGTTTTGTTTCGTAACTAAGGGGGTAGCTAGCTAGCTAAAACTACAGACCGACCAATGAAATCGTGCGCCCTGGGGATATAATAACAGTTAGAACACGGTAGTCCTGGTGATTATGGCCAAATAAACAACCTTATCCTCGGGCTGCGCCCTCGGATTCGGTTGTTTATTGGCCATAATCATCAGACTACACAGCGAAAAATCTACAACTTGTAAGCATTTTGTAACAGGTATGTAACAGAACAAAAATCCGTAATTAACCCTAGGCACCGGAAGTACTAATTTTTGATCTGTAGGCAGTTGGTGGGGCAGCAGGTCTGATACAGTCCAAAAATACGGACCTGTTACAGACTTGTAGATTTTACTGACCTGTTACAGACCTGTGTACAGGTCATAACTGGTATGTGGGGCAGTCCAGACCTGTTACAAGTTGTAGATTTTTCGCTGTGTACCGTGTTCTAACTACATATAAATATATCTCGAGCTCCCGTTGACATGACCAGAGAGTGGCTCGCTTCACTCGCCAATTAAAAACAGCTATAGCTAGCACAAATCTCTTACTTTGTCCACTGTGACTGTGAAGTGAAAGGATGAGGAAGCTCTTGAACAGGACTTTGACAAAGAAGCTGGACATGTTCAGGCTGATATGGCTACATATAACTATCTAGCTAGTACCACTCACAGTGAAGTTATGATAATTTATTGGGAATTTCAATGAACCTCATACATCATACTATTATCAGTAGTTTTACTAATATTTAGTTATTACAACACAACTTAATAACGAAGTAAACAGGGATAATTTGTGTCTTGTGTACTGATAACTTTCTATTCTGTTATGTTTCTGTTATTGCTTCCCAACCTATGTAACTACATAGCTACCTATACACTCTAACAGTAACAGTATGTGGGACTTCTCCTCTAGCCTCTCCCAGAAAAAGTGGAAGCTGGGCTCCCCTCCTTTCTGCTGTGCTTCAAAACTTCATATTTTCTCCAAACAGCTTCATTGCAGTAATTTGTCTACACTGTAAAACAAAAGTGTTTACTGCACACCATTTTGTCCCAATACACACACTGTTTTTGTTTTTGGTATGTGTATTGGGACAATTTAGTGTGCAGTGCACACTTTCATTCTTACAGTGTACTTGCATGTGAAAGAGAATTAGTCATGCATGCGTATATCTGCTCTTCTTCCCACACCCCCTTTCCCCTCCCCCTCCCCCTCATCCCCCATCTCCCCTCCCTCCCCCTCCCCCCTCTCCTAAGCATGCTAAGTGCATAGGACATGAAAGCAAGACGTACTCATTATAGTGACCAGTGTCCATGCATGCGATAGACAATGTTAAGCACTTCCTTCATGCTCAAGATTTTTAGCACAACTGTTAAGATTGTATCAATTCCATTGTGGCTGTTTGTTTATCAACAGAGTCTGGAGAGTGGATAACATCATACAATGGGACACCTGCACCGGCATAGCAACAGTTGTCAGTGAAATCGAAGGCAGTTTCTTCTTCTCTGGTGGGTGATGGTATGTCTTCATAGTTGGGTTCCGATTCTTGTTCTGATCCATCCTTAACTGTTTGAGGAGACTGAGCAAGTTTCCTCTTAATTGCACCAATTATGAGGAATATAATAATCACAAGAAGAAGAAGGAGTAGGAAGGAGATGGCAACAGTAACTCCAATGATGAAACCTGTTATATTTGAAGCAGTTGGTGATGTGGTGGTGGTGGAAGAAGTAGTAGGTGATGTAGTTGAAGTTGAAGCAGTGGTTGATGAAGCAGTTTTACTTGAAGTACTGCTAATGTCTGTTGTACTTGTGGTTCCACCTCCATTGAATCTATAAGTTGTGTCTGTAATTAGGAGAGACAAGATGCGTAACAATAATTGAGTGAACTCACTTATGTCCAGAGTTTCAATTAAAAATGTTTCTTCATTTTCATTTGGCGCAATACTTGCCTGTAGTGATGAGATGCACTCCAAGGTTAGGTTCAGTTCCAAAAGATTTCCATTCAGAGTGAAATTTCGTTCACTTCCATTTAGTGTGATACTAATATTATCATTGATAACTCTAAACTCCAATGGTATAGTCTTTATGATATTTGAACCACTGAGTGTCAAGTTGATGGCTGCACTGTTGGAAACTGAGCTGTGACCTCCACTTTATTATTGCACACAGGTGAACCTACATAATAATTAGGATAGTTACTGCAGCTACTATCAAAACATCTATAGCTAGCATAAATCTCTTACTTTGTCCACTGTGAGTGTGAAGTGCAAAGGTGAGGAAGCTCTTGAACATGACTTCGGCAAAGAAGCTGGACATCTTCAGGCTGCATATACGTAACTATCTAGCTAGGTAGTACCACTCACAGAGAAAAGTTGTTATGATGTTGGAAATTCCAATGAACCTCATACATTATAAACACACATCATAAACACTATTTTCAGTAGGACCCCGGCCCCTTCCCTCAGTGAAATTATGAAAGGCAAGTCTTATTATAATAACCCAATAGTGCATGTTTGACAATGTTCTATAGTTATGTTCACACAGTACAACTGTACATTTCAGTACAACTGTTATCGACTATTAATGTATCAGAGTTGAAGAGTTCACTGGATTCCATTGTGGTTATTTGTTCAGCAACGGAGTCTGGAAAGTGAATAACTTCATACAGTCACAATGTTGAGTTTCCACGAATATTGAAAGCAAGCACAAATTTTTTCCACTGATGCTGACATGGAAATCATGTGTTCTGGATGATGTGCCAATCCATTAGACTCTTGTATATTACTAAAGGATCTCCAAGGTTCATATCCATCACTTTCATTAAAATAATAGCTAAGTGACTCTGGTGGATCTTGTGGATCTTGCATTGCATAATAACAGAATTCCACACAAGTGATATTAGTGGTCATTGCAAATCTGAACAGGATTCGTCCATTTTGTACAGTTTCAATGGAGTTGCTGTTCTCCCTCGGAAGCTGTGGGTCACACTGCTAAGAATCAGTCAGTACAGAAGGATGCTGGCATCTTATGAAATTTATAAATAGTACAATTCTCCAAGTCTGACACATTATTGGTGGCAGTGGTGAAGATGTATTCAGTAGGATACACTTGATGCACAGTGGAGGAGGAACCTGAAGGAATATCACATGGTAGCCACTGATGAGGTCACTTGGCTACAGAAAAGTTGCTAATTATGGACCTACGTAAATGCCTCAATTGTATTGGTGGGTATAAAAATTCAAGCAGTAATAAGAAACAGTTGAATTTGTATCTTAATGCATCATTCATAAATGCACTGTGCTTGAAGTTGATGTTCTAGGGATGTTCTAAGTGAGCCTCGTGAGGAACTCTCCAGCATCTGGCAGTATCACCAAAGAGAGACCTATTATTCCCAAACTATGCCAGCATAATTTGCATGTTGTCCTATAGCTTGTGAGTTGTGACCACATGAATACATGATCATGGTCAAGGTTTATGTGTATATGTTGTAGCTAATTATTGTTATAGAAGTGAAGGAGTAAACTATATTTTTTCAACCATAATTAGTTATAATGAAAGTTCTCAATGTGTACACTTCAGGGGATCAGGAAAAGTGTCTCATTTGGAGAGGTATCCTTATCATAATGACCAAACTTCGATGATATATCTTGCTATTGTTATTTCTGTGACACCTAGTCACACAGGACTATTATATTTAAAGCTACTACATTTTTTGTTGACCTATCAACTTAACCTTGTATCCAGGCCTTATTTGGGAATGACGCTACTATTAACTACCAATATACTAATGTCTTGGTCACATAGCTCATAAAACCCATTAAGAAGTAGTAACAAAAATGTAGAAAAACCAACGTGGAATTACTCAACTAAATAGGTATGAGTACATAGCTACTGGCAACAAGTTATATATACCACCCGATTAAGAACAATAACAATAACAAGAACGACTGCAGCAACAACAACAACAAAAAAATCACTGTATTATAATTATTAGTATGAGTGTTGAATTGATTCTACATTTTGTTATGGTCACACGAGTCTTCAATAAATCAAGCTTCCATTTTTATTCTCCCATGGCCTTGATCTTCAGTAGTCATTTCCTCTTTATGATTATCAGTAGACATTTGGGGACTTTCTTTGGAAGTGGTATCTACAACAGCATATAATAGAGTACTGGCTTCTTCATTGCAAGTCTCTTTCTCTTTCATGAGCTTCTTCTTCACCACTGAATAAACATGGCTTTCATCAGGTATACACAATTCTTTCAGTATTTTGGACTTCTTCTCTGATGCTTTATTATGCTCTTCCTTTGCTCTCTCTTTCGTGGACTTCTTCTTCACCACTGAATAAACATGGCTATCATCTTGGCCTTCAGTTGACCACAACTCTTTCAGTATTTCGGTCTTCTTCTCTGATGCTTCATTATATTTAGTCAATTCATCCATTCCTTCAATTTTTGTGGACTTCTTCACCACTGAATAAACATGGCTTTCATCTTGGCCTTCAGATGTGTGTGATTTGTTCTCCTTAATGAGTTCCTCGTTCACAGCAGAGTAAGTATGGGTATCTCCTCTGCCTTCAGATGTATTGCTTTCTTCTCTTGTTTCGACTTTCTCCTGAATTGTGGCATATAGAGGTGCTGGGTTACCATTAACACTAGGTGTGGTGCATGACTCTATAACACTGTAATTATGGTCATTCTTATCATCATAATGCTTCTGGATGTGTTGAGATGAACTTTCTGCACTTGCATAGTGAGGATTATTAATTTCAAGCATTGAACCAGCAGAATGTACTGCAGTGAGTTCGAGCTTTTCTGAGGAATCGAACGTCAACTCTCTAGTCTGTTTTGGAGGGTGTTTGATGCTGTGAATAATAATAATTACTAAACCCAATATGACTGCCAGCATGATCACAGCTGCAGCCACAACTCCTATCACAAGAGGAACCATGGATCTAGTGGAACTTTCAGCAGTGGTAAGATTTGTGGATCTAGTAGAGTGTTCGGTGGAATTAGTAACTAATCCGGTTGAATTTTCAGTAATAGTAAGTGTTGTGGTTTTTAAATTTTCAGTAATAACAAGTTCTGTAGGCTGAGGTTCAGTTGAATGTTTCATGGTTGCTGTAACAAGTGTTGTGGGTTGATGATCAGTGACATAATCAGTAACAAGTTCTGTAGGCTGAGGTCTTGTAGGTTGATGTCCAGTGAAATTTTCAGTAGCAGTAGGCTGAGGTTCAGTTGAACTTTTGGCAGTAAAAAGTTGATGATCAGTTGAACTTTCAGTAGTAGTTGGTGTTGTGGGTTGAGACCTAGTGGAACTTCTGGTAGTAGTGGTCTGAGTGGTGGGTACAATAGGACATGTAGTATAAAACTTCACTTCCATTAGTCTCAACACTGAGTCACGAACATTGAAGTGAAGCACTAAATTTTTTGCAGTGATGCTATGGAAGTAATGTATCATGGATGATATACCAAAATTTAACCTGTGAGAATCTTGATAATTACTACTAGTAATGGTTCTCCAAGGTTCATATCCATCACTTTCATTATAGTAAGTGACTTTGGGGGACCTTGCATATGGATCTTGTGGATCTTGCATTGAATGGTAACAGAATTCCACATAAGTGATGTTAGTGATCATTGCAAATCTGAAAAGGATTCGTCCATTGTCTACAGTTTCAATGGAGTTGCTGTTCTCCCTCGGAAGCTGTGGGTCACACTGCTGAGAATCAGTCAGTACAGAAGGATGCTGGCATCTTATGAAATTGCTGTGATTTTTATAAATAGTAGCTACAATTCTCTGAGTCTGATACATTATTGGTGGCAGTGGTGAAGATGTATTCAGTAGGATACACTTGATGCACAGTGGAAGGAGAACCTGAAGATCAAGCCTTGATGATATTTTTATTTTTAGTGTAGCTATAGTCACACACTTACCTTCCTCAAGAAGCAGAAGCAATGAGAATAAGCAGCACAATTGAAACAAAACTTTTGATTCCATGATGACAGTACCTTAGTTCTGCAGATAGTTATTATGGCTTGAGCACATGCTAATAAGTTAACTATAAGATCCATTAAGAAGCAATAATAACATTAACAAAAACAACCTCTACAACGACAATAACAGCAAAAAACTAACAATGGCTAGAGAAACTTTCATTAGCTACCTGCATGCAGAGCACACCCCTATTCCACTCAAATACAGTATTTCCACTTCAATTCAACCTACTTCCCAGCCACTTCTAATATCAGTTTGTAGGGATACCCAGCTTCAAAGTAGCTATAGCTTGACAAGCCTGATCTTCAAATTATGTGTGATGATATGTGTCGCATGTGTAATGTCACATGATATCAATAAGATGCATGCATGCACTACATGTTGCATGCATGGGATTTTTAGCTTGTCTCATTGGAATTTTTTTGTCTTGCATATCGATGGATTTGGAATCCATCGATGGGCAAGTATTGAATCATAAAATATAATATTCCAACTTTATCTAAAAGCTTTTCATGAAAGATTTGTGGCTAGAAATTTCTCCTACCATTGCAGGATATTTAAAAGCTGTACAAAGAGATGATAAATTGCTCTAATCAATGTTACCTATTTTTCATAGGATGTCCTAAAATACTACACTAATGTTATCCACAGGTATACGTATATATAGCTGTGATTAGCACTACTAATTCGGATTGTTTGAAGTATGCGAGTATGCGTTTATGAATGTTGTCCAAGCTGATCTAGACAGGACAAAAAGAATGTGGAATGGACCAACGTACAGTTCGGAATTCCTGACGAGTTGTATTACTTACCTGAAGAGAGAGGTAAAGCTACATGAAATTTCCTCCTTTTTGCTATTAGCTAGGTTAAGATTCTTGTGTGATAACGTTGATCTGCAGTTATGTTAGTGAAAGGCCGCACCAGAATTTATAAAGTTTTGGTAGAAGAGGAAAACCTTACAATACCTGTCCATCAACCTTAGAAGCATTATCGATATCACTGTATATTTAGATTTAATTCACCACATTAGCATGATATGAGAAGTACAGAACTGTTGAAATGTTGAATGATCAAATAACTGATAGAAAAAAAAATCAGTTACCAAATTAGAACAATAGAGCCTTTGAAAGGGATGCTGCTGTAGCGAGCCCTTCTTTCGGCAGGAACAAAACACACGCTCATGATCTTATTGGGGAGATGGGAAAACTTCCCCCTGCTACCTTCAAAATGATGGTGCTTTACACAAAGATACGCACAGGCATGACTATTTATAGAGTGGAAGTAGGTTGGAAATGAAGTGGAAATACCTTGAATAGAGTGGAAGTGGGTTGGAATTGAAGTGGAATACCACATTAGAGTAGAATAGAGGTGGAAGTGGGTTGGAATTGAAGTGGAAATACCGTATTAGAGTGGAATAGAGGTGTAAGTAGGTTGGAATTGAAGTGGAAATAGCGTATTAGAATGGAAAAACGGTAGAAGGAAATGGCCCGAAACAGCCACCATAGGGTACAATAGGATGTGTAGTATAAAACTTCACTTCCTTTAGTCTCAACACTGAGTTTCCATGAATATTGAAGGCAAGCACATAATTTTTTGCACTGATGCTGGCATGAAAATAATGTGTTCTGGATGATGTATCATAAATTAATCTATTCAACTCTAGTAGAGTACTAAGGGCTCTCCAAGGTTCATATCCATCACTCTCATTATAATAAGCGACTCTGGGGGGCCTTGCATATGGATCTTGTGGATCTTGCATTGCATGGTAACAGAATCCCACACAAGTGATGTTAGTGATCATTGCAAATCTGAACAGGATTCGTCCATTTTGTACAATTTTAATGGAGTTGCTGTTCTCACTGGGAAGCTGTGAGTCACACTGCCGAGAATCAGTCAGTAGAGAAGGATGGTGGCATCTTATGAAATTGCTACAATTTTTATAAATAGTACAACTCTCTAAGTCTGACACATTATTGTTGGCAGTGGTGAAGATGTATTCAGTAGGATACACTTGATGCACAGTGGAGGGAGAACCTAATATTGACTATAGTAGCCAACTGCAAAATTCACTATAAAAGACTTACCCACATCAAGCACCAGAAAAAGCAAGAATAAATAGCACAGTTGAAACCAGACTTTCAGTGCCATGAGCAACATTAGAAGCACACTCCTGTTTAAGCTTTGAAATAGTTTAGCTGTTGATCATAGCTATGGCTCTAAGCAAAATATCGATGAGGTCACTTAGCTACAGAAAGTTGCTAATTATGGACGTATGTAAATGCCTTAATTGAGTTTATGTGTACAAAGATTCAAGCAGTAATAAACAATAACAGAGACAGTTGAAATTTTTATTGTATCTTAATGCATCATTCATAAATGCACTGTGCTTGAAATTGATGTTCTAGGGACATGCATGCACAAACTAAAACTCCC
Organism: Crambe crambe; assembly: GCA_963924555.1. Taxonomy (NCBI): domain Eukaryota; kingdom Metazoa; phylum Porifera; class Demospongiae; order Poecilosclerida; family Crambeidae; genus Crambe; species Crambe crambe. Next base: position 4,816,524 of record OZ004593.1, on the reverse strand, counting down.
TATGCTTCACCCTATTATGAAATGCTATCATGGTTGAAATAAGTGACAGTTTGTACAGTTTGTTCAATGGAAGGTTGTGGCCTCATCACCTCCCATGAAGACTAAGTTTAGAGAGATAGTGTAGGTAGTGGCAGGAGTGAGTTCACTGACTGTGACTGGAATCCATTAACATGCACATCAGAGTCTGCACTGTGAGCCTCGTCTGGTTAAAGGAGGAACTCTCCAGCACCTATTATTATGGGGTGCCATTTGTCTCAAAATTCAGTTGAGAAGGAATTTACACAGGCGGTGGACATTTATCAACACAGGGGATGGACATTTTACTAAATTTCAACCATGAGGGGGTGGGAATTTACTAAATCTCAATCATATACACACACAGGGTGTGGACATTTACTAAATCTCAACCATACTCATAGCTACACGGGTGGTGGACATTTACTAAATCTCAACCATGCTCATAGCTACATGTCCACCCCCTGTGTGAGTATGGTTGAGATTTAGTAAATGTCCACCCCCTGTGTGTGAGCATGGTTGAGATTTAGTAAATGTCCATCCCCTGTGTTGATAAATGTCCACCACCTGTGTAAATTCCTTCTCGACTGAATTTTGAGACAAACGGCACCCCATATTATATTCCCAAAACTATGCCATCATAATTTGTATGTTGTCCTATAGCTTGTAATAAATGATCATGGTCAAGGCTTATACGTATACGTAGTAGCTAATTATTGTTATAGAAGTGAAGGAGTAATTTTTCAACCATAATTATAATGAAAGTTCTCAATGTGGACACTTTAGGGGATCAGGAAAAGTGTCTCATTTGGAGAAGTATCCTTATCATAATTTATGCATAGCGGATAATAGTTGAAATCAAACTTTGATGATAGTAGGGTACATAGCTACTTGGTTGACCTATCAACTTAGCCTTGTATCCAGGCCTTATTTGGGAATGAGGCTACTATCAACTAATATCTTGGCCACATAGCTCATATAATAACAAAAACGTAACATGGAACCACTCAACTAATAGGCATGAGTGATGATGATAATCAGATTGCTGAAACTTTTATGCACAGCAAGGGATCTAGCTATAGGGATGGGTTGGATGTATTAAGAACAATAACAATAACAAGAACGACTGCAGCAACAAATAATAAGAAACAGGAAGTATATAAGCATGAGTGGCGATTGTTAAACTGATTCTACATTTCATAAGTCTTTAATTGATCAAACTTCCTTTATTTCCATTCTGATTCTCCCATTGCTTTGATCTTCAGCAGTCATTTCCTCTTTACGATTATCAGTAGACACTTGGGGACTTTCTTTGGAAGTTGTATCTACAACAGCATATAATAGAGTGCTGGCTTCTTCATTGCAAGTCTCTTTCTCTTTCGTGAGCTTCTTCTTCACCACTGAATAAACATAGCTTTCATCAGGTATACACAATTCTTTCAGCGTTTCAGTCTTCTTCTCTGATGCTTTATTATGCTTAGCGGTTTCTTCCTTCACTCTCTCTTTTGTGGACTTCTTCTTCACAACTGAATAAACATGGCTATCATCTCAGCCTTCAGTTGACCACAACTCTTTTGGTGTTTCGGTCTTCTTCTGGACTGAAGTTTCAATTGACTCATCCATTTCTTCATTTGCTCTCTCTTTTGTGATTACAGAATAAATATGGCCTTCAGGTGTATGCAACTCTTTTGCTTCTTCAAATGCTTCATTTCGCTTAGTTGATTCTCCTTCTTTTATAAGCTTTTTATTCACCACTGAATAAAGATGTCTATCGTCTTGGCCTTCTGGTCTGGGGAACTCTTTTGATATCTTGATCCTTTTGTGGACTGAAGCTTCATCTTGTTCATCCATTTCTTCATTGGCTTTCTCTTTTGCAAGCTTTTTATCCACCACTGAATAAACATGGCTATCATCTTGGCCTTCAGGTGTGTATGATTTGTTCTCCTTAGTGTTCACCACAGAGTAAGTATGGGTATCTTCTCTGCCTTCAGATGTACTGCTTCCTTCCCTTGTCTCGACTTTCTCCTGAATTGAGGCATATAGAGGTGCTGGGTTACCATCACCACTTGGTGTGGTGCATGACTCAATAACACTGTAATTATGGTCATTCTTATCATCATCATGCTTCAGGATGTGTTGAGATGAATTTTCTGCACTTGCATAGTAAGAATTAAGCATTGAACCAGCAGAATGTATTGCAGTGAGTTCGAGCTTTCCTGAGGAATCGAACGTCAACTCTCCAGTCCGTTTTGGATGGTGTTTGATGCTGCGAATAATAATAATTACTGAACCTGATATGATCACAGCTGCAGCCACAACCCCTATTATAAGAGGAACCATGGATCTAGTGGAACTTTCAGTAGTGGTAAGATCTGTGGATCTAGTAGAGTGTTCAATGGTTGTGGATTCAGTGGAATTAGTAACTAATCTGGTTGAATTTTCAGTAATAGCAAGTATTGTGGTTTGATATCCAGTTAAAATTTCAATAGTAACAAGTTCTGTAGGCTGAGGTTCAGTTGAATGTTTCATGGTTACTGTAACAAGTGTTGTGGGTTGATGATCAGTGACATAATCAGTAACGAGTTCTATAAGGCTGAGATCTTGTAGGTTGATGTCCAGTGAAATTTTCAGTAACAGCAGGCTGAGGTCCAGTTGAACTTATGGCAGTAAAAAGTTGATGATCAGTTGAACTTTCAGTAGTAGTTGGTGTTGTGGGTTGAGACCTAGTAGAACTTCTGGTAGTAGTGGTCTGAGTGGTGGGTACAATAGGACATGTAGTATAAAACTTCACTTCCTTTAGTTTCAATGTTGAGTTTCCACGAATACTGAAGGAAAGCACAAAAATTTTTGCACTGATGCTGGCATTGAAATCATGTGTTCTGGATGATATATCAAAATCTAATCGGTGAGATCCTTGTGACATACTACTAGTAAAGGCTCTCCAGGGTTCATATGCATCGCTTTCAATAATTATAATAATTGACTTTTGGGGACCTTGGATTTAGATCTTGTGGATTTTGTATTGCATGATAACAGAATTCCACACAAGTGATGTTAATGATCATTGCAAATCTGAAGAAGATTCGTCCATTTATAGTTTCAATGGAATTGGTGTTCTCCCTTGGAAGCTGTGAGTAACACTGCTGAGAATCAGTCAGTACAGAAGGATGCTGGCATCTTATGAAAGCAAAAGGTGAAGGACTCATATATGGAGCACAATTCTCCAAGTCTGACACATTATTGTTGGCAGTGATGAAGATGTATTCAGTAGGATACACTTGATGCACAGTGGAGGGAGAACCTGAAGATTGAACCTTGATGACATTTTTATTTTTAGTGTAGCTAGTCACACACTTACCTTCCTCAAGAAGTAGAAGCAACAAGAATAAGCAGCACAATTGAAACAAAACGTTTTATTCCATGATAACAGTATACCTTAGTTCTGCAGATAGTTATGATGGCTTGAGCACATGCTAATAAGTTAACAGTAGGATCCATTAAGAAGATTAACAAAAACAACCACTACAATAACAAAAAAACTAACATAGAATTACTGATAAGTGATGGCTAGCATTAGCTATCTTTTTATGCATGCATGCAGAGCAAGGGATTACCACAACAACAATAATAACAGCAAAAGCTAACATAGAATTACTCTAAATACATGCAGATAAGTGATGGCTAGCAAAACTTCATTAGCTAGATGCATGCCGAGTAAGGGAGTTCAGAACCTGGTTGATTTGAATTACTGAAACTCGCAAAAGCTACAATAATGTAGCGTAGTCAAAAATAATTATAATGTCCAGCATATACTGGCAACAAGCAGTCAACTATACTGGGTAATTTGTAAATTAAAGCTAGAAGAAAAAATGAAAAAAGTAACAGAGTAATAATAGTTATGTACGTAGCAATCCCAAGGGTAGAAATTCTCAAAATAAATATTGTTGACTTATTTAGGAGGACGAATGACTTCATACAGTGGTACACCACTGCTAGCATAGCAACAGTTGTCAGTGACATTGAAGGTGGTCACTGCAGTCAGTGATGACTCTGATTAGACCTTCTATTAAATTTACGGTAGAGTCAGAGAAAGATTCTTAGATTGTTTATTAGAGGTAGACAATGATGGTAAAATTATAGATCACACCATCCAGTAGATGTAAAAAGAGGTGTTATTAAAAGCTTATATGATAGAGCCACGAGGGTTACTATGCATGAATTTGGTTAAGGAACATATGCATCTTAAAAAAGTTTTTGTGAATAATGATTACCCAGAAGCCTTTCTCTCTGCAACTTTAAATCCCGTAGCACCAAAACCTAGAGAAGTCTTCAAGATAGCTAATAGTAATAGGGAAGAAAGATAAAAACAAATAGTAATTCCATATGTTAAAGGCCCTAGTGAAGACATTATAGAAAATTTGTTTTTAGATCAAGGGTTAGTTTGAGATCTAAGGTTAAGGATAAGTTGCCATCTGACCAAAATTCTAATGTTGTTTACAGGGTACCTTGTAGTTGTGGAAAATTTTACATTGGTGGAACGGTGAGAAGGCTGGAAACTAGACTGAAGGAGCATAAGGAAGCTTGCATACGAGGAGAACAAGAAAAGTCTGCAGTTGCTGATCATGCCTGGAGTAGTCATCATCCTATATTATGGAAGGAAGCTTCAGTTGTAGATCAGGCTAGGACTAGGAAGGAGCTGCTTCTAAAAGAAGCGCTTCACATTAGTTTAACTTCAGAAGAGCAGCGTTTTAATAGGGATGTAGGTCTAGAACTTCAAGGTTGCTGGGTTTCTATGCTTGAAGCCTTAAGGAAATAGTGTTTATGACTTCAGGTAATGGCATGCTATAACATAATATCCATAGGCGTATGCATGTGCATTGTTTAGATAACGAGCGTAACTATATGTATAAGAACGTTTCTGTGTGCATTTTTTTGTATCACCCTGATGAAGGCTAGAGTATTCTGGTCGAAACGTTGGTGGTTTTTTTTTATGAGAACTAATGTTAGCTGAGAAAATAAGCAGAGTTTAAATATTTTTTCCTTTACTTGTTCATTATCTTTTTTGATGTAATACTCTATTTATAGGCAACTGGATGCTGTGATCCTGCTATCAAAGTTAAAGTTCACGTATTGTAGCTATGTAGTTCATTGGAGGTTTCATCATAATATTGAAGGTGTTCTGTCTTCAAGTTAGAAGTTGCTGACTGCAGGAGGCAAGTATTCTGGAGTTATGAAAGAAAATATTAAGTACTACTCCAATGGAGCATCCGTGCCATCACTACTTAGAGAGTACTATCGTACTCTGATATAGCTAGCATCACTTCTTGTGGACTGCACTAGCTTCTCATCTTCCAACACAACAGAAATCACTCCTCTTACAATGCTACTAGCCATATGCCAAGCGCATGTGCGTGCAAGCATCACTAAACGTCACAGAAGCATCCGAGGTGTAACGTGGATCATTTTGCACTTCGCACTTCCCAGCATTTCCTGTCCTCCTTTATATATGGATATACAAATGAAAAGAACACAGTACCTAGTACCTCAATACAACCTTGATGACATAATATTACAATGCAGCAATTATACAAGTGTTATAGACAATCATATAGGGAGAGTCTCAAATTCAAACAGGGCCTCATCGATACGACGCAAAATCTCAAAAAATGATGCACTTGATGGATTAAATACCACACGTGTTTTAAGAAAAGCCAGATCACCATTCATGTATTCTTTGACTTTACTATAATTTCCAAATGTGAATATGATTTTTCCTTGCCCTTTAGCATGAAGAAGTTCAGCCTTACAATACTCACTCTCCATATAATCCTTGTTCAACCATGCTATGAAGCAGTCACAATTCTCAACAGCTTTGCTCAAAGATGGGATCAAGAGGGCACCTGGAGGCAAATCCTTTTCATCAAGCCATGTGTCATAGCCAAGGAACTTCAGACCGGCTACAAAAGTTCGCATGATTGGTTTATCTGTTGACTTATGACTGAGAAAGAAACGAAACTGTGGTTTAAACCTGGTATGCTTTATCTTCTTCGTCACAATAGGAATAATATTACATCGTATGTAGTCACACAGCTTCTCATTATTTCCACAACTCTGGTTGAGACGGACAAACTCATTTCGGTTCACCACTTCATCTACCATGTCAAATGAAGTCATCTGCTCCTTTGAGGTGATGCCCAAGTAGGAACATTTGGTCACCTCCAATGTCCACACATTCCTCTTTGGGTATTTGAAGTTTGTAAGGTGAACCTTTATGCCTTTCTCAAGGCCGTGATCAAAGGTGAAACGGATCCACCAGAATCCCGTACTGCTATTCAATCCGTGGTTTTCGGTGATAGTGATATTCTTCTCGTTTAGACTGGCTTGCAAGGTTTTTATCGGTACCGTCGAGAGACTAAGTGCCATGTTCGGTGAGCTCATGGATTATCTATCGTAGACGTGGTTTGCCTCGTCACGTCCGTCCCCAGGCTCTCGCGCGCGCACGAAAGGGGCCGGGGGAGGCCGAGGGGAAATTGTACACGTACACGTACACACTAGCCTCGCGCCAGGCTTTCAGGAAGGGGGAGGGGGAAGGAAAAGAGAGCCTGGTTGCCACTGTCTGCGCATGCGCTGATTTTTTAAGCCGCGAATCACCACGCGCGTGCTATGTTAGTCATAAAACATTTAAACATGGTTTCAACCACGACGTTTGTAGTGAACAGCAATAGAAGTGTCCTCATCTTGGGTAACACTACTGCAATGAAGAAGCAGTGGGTGACAATCCTTGTTTCGAGGGTGAAAAGGACAACTGAGCAGAATACTAGTAGTAGTAGACAATATACTTTGACCTATGATGTTTAGTGTTGCGGACATATACAGGCAAGTATCCGGATTCCGCAAAATCGCAGAAAAATCAGCGCATGCGCAGACAGTGGCAACCAGGCTCTCTTTTCCTTCCCCCTCCCCCTTCCTGAGAGCCTGGCGCGAGGCTAACGTACACACTGACTGCATGCTGCTCAGGTTTTTCACAGAAATCTGTGAATTCGTATTCTTCCGTAATTCTTCAGTTCATTCTACGTACAAATGCATAATACAAATGATGTCATTTATTCATAATGTCAACAATGGAGTGTATAGTGTTCCTATTGCTAGTAGCAGTGAAGACGGACTTGGAAGGTTAGGTTTTAGCGATCTCTCCTTGAAGGATGAGTAGCATTTGTCGATCAGACCTGTTTACGAAGCACCTAGGTCATGGTATAGGGAACAGTGTGTTGAATTAAATTTCCCATACCATGTTATATGATTGTTATGATGGTTATGATGAATAATAATACACTGTTTTAGCTATAACGTATCTTTTACACATGGATGAATAATTTTTCAAAAAATTATTTTTGAATTGTACACTGTGGTGATGGTTATGAAAAATCGTACATCATGGTTATGATGGTTATAGCTAATTGGTTATACATGGTAATAAATTGGTGACATATTCAGGTTAAGGATTTCATGCATGGTTATTGATAGTACATTAATAGTAGCTTATAGCTAATGAGTTAGTTGGTTATTATGGTTTATGCATGGTTAAGGATTTATGGTTATTGATTGTAGTTAGTTGCTCATACATGGTTTACATGGTTATTGATTGTAGTTAGTTGCTCATACATGGTTTACATGGTTATTGATGGTTTCATGCATGGTATGTAAGTTAATACATGGTTACTATGGTTTTTGATGTTTATTACTGGTTAAGGATTTATACATGCATGCATGGTTATTGGTTATCTATTATTGCTAATGGTTATACATACGTCTAATTATACAGTCATGACATGTCACTATACTGCATATGTGCAAATATCATTAATGCAGTAATTAGTATACGTAGGTAATCACATGCTTTTGAGTGTAATTTGGGTATAATTGCATGAGAAACTGGCTTGGTAATTGCACAGAGGCGAAGGAGTGCAATTTTAATGCAATTATACCCAAATTGCACGAAAAAGCATGTGATTGCCAGTTAATCATAGTAAATTACTTGTATCAGCTGGGCAGGAAGCTGTTTATGTGAACCTGTAATGCTTGCCACAAAACACTTACTTCAGCCTAGGGTGACCTACTAGGCCAACAATTAATCTTAGCGCCCTGAATAGAAATAAATCAAGCTTGCCTATCATCTTCAGAAATGTCGTTACTAGGTTAGTTTGTACATGCGCAGTAGGTAGGAGTGAAATTATGAGCTACGAGTGAAATTAGGGATTAATTTCACTCAAATTAATGAGGGTAAATGTACTAGCAAAGAATCGATTATTGATATTTGAGCTAAATGATCAAACTGAAGTGTATGATCATCGCTACTGAATTATCGAGTATTGAATCGATTATTGATATTTTAAGCTAAATGATCAAACTGAAGTGTATGATCATCGCTATACACTGAATATTGACTGATTATCGAACTCTGATTGCATACTCAGCTTATTTGACTTTTTAAAAAATCGATTCAAAGTCTGGCCCGCGCAAGACTAACACCTTGACTCCTTGATAATGATTGGGCTGGTATGCTGCTATTGGAGAACTATTCTTTTTTCATCTGTCCCTGCATACACATAGAAGAATGAACTCTAAAATCATAAAAGAGACCAGGAACAAGTAAGGGAAAAATCATTTCGTAAATGAAAAAAGATGTAGGGATGACCACTGCTCAAAAAAGTAAGGAAACAAGAAGGATGGAAATGGGATCAATCTTTGTTCTGTATATCCAGCCAACAATCCCTACATATACGTCGGGTAGCTTCAGATTATAGTGCAGTAATGTATGTATATGTAGGGATTGTTGGCTGGATATACAGAACAAAGATTGATCCATTTCCATCCTTCTTATTTCCTTATTTTTTTGAGCAGTGGTCATCCCTACATCTTTTTTCATTTACGAAATGATTTTTCCCTTACTTGTATACAATCAAGAGTGCAGTGTCTCACCCCTGCATTCCTCAATAACATCCTTTTCTCTCTCCTTCTTGTTTGAACCTTCTTCCGAGTAAATGATGTTAGGTGAAAAAGTGGCTGCTCTTGTTATATACATTTTAATTCAGTAATTTACTGTGTTTATAACATGAAATCATGAGTTGGCACTGTTATAAATGGTACGGCCATGAATGCTGTTGTAGACTCAATACCAGTCACATGAGATGGTAGCTATGGCTATAACCACATATGTCTCTGGCTCTGTATGAGCAAAATCCTTGGACCCCTGGACATACATGTATGGCCAAATCCCTGGACAAAATAATGCACCCCGTATTATGCTTAGCATTATATTGGCATTATTAAAGTTCAACTCAAAACTATGCCAGCATAATTTGAGAAGCAGAAGACAAGCATTACTGTAGCAGAGCTGATTGAGAATTCATCCACTTTCTGTATAGTCTAGCAAGGCTTGTGGTCTTTTTAAGACCAAGTGCTGGGCATAGCATGGACAGCTACACCCAGCATGTTTCACCTAAGCAGACATAAACAGGATGGGATGATTGCAACAAATAACCACAATCAGTTCTAAGGGCATTGCAGCAAAGTACTGATTGTGGGGCAGGTCCCTGTGTCCAGCAAAAGTGCCAATCTATATAGTCAGATAGAAGAGGTGTGTATAGGGTCAATGGATCTTAGCCAAGTAACATGAGATATTAAGAAGTGATAACTAGAATGAAGACAAGCACTAAACTAGTATTAGCTAATTGAGTGATGATGATTGTTGGTTTAAAAATTAGCTGGGTAAAAAAAGTTCCAGGGGTAGAAATTCTATATAAGTGTATGATAGGTTCACTCCATTATATCTAACAGTTTATTTAGTGACTTCATACAAGGTGGTCGCTGCTCCTTTTCTGGTCAGTGATGCATGGTTCTTTGTTTTTGGCTGGATTTCTTTGAGGGCGTTCTATTATTTTCTTGATGATGAGGACTATGATGGCCACTATCACAAGGAAGACGATGAGAAAGAGGATGAGGGAAGTGACAACAATAAGTCCAGTGATTCCTGCTGTTATGTTATTATATGAAATTATCGATATACTTTCAGTAGTAGTTGGTGTTGTGGGTTGAGACATAGTAGAACTTCTGGTAGAAGTGGTCTGAGTGGTATCAGTAGTTGTCTGAGTGGTATTAGTAGTTGTCTGAGTGGTATTAGTAGTGGTCTGAGTATTAGTAGTGGTCTGAGTATTAGTAGTGGTCTGAGTAATAACACCAACTAGCATTATGAGCAGACACTAATAGTAATATGACACTTACAGGAACAGATCTGAATTGCGAATTGATCACTTTTTCAATGGTGATACCTCTTGGACGATCAAGGAGACTTGGTCTAGAACAATTGAGTTGGAAAGCATTGCATTGGACATTGACTAACTCCTGCATCATGACACTCGATTGACATTGTGCTGAATACAATTGTGCCACTCTTCCCTATAACGAATCAAGATTACACTCATCCAATTGGAGGTTCAGTAACTCTATTATCAGTTCACCCATTTTACTGTCTATAATGCTTGCCCAAAATTTATGGCCGATAAATAATCAGTCCACTTAAATTAATAGCTACTGAATTTGTCAGTTTTCACTTTTATGGAAGCTGCAGACTCTACAAAAAATGAATTAAAGCTGCAGCTAATGTGGAGGGAAAAAGCCTTGAGGGAGGAGCAGAACTGATTGCTATGCTCTTAATATACCCTTACTGATGTATGTGCATAATAATATGCATACATACAGTGAATCTATTTGTAGAGTTTATCAGCGATAATTGGAGTAATGTCAAAAAAGTGGTCGATGAAATGGAAGGAATTCCAGCATATGTTCGTCTTTCAATTTCTTCACAGTTGATATATAGTACTGTTTCGTTGTTTGTCACACAGATTTGGATGTGACTGTATCCCTGTGGTCCAGGTGTATCAGCTGCAGGCAGGCGATCACTAAGAGAGAGTGTTACTGCTTCTGCAGCTCCAAGATTCAACGACAGAGATGTAGGGCTCATTCTAACAAATCCAACAATATTTTCATTATTATAATATAGATTCAGAAGAAGATTATTTTCTCCCATTGGAGTGCTGATAGTAGCAGCTATACAGTAAGGAGAACTTGTTGAGTTGAATAACACATCAAGTGAATTCCCCTGTGTGGTTGGTGCCAATCTGGGTGGGGCTGGAGGTGGTTGACTATCTTGAACAATAAAAACACTCTCTCCACGTCCCGGGACATTTGAGCAGGGGCCATCTAATCTAAGCACAGCAGTGAATTGAAAGCTTCCAGTCTGATCTTCAGAAAGGATAACATCAGTGAGATAATCTGTACATGTCATATAGCAATAGTAATTACAGATATCCATATCCACTCATAGCACTAAGTAATGGGAAATAATTTATTCAGTGATTCAAATTTCTAGTTAGGCAATCACAAATATAAAGTGTCACACAGATATGTCCAGCCAATTAGCTAGTTCAAAGTAAAGTTCAAACTGATCTTGTTCCTGCTTGGGCCTATAGTATCAATAGTGTATGGAAAAAGTTTCTTTGTAGCTGAAATCACAAAATTCTCCTATATCCAGAGCCGGAGCCGGCTCATTTGTAGTGGTACGGCCAAAGCTACCATCTGGGGGGGGGGGGGGGGGGGGGTCTGGGGAAAGCCCTCCAGTAAAATTTAATATTATTGATTCAATTTCAATCTGGTATGATCTAGGCAATACCATGTACTAACTTATAAGTCATCGGTTATTATTCAAATTGCATACACACACACACAAAAAAAATCTGAATGGTGGTACGGCCATGGCTGTACCAGTTGTAGCAGTGCCTCCGGCCATGAATTATTACATGGTAGCCAGCTAGCCACCATTGTAACTACAGAGTAGCAAATAGAACTCCCCGCCATGCACCTATCCATTGCACTGCAACTTGTACGGTTATAGCTAGCTACTCAGTTAGCTATAGGCATTGACATTACCATCAACTCGGCATAGACCTTGAGATGAACCTCTTCTCCACAGAGCAAGTAAAAGAATCACTATGAATGATAGTGACCTATATATAATACAATAATCAGAGCTGAGAGCTAGCCACATAACCACACCCACTTCATTTCAATATCTCTCAGTTATGATAACTTCTCCCACATGATGCTAAGCTTATTATGTTAAGTTGAATGTATAACATTGTGGTTGATTCAGTATTCTGTACAATTATGTTAGCACTTAAAAATTAAACCTCCTGTCAATAGGCTGTAATTTCTCTGAATAAACTCCTGAGCTATGTATTTCTGCAAGATCAATCTTTTTTGATGATTGAGTGCATGTGCAGAAGATCCTGGGGGCACTTCCCACTGTTAAAAATGGGACTAACTCCAAATTTGGAGTTCCAATGACTACCTCACTATTATACTCACTATACAGTGGCAGAGATACTGGGGGAACACAGGGGGGGCTCTACCCCCCCCCCCCCCCTTTTTGACAGTTGATGCCCACTTTTTGACAGTTGATAATTGAATAATATACATGTACATTGTGGTATGTACCACCAGCCCCCCCCCCCCCCCCCCGACTTTTGTTGTGGTGTTTCTGCCCCTGTCAATATTATTTATTTACTCTTCTGTGGAGTTCAGAAAACTTCACATAGGTAGTTTTTTGAGTTGAATTTCCATTCTTCTACTATTAAATCAGTTAGTCACATATTTAACTCCCAATATCCTCAAAATTTTACTATGAACAAAATATGCATTACCCTGCCAAAAGTTCATGCCAAGATCCAAATCAAGATCTTTTTGAAAAGATTTCATGCCCAAAAAGTTCATGCTTAGATTCATGTTTTTGTCTTACAAGTTTCTTCTTGAAAAGATATACCGCTACAGTGTGAATAGAAAATAGTCTGTATACATGACACATCTGTATTGCACTGGTCACACATTAGATAACTCGCATACTTTGGCTTGTACTTTCAATATATAACAACTATTATTTCCTTTGATGATCACACCTGCGCATGCACATATCACTTCATAGATAGTCTATTATTATTATTGGAAGTTTATGTGCACAAGACACATCTGCAGAGATGGCTGTTACAGAATTGTCGTTTCTTATGCTGTCGAATGAATGGGTGCTAATATTCTTTTGTGATCACATGTTGCTTTTTCATGTAGTTAATTACAGACCATTTCATAACTACATGATTGTATGTAGTAATACATGCCCACTTAGCCAAGTACGTAGTACTCAAAGTGTATTATAAAATGTCGAATAGACATGCCAGAGATCTGGAGAAGCCACTATCCATAAAGTCTGGGGGGCCATCCCTCAGGTTCCTGACTGATGGTGATTTCTGAACATTCACTAGTTCCTTACTGCTCATCCAGATTATAAGTTAGTCATCTTACTCTCCCTCAAGACAACAAAAATGTTAGCAGCAGTGGGATATAAATTATAGCTAATGCCATCGTAAGAATGTGTTTTTTCTTTCTTTGAAGCCACCAACCCAGCTAGATCTAGGAGCATCCACAACCCAGGCTATTAGGCTGCACCAGCCCAGCTATAGATTTAGCTAGGGCCACTTTCATGCACTCGCTTGGGCGAATTAATAGCTACTTACCGCATCTTTGCAATAAGAGAGTGCAAACAGGGGTTCTTGTGGAGTTATGGAGAAGCTGCACTTCGCCTTAGGGCGCCGCCTTAGAGAAGAACAGCGTGATAGGATCTGGGATCGCGGACCACGATAAAGTTTTGCCATAGATATACTAGACTACGTCATAGATACTATAACCTCCGGACACGGGATTGGAAACGGGTGGTTCGCGCGAGATTTTAGAATACAATCCGCGTTGTTTGCTGAGTCAGCAAATACGTTGCTAAACGGTAGCTAGGCAGTGTTGATTCTCTATTATACCAAGTTTAATGGTAGAAATTATTATAATTACAGCATAGTTGTAGCGAATAATGGCTGAAGCTATAGGAGAAACGTCTTCAACTGCAAGTAAGCATAGTAAATTTCCTTTAAACCAGCTATTATAGCTATATAATTCACTGTTTAGGCCCCTCTCAGTCTGAGATATTCATTCAGGCAGTAAAAGACATTTTGGAAGATGATGGGTTTAAACTTCCTTCATCAAATGCTTCTGCATCTCTGCAAGCTGCAAGAGAGTTATATGCATGGTGCCTGGACTGCAAGAATGAAAGTCAGCTTTCAAGTTTTGCTGCTTTAATCCATAGCAAACTTGAAACAGCTCTGACTAAGTCAGCTGTAAATATTCAAAAACAAAGAGAGAAAATGTGGGGGATTTACCATAGCATTCGTTCATCAGATGAATTCGTCGTAATGTGGAAGAAATTCTTGGTGTCATCACCAAAATGTGCTGAATCTCCCATAGCTACTTTTCCAAAATATCACTGATAGGATTTTTAGAAAAATGATGGCCATGGTGTTTACTTCCATTGATGAACAAGATGGGGGATCTACTGTTACAGCAGCATGTCCTTTGTCTTATCAAGAGACTAACGCTTTGAGGTATGCTGCTGGATACATATATAGAACTGTGAAGGACAGAGTGATGAAAAAATCTATGGAGTGGTTATTGAGTTTAGAGGAGCTTTTGGATGAAGAGCTGGCTATAGAAGAAGCAGCAGTCCCATCTTCCAGCAACTGGATCCTCAATGTGAACAGAGGTGGCTTATATTTTGTATCAGATGATGCATTTGACGTTTTCATTGCCATAGAAAATGTCATTAGGAGGTACTATTGTAGGAGCAAGGCTAGAGAAATATCATTGGGAAAAAAGAAGAAATCATGGAAGAAGTGATGAGAGATGAAGAAGTGAAAATGAATTGGTCTATAGTTGCACTGGATATAAATGTCGAAATTGGGAAGGAGTTGCTGAAAATGATTGTTGAAGAGTGGATCAAGATAAGGGGGTTCTCATTTGCTGGTGCGTGGTTAGAACTTTATAAGCAGAGGTCGAAAAAGTCCCTCCAACGTTCTAAAGGGCTGCGCAAAGTCCTCATCACAGATAAATCAAGTAGCTAATTAATTATAACAGAATTCATGCATGCATACGTATATTATTTTCTGAATACAATTATAATAATGATTCATTCATGTTTGGAAATCCTTCTCCGCTTTGGAATGGGTGCATTTTCTTTTTCCAAATCAGGTTTGGAACTGTGAGCTCTGCAATTGCCTCTAACAGGACCTCTGCAAAATGTATTAATCACCCGTAGTGCTTGAGTGTTGTTGATGAATTCTTTGACACTAGGATTATCATGAGTTCCACCTCTTTGTCGCTGGCACCCAAAAAACTTTTCTAGTGGATCCTGGCAAAGGTGCTCACTCAAAAAAACTTTCACTCCATCAATGGAAAACAGATATGGCACCAATTCCGTAAATGATAATACTATAACAAGGAAATTAATATAATTATTGTAGCAAGCTAACAGGATGCTCTTATAGCTACCTGTCATTCTCAAACCCAGCAAGGTCTCAGGGCTAAGGAGCATTTTCTTTTTTTCAACTTTGGAAAACCCTTTCCTTCCTTTTACACTCTCCTTCCAATCATCCAAATAAACAAGAAATTCCTCCTTTAGCCACTATAATAATTTTAAAAAATCATCAAAGGTAGGAGTAGCTATAATCATGCATTCAGTTCAACCTTTAGCCTAAAATTAGTTGCCGACCGATAAGGCTGCTTAAAAACTTTCCGTTGCAGTCGTCCAGTATTATAGGAGTTGACATTCAAACAATCGAAAAACTTATCAAACATTGAAACAAATTTGACTGTTTCATTAGTATCTGGTCCTCCCATCAACTGCAATGCCTTGCTCACTGTTTCACTCATAACCTATTATTGTGTGTGATTTAGCTATTACTATTTGTGATGATTCTGATCAATATACCTGAGCGGCCAAATCTACTCTCATTTTCGAGAAAGATGTGAGATAAACATGTTCACGTTTTAACTTTGGGGCAATTGCCAGCCCAGGAAACTCTCTCTCAGCTCCAGCATCTCTGTGATAAAGACTAAGCAATTGGTTCCACTTGATTTCTTTGCCATTGCACTAGAAATAATTAATAATAATGACATGATCTACTGTTAATAATTAATGTTGCTCACCCAGAGATTTCTTTTGGAACTTGCCCAAGCATTTCTCACAGTTTTTATTAGGGTCTGAGAAGAAGTATAGCTGCCTCTTCTCTGCAGTATATGGGTTTGTCACCTTGTATACTACTTCACCATGCTTGCATTTGGTTTTATGAATTTTCATCAGACGCCGATTGGCAGAAGCTCCATCAGCAGTAGCAGCTAGCACCTTCAAACCAATTCTTTCCAAACGATATACTGCTTCCCAGAATGGGTCAAACAGTAAGTCACCAGATAGTGTGGCACATGGAAATTGGGAATAGGGGAATTGAAGTGATGAAAAGAGACCTCGAACCATAAAAACTAGCACTGTCTTGGCCAATGGTTGGTCATCAGTTGTCTCATCTCTCTCCACTAGCTGCTGAAACTGGAGGAGCTGTTCATTTGTGTCTCCAATATTGGCAAATCCAATGAGTGCTCCAGAGTGCTTATCGTACACAAGGTCTTCCCTCAGGTGCATTTCATCCATGACAAGTACTACACATTTCTCCCATTCTTTTGCCTGATCAGGTTTGGTAGCATCTATAAGCTGCTTATCCACTTCGGCAGAGAATCCTGTGCTGGATTGCACATAATAGGTATAGTCCCTCAGAGTTCGCTGGGATGGCAGCACAATGCAGCCACTGTCCCTAAGGGTCTCATAGGCTCTGCTAGATAAGTGTCTCAAATAGAGGCACCATTTTATCATTAAAGGATGCCATCTCATTGATCGTGCATTTTTCAAGGATGCTGCCTTCTGTTGCTGTTCCCAGAAAAGTTTTTGAAATGAGTTTTCAGGAAAATCGGCACTGACGATACCTCTGTTTTCTTCCATTATATCTACCAGATCTGTGTGAGTAGCTTCATCCACATCTACTCCCATCTCCTCAGTGATCTGAGTGATCTTTGCTGAGATACGATCTAGTCGTAACTTTGTCTGTCTCTGAAGGGTGTGCATATTCTGTAATCTAAGATTTTTTTCTGAAGATGACAGATATCGATAGTTGACGTGGCTGCTAGGGGCTGTACTTGTCACAGGCTTTGATGAATTATGTCTAGTAAGCATGGAGTGTAAGGCCTTTCGGTGTTTTTCGCATGCAGGACATCTCTGTACCCCTGAGATCAATACTTCACATGCTTTGTGTCTGATTGTGGAATTGAATCGAACATCCACTGTAGCTATGACTTCAGAGCCTACGTATATACATGATGCATTCAGTGTGATTCCAATATAAATTAATCACTATAGCTATAGTTGCTACGTACCTGCTACATTCATGAATTTCCCATCATGCTTCTCTATTAAAGTGGAAAATTTGGCATCATTATTTCCAACACAAATGGTGCCAGCATCAAGTTCTTTGATGATGACTTCAATATCAGCAACTGAGACCGTAAACTGTGGTAGTTGGGATGCAAAAGGAGACAAGGTTGTATCAATTTGTTCTCCCAATAAACACAATGACCAGGAAAAATCAGCTTTTACTCTCAAACTGAAATAAATTTCTTCTCCAGAGGAAGCAGATCGTGACACAATTTTGCATAACACCATCACTCCCTCCAACCCTGTGTGCTCAGTTGCATTGATCCATCCTGATTATTACAAGTTATGGGACTGAAATAGTTTAATATCATGACTAGCTATAATTATTAATAATCACCTTTAGGGAGAATTTTTGCTGAAGTGACTCTGGAATGCAATTTTTCAATGGAATCTAATGGAGACTCAGTTAATAGAGATCGTGGCAATGATATAATAAAAGAGAGCTTTTCTAGTGGTATGGAGACAGTCAGCACTGAGATATCACTACGTGGTATTCGAATTGGATAAAATCCATACTTTTTTCGTTTCTCATTTTTTCGATGCACACTGAGTCTCAGTTTACCCATCTTATAATAACAAAATAATCAATCATTATTACTGAAACTAGAACAATCATATCCTGTTATAAATTTGGTCCTGATAAAGATACCCCATGAGCTATGGATGGTTGTAGCATAAATATAATGTGTAACTCAAGGCCTACACTAAAAGTTAACTCCCCTAACTATGGACATGCAAAACTACTTTTATGTAGCTACAATATCAACTAGTTATTTTTTATGGTAAACTTCTCCCAGACTGGTAAATTGAGCACACAATTACACACATTAATGGCCTCCTGAACTTAGAAAACCCAGATTTTTTTCCAGTAATATTCAAGTCTTAGAAAAAAAAGCATTCTATAACAAACTTTATCTCTATGTATACCATTTGGTGGAAAATTTAATGCAAAATAGTTTAATTCAACACAGAAAACCTTTCACACAGTTTTCTTCTCCATAAATTTACCAACCACGGCAAAAACTAGCCATATCAATGAACTAGGGTTTAAAATTTTGTTTTAAGTATCAAAATGAGTAGTATAAAGTATTAGACAAAACTGTTTTCTTACTGGCTCGCTCTATTCATCCGTTTCAGAGCGATGTCTTTATTCTCTTTTTATGTGCGGTCAACAAAAATTACAACGTGGAGTTGCAGCATACAACATACATACCCTATCATTTAACCATAAACTACCATTGAGTATCTTCAAATCTCTCACATAGACTTGGCAACCATTTATTGTAGAGACGAGATATTTATCATTATTCAGCAATATATTCCTCACCTGTGGCATGCATAGCTATTATATGGAAACTTTATATGATTATAATGATAATTTATATGATTATAATGATATATAGCTACCTCATCCTCATCCTTCTGTGAAAGTGCTGGTGGCCTCTGTTCTTGTGGAAGTGCTGGTGGCTTCTGTTCTTGTGGAACTACTGGTGGCACTGATATTCCATCCCTCTGCTGCTTCTGTTGATGGGAAACTGCCAGAGGCACTATTACATCAAAATATGATTATTTATAATATACATACCTTCTAGATCCATTCGCAACTTTTTACATCTTCTTTTAACACAACATTGTTTTTTTTTACTCCCTTCCCGCCGAATTTGACTTTATCTTGACAAAATTGACAAGAACCACAATCATTAGCCAAACATCCATCACACACTCCACAACGTTTTCTTTTCCTTGATGCTGAAACAAAAAAATATCCATACCAGCTCAAATATGCACACATTCTAACCTGAAGTTGATTGACTGCCATTCTACATAAATAATACAAAATTAATTAATGATGACAATAATAACATTGTTACCTGATCAACACAGTTTGGATTCAGGGAATTATTCTTGGTGTTATTCACTTTCAAATTCTGAAAATAATAGTGAATTAATTTCATGTAGCCATACTTTGATGAGTGAAACATCTCTCACATCAGATCGTCTAAGGTTGCTCTCAGTATCATCAGCTTCCTCTTCTTTCTGTACAGTACTCATACTAACTTTACAGATTACAGATTAATTGTCTTCTTACCTTATTGTAGGAGTTGCATCAGGAGCTGGAATAATATCAAGATCTCCTGGTCTTGGTGTCTTGCGTCCAGACCTCTTTTCACTTCTTGATCGAGTATTACACCGTAATTGAGAAAGATTTATTTTGCTTATTATCCAGTCCTATACTCATACGAACAGCTAGTCGATGATAGCACTGGCCAGTGGAAGAACAGGTGCATGATTCACTGGGAAATAATCGTACTGCATGAGCATTTCCTGTCGTACCAACCACTGTGAACACCCCTAGTGTGTGATTATGACTGATACGTCCATGTTCAATAACAAATCTGCAATGATAATTATTAACATTCTGCAATGATAATTATTATTATCAACATTATAATAATTCAATAAATAGATATTTATTATACCCACCTTGCACATGACTCCTGAGTACTTCTGTAGTCTAAAACATCAGCCTCATCTCTAACTTGAACACTAGGTGGTAGCTTATCTGATTATGTACAATATAGATCTTAAAATTTATGCTATTCTGGAGAGCTATAATTAATGATATACAATTCTATACATACCTTGGAAATTATCTTGGTTGCACTTATTACTTTCACGAATACGGTCTACTATTTCATCTGGTGAAAAACATGTCATTGTATCCAATTGATCCAGATCTCGAGATGCTGTGCTGAACTCTGGTAAAAGCTGATACTTTCCTAATCCTGTGCATTATAAATTATAATATAGTTCAGCCTAAGGGGTAAAAATAATATTAATCGATTACCAGCAAGTCCTCTTTGTATCTCATTATGGAAAAAAGCTTGAAGGTGGTAAAGAGAGAGGATAATGACATCTACTGGAACTTCATGCCAATTTTGCAATCTTTTTAACTATAGCTATAGCTCCTTAATTTTTTAGTGTAGCTAGGAAGCAGAAGCATTAAGAATAAGCAGCACAATTGAAACAAAACTCCTATGATATTGTGGTTAAGAAGTAACAACAAAAAGAACTATAACACAACAATAATAACAACAAAACTAACATGGAATTGCTCTAAATAGCTACAGATGAGCAATGTTTATCAAAACTTTCATTAGCTACCTTCTGCATGCATGCAGAGCAAGCTTAACCCTTGCTTGTTGCCAGTATATATGTGCTGAAGATATCAAAATAATTAGAACATTGGTTTCGAGACAACTATGATTATCATACTTTTCGCCAGGTTGAGTAAACCAACCAGGTGGGTATTCACCCAGCATGTCTCGCCCTAGCCTTGAACTCACCTAGGGGAAGAATGGTATATCTTAGGCAATTAAGTAACATGACAAAAACATAAAATAAGCACTCATACATTAATGTGAGTGATAGTAGTTGGACTGGGTAGTTTAAAAACTACATAACTGGGAGTAAAAAAGCTAAAACTCAAGCACTTCCAGGGGTAGAAATTCTCAAAGCAATCTATTAAGAGTAAAATAGGTTCACTCCATAATGGTCGGTGATGGCTCTTCAACTGGCTCGTCTTTGGCTGGATTTCTTGTCATTTTTGTGGTTTTTTGGGTTTTTTTCTTCTCGTTGACGAAGACTAAGATGGTCACTATCCCAAGGAGGAGGAGGAGGAGGAAGGCAACAGTGAATCCAATGATTATGTTAGTTGTTGATGCACTTTCAGTAGTAGTTGGTGTTGTGGGTTGAGAACTAGTAGAACTTCTGGTGTGATGTTGATACTAACACCAATAGTAATCTAGCTAATAATGGCAAACATTAATAGTAACACAATACTTACATCAGGAACAGGTCTGAATTGCGAATTGATCACTTTTTCAATGTTGATACCATCAAGGAGACTTGGTCTAGAACAATTGAGTTGGAAAGCATTGCATTGGACATTGACTAACTCCTACATCATGACACTCGATTGACATTGTGCTGAATACAATTGTGCCACTCTTCCCTATAATGAATCAAAGATTACACTCATCTTCACTGTAACAGTAGGGAGTTCAGTAACTCTATTATCAGTTCACTCATTTTCTGCCTATAATGTTTGCCCAAATTTAAATAATCAGTTCACTTTTTTTCCAAAAATTGCTACTGAATTTGTCTGATTTCGCTTGTATGGAAGCTGCAGACTCTGCAAATAATGCATGAAATTATTAGCTGCAACCAATAGCTAGCTAGCTACATATAGGCAGAAGGTGCAGAACTGATTGCTATGCTCTTAAAATACCCTAAGCATGACTGATGTATGTGCAATACATACAGTGAATCTATTTGTAGGGTCTATCAACGATGATTGGAGTATTGTTAAAAAAGTGGTCGATGAAATGGGAGGAATTCCAGCATATGCTTGTCGTTCAATTTCTTTACAGTTGATATATAGTACTGCTTCGCTGCGTGTCACACAGATTTGGATGTGACTGTATCCCTGTGATCCAGTTGTATCAGCTTCAGGCAGGCGACCACTAATAGAGAATGTTACTGCTTCTGCAGCACCAAAATTCAACAACAGAGATGTAGGGCTCATTCTAACAAATCCAACAATATTTTCATGATTATAATATAGATTCAGAAGAAGATTATTTTCTCCCATTGGAGTGCTGACAGTAGCAGCTATACAGTAAGGAGAATTTGTTGGGTTGAATAACACGTCAAGTGATTTCCCCTGTGTGGTTGGTGCCAATCTGGGGAGTGAAGGTGGTTGAAGATCAAAAAGGATAAAGACTCTCTCTCCACGTCCCGGGACATCTGGGCAGGGGCCATCTAATCTAAGCACAGAAGGGAATTGAAAGCGTCCATTCTGATCTTTAGAAAGGATAACATCAGTGAGATAATCTGTGCATGTCATAATTATTATAATGATAATTACACATCCATACACACATAGCTCAATAAGTTATGTATTCAATGATTCAAATGGTGAAGGTATAGTATCAATAGTGTACAGGAAAAACTTCTGTAGCTTATATTATGTAAATTAGAAATCACAGCTAAATTTGTACTACCTCATCAATAATTATGAATAGCAGCTATGTAGCTACTGAAGGAACTTAATTCTAGACATTATGATGTTACCATCAACTCTGCATAGAGCTTGAGCTGAACTCCTTCTCCACAGAGCAAGTAAAAGAATCACTACGAATGATAGTGACCTATACAATTATAATGCATGAAGTAGAACAAAGAGGCAGCCACATAACCACACCCACTTCAATATCTGGGGGGGTGGCTATTAACTTCTCCTAAGCTAAGAATAAAAAAGGGAGATAATAATTTGACTCGAGTTAGCTACTTACCGCATCTTGAGTAATATCCGGAGCTGCAGAGAACGAGGGAGAGATTTAGAAACTGGCCAGCGTCCCCGCCTACGCAAATTGAACTACTTGCACCGACGTCGCGACGTGAGCGTGCTGTACTTTTGGGGGGCCCAAATGTATTAATCGAGGTCAAAAAGCTTTGAAATGGTCAGAGCAGCGAGAAAAGACTTGAAAGTATTACTAAGTTACCAGCTATAGCGAGGTATTGTTTGAAATGGGTTAATATATCTCTGTATTAATCGATGTCAATGTGTGGTTGTTGGAAGAGAATTACCTCTGTTGTATCTGGTGTGCTAACTACAAGGTTCTGTATTAGGCCCACTATTATTTCTGATCTATATTAATGATGTGGCCGACATTCCTCTATCCCGTGATAGCATAATCTTTATGCAGCTGACATGCTCCTGTATAAGACCTGCTGAGGACTTCAAGGACCTTCAATGTGACATAGACTGGCTTGATAACTACCGTCCCTAAACCCAAATAAATGCAAAGTCATGGCTGTGTCTAGGAAACGTAACGGGATGGAACCGCCACAATTTGCTTTAAACAGTCTAAGTCTACAGCTTCCTGGGTGTACTATTTAACATCTGATCTCACACGGTCGCAGCATGTTGATTGTGTGTGTATGAAGGCAGCCTAGAAAGCTTCTACCGGAGGTTTTATGGGAATAGCTATGGATAATGAGAGTTGTATATCACTATGGTCCGTCCTCACCTGGAATATGCTGCTTCCTCACCTTGTCAAATATATTGAAAAGTTCACATTGAGGATGTGTTTGCATTTGTTTCACATGTGGCTGACGGAACTGCAGACAACCATCCCTATAAGAGATTAACCCTTATGGACATGTAGTTTTTGTGGTTGCACTCTGGTGTTAGCTATAACCTTTTTTCTCAAACACAAATAAAACCAAAACCCCCCCCCCCCCAAAAAAAAGAAGTAATCCACCATCCATTCAACACACAATTGATTTAATCAACCTTTGCCCTCAGGCTGGGTTGTTTATAAAACCCTGGCACCCATATTAAGCAAGCATTGGTAGCAGAATGAAAAATTAGGTACTGAAGTCAAGGCCATAGATAATTGGGGGGGGGGGGGGGGGGGGGGCTTGGATGGAGAAAATGTTTTACTAATGATACTACAAGAACATCAGTTAGTTATTGGGTAAATAGCTGTGATTTAACAGGCAGCATGAAAATTTGGGGGGGGGGGGGGGGGGGGGGGGCTGAAGCCCTGTCACGAAATATTTGGTCCGGGGAAATATTTTGTCCGGGGCGGATGAAAAATTTGCAATTTTTTGTCTGGCACTGCCATAAATTGTCCTCTTGAGAACAAAGCCTCTCTTCATAAAACTGTGCTGTCTTTTCCCTGATTGACCTCTTTGCATGCATTAGCTATATTATAGGTATACTAGCTATTGATCACTGCATGCAGTCTTCTGGGTAACACAGTCAGCTATCATAACAGTTTATTCAACCAACAATTAAGTCATACCAACTCTGGTTTTTATCATCTGTGCTCTAGCTAATGTCTGGAGGGGACCAAATTATCATTATATTGTCCAGTGGGACAAAATACGTACGGCAGCCATATTTGTCTGTATAATTATAAAGTAGCCATATCAGCTTCCAATACAAGTTGGTAGGGTCATACAACAACAACAACAACAACAACAACAACAACAACAACAACAACAACAACAACAACAACACACATATCTAGCTAGATAGCTAGTTAGCTATAGCTAATCTAGCTAATAGCTATACATTAGCAGAAGTCTTCAGAATTCATACATGGTTCTAGCCTCGTACCCAGGCCCGCTTTTTTTGAGGGGCAGTGGATCCTGTCTCAGTTCCAAGAATTCAGTGGAGTAGCTAACTAGCCATGTCTTTTGTGAAGGGTACAAGTTAAAATTAAAATGTTTGTGCAATAAATTTCACTCATAAAGTTTGCACATTGCCATCGGTAGAATAACTGAATGATAATGCATTTATTGCAGAAATAGCCAGCTGCAAAACTTAGTTACTTTATATGTGCATATGATTTAACTGATAGCTAGCTAGCTGTTATTCAGATAAAAAAATGTATGAGCATTATAGTCTTCTGGACAGAATGTAGCAGTTATATTTTGTCCGAGCAAAATATAACTGCTTACATGTAGCTATGATTGTCTGGATGAGGTCTGGATAAAAAATAAGGGGATAATTATTGGGGGACAAGATATGGCAAGAGGGGACCAAATATTGCAACCAGATTTGGTCCATGAGGACAAAATATGGCTGCCATATTTTGTCCGGACAAAATAATATGGCTGCCATATCTTGTCCTCATGGACCAAATCTAGCAGGACCAAATATGGCATGACAGCCCGGCCTTGGAAGTATATAATCTTTAATCTGTAGGCAGTGTGTGGGGCAGCAGGTCAGGGTCTAATACTGTCTTTCCAACAAAAAACAAAACAAAACAAAACAACAAAAAAAACATTCAATTTATACACTAAACATGAGACGGAAAAAGAGGGCATATGAACAATGGGTTCCACTCGTGATGTCTGCGCTGCCAGTGGAGTGTTTGCCAGAGAGCGTTCCTCTCAAGGTCGTGTCTTCAAGAGAGCCTGCCAATAGACCTGGCAACAATGGAGGCACGTAGCTATCAACAACCCATAACTTACCCACCAGCTTTATACGTAATCGAGTTCATTAGCGCTAGCCAAGGCAGGGCGCGTTTAATCTGGCGTAGCCAGCCCCGAGGCTGGCTACGGCGCCGCCATGGCGCCAGATTAGGGCGCGCTGTGACGCGGACGCGACGAGACTGGCTAGTCCAATTGGAACACGATTCGAGCTCAACTGCGTAGTGGGTATGGGGTATACTATAAAATGGGCTGTTTTTTTGTCAAGCAGAGAGTTATTGACAACTTTTGATCGTTCTGAAATTAATTTCCTCCGTCAACAGGGTATCACAGTGCGAGATCGTACAACACGTTCATCTCAACTAGTTGTAATTCCCACAAAAGCCCCACTATTAGACTTCGTACAATGTATAGCAGAGGACATTAATACTGGAGCCACAATTATGGGTGAACGAGTAGATGTGATCATTTATGGTAAGTCTATGGTTTCATAGATTATTAGTAACAGTCTTGCTACTGATATTGGCCACTAAATGCTGCCATGGTCATTCATTTCTCATTTTTTATAGAACTGGCTCCACCAATAGTAGTTTAAAATCAGTGTATGGTGCATGTAAGCCTTGTACACTCATGGAAACAATTTGATTGGTCAGTAAACTGCCTTAATTATGGCTAGCCGGGTAGCAATCTTAAGGGCTACTCATTCAACATGTTCTTTTTCAATTTTAGTGGATTGTGGCATTCCTAGACCTCCTATGAATGGCAATATGGTGTACTACTCAGGAACTAGAGTAGGGAATACAGTCACATATGCTTGCAATAATGGATATCGTCCTTCTTCTGAGATGACTGGCACATGCACGATGGATTCAATGTGGGACCCAACACCAGAAAGACATCATTGCTCACTGGTAACTAGCTATTTAGCTAATAGCTACTGTAAATTTGGATTTTTTCTATGTTCAATTTATTTTCGTGGTCATTCAACAAAAATTAATTACCTTAGCTAGTGTAAAAGCTATTTACAAGTAAGCTGTAACAAAAAATAAATACAGTATAGCCTGTACTTAGCTAATGTAGGTGACTGTCCAGGGGACATAATCTACAACTGTAGCATGCATTTGAGTATTTTTTATTGCACCTTATCTTGCTAATGAGTCAACAAATATAAAAGTCAACACATCAGGTACATATTTAGTGTGAAACATTTACAGAAGAGCGTCTGAGTAATAGACACATTGGGATCAGCCACTTTGCATGTCCTTTGTAGAGAGGTTATCTTTTTCTCAAAGGTTAAAAATGTACTAATAGAGCCCTAAAGAGTGTCCTTCGTTGGGAGGTTGTCCTTTTCTCTGAGGGTCTTTTATCAGAGGTTGCTTCCACTGTAGTTCAGTTAGTGTATGTATGAGGTTCCACAGTTCACATTTAAAACTTGTCTTGCAGTTCCCCTCCCACCAACCAATTTCTCTATTTCAAGAGAACATCATAAGGTATCTGATATCACCATCACATTGGAATGGATACCTCCCCAAGGAAGTGGTCCAAGTACCATCGTAGATTCATATGAAGTTACTATGATGCCTAAGCCATTATCTGCTCCTGTATTTAATGTGCTTAGTGCAACTTCTTGGAGTGTGACACTTAACTATAACTTGTTATACACTGCAATGATAACAGCTGAGAACTGTGCCAGTATCAGCCAGCCCGTCACATTAGAGCATATTATGTTCCGTGAGTGTTGATTTTTTTAGACAGTATATATATCTGTATTAGCTACTGACCACATTACGTATAATAGTGCATGCTTTATTCCCTAATAGTGGACTGTGGGATTCCTGGACCTCCAATAAGTGGCAGCATTGTGAATTATTCTGGGACTAAAGTGGGTGATATTGTCACATATATGTGCAACAAGGGATACCGCCCTTCAGCAAAAATTAATGGCACATGTAGAGTGGATTCAATCTGGTTTCCACAGCCAGAAAGACATATTTGCACATTAATATCAGGTATCCAATACAGAGGAGCCTTTCTATATATAGTGGCCACTATTGGTGAATGAAGTTTTGTCCTTTAAGTACCATGTTTCGTGTTACAAATAATTCATGAGAACGATTTAATTTCGGATGTGCAGCTTGCTTATTAGTTTCAATACTAGATTAACACAATTGTTGTAATAGTAGCAAGCATCCAAAAATATTTTAACAACTAAAAAAAAGCCAAATTACAGTATTGAGGGTGTCCCTATCTCAGAGATTTTTGCGTTGTTATATTCAAAGTGCTACAATTCAGTCAACACTGAGGAGAGTGGCCATAATAGGCATGGTGGCCTTTCATCAGAGGTGGCCATCATAGGGTGTTCACTGCAGGAAAATTAATCCATTAGCTATTATAAATTCTTTTCAGCTTCTGTCACTATAAACTTGCTTGAAAGAAATATGATTTCTACTGACATCGATTGCCCTGGAGATACCATACTTTATAATTGTAGCATACTGTCTAATAGCGAAAATATACAGCTTACATGGAGTGTGACTCTTCCCGGTCCACCTTTGATGGCAACTCTTCACTCAATAATGTGGTTGCCTTGGATTTCAACACAAGTGCTACTTTGACTGGGTATAGGGCAGAGAGGTATATAGAGTCGATAATCGTAATGACTTTGCTCAAGAATTTCACTATGAATGGGACTGTGGTATGTGGCATTAATACAACTCAGAAGAGCACATCAGTTATTGTTCCTGTTAATACATCTGGTAAGGATTATACAAAGATCAGACTATAATACAATCTCTCTCTCCTTTCAGTCCCCCTTGCGCCCTCAAATTTCAATATTGCTGGAAGGAGTGACAAAGTATTGAACATCACTGTGACATTTGTGTGGGATCCACCTCAAAGCAGTGGTCCAGAGACAGTAGTCAACAACTATACCATCTCCATTACACCAAGGCCAGTATCTCATCCCAGAGTCAATGTGATCACATCCAGATTTTTCAGTGTGACATTGAATTTTATAATGTGGAGTATTCAGCTACAATTGTTGCTGAAAATTGTGCTGGAGTGAGCAATGAAACTGTCATACGTAATATTGAATACTGTAAGCAGATATACAATAACAATATTGTTAACTATATATATTCTTCATGCTCATAACATAACAGTGGACTGTGGGATCCCTTTATCCCCTATCAAAGGCAGTGTGCTGCATTATTCCGGTACCAAGTCAGGAGATTATGTGACGTACAAGTGCAATGAGGGATTTTGCCCCTCACCTGCTATGAATGCTACGTACTTGTTTATCTTCAGATTCAAGATGGAGCTCATTACCAGAGAGTCATAGCTGCACATTCATCCAAGGTATTAGCTATGCATGTCTCTTCGTTGCCTACCTATTTTATAATAGCATCTGTGACTCTCATCCTTTCTGAACGGATTAAAGCCCAGACTGATATTGACTTCCCTGGAGATAACGTGTCATATATTTGATACAGTCTAATAGTGAAAGAGTACATCTTGTTTGGAAAATAACCTTTCCAGATCTCATGCCAGTGAATATCACTTATGATAACACCTCAATCCTTAAGTCTGAGGACCGACTGGACATGAATGTGACCTCTTCACTGATAAACTATACTGCAGATCAGTTTATTCGATCTGTCCTTGTGTTTAAACTTCTGAGAAACGTCACTATGAATGGAACTAAGTTGGAATGTAGCATTGGCCCTGATCTCAATGATGCTATAGTGATGCTATTGGTTAATACATCAGGTAATCAGTCTATTCTCTTTGATATTATATAAAGAGGTAACTTAATGTAATCATCAAGTCATTCCTAATCATGCATGCATGGATTCATAACATGTTATATCAACTATATATTTATGCCTATAGTGCCACTCAAGCCAACAGGTTTCAATACTTCAATGAAACATGACAACTCTCTTGACACTATCGTCACTTTCCAGTGGAATCCACCACAGGGTAGTGGTCCAGAAACCATTGTTGACAGCTACAAAATCTCAATTACTCCTAGACCTGTATCACATCCTGTTCTTAATGTCGTATCTTATACCACATCTTGGAATGTCACCCTTTATTTCAATGTAGAGTATTCAGCTACCATTATTGCTGTTAATTGTGCAGGTGATAGTAGCCCATTCACATTACATGACATCAAATTCAGTGAGTTTGTAATGTATACTTACTTCATGCTATGTTTTTATTTAATTATGCAGTTGACTGCTATGTCCCAGCTCCCCCCAGAAATGGACACATTATGACCTACTCTGGAACTAAAGTTGGAGATTTTGTCATCTTCAATTGTAGCAAAGGACTCCATCCATCACATGACATGAGAGGTAATTGCACTCAAAGAGGGAGGTGGTACCCAGCACCAGATCACCCTTTGTTCAAGGTATACATAACTATAACTAGCTGGTAATAATGCTACGTAGTAGTGAATTTAAGCATTCATGAGCGAACTACACAACATTCAGATATCGACTGTCCTGGTGATACCATTTCATTCAATTGCAGCATAGGATCCAATAGTGAATCTGTAGAGTTAACTTGGCAAATCACATTACCCGATCAACTTGTGCCCATTAACATCACATACAATAGCAGCTCTTTGTTCTATGAGAGAGATCGATTGGATATCTATGCTAATGCAACTTTGACAAAATATGCACATGGTCGGTCTATTCAGTCTCTTATTACCTTCACCATATTGAAGGATGCCAGCATTAATGGAACTGAAGTACAATGTAGCTCTTCTGACCTTGATAGTGAAGCTGTGAAGATCCTTGTTACTATTTCAGGTATTATGTTTAGTTAACATGTAACTAGTTAGAGATTTATTGCATTGTTCTCAAATTACTGTTCAGTTCCTCTTTCTCCTACTGGATTTAGTATCATGAAAAAATACGATTCATCGTTATCAAATATTACAATGACATTTGGATGGGATATCCCATCAGGTGCTGCTATTGTTGACCATAACAACATCTCAATATCACCTGATCCACTCTCTCACCCTGGGTTAAATTCTCCAACATGGACTACCAGTGTCATTGATACAAGTTGCGTTCATCACAGCTGATGGAATGTAGCCCAGATCACACTGAAAGTTGACAGTGTCTCCGGTTTTACTACCAGTCCAATTGCACAGGTAACCATTGTCAGGAGATACTGGAACACCACAATACAAGATTGATTAGTCAAGCAAGTTAGAAAGAGCATCTATCAACTCTAAAGCCGAAAGAAAAAAAAACTGATCACTTCCTGGCTCACTTGCTTTCAAATGTTGCTCATTATTATTATCAATGACATAAACTGATATTTCTATGATCCCTTTAGCCTCTACCTCACTAAGGTTTGTGGAACGAAATGAAATGTTTAATGATATTGACTGTCCAGGAGACACCATAGCCTACCATTGCTCTATAGCATCCAACAGTGAGACCATACATCTAACATGGACTGTCAGTTTCCCTGGACTAACACCCTATAACATCACGTATGATAATTCATCTGTTTTCAATGAAGTAAACGATCATGGTGACATGGGTATCAAAACTGTGTTAACAAACTACACACATCAGGATACAATAGCATCAGATATAGTGTTCAAACTAATCAGAAATGCTTCAATGAAGGAACAAAAGTGACATGTAGCATTTCTCCAAACCTTGCTAGCAGTACAATGAACTTTGATGTCAATACATCAGGTATGTGACATATCAGCTTACTTCTGTCACTAGCTGTACCTTGTAATTTATAAATCATTACAGCACCTCTATCAGCCACCAATTTAATAATTGAAGACAAATATGAGACCACCTCTAACATCACTGTTACTTTTGGATGGAATCCACCTCGGGGAACTGGTCCAGAGGTCATTGTCCACAACTATGAGATTGTAATCATACCTGAATCTCTTGCACATCCAAACCCCATTATAGCGTACTCCACCTCTTGGAATGTGACTCTGGATAATAATGTAATATATTCAGCTGTTTTAACTGCAGTGAATTGTGAAGTCCACTGCTGTTGAATAATTTTACATTCAGTGAGTGTAATACAGTGGAACCTGGTTATAATGGTCACTGTATAAGCAGGTCATCTCTCCATAACAGCCGGGGATCCGAGTCCCAAGAGGGCTCTTTAGTGTTACATTTTAACCTGAGTTAGCAGGCCACCTCTTTGTAACAGCTATTTCTTGCAGTCCTGACTCCTGAGACACTATAGTAACATCTTAATATGGAAGAAAATAACTTCAATACAAATTTGACATTTTTTTCCCTTTGTAGTTAGCTGTGGTCCACCAAGAGCACCTGTAAATGGATATCTTTTGAACGACTCCAGAACCACCAAGGATCACGAAATGTCACGAGTTCTTTCTTCCTTTAGGTGAATTCATCACCGTTTATACTGGTAATGGTTCATGGATCCCAGCACCAGAAGATCATTGTATTCATGACTGTAAGTTAAAAATCACTTCAGAATCACTATAATCACTACAATCTATGCAGTAATTGCACTCAAAGCAAACATAACACTAGCACCAAGTGTACTCACAGTGATATTTGCTCTAATTGGTTTCTTATCCATTATTGTGATGTCGATTGTATTCTTCTATATTATGATGCATAATAAAAGTACAAATCTTAAAGTCATGGCTAAATATGAAGCTCATGAAGAAAGAAAGAAGAGTCTAAGCCTGAGGACATTAGCAGGAATATCTGTGGAATACATACTAAATTCTGATGTTTTACCATTCAACGGATATCTTACAGATTCAGAACACAGTCATGCAGGCTCTAATACAATTATCATCAGATTCAGAGCACAGTCAGGATCTAAGTCTAACACGAATATCAGAACGCAGTCAGGATCTATCATCAAGGCCCACTGGCCCTAGGATATACTATAGAATACATTCAATGTGCATAGCTATAAATTATTTATTTCATTGTGTTGCAGCTAGCTATGCATATAATATAGGTAGCTTCTGTCTATACTGGGTCCACTCATAGTAACTAGTTGTTGTTCTTTTGTTAACTCCATCTCTGAAAAGCCTGTTGTACCCAATGGTAGAGAAGAACTCTTGGGTGACTAGGCTGGTGAGATTTTAGTTTGCATGGGGAAATCTTTGCCAAAATTGTGATCAAAATAATTATTAATGACCCATTATTATATCCCTTCCTTTTGCAAAAGGCCTGGGTATGAGGCCAATGGCATGACACATTATATGAATCCACTAGTCCAAAAACCTGATGATTATGGAAAGTTTCTCAACAAACCAAGAAAAAACTTTCCTATAGACATTAATTTTTCTGCACCTCTCCCGCCCCATCCTGTTTTATGCCTGCTTATGAGTGAGACATGCTGGAAAAAGAAGGTAACAAAAGAACACACTCCCAAACAACAAGCAATACTCAGGTTAAACAGCTGAGCAGGCACATAGTTATGCAGCAACTATGGGTGATACTCGAGCAGTAGTCAGTCTGAGAAGCAGAAGGCAAGCGTTACTATAGCAGAGCTGAAAATTTGCCCACTTCCTAGTCTAGCAAGGCTTGTGGTCTTTTTAGGACCAAGTCAGTGGGGATATTCACCCAGCATGTCTCACATAAAACAGGATAGGGTGAAACAACTACAATTAAGGGGGCATTGATTGTGGGGGTGGGCCCATGCCCAGCACAGGTGCCAATCAGGTAGAAAGGGTATAGAGTGGAAGAATGGCTAGACGACATAGTAGTCTTAAAAACAAGCACTCTACAATATATACATTAATGTGAGTTATGTAATGTTTGTTGGACTGGGGTAAAAGCTAAAACTCAGAAGAAGAAAAAAGATAAAGTACGAAGTAACGAAGGAATAATGTACATGTAGCAGTTCCAGGGGTAGAAATTTTCAAAGCAGTCTACAACAAGCGTTCACTCCATTACAGATGGTGATAGTTCTTCAACTGGCTCGTCATTGGCTGAATTTCTTTGAGGGAGATATGTCATTGTCCTTCTTTCTTGTGGAAGAGGACTATGATGCGTTATCACAAGGGCATCATACATAGGTGCTAGCTCATAAATGGATGAGTAAAGTTGTTGTGTTATTGTTGTCTGACTTCAGTTTCTTCCATTTTTCGTTGCTACTTCTAATGGGTTACTACAGTGATGAATCTAGACAGTTTTTTAAAAAATGATTATGGAGAGCTTAAATAAATTATAAAGTAGCTCCTAAAGGGATCACCATAACTATATGGTACATATGCTAGTTGTTCAAGTGAAGTTTCCCAGGATTCATAGAGACTGATAATGTAGCTGGTCCTCTTTCATAATCAATGCTCTAGCTATACTCAACCAGTTCCTGAATCTTTGCTACTGGCTGGTGGAGTGACTTGTGAGGTTTTGCTGCTACAGAAGTTTGACCTTCAAGTTGGCATCCAAGCACATCTGTACCCACCATAGTAGCTACCACACACAAGTATGGCCTCCCACTGACTTGATTAGTGTGTGAGCTCATTTGGTTGTGGCAAATGGTGCCATAATAACATAAGTCTGTGTAGATAACACAATAATATATAAAAACAGCTAACTGTAAACTTGTATTCTCAGCTACTACTAGATTCTTTATGGTCACACAAGTATTTTCTTCATTTCCATTCTGATACACCCATTGCCTTGATCTTCAATAGCTACTTCCTCTTCACGATTATCATTCACTTTAGTCAGACTTTCTTCCAAAACAGCAGGTTCTTTCCTCTTATCCACAACAGCATACAACGGTGTTAGAGTGTTGGCTTCTTCATTACAAGTCTCTTTCTCTTTTACAAGCTTCTTCTTCACCACCGAATAAACATGGCTATCGTCTTGTACGTGTGATTCGTTCTCCTGGACTGAGGCATAGGTGTCACTGCTGGACATGCACTTGTCACCTATTACTTCTTGCAACATATCACCACTATCTTCTTTCCTAGTGTTCACCACAGAGTAAGTATGGGTATCTTCAGATGTACTTCCTGCTTTCTCTTGAATTGAGGCATATAAAGATGCTTGATTACCATCACCACTTGGTGTACACGTGGTGGCTGACTCAATCACACTGTAGTAATTATGGTCACTCTCATTGAAATTTATGTTATCATGCTTCTGGAGGTTTTGAGATGGATTTCCTTCACTTGCTGCATAGTAAGAACTATTGCTCTCAAGCATAGGGTCAATATACCGTATTGCAGTAAGTTTAATCTCTTCCGTGGAATCTAATGTCGATTGTTTTGAAGAGTGTTTGAAGATACATTTGGAATGTCTTCTGTGATTGACCATCGCTACTAAACAAGTAACTCCCAATATTGCTGTCAGTATGATCACAGCTGCAGCCATAACTCCTATCACAATGGATGATCTAGTAAAATTTTCAGTAGTGGCAAGATCTATTGGTCTAGTGGAGCCTGTAGTGGCTGTGGATTCAGTGGTCAATGATGTAGAAAAGTTCCCTTCTGTACCATAAAACTTCACTTCGAATAGTCTCAAGGTGGAGTTTCCAGGAATATTGAACAAAAGCACTATATTTCTAGTAATGATGCTGTCATAAAAGTCATATGTTCTGTGCCAGTGACCAAAATGTAATACAGTATAATAATTAAAAAATGGTGGGGTATACTGAGAATCACAAAGTTGAAATGAAATCAAGGATGTAAGTACATGATATGGAACTGGTACACCATGATAACAGAATTCCATACTGGTGAGGTTAGTGGGCAGTGCAAATCTGAACAGGATTTGTCCTTCGTGTACAGCTTTAATGGAGTTCTTGTTGTACTCACTGAAAAACCGTGGGGGACATTGCCGAGAATTAGTCAATCCAGAAGGATGCTGGCATCTGGTGAAATTGCTACGATAAATAGTACAATTCTCCAATTCAGATAAATTATTGGTGCCAGTGGTGAAGATGTATTCAGTAGGATACACTTGATGCATAGTGGAGGGAGAACCTGAAGAGTAGCAATAATTATTATTGGAAATCAAACCTTGATATTAAACATTTTTAGTGTAGCTAGTCGCACACTTACCTTCCTCAAGAAGCAGAACCAACAAGAATAAGCAGCACAATTTCATGATAAATTATCGTGCAGACACTGTAGCTATAGGCTTAGCTAAGATGCTGTAGTGTGTTGTGGTAATTTATTATTCTAAATAACGCACACCTAGTGATTGACCACATAAATTTAATATGTGGAAATTTTTACTCTGGACTCAAAGTAGCATGCAAGTATGCCAACTTTGACTAATCGCCAGTGGCTGAGCATGTATGATTGGAAGGTGACCATCAGATTAACTCCCATGATGTGGACATAATCGATACAACACAGAATATTATATCAAAAGAACAGTGCTTATGATAAGAAATTGATATTAACTGGACATGCTGTCCCCACAAAGTATAATTTATTCTAACATTTAACTGGATATTGCATTAGTGTGCATTTTGATCAGTACTTTTTAGTCCTGACAAACAAATAATGACCAGACATAGCTATGCCTATCACAAGGAGGAGGAAATGGTAACAATCATGAGTCCAGTGATTCTAGCTTATGTTATGTAAACTTAGGTCTGTTGATACTAGAGCGAATTACTAGATTATAAAGATGAGGGTGGGTTGGGGGAAGAGAGAGAGAGAGAGAGAGAGAGAGAGAGAGAGAGAGAGAGAGAGAGAGAGAGAGAGAGAGAGAGAGAGAGAGAGAGAGAGAGAGATTCTATAATTACTCTGAGTCTCTAGCTAAGTCAGAAAAACTGAGCTTTAAGCTCTTATTTCGAAGGCCTTGCAGTTCAGAGTCAGGAAGTTATGCTGAAGATGAAGATCTGTGCTAGCTACCAGCATATATAGATTATGAAAATCAATACAGTCATGTGTAAACTTCTTATAACCATTGTCTTGATTTTCGAAGCACACACTTGAGGCACATTAGAGATTGCAGCATTGCAAATAATGATGACATTAAGTGTAGCTACACAGAAGCAGTAGTATCATCAATCAGTAGCTAGTATCTCATTTTTGTTTTTGTTTTTAACCTACAACTACTGTTACAATGTCTTAAGGCACATACTAATAGCTAACTGGGTATATCCCATATCATAGTACAGAAACATAATCATGGTTCACTACTTGGTATTAATTGTCACTTGAGTTGTAATATAGTTCAATTTTTCTTTGGTTAATTAGAGTTCTTTTTATAACTATAAGACAAAATGGTGAAAGCGTGGGCTGGTTAAATCTAGCTTAATCTAGGAGAGAGTCGAACATATGCCTTGTTTTCTATGGTCACACAAATCTTCAGCAGTGTTATCTTAATTAAGTTTCCTTCATTTTACTCCCATTGCCTTGATGTCTTATTCACCACTGAGTAAACATGGCTTTCATCAGGTGTGCACAGCTCTTTCGGTGCTTCATTTTGCTTAGTTGATTTATCTGTTTCTTCTCTCACCACTGAATAAACATGGCTTTCATCTTGGCCTTCAGGTGTGTGACATGTGATTTGTTCTCCTTAATGAGTTTCTCGTCCACCACAGAGTAAGTATGGGTATCTTCTCTGCCTTCAGATGTACTGCTTCCTCCTCTTGTCTTGACTTTCTCCTCGATTGAGGCATATATAGGTGCTGGGTTACCATCACCACTTGGTGGGGTGCATGACTCAATAACACTGTAATTATGGTCATTTTCATTACTGTTATGCTTCTGGATGTGTTGAGATGAATTTCCTGCACTTGCATAGTAAGAATTATCAATTTCAAACATTGAATCAGCAGAATGTACTGCAGTGAGTTCGAGCTTTCCTGAGGAATCGAACGTCAACTCTCCAGTCTGTTTTGAAGGGTGTTTGATGCTGCGAATAATAATAATTACTAAAGCCAATATGACTGCCAGTATGATCACAGCTACAACCACCAACTCCTATGGAACTTTCAATAGTGGCTAGATCTGTAGAGTTTTCAGTGGTTGTGGATTCAGTGGAATTAGTAACTAATCCAGTTGAATTTTCAGTATGATCAGTGGAACTTTCAGTAGTTGTTGGTGTTGTGGGTTGAGACCTAGTAGAACTTCTGGTAGAAGTGGTCTGAGTGGTAGGACATGTAGTATAAAACTTCACTTCCATTAGTCTCAACACTGAGTTTTCATGAATATTGAAGACAAGCAAAACAATTTTTGCACTGATGCTGGCATTGAAATCATGTGTTCTGGATGATATATCAAAATCTAATCGGTGAGATTCTTGTGACATACTACTAGTAGGGGCTCTCCAAGGTTCATATCCATCACTTTCATTATAATAAGCGACTTTGGGGGACCTTGGATATGGATCTTGTGGATCTTGAATCGCATGGTAACAGAATTCCACACAAGTGATGTTAGTGATCATTGCAAATCTGAACAGGATTCGTCCATTTTGTACAGTTTCAATGGAGTTGCTGTTCTCCCTCAGAAGCTGTGGGTCACACTGCTGAGAATCAGTCAGTACAGAAGGATGCTGGCATCTTAAGAAAGCAAAAGGTGAAGGACTCATATATGGAGCACAATTCTCTATGTCTGACACATTATTGGTGGCAGTGGTGAAGATGTATTCAGTAGGATACACTTGATGGAGAACCTGAAGGAATATTACAGCATAATGACCAGTAGTAGCCAACTGCAAAATTTACTTACCCACATCAAACACCAGAAAAGGAAGGCACAGTTTAAACCAGACTTTCAGTGTCATGAGCAACATTAGAAGCACATTCCTGTTTAAGCTTTGAAATACTTTAGCTGCTGATTATATAATTTGCTAGCACATGGTAAACCATCGAAGTCTTGCTGAAATAAAATAGCTAGATAGTTAGCTAGCTTACTTGCTGCTCTATCTATCTAGATTACTTAGCTACAGAAAAGTGGCTAATTATGGTCCTACGTAATGCCTTAATTGAGTTGGTGGGTACATAGACAA
Source organism: Crambe crambe (assembly GCA_963924555.1). Classification (NCBI taxonomy): domain Eukaryota; kingdom Metazoa; phylum Porifera; class Demospongiae; order Poecilosclerida; family Crambeidae; genus Crambe; species Crambe crambe. Next base: position 4,778,058 of record OZ004593.1, on the reverse strand, counting down.
TAACAGAAACAGTTGAATTTGTTATTGTATCGAAAATGGAATGCACTGGGGAAGTTCTAGGGACCATGCACAAACTAAAACTCCCTATGCTTCACCCCTGCCCTATTATGAAATGCCATCATACTTACAGAATTTGAAATAAGTGACAGTTCGTAGCTACGTATTATGCCCAAAATTATTTTGCATGTCCTATATAGCATGTCACCTCATGAAGGAGTAAACAATGACATAATGAAAGCTCTCAATGTGGACACTTTTAGGGATCAGGAAAAGTGATGGTCTCATTTGGAGAGAGGTATCCTGATAGTTAAAACCAAACTTTGATGATAGTATTCTTATACGTATATAATAATCTATGCAGCTTCTAGCTATAGGTTGACATATCATCAACATAGCCTATAGGCCTTGGGAATGAGCAGTATTATATATAATATCTTGGCCACATACTAATATTAGCTAGTAAATCCATTAAGAAATGATAACGAAAAAAAACAATGTGGAACCACTCAACTAATAGGCATGAGTGATGATTGTAGAAACTTTCATTAGCTATGTGCATGCACAGCTGAAGTATGAAGAAGTGGCATCTTCTCTTTCTCCTAATGAGACTGCATAATGGTATGCTCATTTGTGACATATTTTGTACCCATACCCCCCAGGTTTCATAGAGACAAAATAGAGACAAAATAGATTGCATGGAAGAGTTCATACAAGTTTGGGTTCTCCACAGAGAGAGTGAATTTTGACCTTATCCGTGCATGCTTATACGTAAAGCTGTACATTATATACATGCGAAATTCATGGCCTCATTAGCTACATGTATGACACTTGGTTTACCTGATTATCAATGATGCCAGTAGCTATGAATCACTTCATATAATAATATTTATTGAGCCTCATGATTTATCAATAATGTAGCTAGCTAATGCTTTTATTATAAACATGTAGCTATTATGACTCTACATTAATTTTCTTTATGGTCACACGAGTCTTAGTTGGTCAAGCTTGCCTTGATCTTCGATAGTCACTTCCTCTTCACAATTATCAGTAGATATTTGAGGACTTTTCTTGGAAGTGGTTATGATAAAAAGGGTGTGGTCTCTTGGACTTTTAAGTTTGCTTTCTTCCTTATCAGCTGGTGCTTCTGCTGTTTTCTTCTTAGCATAATTATAATAGAATGTTGGCTTCTTCATTACAGGTCTCTTTCTCTTTCGTGAGCTTTTTCTTCACCATTGAATAAACATGGCCCTTCAGGTGTATGCAACTCTTTCAGTGTTTCAGCAGACGCTCGTTATGCTTAGTTGATTCATCTATTCTTTATTTTTTGTGGACTTCTTCTTCACCACTGAATAAACATGGCTACCATCTTGGTCTTCAGGTGTACACAACTCTATTGGTGTTTTGGTCTTCTTCTAGACAATTGACACATCCATTTCTTCATTTGCTCTCTCTTTTGTGAGTTTCTTCTTCACCACAGAATAAACATGGCTATCATCTTGACCTTTAGGTGTATGCAACTCTTTTGGTGCTTCAAATGCTTCATTTTGCTTAGTTGATTCTCCTTCTTTTTGAAGCTTTTATTCACCACTGAATAAACATGGCAATCATCTTGGCCTTCTGGCCTGGGGAACTCTTTTGATATCTTGATCTTTTTATGGACTGAAGCTTCATCTTGTTCATCCATTTCTTCATTGGCTTCAGGTGTGTGTGGTGCTTCATATGCTCCACTTTGCTTAGCTGATTCGTCTTTAAGCTTTTTATTCACCACTGAATAAACATGGCTTTCATCTTGGCCTTCAATGAGCTTCTTGTTTCTTCTCTGCCTTCAGATGTACTGCTTCCTTCCTTTCTCCTGAATCGAGGCATATAGAGGTGCTGGGTTACCATCACCACTTGGTGTGGTGCATGACTCAATAACACTGTAATTATGGTCATTTTTATCATCATGCTTCTGGATATGTTGAGATGAATTTTCTGCACTTGCAACTATCCAGTCTGTTTTGGAGGGTGTTTGATGCTGCAAATAATAATAATTACTAAACCCAATATGACTGCCAGTATGATCACAGCTGCAGCCACAACTCCTATCACAAGGGGAACCATGGATCCAGTCAGTAGCTAGTGGTAAGATCTGTGGACTTAGTAGCGCTCTAATGTTGTCTTTTATAAGTGATGGCTAGCAAACTTTCATTAGCTACCTTCGCATGCATACATACAGAGTAAGGGGTTAAGTAATCATTTCAGATATTTATTCAGAAGTTGAACCTGGTTGGTTTAAACTCCCAAAAGCTACAATATTGTAGTACAGTCAAATATGTTCTATTAGTTATAATGTTCAGCACACACTGGCAATAGCTACAACCCTTTGCAAACATAAAAACAAGCACTCGACTACACATTAACATGAGTGATGGTTGTTGATGCATAATGGACTGGGTAGTTTATAATTAAAAGCTAAAACTGACAAAAAGTAATGAAGGAATAATAATTATATGTAGCTAGAAGTCCCAGGGGTAGAAATTTTCAAACCTGTCCAGTCATACATTGTGGATAGCATGACTTATTTAGGAGGATGAATGACTTCATACAGTGGTACACCAGTGCTAGCATAGCAACAGTTGTCAGTGACATTGAAGGTGGTCACTGCTTCTTTTCCGGCTAGTGATGATGGCTCTTCAACTTGCTCATCTTTAGCTGGATTTCTTTGAGGGTGTTCGATTGTCATCATTCTTAGTTTTATTTTCTTGTTGATGAGGACTGTGATGGCCACTATCACAAGGAGGAGGAGGAGGAGGAGGAGGATGGAAATGGCAACAGTGAGTCCAGTGATTCCAGCTGTTATGTTATTACATGAAGTTGTTGATGTTGATGAAGTGGATGATTGTGGTATGGGACTATTAGTGGTGAAGAATGATGTGGGGTTACATCCAGTAGAGCCAATAGCTTCAGTAAGGAGTGCTGTAGTAATAACAAGTTCTGTAGGCTGAGGTCCAGTTGAACTTTTGGTAGTTGTAAGTGTTGAGGGTTGACGATTAGTAGTAGTGGGTTGAGACCTAGTAGAACTTCTGGTAGAAGTGATCTGAGTGTTGGGTACAGTAGGACATGTAGTATAAAACTTCACTTCCATTAGTCTCAACACTGAGTTTCCATGAATATAGAAGGCAAGTATTAAATTTCTTGCAGTGATGCTGGTATTGAAAGTACTTGTTCTGAATGATGTACTATAATTTATTTTGTGAGAATCTCGTTGAGTACCAAGGTTATGCCAAGGTTCATATCCATCACTTTCATTATAATAAGCGACTTTGGGGGACCTTGCATATGGATCTTGTGGATCTTGAATCGCATGGTAACAGAATTCCACACAAGTGATGTTAGTGATCATTGCAAATCTGAACAGGATTTGTCCATTTTGTACAGTTTCAATGGAGTTGCTGTTCTCCCTCAGAAGCTGTGGGTCACACTGCTGAGAATCAGTCAGTACAGAAGGATGCTGGCATCTTAAGAAAGCAAAAGGTGAAGGACTCATATATGGAGCACAATTCTCTATGTCTGACACATTATTGGTGGCAGTGGTGAAGATGTATTCAGTAGGATACACTTGATGCACAGTGGAGGGAGAACCTGAAGGAATATTATAGCATAATGACCAGTAGTAGCCAACTGCAAAATTTACTTACCCACATCAAACACCAGAAAAGGAAGGCACAGTTGAAACCAGACTTTCAGTGTCATGAGCAACATTAGAAGCACATTCCTGTTTAAGCTTTGAAATACTTTAGCTGCTGATTATATAATTTGCTAGCACATGGTAAACCATCGAAGTCTTGCTGAAATAAAATAGCTAGATAGTTAGCTATCTTGCTTGCTGCTCTATCTATCTAGATTACTTAGCTACAGAAAAGTGGCTAATTATGGTCCTACGTAATGCCTTAATTGAGTTGGTGGGTACATAGACAATAACAGAAACAGTTGAATTGTTATTGTATCTTAATGCATCATTCATAAATACGTATTCTGTGCTTGAAGTTGAAATTTTAGGGACATGCACAAACTAAAACTCACTATACGTCACCCCTGTCCTTTTATGAAATAGCTATGTGCTTATAGAATTTGAAATAAGTGACAATTGTTTCAACTTATTTATGCCCAAAACTGCCAGCATAATTTACATGTCCTATAGCTACATACGTAGCTTGTAACCTCATGAAGGAGTAAACAACCACATAATGAAGGCTCTCAATGTGGACACTTTTAGGGATCAGGAAACGTGATGGTCTCATTTGGAGAGCTAAAACCAAACCTTGATGATAGTTATCCTTATAATCTACATATTTACTAGCTATATCAACTTAATCTAGTATAGGCCTTATTTGGGAATGAGCAGTTTATTATAATATCTTGGCCACATATAATAGCTACTAGCTCGTAAAACCCATTAAGAAGTAATAACAAAAACATTTTAAAAACCCCTCAACATGGAATCACTCAACTAATAGGCATGAGTGATGATTGTGGAACTTTCATTAGCTACCCCCTCGTGTGTGCATGCACAGCAAGGGATCTAGTGTCTATTTAGAGGTTGGATTAACTGGTTGGTTGACTAATTTTGATAGCTAAAATGAAACCTGGTCCATTATAGTCTTGGACATACACTGGCAACCAAACCCATTAAGAACAGCTACAACAACAGAAACAAAAAATAAACATGGAATATTCACTCAAGTATAATAGCATGAGAGTGGTGATTGTTGAAGCTAAAATCCTTGTGTAATGGTTCAATTCTCTGGGAGGAAAAACTTAAAAAAGCACCTGAAGGCGCAGTTAAATCATGTAGCAATTCCAGGTGATATAGAGTCAATAATTAAATTAGTCAGACTTTCTTGGATGAAACTTCTGTAGCTAATGTGTTCTATGTAGCTAGCCAAGATTATGCTACTTATCACGAGTCATGGAGAGCTGAAGTGGCATCTTCTCTTTCTCCTAATGAGACTGCATAATGGTATGCTCATTTGTGACGCATTTTGTACCTGTGCCCCCCAGGCTTCATAGAAGAGTTTGGGTTCTCTACAGAGAGAGTGAACTTTGACCTTATCTGTGCATGCTTATATATAATATCTGTCATGTGACATTTGTGGCCTCATCACATGTATGTAGCTACATCACTTGGTTCACCCAATTATCTATGAATCACTTCCTATGATAATAGCTAATTATTGAGCCTCACGATTTATCAATAATTTTTTTATTATAACTGCAAACATGTAGCTGTTATGACTAGTACTGATTCTACATTTCTTCATGGTCACACGAGTCTTAGTTGATCAAACTTCCATTCTGATACTCCCATTGCTTTGATCTTCAATAGTCACTTCCTCTTCACAATTATCAGTAGACATTTGGGGACTTTTTTCCTTGGTAAAAAGGGTGTGGTCTCTTGGACTTATAAGTGTGCTTTCTTCCAAATCAGCTGGTGCTTCTGCTGTTTTCTTCTTATCTGTGACAGCATATAATAGAGTGTTGGCTTCTTCATTACAAGTCTCTTTCTCTTTTGTGAACTTCTTCTTCACCACTGAATAAATATGGCTTTCATCTTTGCTTTCAGGCATACACAACTCTTTCAGCATTTCGGTCTTCTTCTCTGATGCTTTATTATGCTTAGCTGTTTCTTCCTTCGTGCTTTCTTTTGTGAATTTCTTTTTCACCAACTCTTTTGGTGTTTTGGTCTTCTTCTGGACTGAAATTTCAATTGACTCATCCATTTCTTCATTCACTCTCTCTTTTGTGAGTTTCTTCTTCACTACAGAATAAATATGGCTATCATCTTGACCTTCAGGTGTACACAACTCTTTTGGTGCTTCATTTTGCTTAGTTGATTGTCGTTCTTTTTTATTCACCACTGAATAAACATGGCTATCGTCTTGGCCTTCTGGTCTGGGGAACTCTTTTGATATCTCGATCTTTTTGTGAACTGAAGCTTCATCTTGTTCATCCATTTCTTCATTGGCTTTCTCTTTTGCAAGCTTTTTGTTTACCACTGAATAAACATGGATATCATCTTGGCCTTCAGGTGTGTGTGATTTGTTCTCTTTAGTGAGCTTCTTGTTTACTACAGAGTAAGTATGGGTATCTTCTCTGCCTTCAGATGTACTTCTTTCTTCCCTCGTTTCGACTTTTTCCGGAATTGAAGCATATAGAGATGCTGGATTACCATCACCACTTGACTCAATAACACTATAATTATGGTCATGCTTATCATCATCATGCTTCTGGATATGTTGAGATGAATTTTCTAAACTTGCATTGTAAGGATTATCAATTTCAAGCATTGAATCAGCAGAATGTACTGCAGCGAGTTCGAGCTTTTCTGTGGAATCCAACGTCAACTCTTCAGTCTGTTTTGGAAATAGTTTGAAGACATTTTTGGAATGTCTTCTGTGAACAGTTATTGCTACTAAACAAGTAACTCCCAATATGACTGCCAGTATGATCACAGCTGCAGCCACAACTCCTATAACAAGAGGAACCATGGATCCAGTAGAACTTTCAGTAGTAACAAGATTTTTGGGTTGAGCAGAACCTGCAGTGGCTGTGAATTCAGTGGAACGTGTCGTAGGATGATGTCTAGTGAAATTTTCAGTAGTAACAAGTTCTGTAGGCTGAGGTCCAGTTGAACGTTCGGTAGAAATAAGTGTTGTGGGTTGATGATCAGCGGAACTTTTTGGTGTTGTGGGTTGAGACCTAGTAGAAGTTCTGGTGATAGTGGTCTGAGTGGTGGGTACAATAGGACTTGTAGTATAAAACTTCACTTCCTTTAGTCTCAATGTTGAGTTTCCACGAATAGTAAAGGAAAGCACAACATTTTTTGCACTGATGCTGGCTTTGAAATCATGTGTTCTGGATATATCAAAATCTAATCGGTGAGATCCTTGTGGCATACTACTAGTAGGGGCTCTCCAAGGTTCATATCCATCACTTTCATTATAATAAACGACTTTGAGGAACCTTACAGTTGGGTCTTGTAGATCTTGCATTGCATGGTAACAGAATTCCACACAAGTGATGTTAGTGATCATTGCAAATCTGAACAGGATTCGTCCATTTTGTACAGTTTCAATGGAGTTGCTGTTCTTCCCTAGAAGCTGTGAGTCACACTGCTGAGAATCAGTCAGTACAGAAGGATGCTGGCATCTTGTGAAATCGCTACGATTTTTATAACTAGTACAATTCTCTAAGTCTGACACATTATTGGTGGCAGTGGTGAAGATGTATTCAGTAGGATACACTTGATGCACAGTGGAGGAGGAACCTGAAGGAATATATTGCAGCATAATTATTAGCTAGTAAAGCACTGTAAAAATTACCATGAAGACTTACATACCAATCAGGAATGGCAGAAAGAGATGGCACGTCAATTGAAACCATACTTTCAGTGCCATGATAAGCACACAAGCAAACTTTCGACAAATCACTAACTATGACTATATACCGGTAGATAAGCGTAGCTAAGCTATAGCATATGTTAGCTGACCACTCAAAGTCCAGGAACTCTGTAAGCATAGAAACAGTGTTTACATAGCCTGGCTTGCTACGTAGCCGCTTTATCCAACTTGAATAGCTCAGCAAAGTTGCAATTATGAACCGAATAGCTGGACAGGTGTAGCTACATCGATATTCTTTAGAATCGTATAGTTCAAAGAAATTGAAAATAAAAACAATAACTTTACCATAAGTTGTTGTATCATAGTGCATTATATAAGCCAAGTTTGGATAATAATGTATACGTGTACCTTACCTATTTAAAGCGAAATGCCTCTAAACGAGCAATGGCATACTGTTATACTACAGCCAGGTGTCTACTTTTCACAATGGGTTTTTACCATGGATAATTAGAAAGTTACTAGGGTATGTGTATGACTTGATGTTAGCTCTCAATCTTAAAAGAATCAATTCCATGTTGCTTTTAAAAGAAAATTATACTCAAAATATAAATCTCATGTTGCTATAGTATTTTTATAGGAAATAGTACAATAAACTGTCTTTGTAACCATTCCAGGCCTATTGTCATGCAGTATTTTCCTACATTATTTTCATACATGGTGAGTGAGCGCAGTCATCATACAACTGCAGTGCACGACATCATACCTGTTTGTCCAATAATTTGATAAGACTGTAGATAACAATCTTTGATCAGCAGTTATTGTGTGTAATGGATCAAGCCTTAATGGGACTGACCACAATATTATGTTCCAGCCATGATCAAGGGCAAGTATCTTAGAAGTCAAGTGTTATAGCTGCATCCCATTCAGGTCGAAATCAGGTAACAATTCACTACATTATAGTACTAAAATTAGTTCTCCATTAGCCATACTATTAGCCATACTATTAGCTTCGGGTCAGAAATTTTGGTGTGGAGAAGTCCAACCATTTGGCAGACAATCTTATGAGAGATATTTGACTTTTCTACTATGGAATCACATGTCATAGTCATGAATACAACCACTGAAATGAGATCACCCCCGGTATTCAAGACACTTAAAAAGTCCCAATAATATGCTTCATAACTTCATAATATAAATCCACCCTTGAAATGAGGTCACCCGGCCCACACTTCCAATGTGTGCATACTTCATAATATAAATCCACTCCTGAAATAAGGTCACCCCTCTAATCAGAACACTGACCCCAGAGGTGGCCAGATTAGAGGGAGTCCACTGTAGTTCACTTGATGATCAAAGACCAATGGTTGAGTTCTATAACTATACCATAATAGGGACCACAATGTTAATGTTAGCTATAGCCATTGAGATCATTCTTTGATCAACTGTGCATACAATGGATGCTGCCATATTGGGACCAAATTATTAATGTCCCCTAGCTACATATATTGGATGAGTACCATTCTTTGATCAACTGTGCGTACGTAATGGATCTTCCATAATGGGGTACCCTTCCCTAATGTCCTATGGCAATCAAATTACTCGGGTATTGCATCTGTGCACATTAAGTGAGTACTGCATATAGGCATAGTGTACATTCTATTGTCTAGCCTGAGCTTAATGTCCAGAGAATTGGAAGAATGCCAAACTTCTTGGCAATATAGCAACCTGATCTCTGCAAGGCTGAACACATATGCTCGATTTCTGATAGTCGCTGATAATGATGCTGCTTCTTTTCACTCAAGTACTGACCATTGCTAGCTTTGCTACTGCACTTCAGGTAAGATTAGTTACCTTTTGTAGTGTAGTAGCTATTGGATGAATTAGATTCAGTTGGACACTGTATGGTGACAGTGGAACCTCCTAATAATGGACACACTTGGGACCCAGCCTTTTGTCCTTTGTAGAGAGGTTGTCCTCTCTTTGGAGGACCTTTCATTATACAAAGGTATATATAGTGTATTAGATTGTCCTTTGTTTGAAAGATTGGCATGTCCTTTATTGGAGGTTCCACTGTACTCCATACTGTAGTAGCTATACTGTGGCTAGATCCTAACACCCTCTGGTTGAGACTCTCTAGCTGTTATCACTGTGATAGCTAGCTGGATCCTGAGACCCTCTGGCTATTATCACTGTGTTAGTTAGCTGAGACCTTCTGGTCCAAATATTCTTTTTTTACAAGTACAAGACATCTCAACCCATAAGGGTGAATTCATGCAGGTGCATGTACGAGAATGGATGATAGGACATAATAATGATATGGAGTGTATATGTATATTGTTGTATGTAAACTGTAGTATACTTAATAGCTAAAGCTGCTAGCTATGCAAACACAACTGTTTCATGGTGGCATTAGGGATCTTATCAACATTATTTTAACCACTATATTAGTTATTGATATTGGTTAGTTTATTCTCTCCTAGCTGGAGCCTCGCCATGCAGTTAGTAGATATCTTCTATACCAAAGTCATTGGAATGATTAATATTTGTTGACAAATTCCCCCTACATCCCCTTTTGGAAGCTCAGTAAGACTTGTCTGCCCCCATGACAGGGTCAGTTACCATCATCGCTCAGGATACTACTTACCCCCAGGTTTCAGGATACTCAGGTTTATTTAATCCTGTTATATAGTGGAGTCTGAGTTTCATGGCAGCTGGTGTGTATTTTGCTCTGTAGTTTGAATAACAGTTTTGTTTATTGTTGCTTTTAGAATGTCTCTTCGCAGAACGAGTACACTCAGAGTGATTCAATACCAGGTATGTGTAGTGTAAGTTTACATGTAGTACCACAGCTAGTTGGCAACGAACTGCATTCCTAATAAGGATACCATGGAAACACAATAACTAAAAATGAGTTTTGTGCAATTATCCAGCATCCACCATTATCATGTTCTTTCTTAAATAGTCCATCCATGATTGGTAAATGAAATAAGCTACTGTTAATCATGGAATTTGAAATTTTAATAATACGTATGTCACATTCAATGTGTTTGTGTGTGTACTTGCAATAAGAGCAGGCAGGTAACAGTATTTGACATTATCATTTTACAAGGATGTAAAGAAAGATGCACTTTATGTCGTCAGTTGAATGTTACATGAACATACCCCAGTACACTAGACCACCCAGTAATGAGACCACTTCACCATTCTGCCATGTCCTATTAAGGCAACTACTCCACCGTGTCCCAACAGCAACTGTTCCAGCTAATGAAATCCCTCCTTATTACGACACTTGTTTCTGGCCAATAGGTAGCAGTTACGTGGAAGGTGCTATACTCTAACATTGTAGCAAGTAGCAGAAAAGTTTCGAAAAGGTTGTTGTGAATAAAATTTTACCCACAGAATTTCCTGGTCTTGATCACCATGATTTTATAAATCCCCTCTCTACCACTATTATAACTGCCTTCTTAGTGATACTGAAGCATGTAGCTACCCATTTTCATTATGGTTACTTACTGTTATGGTTACATATTGGAGAGGATGCAGTTATACTGGAGGATTACTTGAGGATATATCAGAGGCTTAATTAATACATACTTTTAGGATGCTTAATTAATACATACTGTAGGATGCTTAATTGATACATACTGTAGGATGCTTAATTGATACATACTGGAGGATGCTTAATTGATACATACTGTAGGATGCTTAATTGATACATACTGTAGGATGCTTAATTAATACATACTGGAGGATGCTTAATTGATACATACTGTAGGATGCTTAATTAATACATACTGGAGGATGCTTAATTGATACATACTTAATTAATACATACTGGAGGATGCTTAATTGATACATACTGGAGGATGCTTAATTAACACATACCTTAATTAATTACTAGAGAATGGGATACTTGAGGGTGTCAGTTACATACTACTGGAGGATTAATTAGTACAATGGTACAATGGTACACTAGAGATTCCATCTATACACAGTGACTAATTAGCATACAGCACATTGAACAACCTCCCACATGCTCCACATGCACAGTTGGATGACATGCACAGTTGCACAAAGCGTTTTGTCCCAATGCACAACAACAAAAGCTACTTCTTTAGTAATTGCATGAAGTGATTTAATAATAGCATGCACTTCATAATGCCATTAACCGACTTCATATGTCATTTTATACATCATGTTATAGTTATGAGCATCACTGCTACTGCTATCACTTCCATTGTCATGCCTTCAAGAGTGATGATGGACAACACACACCAAGGCTATTCCACTGAAGTGTCAGACCTACCATCACTAACATCACCTTTACACACAGCAATACCGAGTGGACTGGTACCACTCCCATCTCTACCAGCGACACCAATGACACAATCAAACTTTGTGGAAACTGTATCCATCACTACTTGGAACACAATAGCCCTCTCTCCCACAGTGATTGAATTGCACAGAAATTCCACGACATCAACTAAAAGAGATAGTGTTTCTATTACAATATCACATGCTCCAGTCACAACAACACAACCTAACCCCATGAAACCTAGTGCATCAATGCTTCCACTGTGGATATGGGTGATCATCATTGTGATTGGTCTCTTTATTGTGACTCTTATTGTGATCCTTTGCACCATTTTCTGCTACATGAGGAGGCCAAGCAGAAAAAAAGAGGAGAATTCATCTACTTTGAAGCGCCAAAGAGAATCTAAAACCACTCTCGTCAATGGATTAGCCATAGAGGACGTTTCGAATAACATAGAAAGTGTCAATAATGAAAGCATAGAAGCTATTTTGTCTAAAGAAAGACCTGTGAGAAGATGGGATAGTCTTCGTGTCAGCTGGTCACGGAGAAGTAGCCGTAAGAAATTCTCAACTTTTAAACCACAACAGTACGCCCAAGAACAACAAAAGCAAGACGACCAGAACACTTTTGCTACCACTAATAATCATTCCAAGGAGTCTTGGAACATTCCAGAACCAAATACACACAGACATCAAACGCTGCCCAATTATGCACGTCATTCATATTCAACTTCAGCACTCTTACCATCTGGATACTCTGCCAAGCCTTTCAGCAATCCATTATTTGGTAACATGAATGGAGTGGGAGGAGAAGATTACTTTGGCAATCAGCAGAGAAATTCACAGTTTAGTCCTGATTATCACCATAACAACTCTTGTTATGTAATAGAGAACTCCTCAACAACCTATAGAGTTAATCAATGAAAGAAGATAATTATCATAGTAAAAATATTTATGTACGTAAGAGTACATCTCTCAGTGGATTTAATGACAATGTTGTCGTTCACTTGTTTTTGTGTATGTAAGAATGTGCACTACATGGTAATTATTAATTTAATGATGTTGTTGTTTTGACTACCATTACACATTACCAAATGTAGTTTGCTATACCAATTACCAGATTTCCTAATAATGCTGCAATACAATAATTATGTACTTCTAATTCGATGTTTAGCTACAAATGCAGCTTAATAAGAGTTGATGCAGCCCGATTACCTAATGTAGAAGAGTTAATGTTTGTCTAATAATGGCTACTACAAATAAGTTTTTGTAGTTCTGAAATACCCAATGCAGCTTGTTTTTGGTTATTATGCCAAATTGCAGGTACAATATCCAAAGCAGCTTAGTGATTTTTATGCTGCCATGCCCAGAGTAAAACACAATAGAAATCTTCAACTTGGAATAATAATCAGGATACTCTTATGTGGTCCCATTGAGATGTCTATTATACAGACCACTCTTAAACAGGCCATTATTAAATAGACCACTATTATGCAGACCACTACTATACAGAACATTATTATACAGACCACTATTATACAGACCACTACTATACAGAACATTATACAGACCACTATTATGCAGACCACTACTATACAGAACACTACTATACAGAACATTATTATACAGACCACTATTATACAGAACACTACTATACAGAACATTATACAGACCACTATTATACAGACCACTACTATACAGAACATTATTATACAGACCACTACTATACAGAACACTACTATACAGAACATTATTATACAGACCACTACTATACAGAACACTACTATACAGAACACTACTATACAGAACATTATACAGACCACTATTATACAGACCACTACTATACAGAACACTACTATACAGAACATTATTATATAGACCACTATTATACAGACCACTACTATACAGAACATTATTATACAGACCATTATTATACAGAACACTATACAGAACATTATTTATTATACAGACCATTATTATACAGACCACTATACACTTATGTGACTACTATAATGGACCTTTGGTATAAAGGACGTAAAAACTAGCTTGCATAAAGTCAAGCTTTCAGGCCGAGTAACTTCTTGATTATGAACAATGCATATACTTCACATGAAAGCTAGCTGAATAATAGCAACGTTTCAGTAACCTAGTAACGTAACAATATTGATCACTTCTCATAATTATATTATATCAATACACAGAATAATGTCTATTTGCATTCACTTGTCCCTTGCTTATCTGCTCCAACTTTCTCATTTCTTGACCAAATTTAACATTTAAAACACCAGTAGCCACTCTCCTTGTTACTGTTATAACTGTATGCATTTTAATTCCTAGGGCTAGCGCATTCACCCCAATAAACATTATCCACATTCACCCAATTAGGGATTATTATCTCAATAACTTCAACCCATCCATTAAAGGCTGTAATACCCCATATAAACCTACCACCATATTAACCTACTACATTCGGTCCCTTGAATATATCCCAATACCATCCATTAAAGGCTGTGATACCCCATATAAACCTACTACATTCGGTCCTTTTCTCACTTGAATATATCCCAATATACCTTCCTCTTCCCTAAAGATTAAACTATTGATACTAACAAAGGAATAAAAATCCCCGTACATGAAATTAGAGCAGATAATTATAGCAAATGATCAAGATATCAAGCAAACACAAATAAACTTTCAATGCTGTTGTGGTTTATTGAAGCTTTATGTTAAAATTTTTGTGGTTTTGAAAAATTTGAAGTGCCATATTTTTATTATACAGATTTTCAAAATCACAAGATCCATGTCAACTTTACCCATTGAAATTTCCCATTATGGAACCTCCAAAATAATGAACACAATTTTGGACCCAGCCTTTTGTCCTTTGTACAGAGGTAGGTTGTCTTTCAGATTCCTTGTTGAGACGTTAGTTCTCTTTCAGTTTTCCAACTAAATTTTGACAGTCTCTGGTAGAAATCAACTTTCCATAACTCATGATCACCCCAGGGCTGAAATTTGGCGCAGAGATGGTCTAACCATTATACCATGAAAATTTCGTGGTCATGTTCAACAACCTGAAAATTATACCTTGTACATAATACTACAAGTAAAGGAAAAAAATAGTTATTCTAAATAAAAAAGGAAAGTAGGGATGGCTGTGTGTGGTTCAAAAAAGTTCAGCAACAAGAGAGTGAACTTCAGTCAAGTAATCCCTTACCCATCACCAATATTACCAAACTACGAGCTAACTATTCCTACTTCACTCCCATGACAGGCCAAGATGAAATATAAAGGGAGTGAAGTAGCTCGTACGTAGTTTGATAATATTGGTGATGGGTAAGGGGTTACTTGACTGAAGTTCACTCTCTTGTCGCTGAACTTTTTTGAACCGCACACAACTATCTACTTTTCTTTATTATGATCTGGAAGGACTAATGCTGATGGAGCGTGTGGCCTAATGTCCGCTTTATGGAGGCAATTTTATATTGATACTGATTGCTTTGGAGTGTCCGTTGTCCGGAGTTCGGAGGTAGTCCTTTTCTCGAAGGTTTTAAATACACTAGTTCTATGGTAAGTTCAATGGTGCTTTGATGGTTGTCCATTTTACGGAGGTCGTCTGCTTCTGGGAGGGTCCACTAAGAGAGGTTTCACTGTATAATTTTTTTAAGGCCTTTACTGGTGTTATGCATGTACCTGATATACTTGATTAGTATTGCATCAAGGCTTGATTCATAACCAGACTAGTGCCTACACTCTGAGCACCAAGAGACCAACATCAAGAGAGAAAGCTAATGACAGATTCGCAAGTCAGTTGTGAGGTCAAGGTCTAAGAATCACGTGTACAGAGTGGGGCATAAAAAATGTCTGCCACATTGTAGGTCAAAAGCTAGCAAGTTGGAAAATGACGTGCCATTTTTGAACATGTTGAGTTAAAGGTAAAGGATTATAGCGCAGTCAATTTTGAGTAGTGTGGTATAAAGTAAGTTGTTTGATGATGGTGATGATGATGATGATGATGATGATGATCAATGACCAGATGAAAACAGCAATTTTAGAAGTCGCTGTAAAATGATACTGCTTTGTCATCTGCTCTTCATACTTGAGTCCTAGCATATTGAAGGTGTTCTGTCTTCAAGTTAGGAGTTGCTGACTGTAGGAGGGAAGTATTCTGGAGTTATGAAAGAAAAATACTAAGTATTAGTCCAATGGGGCAATCCGTGCCATCCCTACTAAGAGAGTATTATCGTACTCTCTGATAAAAGCCAATATTAACAACGAAAATAGATTTAAAAATTATCATTACTTGAAAATTTATAGGGTATAACATCAAAGCATATAAATTGTGATTAGTCATGTGTTCAAATGTTCAAATATAAAAGGTCTATTCCTAAGGCAACATTATTAGTTATTAAACAGAAATAAAAACATTAATAATAATCTCTAAGGCCAAATTATCATTACAAACAGCTGATAATTACACAGGCATGTCCTTTATATAGCACTGGCAATTATCGACCGCCATATATGAATGGACACTGCAGGGATATTAACAAAATAAAATTCCACGATGGAAAGGTAGGGCAAACCTGCACTAATTAAATATGAAGTGCGAGGGATCAATGGAATAATACTGTGCAGAGAATCCACCACAAAAGAAATATCCGAAGATCACTTAACATCGGGCAATCTCATTGATAACCGGATACCCCCTAGTAGAAATCACACAGTATACGATACCAACTAAGCCTACAAACTAACTGGCTGCTACTACAATCGTTCAACAATTCAACTTCTCAGCTGCAAACTGGGCGGAGCTAATAGAATTTAAAATGAACACGTCAACAACTTGATATTCAGACTGCGAACGATCCATTGACTCTTCCTGGCAGTTATAAAGCTTTGGAAGTAAGTATTTTAGCATCTTTTAGTTGCAAAATAGTACATCCAACATATTTAGAAGGATCTAGCTAGCGTACTTTTATTCTAAGATTGGTACCTAAGGTTTTGGCCGTGTATTATCGCAGCAGAATACACGGCCAAAACCTTAGCTTAGGCTAAATATGTCGGATGTGCTATTTTTTAAAATTGCTCCAGAACTTACTTCTAACGCTTTGTAATGGCCAGGAAGAGTCAATGGATCGTTCGCAATCCGAATATCAAGTTGTTGACGTGTTCATTTTAAATTCGATTAGCTCCGCCCAGTTTGCAGCTGGGAAGTTGAATTATTGAACGATTGTAGTAGCAGCTTGGGGCTACCAGTTAGTCCATAGGCTTAGTTGGTATCGTGTACTGTGTGATTTCTACTAGGGGGTATCCGGTTATCAATGAGATTGCCCGATGTTAAGTGATCTTCGGACATTTCTTTTGTGGTGGATTCTCTGCACAGTATCATTCCATTGATCCCTCGCGCTTCATATTTAATTAGTGCACGTTTGCCCTATCTTTCCATCGTGGAATTTTATTTTATTAATGTCCAGGCTGTTCTCTGCAGTGTCCGTTCATATATGGCGGTCGATAATTGAAAATCTACTCTACATAACTGTGTCCTTCATAATTTCATAATTATAGCACTGGGCATGAGGGAAAAAGCATTTCGTGAAATGAAAAAAGATGTAGGGATAACCACTGCTAAAAAAAGTAAGGAAACAAGAAGGATGGAAATGGGATCAATCTTTGTTCTGTATATCCAGCCAACAATCCCTACATATACGTACATTACTACACTATAATCTGAAGCTACCCAACATATATGTAGGGATTGTTGACTGGATATACAGAACAAAGATTGATCCCATTCCCATCCTTCTTGTTTCCTTACTTTTTTGAGCAGTGGTCATCCCTACATCTTTTTTCATTTCATAAAATGCTTTTTCCCTTACTTATTCCTGGTCTTTTTTCCCTCTCTTTTAAGGTTTTAGCTATGTATAGAGTTCATTCTTCTATGTGTATGCAGGGACAGATGAAAGAAGAATAGTTCTCCAATAGCATACCAGCCCAATGATTCAACGAGTCAAGGTGTTGTGTTATTGTTGAGCTATACTTGGAGGTCGAAGATGCTAAAATAGAGTCTATCGGTAGATGGATTAGTGAATCTAAATCCCCGAGTTGATACAGTAGTCTATCGTCATTATCTAGCTAGCTAGCTAGAGATAGCTGAGTAATATTATAATTTCAAATAATTGGATATCAAATACATGCGCATGCGTATTATAGAAAAGATGGCTTCCACTAATTGAATTAGTCGAGTGCTGTGCTCCGTAGCGTCTCCTTTTTCATCGATTCTTTCGAGGATCAACGAGTAGAAAAGATCGTAGTTGGTAGAATTTGGAGTGGATTTATCCAGAAATCATAGCTGTAGCTTGAGTGGTTCGAGAGATATGGTTGTCTAAGAATAATAATAATAATAATAATAGAGAAGAAGAAGAATCCAGCGATTTACCTGCTTGCCGTATTTCTGAAACGGTAAGCTCCCTGGTCCTGAAACTTGGTCTGCACATTGTAGTAGGCTCTAGTAGGCTGGATAATCATTCACAGTAGCTTTTGTTAGGTCTAAGTGGGGGAACTAGAATTTCACTTTAGTATTAGTCTATAGGCGGCGCGCGCGGCCGTCCGAGTCATCCCTACATAGAGTGCTACCGCACTCTCTGATAGAGAAGAAGAATCCCTGCTTGCCGTATTTCTGAAACGGTAAGCTGAAACTTGGTCTGCACATTGTAGTACGCTCTAGTAGGCTGGATAATCATTCACAATAGCTTTTGTAAGGTCTAAGTGGGGGAACTAGAATTTCACTTTTGTATTAGTCTATAGGCGGCGTCCAAGTCATCCCTACATAGAGAGTTACCGCACTCTCTGATAACTGTGTCTTTTATAATTATAGCACTGGCAATAATCCTTTATATAGCACTGTGGCAATAGCAGCACTGGCAATAGCTGATGTGTCCTTTATATAATGTAACTAGCTATGGCATCGTATAATAGAATCACTCTATAGGGATAGTATACATGATTTGGCCTCTTATTCCATGGGATTTACAGGACATGCTGATTATAACTGTAGTCCTTTATAATAGCACTGGCAATTGCTGTGTTCTTTATGTAGCTCTGGCACTTGCTGGATATTCACACCAACTTCAATTCTAACCTATAGCTCAATGCCAACATTATGTAGAGACAGTTCATGCACTCAAGCTTATGAAAGAGTCAGCCTCTATGCACAGTTCACTAAAGCTCACTATTGTAGGCTGGAAATTTTTGAAACTTCAAAAATTGGTCCAATTTTATCACACATTATACAGATCATGCAGATTCATACCCACTTAGTTTTGAATACAATTTTTGCTATAGTTTTAAAAAAAGCAGCAACATTATGATGCTCATGATGGAGGATTATCTGGCAAGGAGAAAATCACTGATTGTACACAGTATCATTATGTGTTATACACATGCACCGAATTAGAAATTTAGGTAAGGATCGTCAAAAGCATAAACAAGATTCAATAGCCTCAATAAGAGTTAAGTCTGCTTACCTCTGGGGCAGGAGCAAGTGACTGGCTAAGAGAGATATGAGTGACCTTAATAGATTAAGGGAGAGATAATGGCAGAGGTGGCCTAGCTCCAGGGGGGTCGGATACATATCCTCTCAATTATTGAATAGGCACATAGACTTTCAGTATATTTTAAAGGACCACTCTGGATCTTGCCAATGTCTCGAACCACCCTGAAATAAGCAAACCAGTTTTTTAATTAGCTGGGCTTTGAAATTCAGGTAGCAATTGACCTTTTTCTGAAGCTCCAAAACAGGATGGGGATCATTCGCTTTTCAGCAACCTATTAGATTTATCTACAGTCCAGGTTGGGTCTGCTCACAAAGGTACAAACCTTGAGGAATGGCACTGATTAGACAAAGATAGGTCCTGATGGGACGGGATGTCTGCCTACTACATCATCTCATGACCAACCTCAGACCCACTTGGTCTATGCCAGGATTCCACAGAGGTCTTGTACCTCATTCAACCTCAGGCTCCACATAACCACACTTACACCCTGGTTTCCTCATTCAACCTCAGGCACCACATAGCCACACTTACACCCTGGTTTCCTCATTCAACCTCAGGCTCCACATAACCACACTTACAAGTTACTCTTATAGAGATAATGGCATGCTCCACCAGGCTGGTGATCTAGCCACTACACCACAGAGCCACATGATTGCATGGTGACTGCTGACTGGAGAAGATAATGATGGAAGGGAAAATCTTTAGGTATTGCATTGCAGACCACAAGCCATAATACAGAGGATTGAAGTCAAACTTACTATTGGTCAGATTCCTCATATTGATCATGTGACTGGCTTTTTGCAGTTGCAAAGATAGTGAAATCCTCTGTAATATTATTCTTCCCTAATATAGCTACAGGTTCTGTCTGCTGAAAAAGTATCATGTGGTTCACTATAATCTCTTTTGACAGAATTCCTTGTAAGAAAATCAATTCATGATATTAATGCAAAATAGTAATCAACTTAGTATACTCTACAAATACTAGCAGTGAATGTTAGGAAACTGGATTGATGGACCTTCTAAAATAATAATAATGAACAGGTATGTGCCTATCCCCCCTATATATCAACACTCTAAATATCACCCTATCTCCTGGTCCAGCTCTATTGCTATGAAGGACCACCACACACTAATTTCCATTCTCTGTAGATAGCAGGCAGAGGGAAGCCATTGCTCCCCATTGGTGGGCAAGATAACAGGCAGAGGGAGGCCATTGCTCCCCCCCCCCCCCCCCCCCCCCCCAATTGATGGGCAAGATAGCAGGCAGAGGGAGGCCATTGCTTCCCATTGGTGGGCAAGTTAACAGGCAGAGGGAGGCCATTGCTCCCCCATTGGTGGGCAAGATAACAGGCAGAGGGAGGCCATTGCTTCCCATTGGTGGGCAAGTTAACAGGCAGAGGGAGGCCATTGCTCCCCCATTGGTGGGCAAGATAACAGGCAGAGGGAGGCCATTGCTTCCCATTGGTGGGCAAGTTAACAAAGGCTAGTACTAGAATCTGATAATTGGATTAACAATGCATAAACTACCGAAGACAATTCATGCACACCATTCAAACTTTGGAAGAAATTGAGTAGTGTGGAAGACAGAGACCCACCCCCCTCATTGGTATCTGACTATATAAATTATGATAATACCCCCACCACATACTAACCTGTTAGCGCAACAACCAAGGAGGAAGTCCCACCCAATTATTACTAATGTCTTCACATGGTTATCAGCTATTTGGAAGTAGATTGCATTATTCCTAATGTCTTCACCATTATAGCTGCCCAAGTTACATACACCAAGGGTAGTTATACTATCTGCTATCTGCGTATCATTCCATTCCTTAATACTAGAGCTCATAAAGTTCAATGCCCTGTTGCAATAAGCCCCGCTGCAGTAAGCCTGTACTTGTTCAGCTGGTAAGGATCATTAATTTTAAGGCGTAATTAATATTTTAGCACATGCAATCTATATCCGGCTGGCAGGATCATATTATGCATTATGGCTTCAAGAAAATATAAGGATGAAATAATATGCTAACAAAATGTGTCGAATAAGCGTGCATTTTACAAGTTTCCAAAACTTTGGGCCCTGGATATACATATATATATTGTGGATCCCCAACTGATTGCCTTGTTGCCTTGTTGTGCATGTGCAACAGGACAATATAATGGTTTATTTAAACCCTTAATGTCAGGATCGGAGGAAGCAGTCAGGCAGGGCAGGGTTGGACCAATAATTATGGATGGTATGTGTGGGTGAATTGCATGCAATAAAATGATGAGTTGTCATACTGACAAGGTTTCTGACTTTCATTCAGTGTGCCTCTCAGATTGCACCAGATGCAATCAAGTTAGGGGATCTAAAAGTCAAATTTTCCAAGGGGAAGCAACCCCCTAAATGGCACACTTTGCGTGCTATAGTTATTAAGCTTACTCTGGGCCTGTAATTAAGCAATTGCAAGAGGTAGGTGGGTACTGTAGCCCTAACTGGTTACCAAGGCCTGATGGATTGACAACCCTCATTAATAATGTACGAATAATTTTTCAAGAAAAGTGAAAACTGAGGGGAAAAAGCATGAAATTATGAGTTAGCAACCCTAACCGATCATGATCATCCAACCCTTAAATATTTATTTAATAGTTCAGAGGTGTCCTGGGATTGAATCTACATGTGACCTCTGATTAAATCTAGAACAACACCACATTTAGATGCTGGTGCCCAATAACCTGGGATACTATCCTGGAACAAGTGTTTGAGGGTGAAGGCCAACCACTGCAGTTCCTACTTAATTAGAGATCTATTGGTAGTTAAAATTATAATTTATACTCTGCCCATGTAATCAAATAAGAACTTGTCTGAGTGATTTGAGTGTGGAAACTGTGAAACAGCTCCTCACCCTCTTCATGCAGAGTCCAACTATTACAAAATACATAAGAAAGACCCATACCATACGTTAATTACCCTACTTTGCTTATTAGTGTACGAAAATTATTTACAACAAAAAATAATGTGTAATCAGTATTAGAGCTTATTACAAGCTCTATAACTGTATTGTATGAAATCGATTTTAACTTGAACACACGAACATTTATCACATGAATTATTTTTAACATGAAATATTGGTATCATCTCAAGATTATGGAAAGGACAAACCTTATCATAGCAGTTTTACATATTTCATACTATGATCCGGGGGGGGGGGGTCGGACAAGCTTTTCGTGAAATTGGCTTGCAAAGCTTTGCAAGAATAGACGCGCAGTAAAGAATGGTTGGAATGTAATTAATCTGATGTTTGATAGGCTGTTTCTCCAGCTTTACGCGTTTGTAGATGATTTTACCTGGGCACAAGAAAGATTTAGTAAGCTAGTTGCTAGAAAGCAAACCAGTTTTAGCTGGGCTTTGAAATACAGTTAGCAATTAACCTTTTTCTGAATCTCCAAAACGGGACGGGGATGGATTGGGTTCAGTCGATTTTCAGAAATCTACCTGTTAGATCTATCTACAGTCCAATTCAAGTCCGTTCAAAGCGTACACATCTCGAGGAATAGCAACTTCAAAAAATGTATTGAAATTCTATGTGAACAAAAAGTGCCTACTCAGCAATAATTGACCTTGTCCGACCCCCCCCCCCCCCCCCCCCCCCCTGCTATGGTCCAATCCATTTTGAATTAATTAACATAGCTACTTCAAACCTGTATGTATTGAAGTGTACATGATGATGTGTAAGTGCAGTATGATAATTCACATCACTAAATATTTTGACAAGCTTATAATAACACAGAGACTAAATTGCATCAAGTCTTGGAGGTATAATAACTGAAATGGTTAATGACTGCCCCCAGAGGGTGCCATAAAATTGAGTTATGCTGTGAATAATTATGATTCAAATACCACCACAAGCATGCCAGGTGAGTAGGGGGAAAAGGTTTGTACATGGTTGTGAAGTTACACAGGTAGCTATAGAACACTGACACATCCGGTTCTTGTATTAAAATGACCACGGAAATGCATTAAGACAGCTGCTACAACTCTAGATGGAAGCTGAAGGAATTGAAAAATGAATTTTAGCAGTCCATGTCAGATGACAGTTTAATACTACAAGCATAATAGAGACAGTAACTGGTTTCGGATCCCCACAATATAGTGGAACCTCTCTAATCATAGTGGACACATTGGGATCAGCTTTTTGGTATTGCGTCCTGAATACTAAGAGAGGTTCCACTCTCTTTAGAGGGTATGGTTTGGTTCCTTGAATAATAAGGAAGGAGGAATTTTTTTTTTTGGTATTGCGTCCTGAATATAGAGAGTTCACTAAGAGAGATTCCACTTTATTACCTCACCTGCATTATGATTTTCACTCATCCATCGCCATATTGTTAGATCCGATGTTAATGGCTATGTAGCCGATCCTGTAAGACTAAGTTATACTTTTGCGTTACTTTTCCCGGTATACATGGTCTTCTTGTAGTATAGTAAGGGCTAGCCACAGGAAGGCGGATACTTGATAAGTTAGGATAATTTAATTAGCATTGTTTATAGGACCATGATACAGCAAATATATGTGCACACAGTTCTGACTTTAGCTACTACAGCTCAGAGCAATGTGGCCAATGTTAGTCAGTTCCTACCTATTTCTACACAGTAGAACTTAATCTCAATTGTGTGGGCAGTCTAATAGAGCCAGTTGCACTGATGACCCTTACCATTTGACAATTAATATACTGCTGCCAGAAAAAAAAAATAAATAACCAAAAGTCTCTCAGCCCTCCCATTATTATTGGCACATTACGTTCAGACCTCACCACAGCTAGATACAGGTCCATGCTACGTAGTGGCATTGCTGTAGTAACCACATTGGTTGCAAACAATGCCAGACGTTCTAGCAGCAACCATGTTCCTGCAACCATTCCATAACCATAATATTATATAGATGATAGACAATCTCTATACCTAAACAAGTGGTCAAAAAGGCTAGGTAATTATGGTGCATGTTTGAGTGATGATTCTTTACTAGAGTATGTGTTCATATTGATCTACAAAGCTGCAGCGCTTCCACCACCTACACTGTACATTAACTTTAAATGGGGATGCAAAAAGCACTTGATAAGCACCATAACAGCTTACCAAAAAAAATCATTTTCGTGTATAAAGCTCAGGAGGGTTTCTATACATTATTATAGCTAAGAGATTTAATAGGCTTACTCTATGACCCTTGTAACACTAGCTAGAGGAGCTCAGATTGTGTATAGCAGAGGATAAGCTTTCTGTCTTGGTGTGATGTAGTGTGACTTACATACAAGCATGGACATTAGACAAGAACATCCAATAGCCAATTACGTCATTCTGGTTGTTCATGGGCCAATATATGTCCAATGGTCATTACCAACCCTTGGTGACAAAGGATGGAGTTTGAATTGGCTAGGGCTAGCTAGCTTGTATTTTACATACATACATACATACATACATACATACATACATACATACATACATACATACATACATACATACATACATACATACAGGTAAAGCTGGAGATGTAGAATGCAAGTGAGGTTGTAATGAAGGCTATGAACTGGTGATCAATGCAGGTAGTTAAGTAAGGCTCGCTTTGATGATAGCCTGACCAATTGGTATTGCACCTTTTATTACCAACTCATTAGTAATTAGTCGGGCAATCTGCACTCTAGCTACCAAAAACAGCCACATCAAAGCAAACCACTTGTGCATGGATAACAATGTGTACCCAATACAAGAAATTGTGGGAGTTAGAGCTGCCGGGTCACGGGTGGTCAAAGAAGGCATCTGAATGATTTGAAGCGTCTGTGGGATGTCCAGATCTTTTCAAACCTGCTAATGACCTGAAACCCGATACTAATTCTTAACACTTAGCACAGATGCTTTGTGGAGTACTGCCAAGTGCATAAGCCTGTATGCTACTGTACTAATTTCAGTGGTTTCATGCCACGACTTTGTACTCCTGGGTTAGTGGGGCAAATTTATTGGATGTATTACAGATGTGAGCTGTGTTTGTTTAGTGTTCAACCACTAAGATGATGAGTCCCAGACAGAAATCAACTTTAGCTCTCCATGACTCAATCAGGATTAAGTAGTACACTTGAATTTTAGAACGACCATTATAGAACACGCAGAGAAGTCTGGAATATTTCATCATAACATATTTGAGAAATACTTAATTTGATTAAAATACCAATGGTCAGAATGCACGCATTTTGCTAGAACTTCCATAGTCAAATTCCAAACACCAGTAGGGAGATAAGAATCCCTGGGAATTCTAGTATTAATTTCCTCTATACTGAAATCAACTCTCCATTAACTACACCATGTCCAACAGTACCATTTCAACCTCCCTAATGAAACCCCTCTCTATTTAATACTCAGAAGCATCAGATCAAATCTGCATGGTGCTATCAATGAGTGAGACATCCAAATCATTGTTAGGGTGGTGGAATGGATATGTGTTTTAAGAGGTGGTTTCATGACAGGGTGTGTGGTCTAATTACTCATGCTCTAGCTTTCAGACTCTACATCAGACTCTAAGGTTGAAGCCAATTAGATAATCACATGACACATTATTGAAGCCTCACATGACACATCAACATACAGCAGGCTGGGAGAGCAGGATGGCTCATTAGACGATCTTAATTGGTTTGAATAAGATCAAAGCTCACAATATCATTTCCGAGGGTGTTTATCTTTACCTGGTGCATGGATAAAGAACACGTAGGCTCGATTATACAGGTGCATGTGCCAACTGTGAAGAAAGTAAACAGGACTGATGTTTTAAAATGTGCATGAGCACACAGGATCTGTAGACTACAAATATTCCAAGAGCATGCGGTCCATTTTGACCTTTTGTCTGACCTCCATGTGATCCTTGCACTTCATTTACCCTGGGGACAGCTATTGTTATACACAATAGGGCTCCCAGTAACTAGGGCAGGGGCCTCAAATTCACCCACCAATGGCTATGAGATGAAATGACCACAGATATGGGCCCAATCAATAGAGTGGTCTGGACTATCTTGTTAGAGGCCACAGTGATGTGGAAGTGGTTTGTGTTGGGTACACCAGGTGTGTCTATGTGGCCCACATGTACACATATGCACACACATGCAGGCACAACAGGCACACACACACACACACACACACACACACCCTAAAGCCTTGCCCTTTTGTGTTAAACAGCAACTGCACTAATCCAGTATGGCATATTAGCTAGCTATGGAAGAACACTTCACTTTCCTAAGTAAAATGTGTTCCATTATTCCATAATGCACCAATCTAATTTACGTCCATGCAAAAACCTACGTAAGATTAAGGTGCTTAAATTATAAGTGTCAGGATTGATGCTATGCATGTTTAATCCCCATGCACTTTGACCCCAGTATGTATATACACGCTCATAGTGGAATAGATACCCTTAAGGGGCTAATGCATTATTATGGTTATGGAAGTCTTTCATCCTTTTCATGTTTCAAGTATCCAAATCAGAAAACCATATAGTGGTGCCATGGAGGTTACATTTTTTCTTGAATTTGAATAAATCCCGCAAAATGTAATAAGTGTGATAGTCAAAGGTATCAGGTGCTTTGTACACTTATTCTCATTTACAGAAAATCATTTACAATGAAATGTGTAAAATGTTATTACAAGCTATACAAAATTAATTTAACAGAGGGAGATTTATTACATGAATTATTTGTAACATTAGCAAATTAAGGTTGAGTTGCTTATGTATATAGACCTCCCCACTTTCTCTAAAGGACAAAACCATGCTATATTGCAGTCATGTAGCAAGTCAAATAATTGTGCTATTATGTTACATCATGTGAATTAATCAAATGAAGTTTTAATAAACAACAATAACAACAACAATAATTTAAAAAAAGTAGGCTCTCTCTATTACAGCCATGACATATTCCAGAATGTCTTAACTTCCAAATAAAGTCTA
The DNA here is from genome assembly GCA_963924555.1 of Crambe crambe. Taxonomy (NCBI): domain Eukaryota; kingdom Metazoa; phylum Porifera; class Demospongiae; order Poecilosclerida; family Crambeidae; genus Crambe; species Crambe crambe. The sequence goes on along the minus strand of OZ004593.1, from coordinate 4,750,848 downwards.
GATTCCAGTCCCTACAGACGGTGGAATGTTATCAATCCAGGTTAAATGAGAGTACAATACCTATGGGAGGGATTGACTTAATTCAATTATCCCACTGATAGAGGAAGACAATGCTGCCTCGGACTAATAATAGCAGGAAGTTTGTGGAAGCTGAATTGAAGTTAGCTGAAGAATAATTATGAGGGTTGGTCGAGGCATGGTTATCGAATGTTAGGAGTTAGGCCCACTGATGGCTGATGGTTGACTGCCGAAAAAGTATAACGTTTGCCGAAAAGTATAATGGTTGGTTCCTGAAAAGTATGATCGTTGGTTGTCAGAAGAAGTTAGCTATTGAATGTGACCCAACCAGAGGCCAAGGCTCCAGGATTATTTTGTTGTAATAGTGTGCAAGCTTTTCTTAAAGCTAGAAGTAGATTCTTTGTGTTCTGATTAAAATGGCTGCAAGTTTAGCAGCAGCAGAGAGTTATAGCTACATACATAACATACTATGATACTTAGGCAGCAAAGGTAAACAAAAACAACAAAACAACAACAAACATCAAAATTCTTTCTATAACAAGCTAACCTTCTGAGTGTAAAGTCTTTTCTAAAAAACAAAAATAAACGTTCAAACCGATTATCACCAGTAGAACACCTACATACGTACATCCCATAGCTACATACACACTGTGATACAAGCTCCTTGATTCAGTACTTGAGGGAGACACTCGGAATCAATAGGGAAAAATCAGGGCAAATAGAACTCGTTATGTAAGAGCCGGAAGGGAAAGGAGAGAGGGTCTGAGGAGTGATGATTAATTTCACACCTAGGTAGGTAGAACACCACCTGGCCTATGCAGAACCAAAAAGGGGAGAAGGGGTGATAATCATAGGAGCGCAGTAATTAAGTGTTTCCGCTATTTCTATGCTTCCTCCATAAAGTATTAATTATTAGCTGCTGATTTCCGGCAATGAAGCCTGCACTGGCTAATATTGTGTTTATATAACTGAATAAACGACCCTTGAGTGACAATGATATGGTCTGCAGACTTTGAATAACCTGGAAACCATGCCATAGCTGCTTAACTTACAAACTTATGGAGTTCAGGTACGAAAGAAAGAAAAAAAAATGGGATGAAAATGAAGTACTATTATCTAGCTATCCAAGCTTTGATTAGAAAAAAAACAACAAAAATAACAAAACAATAAAACAAGAATATGTCTGGTGTGCCAATAGCTAAACATCAGTGACTAGAACAGCATATTGCTCAGCTCACCTCTGCTCTGCTTTGCTTCTGCTTTGGGGTTTACCTTGAGAGCTTCTGCTATAATAATTAAGCTGCTCTACACACTATTTTACACACAAGTTGTTCTAGCGACTACCTATACAATTAACTTAATTTCATTAGCAAATAAAAATAGGGAGAGGTCAAACCTTACCTTCCACCATGTGTTCTCTTAAGTTAGGTAAAAGGGAGGGAGCAGAGGCCATGTGTTCTCTTAAGTTAGGTAAAAGGGAGGGAGCAGAGGCCATGTGTTCTCTTAAGTTAGGTAAAAGGGAGGGAGCAGAGGCCATGTGTTCTCTTAAGTTAGGTAAAAGGGAGGGAGCAGAGGCCATGTGTTCTCTTAAGTTAGGTAAAAGGGAGGGAGCAGAGGCCATGTGTTCTCTTAAGTTAGGTAAAAGGGAGGGAGCAGAGGCCATGTGTTCTCTTAAGTTAGGTAAAAGGGAGGGAGCAGAGGAAATATTACGGAGTTTGTGCTGCTATAGTGTATAGTGCCTATAGTTTGTGCTTCTGTTGTGTTTTGTATAACAGAGAAGATTTTACATCAGAGTTAGTTTAGTATGATAGTGAGAAAAGAAAGAAAGCATAGCTAATGTACAGAGCAGCTATAGTTTGAAGATGTATAACTTAGAGAGGACACCATATAGAAAGAAGGAGAGGAAACAAGTGATGAGGTAGGCTTCGATAGCACAATGATACCTCAGTGCATGCTGTTAAAGACGATAGCTTTGACCATCTTCGGTCTATTACAACATTACAAGTAAAGCTGGCTAATTTTCACCAGTGACACCCTGGTCTCATAAAAACCAAAAAGCTTGTTGATGACTTGCCACTTCTCATGTCAGTGATTATATCAGGAGAAAACAATTTTGTGAGGAGATGAGTACACGTGAATACCTGAGGCATCTCATAGTTTGTAAGAGGTTCAAATACTATGAATATGAGGTTAATGAAGAGAATTGGCCACAAATATTCATGGAACACAATCAGAACCTTTCCATGTATATGACTATTGAAAATGCCCATAATAACTCACACCTGCATTGTTGAGTCAGTTGTGAAATGAAAAGTTTATATGGGGCTCATTGAATAAAATTAATAACAAAAAAACAACAGCAACAAAAAGCAAAACAAAATAAAAAAACAAAATAAAACGAAAAAAATCAAGACACCTATTGTATCCACACAGGTGCCGTAACACCCTGGGAATTAAACAGACATCTGCTACAACTTCTAGCTTCCACTTGTTACCATGGAGGCCAACCATTATCGTAACCATGGGAAATCAGACACAGATGAATGACATCAACAACCTTGGCAAAGTCCGGGTGCTCACCCTTGGAACACAATCAGAACCTTTCCATGTATATGACTATTGAAAATGCCCATAATAACTCACACCTGCATTGTTGAGTCAGTTGTGAAATGAAAAGTTTATATGGGGCTCATTGAATAAAATTAATAACAAAAAAAACAACAGCAACAAAAAGCAAAACAAAATAAAAAAACAAAATAAAAAAACAAAATAAAACGAAAAAAATCAAGACACCTATTGTATCCACACAGGTGCCGTAACACCCTGGGAATTAAACAGACATCTGCTACAACTTCTAGCTTCCACTTGTTACCATGGAGGCCAACCATTATCGTAACCATGGGAAATCAGACACAGATGAATGACATCAACAACCTTGGCAAAGTCCGGGTGCTCACCCTTGGCAAGATTATAGCAAAGTTCGAAAACAATACTCTCCAGTTAATTCTTTGGACAGAAGGTCTAAGCTAATCCTATTATACACTCAGTTTTTGACATCCAGCTAAATATGCAGAATTATCTGAGAGCCACACATTTGAAAAAAGAAAGAAAAAATCCCAGCCAATGAAATTTGCTCGTATCTGTGGAATTTCTTTTGTAACAGCTTACGTATGTAAATACACTATTTCACCTGACCCCTTGATCATTCATTATAAAATCTGGTTAACACTATGAAAAATAGGAGATATCCTAGCCTGAAACCTGCTTGATACGGAAATTCATAGGCTACACAAGGGCATGGCAGGTTTCTTGTTTCCTATTTAAAATGTCATGCCGTGCCCTTGCATATCCTACAAAGAATACACTGTGTTTCCTTCAAGTTTCTCTTGGAAACACAAGGGAAATTTTTCATAGAGAAAGTAATAGTGTAAGATAGTGAACTTGAAGCAGTATATGGTGCATAACATGTGCACTACATCATGGGAATTAGCTACTTCCAGTTAAGATTGCAGAATAGAGTGAACTTCCAAATAGCTAGAGGATCATTGGAACCAGCTTAGAGAGGCTGTGCTCTCTAGAGGTTAATATGCATCAGCAGTCATTGTACAAACACCATCGTCATCTTATGATCACATTACTGTCCACTGCCATCACTTCAGTCTCTGGCTATACTCTTAAATTAAGAGACTATTTGGGGGTAGCTACCATTATTGTTATGTATTAGTAACCAGTAGGATCAGTATAAAGTTCTAGATGATAAAAAAAAATCACTGATTGCTGATGAAATCTCGCATTAGCTGTGTTTTTATAGAGCTAAAGTCCCTCTTAACTCATTCTCTCTTTACAACTTCAACAGTCATAGAGATAGTAGACTATCAAAGATAAAGAATTCACGCATGCATGATTTAGGCCGTAACACAGATTGGGCATGGATCAGCCCAGTTTCCTATCCTAGGTATGTACATACCGTAATCGTATAAATTTTTGGAGGTTTAAAATTTCGTGATTTCCGGAGCTGTTCCTATAATAAAAAATTTCCGCAGGTCTAATTTTCGTAGCAAACACATGGAAAATAATGCATGCGCATAATAGCCATATCATTGCCTGCTGCTGGGACCGAGTGACGTGATTCATGGCTACTACAGAGAAATCTAGATAGTCCCCCAAAAAGAAGAAAAGCTGGGCTGGCGACGCCAGACTAAAATCTAGACTGCTACGGAAGGCGAGGCGCTTTGTTGTAGAAGAGAGACAGGTAACAGCCACGATCCCAGTAATGAAGCATGATACTTTCGTCTCACAGACTATCTGCTCCAGGTTTTTTCCAGCTGCTATTGATATCGCATCGCACACGCATGCGCATCGTCGTCATATATGACGTCATAATACTGAGACTTCTGGTTTATTATTTTCGAGGATTCTGATCGACTACGAAAATAACGAAAATAAAACCCCATCGAAAATTTATACGATTACGGTAGTCTGAATAAGGGACAATGCATGATCATCACCTCAGGTCAAGGATTTTCAGGTTGTTAGTGGCTAATTGACCGTCTACTAGTTTGACTTGGAATCTTACGAATTCCTTACGTATATTTTCCAAGTGAATGCTTAGGACTGGCTGTACAGTTAGCCAGTAGGCTTTAGCATTGTAGCACTAATACATGCATTCAGGCCAGGGTGGACACATACGTATGTACTTTTCACTGAGTCTCCAACTTTCCATCCATGAAATCATGTGATCTTGCAATGATTTTCATGCCAGAATAGTGATCTAGTGATGAAATCATGATCTTGGAGTATTTTAGGCAGCAAAAAAGTAAAATTACTGAGCCTTTCATTATAATTATGAACTTTCATTGAACAGGTTCAGTAAGCAGTCAGGCCTATTCATGGTTGTAGCTAACTGGCTATTAAGATCTGTGTGGAAGAGGGTTGCATCTCAACCTTATATATGGCATGCATGGGGTTCTATGCTTTAAGCTATAACTATGTTTCTTTCTCTTGCCCCATGGCCCTCAGGTCAGCATAGTACTTCTTTTTAGTGTTCAAGGGGGCTGAGGAAGAAGAACCATAATAGCTATCAAGGTGCTCACTTTGTCATAAATCATCGAGGATTCGAGAATAATTCTGCCCATTGCTAGCTAATACAAACTTGAAGAATGCTCTTCTTTAATGCTCAGAAAATGCATCACACATACATAGCAGGTGTTGAACTGCTAAGCGTCACCGCATTCTGTCCATAATTTAAATCATTCTATCGCATGACAGGAAGCAAAAATAGATTTATCAACTATGAAGAAAATGTGAGGAATTCTGAGGAATACACTGCATGAGGAATACATGAGGGAGGCATACACGAGGGACTGTTTACACTGCCCAATACCAAACAAAATAAATTGTCAAGTGTTAGGGGGTGCTATTATTATTTTATATCATATGTACGTTCTTCTGGTCCCATCCTTTGTGATAAGGTGACGTCAGCAGTTTCACTCGCTGCAATGCTCTAATATTGTCACAGGGACCACCTGGAATTTCACTTGGTATTATTAGAATTTTTGTTGAAATTGAAAAAGGATAGTGGGACCATGCACTTCAACATGGACTCCTTGAAATGCAGAAATCTCACCTGGCACCAACTACTCAAATTCAAAATTAAATTTTATTGTAATGCTGGTTTTGTCCCAATCAGTTAGCTATACTTAAGGGACAGTAACCTCCTAGTGTTTCATGACACAGACACCGTATAGTATTACTGGAGCCTGAGGTACATACCTAAGTAACTAGCAGAGGTTTCACATTGAGGAATTCTATATCGCTCATTCAGAGGTTAAGGGGTCCTACACTTTCACATTGAGGAATTCTACATTGGAGGGGTTCTATATCGTTCATTCAGAGTTCTCCACATTGAGGAATTCCACATTGAGGGGTTCTAGCTATATCGCTCATTCAGTCCTACACTGTTCCCTACATTGGAGGGGGTCTATATCGCTCATTCAGTCCTACACTGTTCCCTACATTGGAGGGGGTCTATATCGTTCATTCAGAGGTTCTCCACATTGAGGAATTCTACATTGAGTGGTTCTATATTGCTCATTCACATTGAGGGGTCCTACATTGTTCCCTCATTCTGAGGTTCCACATTGAGGAATTCAATATTGAGGGGTTCTATATTGCTCATTCAGAGGTTCCACATTGAGGGGTTCTACATTATTCTCTCATTCTGAGGTTCCGCATGAGGGGTTCTACTCATTCAGAGGCTCCACATCGAGGAATTCTACATTGAGGGGTTCTATATTGCTCATTAAGAGGTTCCATATTGAGGAATTCTACATTGAGGGGTTCTATATTGCTCATTCAGAAGTTCCACATTGAGGCATTTAAGGGGTTCTATATTGCTCTCGTTCAGAGGTTAGGGTTCCTAACTGTATGCTTTTTTTTTGCCACTAGTCCATCTAGCATTACTCAGTCGTGGGTTGCAGAAGCATAAGAAGCATAAGGTCCTTAGATAGCTACACTTTGAGAGTCACTTAACTAGCTAATGGGCTGGTGCGCATGGTGTGTCTTCTTTTATCAGTGTTCTCTCAGCTGGTAGCTTACATGAAATGGTCCATGCTAACACTTCCTCCTACCCATGATAGGTAGCTAGAAAGTCAGAAGAAAACACAACCTCCAAAAATAATCATAACACAGTGTAAGACCTCCGAACAGTGTTCCATCACTTGGAGGTGAATGGCTGATCTCATCTTTTACGATTACTCATCAGCATGTCCTCATTCTTGTAATGATGGTGCAATTTTACTCTCATGTCAGACATGTGACACTGACACTACTGTTGCCAAAGTGACATGCAATCCAGGGGTGTTTTTTGAGGTTTGAGCTTTGAACCATATCACCACAAAAAGGAAACCAGGGTATTGATACTTCTGTGATATATGTGGCTATTTTCATTTCCATGAGACAAATGTTCATGATGTAGAGCTGAGCAGGGTCAAAAAAAACTTGAGCCAGGTCTATTCATTTACAAGAGGAAAGTGCTGCAGCTCAGCCTTGGAGCCAGTAGACATTAAATAAAGACTCATAATCATGAGGTCAAGAGCTAGCATTGAAATTGAGCCAGTAGACATTAAATAAAGACTCATAATCATGAGGTCAAGAGCTAGCATTGAAATTTTCCGTAGAACTTATGGTACATACTCTCAATCATTCATTATTACAATTTCTAATTTCAAAAAACAACAATAAAAAAGCCAGCTCATAGAGTGGATGGACGATCAGCTGTATTTTAAATATGAAATTTGGTAAAGAATTATGAATAATCAAGGGAATGCAAATAAAACATAGTGTTTATCTGTAGTCTTCCTGGATAACCAGACCATTTCCAAGAAGTGGCTAGCCAACTCCAAATCCTATAGGTTTATAGTTAGGTTAGTTACCTCTTACCATCAAGGCATAGTAGACTATATCACTTATAGTTACCCTAGTTACCGCTTACCATCAAGGCATAGTAGACTATCTAATCACTTCCACCGACATTTGTACTTTGGACACAATAAAGAACTGAATATTAAAGATTAGATTCCAGTTAGTAGCAGTTACTAATAAGGAATAAGGAATATCAAGGGTTGTTGTGATTTCTCATACTGTATAGAGTAATATTTTCCATCAGTTAGTGCTGCAGATGACATTAAAGAATCGAGTGAAATACCACAACCAAGATATTAGCTACGTACAACCAGTAACGTTGCCATAAGTTTGCTATAATCTATACAACCATGCAGTGTAGTGCCATCAGTTAGTTTGCAGTGGATTAAGGATAGAACCATGCAGTGTAGTGCCATCAGTAGATAATTATCGCTCATACGTACAACCATGCATGCAGTGTAGTGCCATCAGTTAGTTTGCAATACAACCATGCAGTGTAGTGCCATTAATGGATTAAGAACCATGCAGTGTAGCTCCATTAGTATTGCCATAACAGCCTATAGTAAACTATTATCATTCTAGTATGGCAAAGTGGTAGCATTGATATCAACTATGTGTGATCACATTATATTCTATTCTGACTTCCAGGAATCTCAGTATGGGAACATTTGTCTCCTATTGCCACAGGCATGCGCAAAACTCGAGGTCAATGGAGAGTGAAAATTTTTCTAAGTCAAAACCTTGTCCAAAAAAAATTCGCCCAGGGCGGGGCAAGGGTAGGGGAGTGGCACCAAGTACCAGACACTTAAGAAAAACCACCACTATCAAATAAAAATAGCACATGACTTAAAAAACACACCAGAATATTCCTTTGACCTGTGATACTCCCTTTGGCAGAACAGACAAGTGAACTCAGTTCAATAATGGTTGACAGGTTTCAGAAGCCCACAAAAGGCTTGCGTATTGAATCCTGACAGAGATTTGAGGGTTTCCAAACCTAGTAGAAAGCAGAAACCAAACTAAAGCTTTGTCTGACAAATACAATTACATAGCTCAATGACTACAGTAGATTCACATCAAACAGATTACACCATGATGTCAATATCAAATGAGTACAAACTCTAATCAAAGATATTTAGAGCCTGGTCATGTACAAGTTGGGTTATATGACCCAAGGAAGCTTGCATGCTGAGTTTTTACATTCAGAAGGATCATGGTAATAATTACCTAGAACATGAAGTAAGTGCTAATACTTTTATATGGCAGTTCTGGGTGTACTGAATCCAATTTTTAAAAGCCTGCTTCGATGAAATTATTCCAAACCTCCGTCATGTGTTCTGGACTATCTCCACATCGAATTTCAGTAAATCAGTATGATTTATACTTTGCAAAAAAGATGGATGGAAGAAAAAAACACAGGCCAGCTGAAATGGGTATGGCTCGTCACACACACAAGACTATAACTACAAGTTGGAGACATAACACTTTCCATTCATAGGCATGTTTCAAAACTAGCAAGAAGCCACCTTTTATAATTTATCCAGTGGAACTTATTTAATGCACAACAATTGCTAACACTTACTCGGTTACCTACTTATTACCATGGTTAGAAATTTGGACCAATCATAGGCGTAGGAAGCAATTTAACTTTGGGGGGCTAGATTTTGAACTTTGTAGTGGACTGCATGGCTGTTAGGCCACGGCAAGGGGGGGGGGGGTGCGGGAGGAGGATGTACCTCTTCCCACGTGGAGCATGAAGCAAAATTTCAACTACTTCTTTGAGGCTAGATTTTTTATTTGCACCATCATAAAAATTAATATTTCCGAAGTATTGTATAGCTAACTGTACTGATTAGCTAGAAATATTGGGGGGGGGGGCTATAGCCCCCTCAGCCCCCCTGGTTCCTACGCCTATGCCAATAAGATTACTGCATGAGGTTGCTACATCATCAAAATGTTTGACCAATAGAGATTTAAGTAGGTTAGTATGGTTGTGGCAATGGTATAAGCTATGTGGTTTACACAACCTTGGACCTATGGCCCTTGGTGCTACTTTCATCTCAATACAATTATAGCTAACCTATTATGTACAGTGGAACCCTCCCTGCAGACATTTTCTTTCAAGGGGTGACCTGATTGGAGAGCTGTCCTAATCTCTAGGGGTGACCTGATTGGAGAGCTGTCCTAATCTCAAGGGGTGACCTGATTGGAGAGCTGTCCTAATCTCAAGGGGTGACCTGATTGGGGAGCTGTCCTAATCTCAAGGGGTGACCTGATTGGAGAGCTGTCCTAATCTCAAGGGGTGACCTGATTGGAGAGCTGTCCTAATCTCAAGGGGTGACCTGATTGGGGAGCTGTCCTAATCTCAAGGGGTGACCTGATTGGAAAGGTGTCCTAATCTCAAGAGGTGAGTTAATACAGTGCCGATTACTAGCTAAGTATTTTTTTTTCCTCTTTAGGGAGTCCCATAATTATTAAGGGTGTCCCACTGCACCTTAAGGGTGTCCCACTGCACCTTAAGGGTGTCCCACTGCACCTTAAGGGTGTCCCATTGCATCATGGTGAATGTGTTGGACTAATCTGTTTGGTCTGACTGCCTACGTTGCTGTGATGTAACATATCATAAGTTGAAGTTTCTGTGTAGTCTTTGGCCGGGGGTCATGTGTGACTCTTTCTTATATTGAATTTCATCCATGCAATGCTACGTATGTGATCATTACAGATCATTACATAATGCAAAGATGAGAACACCCAGTGGCTCAAGGACAATACAAACAAATGGAGAAATTCTCCCCTTACAACCCTCAATGTCTACCCACTTAATGTTGACCCCAACCACCCCTTCAAACTGTCTATCACTTCAATAGAACCCACAATATAGAACCCCTCGATGTCTACCCATTCGAACCCCTCAATGTCTACTCATTCAATGTACCATTCAATGTACAACCCTTCAATGTCTTTCCCCTCAAAGTGGCACATCTCTAGTTTATCAAGAACCTTTATCTTATTGCTAGCTAAATAGCTAAAAAAAATAAGGAGAATTCTCCAATCAGGAAGCTCTCTTGGCAGTGTTTGCAAAAAAAAAAAAAAAAAAAAAGAAGAAAGAAAGAAAAAAAGAGAGTTTAGTATAGCTACATACTCAAACAGTAGTAATAGTGTGGTCTAGTTCACATATCTCCCAGATGCTAAGGTGCAGCCACATCTATGATCAGCAAAGGACCGAAAAACAAGTGATGGTATTTTTTGGTGGTTTATTTTACGATGTGATGACGTGGGGAATGTGAACTCTTCCCTAAAGGTCACTGCATGTAATAACAATAGTATGTGTACACATGCACTCTCTCCTATGTACCACTATCTCCTATGGCTTGGGCATAAAATAAAAGAAGCGAGCATTAAGACCAGTTGGCATGCAATAACACTATCTCTTAAAGAGCCTGGGCATTAAAGAAGCGAGCATTGGCATGGATGTACCACTATCTCCTGGATGGCCTCCTGGGCATTAAAGAAGCGAGCATTAAAACCAGCTGGCATGGATGCACCACTATCTCCTGGATGGCCTGGTTGTGGCATGCACTATCTCCTAAACAGCCCGGGCATTAAAAGAAGCAAGCATTAAAACCAATTGGTATGGATGTACCACTATCTTCTGGACAGCCCAAGTACTAAAGAAGTGAGCATTAAAACCAGCTGGCATGGATGCACCACTATCTCCTGGATGGTCCGGTTGTGGCATGCACTAACAATAGCATGTACCTTGCACTATCTCCTAAACAGCCCGGGCATTAAAAGAAGCAAGCATTAAAACCAATTGGTATGGATGTACCACTATCTTCTGGACAGCCCAAGTACTAAAGAAGCGAGCATTAAAACCAGCTGGCATGGATGCACCACTATCTCCTGGATGGCCTGGTTGTGGCATGCACTATCTCCTAAACAGCCCGGGCATTAAAAGAAGCAAGCATTAAAACCAATTGATATGGATGTACCACTATCTCCTGGATAGCCTGAGTACTAAAAGAAGCGAGCATTAAAACCAGCTGGCATGGATGCACCAACTATCTCCTGGATGGTCCGGTTGTGGCATGCACTAACAATAGCATGTAACTTGCACTATCTCCTAAACAGCCCGGGCATTAAAAGAAGCAAGCATTAAAACCAATTGATATGGATGCACCACTATCTCCTGGATGGTCCGGTTGTGGCATACACTAACAATAGCATGTAACTTGCACTATCTCCTAAACAGCCCGGGCATTAAAAGAATGGATGTACCACTATCTATCTCCAGTAACAATAGTAACATGTACTATCTCTTAAATAACCCGGGCATTAAAAGAAGCAAGTATTGAACATGCAATAATAACCCAGGTATCAAAAGAAAGAAATACATAATGTGGGGAAAATGAAGATTGTGTAAATTTAAACTAGAGCAGTTAGAGTAAACAAGTTAGATTTTGCTTAAACTTAATTTACGTAAACTCAAATTTAAACCTCTTGAGCAATTATGATAATATTATATTCTCAAGGTTGTGCAATTATGACATGCTTAAGGTTGTCATATAAGAGTTAACACAATTACGTACATATCCCTTTCTACAATGCCCGTCTCCAAACTCCTCGTCCCTAACCAACTCACCCACACTGTCAGAGCAGGAGGAGGAGGAGGAGGAGGAGGAGGAGGAGGCAAAGAGGGGGGATTAACCATAGCAAACATAATATGTAATATAACTCTCCCTGTAGATTTTATGGAATATAAGTGGCATGTAGCCAGTGTCCAGTTAGTTGTCCCTCTGGTTGAAAAAAAAATCTTGATTGGAACCCCTAAATGTGAAATACCAGTATTGCAGTATTAGGGGGTGAACCCTTTTAATCATGATAGTGCAACCCACTCCCCGAAATACAAAGACCTCTATAGACCTTTCCTTCTGTATTGATTCACCCACCCCTGAACACCTCCAATCAGAGTCTTTATTACTGTCCCACATTTAGAAGTAATTCTTATGTTTATTCTCTCGTATTGATCTGGTGATAAAGAAGCCTAAACTACCAGAGTGTGTAGCTGAAAAAATAAAAATAATAGCGACTATGACATTTGGACCCACCCCATTCTTGATGAAATGACTTCTTCCACCTGCAATGTAATAGCTTAAGTGGTGCTATATTCTCAATCCACGAACTACTGCAAGACTTGGCAATGCTGAGATAATTTCAGACTATGAGGTCACAGTCACATGCTATGGCTAGTGCAAACCCGATACACAGCTTCCGGCCTTCAACACCTCCAAGGCTTCATACCCACCAAATTTTTTCTTGGGGTAGAAAGAATCATGTCAGTCAGAATTAAGATCGAGGCTTGAGTGTACCCACTTTTATAATTTTAGGACAAGTGTGGTTAGCTACCAGAATATTTCCATGAGGTAAAATTTAGTGAATACACACAAAAGCCATAAAAATTTTTATGGGCCCACAAACTTCCTGATACCTGTTTCGGTTGGGGCAGTCTTATGCCCCCTTGCTTCCTATGGGGGTCCCCCTTGATCCCCTATGTCCTACACCCATAAGGGGGGAGGGGTAGTTTTCGTCCCTCTTTAATTGTTCCCCCGGCAAGCATCTAGGCAAACTAATTAAAAATCTTTGAGGGAAGGTGTGCAGGAAGTAATTTTTCTACTTCATTTTTGTGAGGTATCCTAAAATTTCAGTGGCTGTGTTATGGTTAATACTCAAGAAGAGGTTTATTCCACCAGCCATCATGCATGCATTTCAATCTCTAACTAATAATTCCAGGGGTTAAAAATTGGTACATTGTGCTTTTGGCTACATAAAAAAGATTTTATTCCTGGACCTGGAATTTGGGGGATTTTCAGCCGGCCATAGTATTTAGTGTGTGTATGTGTGTGTGTGTGATTCATTAGTAATCATGCTCTGTTATTCTTAGCTCAATATTTATCAATGAGGTTCAAAGTTCAACAATTTTCCTATTCCACCCCCCTTTTTTATCCCTTGTTTTGGAGACCACACAAAAGACTACACAGTGATAAATATAGGCCTGAGTTGGGGTAGAACTATAGTTCCCTGGGGGCCAAATTCCCTAAAGGAATAGGGAGTGCAATGAATATCATTCCTTAATTTCAATACCCAGATAATAAATATGTACCGGGTAGCTAATAAGAAGGCATTGTTGGTGTCTGGTGCTTCATTATCACATGCCATCTTTGGTCTGATAGCGTCTCCCACAATAAAAGAACCCTGGCCGGCATGGGAGCTCAGGTTTTTGCTCCACATGTTAGCATAAGCTCAATGCTTTGAAGTAGATGCTCATAGCAACTGGTTATGTTGTTGTACCTGGCTAACTGCAGTGGTGAGTAATAGAATCAACGCATTCAATTTTGGGATACCACAAGTTCAGCTGTAGGTAGGTGTGCATACCAGGTTTTTAAAACTAGTACTCTGGAATATGTAATACAGAGCTGTTGGCCCACTTCTGCTCACATCAATGGAAACAGGACAGCTTATTGAGATTCTAGCAATTTCTGCAAAGCAAAATATCTGGAAAGATGATGTAATACATCCATCTGGATTAGCCATCTCCTCTATTGGTTATCTTCAGATTGCAATATACATAATCAGCTAGCATAATAATATTATGCATTCCAAGTAGAATCACTATTAAAAGCCACCATATGCTTATAGCCATATTTAATATGTAGTAGAATGTTTATCAGAGCTTCTTCATTCGATTGTTTGGCCACCATCTGATAAAACATTTCCTGTCGTATGCATTCATCTGATTCTGATAGAGTAATGGGGGAAAAAAATTCCCAAATGTGGAGAGATGGCTAGCTGATACCAATTGATATTTATAAGGAGAACCTTGTAATAATAGCTAAATAGTATCTGGAGTACAGATCATCTACAAATGAGAAATGCCATACTAAAAAAACAACAACTTGGAATCAGTACACAAGATGATCGTGGGAAGATATGCATGATGCTGATGTGATTCTTGCTTACATCAAACAACCTTATAACCATGTCTCATGATATTATGGCAAAGACCCCAGAAACCCCCCTAGAAAAAGGAAAAAAAACAAGAAAAGAAAAAAGAAGAAGCTACTCACACTGATAGTTAATTGTCTGTTGTCTTTGATTCTTTACTACAAATTCCACTCCTCTCAAGGGTATAGGTAGACAACAGATGTCGCACTCTTAAGGGTATAGATATAGGATACCATTGTACTCTTAAGGGTATAGATATAGGGTCATCAAGGATACCATGGTAATTAATTAAGGGTATAGATATAGGGTCATCAAGGATACCGTGGTAATTAAGGTATAGATATAGGGTTATCAAGGATACCATATGGTACTCTTAAGGGTATGGATATAGGGTCATCAAGGATACCATGGTAATTAAGGTATAGGTAATTAAGGTATTAGATATAGGGTCATCAAGGATACCATGTGGTACTCTTAAGGTATAGATATAGGGTCATCAAGGATACCATGGTAATTAAGGTATAGATATAGGATACTATGGTACTTTTAGGTATAGATATAGGATACCATGTGGTACTCTTAAGGTATAGATAGAGGGTCATCAAGGATAACATGGTACTCTTAAGGTATAGATATAGGGTCATCAAGGATACCATATGGTACTCTTAAGGTATATAGATATAGGGTCATCAAGGATAACATATTGGGTCATCAAGGATACCATGGTACTCTTAAGGTATATAGATATAGGGTCATCAAGGATAACATATTGGGTCATCAAGGATACCATGGTACTCTTAAGGTATATAGATATAGGGTCGTACTTGTTTTCTTTCCACCGTAATAATAATAGTATGGTAGTATTCAAACCATAGTAATCCTTGTCTATAACAGGTCTATATGGGTCCTGGTATCCTTGATGAACCCATGGTACCTTAATGACCCTATATCTATACCTTAATTAAGAGTACCGTGATGACCCTATACCTTAAGAGTGCCATGGCAGACAAGCAGTCAAGCAAATAAAAAAGCAAAACAGTCAACAAATAAACAGAAAGCAATCAGCTGTCCCAACTGTAATAATCATAATGGCTCTTGAGTCCCCCTGTTAATTAAACTCACCATGTACAGCCATTATCATAGCTTCAGGGCAAAGCCCAGAGGGAGAGGCCATATAAGGTATGCACTGCATGTCAACATACACCCAACAAAGTTCAAAGTTTGAGTAACCATATCAAAGAAACCATGACTTAAGTACTAACCAGGACACCTTAGGCACAGGGGCAGATTGGAGTACAAGAATCTTCAATAGTGACTTCAAAAACAAATGATCTTATGGGATAGTGATCATCAGAGAGTGCATTACCACAAAGTTATTAGTGTATTGAAAGTAAGGTGGCAAGTATAATAGGAAATGGAGACAACTCTTTGGCAATTCAAACTTTGAGCAGCACATAGCTGAAAGCTGAAATAATTCTCTTGAGTGTAAACTTAGTTATTATGATTTATGGGCTCAGGAGCATCAACCATCATTATGATTTATTTTGATGATCATTACCTTTTTAGTAAGTTATACCAATAATTATTGCAGTCTTCTTGATAGCTTAATCAAATAACTCACCTTGCTTAATGGTAGCAAAGAACTTCTGTAAACACACACGTGCAAACATGCAGCTTGGCCAGCTATGGCTATATCATATCACGGATGATGATCGATGATATACGATAGAGCATGCGTGACGACCGGACAGTGAAGATATTCATGATCGACCTGCATAACGCACGCACTTCCGGGCGGCTTGATTGAATCGGAGGACAGGGACGTCTACAGTGATCACTATTTTGAGATTTACTTCGTCCTTGTAGGTGGAGTAAAGATTCTGCAATTGCCACGCCGGTGGACTGCAGCTTCAACAGCCTTTGGGCGTTTTAGTAAGTGAATGCCTCTTGATAGAGCGATTTAGAGGCTGATGCCCAGCCAGCTAGCTAGCTATTTAGTGCTAGCACATTAGCTAAGCTAGGAAACTAACAGCATTGAAGTGAGTGAAACACTAGAGATAGACTGTCGCCATGCTTTCAGCCTGTCACAGACAGGATCCCTGTCACATAGCAAGTGGCTGTAGCTATAATCCAAAAAAAAAAAAAAAAAAAAGAGGAAAAAAAAAGAAAGAAAACTCGTCTGCTCTGAACCCCCATAATTTTATGCAGCACGGGAGAAGTAGGTATAAGTTTCCTTACAGGGCTGGTGTGATACAAAACACATGCGTGCTCCGATTCAACCTAAAATCTGCTTTGTCATGCCCGGCATGGCAGGCCGGGGTGGGCTTGACTTGCATTTGATTGGTCCACTTCCTTTAACTGATGTTAATACAAGCACATATATTAGGGTGTAGCAATATTTACTCTTTGACTCTATTGTGATCAAGGAGCCGGTTGAGCGGGGAGATATTAGCAAGGGACTGACTCTTCAATCTGTGCATCACCAGGTGCGAAGGACTCCAATCTGCTCCCTGCTCCCAAGCGGGCACTTGTTCAACACGTGTAAGTTTAATTTTCTGTGCAGCCTTAGCTAGCTAGTTAGTTTTTGCCACCTTTAGCTGCAAGCGTAGTGGGTGTACTGGGTCAGACTGGCAGACTATCAACTGCTGATGGATTTGAATTGCATTAAGTGTTAACAGATCTCTATCTTCCCTGTGATCTTCTTTTGTAGCCTGTTTTCAGGTGCAGCCGTTGAGTAGTTCTACCAACTGGTGGTTTCTGAATGTAACTGCTAGAGTTAGCCCTGTATCTCTTTTGAATTCCCATTTAACACGCTGGGCCTGATTCAACACACCGCCTGATTCTATTTTCACACGTTTGTGTCTTTGGGGGTTCATCATCGTGGCTACTTCCACCGTGTGTTTTCAACAGGGGATGGCTAACCCGATTGCTTTTTCGGTTGAAGGACAGCCAGCCATCCCTGCCAGCATCAGCATACCCACTTCAATCCCTACCAATGCCCTTGGCTACCAGTTGCCTCAACAGCAACAGATAGTGCTGACTCAGACTCCCCAGGTCCCACACTGTCAGGGGACCATGACTGATTATCAGATCATGTCTCAACAAGTGCAAGGGTCATCGACACAGCAACAGCAGCAGCAGCAACAACAACAACAACAACAACAACAACAAGCAATAGTAACTCTTCCTCAAGCCCAGCCTGATTATCACCATCACCACCACCATCACCACCATCACACTACCACCACACAAGAAGGTAAAAAAAAAGAAAGAATCTCTCTCTCTCTCTCTCTCTCTCTCTCTCTCTCTCTCTCTCTCTCTCTCTCTCTCTCTCTCTGTTTGTATCCACTTGCTGTTATCTGTGGGATGTCATTCTTGTGGCTAGACGTCACTGACCTTTTTTTCTTGAGAGGTTGAGAGGTCTATTTTTACATAATGAGTGTGTCCTTCGTGGAAGGTAGCCCATTTGCTAGTAAGCAGGTTAAATGGTGAGCAGGTTAGTGTGTGTCTGTTTTTTTTTTGTTTTTTTTTTGTTTGTTTTTTTTTTGCCCAGGGGAAAATGTTACTATAGACCTGACATTAGGTTCAGCTAAAGACTTGACTAGGATAGGCTTGAGATTAGAGCTAAACTTGACTGAGATAAAAGCTGGCCAGAGATATGGGGTAATAAGAAGCCAGGGTTACCTCGCAATTCAGTTGGGCAATAGACAGGAAGGCTCCGCTGGCAGACATTGACCGATCAACACCTCAGGATGTGAATAGCCCGGCCCTATTGAATGGTGGAATCGATGAACCTCAGTTTGGCATTGACCTAATTTACACCCGACATTGTAGGCCCTTAAAAAAAATATATATTTTTTATCATAATGACTGCTGCCGCAAAAGAATGCATTATGTAATAATGGTGGCTTGAACACGTGTAGAGTGTTGAATCTGTACTTCCAAATACTGATGGACTGTCTGGTAGTTAGCCTTTAGCTAGCAGGATCTGTTCCCATCATTCCATTATAAGGAGATCTCAATGGCCAGCAATTCTATGAAATGTATGCATAGTCAGGGCTTGATCTACGAGGGGGGCTAGGGCTAGGGATTATCTTTATAGGGGGGGGGGGGGGGGGGGGGGCTAGGGCTAGAGATTATCTTTGTGGGGGGGTGGGGGGGGGGGGGGGGGGAACATAGCACTTGATATTAAGCAGCTACATCTATCCAAGGAGCTGTAGGCTATTGTTCACTCTGACTTCTTGCAATAAGTGTTTTAAGGGGGAGGGGGGGGGGGGGTGCTCCCCAACCCACCCACCCCCACCCCCATCAAATCCTGATAGGGATATTATGCTTAGCAAGTGTATGCTTATGAAGCCTGTGTTTTATGCTAACTAATGGGTAGATGATGAATTTGCACAAGCAAACAAGATGTAGATCATTTGTTGGTGTTTCTGGTGTCGAGTTGCTAGCTATCATGAAGTGGATGTTTGAAAGCAGGCGACTTTTCTTGACTTGGTATATCGACAGATTGACTTTGCTTGCTTGTATCTTTGTAGCTTTTGCAAAGAGAAAAAATGCAGCTTTTTATCAAGCGTCATGAGCGTTTTTTGTTTTTTTTTTGTAATGTGTTCATAAGGTGCAGTATTCAGGGTTGGAGGGGGCATCGGTCAGAGAGGCATTTAAACTCAGGGGAGGCATCCAATGATCAGGGGCATTTAATAGTCAGGGGGGCATTTGACTCCTTATATGGTGTTTTTGGTGTCCCCATTTCAAGGAATAGCAGCCATCTATCCTAACTTAGGCAAGTACCAGGTGGCATATTTGCCTAACCTCAATTTCATGTCAGTGATTAACCTCAAACTGTTGTGGTCAAACATGTGAACAGTAGTGCCCCTGTGCTTTGTAGTAATGAAGAAACCAAGAGATGACCTTTATTAAAAGTGCTTTGAAAGGTCATTAACTTATAACTGTCTCTTTGTTCAAGAGAGAGAGAGAGGCCTCTAAATAGACCCATTTCTGTAATAGATGTCTACTGAACATCTAATGCAGTGTTATTAGAGATAGGCACTCAATTCTAAATTCTGGAGTTTCAAGACCTTCATTACACTTATCATAATGTGTTCTTTGTTCTCATTCCATTCTGAAGACACCATTAGCTTCATTCTGAGACACCATTAGGCTCCCATACCATTCTGAAGATCCTAATTTCATTCTGAGACACCATTAGGCTCCCCGGTACCATTCTGAAGATCCTAATTTCATTCTGGGACACCATTAGGCTCCCATTCCATTTTTGAAGACACCATTAGATCCTAATTTCATTCTGAAGACACCATTAGATTCTCATTCCATTCATTAGTCCATTCCGAAGACACCATTAGATTCTCAATTCTCATTCCAGTTAGCACTCCAATGTTGTAAGTATTCATAACACTTAACCTCACATGAGTTAGGCACTCAAATGCCACTCTCTTTATCCACTCTGCTGCTCTTTGAAATGGGTTTCTAAGCTATCGTTTATATAGCCCAATTTATAATGAACTAAGTGAAGCTAGCAGTTGTCTACTTATCTAACCACATGGCACCATATTTTGTTGATTGTGTTTCCCCCTTTTGTTGTTTTAAAGGTATACTGTGTTATCATACTAGGTGGAAGCGTCTGATGGTATTAGGTCCTTAAAGTGACTCAATATCGTTATTATTTGCACTGATGGGTTTGCTCCTGTTCTTAGTGTTTTTGTAAATTGCTATTTTGAATACTGAACCTGAATCTCTACGGTGATGTTATTGGTACTTAAGTATACAAACTGACAGGGCTAGTAAATGTGTAATTTACTGAGGTAATCATCTAGTATGGTGATTGAGTTTGTTGAGTCAGAAAAAATATATATATATTTCTTCATTTTGTCTTTGTCAGAATCAAAACACTCCTGTATAAGTCTTTAAGCATAACTACACCTCGTCTAGTTGGTTCACTTGCTAAAGTAGGTGACCTACCTTTCTCTCTTCTATGTATATACACACTATAATACTGTGTTTTGACTTATCCATTGACAATCTTATTCTGAATATCTGATATTGCAAGGATTGGGAGCAATGGAAAGTCTAAACCTATTGATATGCTTGATGAAACTGGCAATACCTCTCTTTTTTGTTATTTTGTCTCCCCTAAATGTTCAAAAGAGATTTGCTCTGTTTTTGGAATATTGTTATTATAAGAGAGTTTTCTATAGAAGACGTTTTAACTGCTCATAATAAATATTTATGTTTTAATAGTTGAGGTGGCTAAGGTGCTTAGACTTTAAAGACACACACACACACACACACACTTCCACACACGCACACACACACACACACACACACACATAAATGCTGAATGTACGTATGCTCAATATAGAGAGTGTAGCAGGCGGTGTCTCTCGTTTCTCAAGAGAGAACTTTAGTCTCGCTTTTTTGTAGAGTTTGAAGGAAGCACCCATGAAAGTTGTCATGGTAAACTATGTTGTGTGGTAGGAGGTCAGTCACTTTCAATTAAGTAGGGGTATGTCCTTCCCCAATCATTGTCCTATGTACTCACTTTTTAAAGCAATCTCTCTCTCTCTCTCTCTCTCTCTCTCTCTCTCTCTCTCTCTCTCTCTCTCTCTGTTTCAACCTTTTTTTTGTTTCTTCATAATGAACCATGAACTCTCGACACCAGCAGTTCTTTGTTGTCCATAAAACTTGAGTAACCCGAAAACATCCTTAGGGATACATTATTTGTGATGAGTCCAAAGTTGGTTGGACCCTGTTGCTTCGGACCATGTAATAGAGGTCTTAGAAGTGAGCATGGATTTCTTGATCCTGTTTACATTGAACCATACTTACCATGCTACCGTTTCCATACTATTATACATACGAAGTCAGTCAGCACCTGACCAATTTGAATATATCCCCTCAAAGCCCTGAAACACCACCTCATTAAATCATACTCGCTTTGCCATGTTACCTTTTCCACGCTACATATGAAGTCAGTTAGCTCCTGACCAATCTGATCTTTCCCCTCAAAAGCCCACCTCATCAAATAAAAGAAAGACCTTTACTTATATGTGCGTCCATTTTCTGCATAGTGTTTAGGGCTAATAGTTTGAGTCCTTTGACGACTAAGGGGGGAACATTTGCCCCCTCCCCTGGTGTATCTTCGCCTCCCTTGAGATTTAGTAACCTGTTGCCTAGTTATTCCATACAAATAATTATGTTCGCTTTGCCCCCGAAGCAGCTATTTTTATCCTTCCTTACTGTATAGTGATAGGAAATTTACTCACTTTCAGCATGAAACCTCGACTCATGTGACATTAGCATCCTCTCTTGGAAATGATCTGTATTACCTCTCTTGATCTGGAATGTCCTTTATTTAGAAAAGCTTACAATTTCATTAAGCGGCTCATTTAATACTCTCCAAAGGATATCTTTGTGGAACTAGCCCCTCCCAAAGGGGATTTCCATCCATCACTGTTCAATGGGAGAAGACAGTGCATACTTTAGTAGATGGATGATCTGAACTGGCCCAGCCCCTGGAGCATTGCCAACTGCATTGTATAAGAGACCCTGGGATATCATCTACTGTTATATAATGTACTTGGATTTTAGAGGATCAGATGGCAAGGCTTTGAAGGAGAATTATTCCCCGTAAAGACTTATTTTTGGTATTCTTCGTACCTTTAATTAAGCACGAGGGAGAGTGGCTCATTCTGCCGCTCTTGGTACAATCCCTTGTAACTTTGAAGGAGGCGGTGAGAGTGGTCTCTGTCAGCTTATAATGGGGTCATTGTAACTGAAAATTTGTCAGCTGATATCAAGGAAAATGGAACCCTCAATTTCTAGGGGTGAGCAGCTTGTTGAAGCCAGCAAAGTTAGCCATGGTTCCTTTTTGATGGCAGCTTTATTTTTCAGTGTTGATTTATTGATGGGATGTACTACATTGGAGAGAGAGAGAGAGAGAGAGAGGAGGAGGAGGAGGAGGGAGGGAGAGAGAAGAGAGTGTGAGAGAGAGAGATTCCTTGATGGAATAGCTTTCCACTGAAGAGTTGGGGTCAGTGAATTGTCCATCTGTTGGTCCCGTTAGTTAGTTGACTGTATTGTCTGTTGGTTATTTAGTTTGTGGTAAGGTTTGTTAAAAATGTGTATTGTCAGTGGGTGGGAGGGTATGTAGCTGTCTGTATATATATAGATGACAATGATAGTTCTGGGAAAGCGTGAGGATGTCATTGATGTGGACCAGTGTGGAAAGTATGAATATATCTGGTCTATGATTGAGGAGAAATGGGTATAGGCTAAAAATATGTGGATCATCTATTGAATTAGACCACGAGTGGTAGGCTAAAAATATGTGGATCATCTATTGAATTAGACCACGAGTGGTAGGCTATATACTGTATGTATGTATGTATGTATGTATGTATGTATGTATGTATGTATGTATGTATGTGTTCAGTAGTTAAAACTTCTTCCATAGATGAAGTCAACTGCTGATATAAAACCTAATATGTATCACCACCAATTAGCCCATGATAAGCAGCTGCTTTATAATCTAACATTTTTTTCCATGGCAACTCCCACCACATAAAAACCGTTGTGGAGAAGAAGTAACTCTATACAATGTCAGATGACTTCATAGTAAGGACATTGTCTGTGTAGGAACATTCACATGCAGAGTTCAAGCAGTGGTCCAAATTTAAGAGGACTGACCAGTTCAATTCATTATATTCCTGCTGCCACATACAATGTAGGAACCATTATTATGGCATCACAATATACTTCTAAATGAATTTTTTTTTTTTACTATATCTTGTGAAAAAATAATAATTAAAATCTTTCTTCCTATGTTTCCTGTTACTAGTTGCAGGAAATGCTCCGCTGTGTGCAGGCTGTACCCTCCCAATTACTGACAGGTTTATTCTGAAGGTCCTAGACAAGCCGTGGCACTCGAAGTGTCTCCGCTGCTCCGAGTGCCAGAACCCACTCACTGACAAGTGCTATTCCAGAGGGGGTCGTGTCTACTGTAAAGAAGATTTCTCCAGGTGAGGGAGATGTCATAATCACTGGATAATTAATAATGTATGCTTGGAGTAGAGAATGTAGCCGTCATCAATCTGGTGATTGGTCAAATGTCAGATTAAAAAAACTGGTGACATAAACCAGTTTGATAGGTTGCAGATTCTCATGTATTAGGAAACTATTTTATCATTTCCAATGAACAGAATAGCTGCATGGATTTGTGCATTTCGTGATTTTGAAAAAAAAAGAAGGCCAAGAGCATAACATCCTGTGGCTCAGTTGAGTTTTACTAGCACATGACTCGTGCATTCCTATGATGTGAGGAAGTTGGCTTGAGTGTGGTTGCTTATTTAAGGGGGTCTAGCACTCCTAAGTATGCTTATTTAAGGGGATCTAGCACGTGTGTTGGGGCATAGATAGAATGATTAGCATGTAGTCAGCTACACAATGTGTATTGTTGTGCAGCAGAATTTCTCATCCTGTGTGGTCATAGCAACCAGTTCAAGGCTGCTGCTGAGGTGACCTTTTCTACTTTCCCCTAAGGTTCTCTCTCTATATTGCATTTGTTCCATGACCTTTACCTGTAGTAACCCTCCTATATCCATAGCACCTGTTCTGGAACAGATCTTTGGGAAGTTAGATCTTCAGGGTCCTGTGAGTCCTGTACCACTCTCCTTTGACCTTTACTCTTTGTTTAGTTACCAGCGTCCAATGTCCTTTTCTTGTGAGCTTAGAATGGTTGTTTAACCTTTGACCCTTTACTAGTTATGACGTCCTTTTGACTCTGTAGCGCTCACCTTTTCAGGGGCCAGGAGGAAAGTGTTGATTGTTACAAAGGCTGCTTATGCAGGCACATGCAGGCACACACATACAAAAAAGAAAGAAGTAAAGGGCAATTTGTGGGTAAATTCAGCCACTATTGAATAGTGGGTGAGAAAAAAAGATCACATAGTGCAATAGCATGAAGTGATGTTGAACTCGGTGGTTATTGAGTGTGGGTTATTTTAGCATCTTAAGTAACTGTTTTTATAGCACAGCATGTCATAAAGAGTGTCACTTTTATCAACTGTTCCAAAGGTGTAGTGTTACTTTGTGTAAGAAGCAAACTGGATTGCTTACTTTGTTGTGTTGTTCGTGCACATGTAAAAAGGTTCTCAACTGAGTGGCTTTAGGTTGTAGGATTTGAAAGCCTACATCTACTTGTTCAATTGTTCTAAAAGTGTGCCGGTATTTAACTGACATAAGCCTCAAAGGAGAACTCGTCTTGTCAGCTTTTTAAAGTGTTTCTTGAGTTCATGCATAAAAAGGAAATATCCTGGAAATCTTTTCAAACAAAACCTTCAAAACATAAATTCTCTTTTGTCCATACAATTTTTAGCCCCTTATCCATGCAATTTTAACCAGTGTCCATACAATTTTTAGCCCCTTATCCATGCAATTTTAACCAGTGTCCATACAATTTTTAGCCCCTTATCCATGCAATTTTAACCAGTGTCCATACAATTTTTAGCCTATCCATGTAACATTGACCTGTGTCCATACAATTTTCCATGCAATGTCCATACAATTTTTAACTCCTTTTAAGCATACATATAGTTTTAAAGATTATGACTCTATGATAGCAAAAATAATGGGGGAGATACCCTCTATCAGTGCTATTGCTTCAGAAGTCCATAATCACAAAACCCCTTATATATTGAAAAGCTTCTCTCTGGGAATAGAATTTCTAAATAACGTGGCAAGAGTTTACTTTGCTGAGTATCCTATGAGTGTCCTATTTGCTCTACTACAAGCTTGCATCTTCTGAGGTAATCATTTTGAAGAAGAGCCCTATGTAAACTTGTTTCTATTCAAATTCTGCTGCATGGAAAGCCATATATATATATATAGCTCTGTGTAGTAGCCATATTAACTAGCTGGTGTATAGCCTGAGGGGGCAGGTGGGTGTATTTACTCTGCCATTCACTATCCCTCTCCCACTGGACATGATATATTCTGTCATGATATACTTTTTAACAATCCATGATACATCCTGCATGGCCAATGCAACATATCCTGTCCTATTCAGCAGGTCTATATACATATCCTAAACATTTACATCCTGGAGTGTGCCTGGGTTGGTAGAAGCTTTCCTCATAGTTGTCCTCCATCCTATCATATCCTCCACCATAATAATTATGGACTATGTAATAGCACTGAATTATGAGGAGTACAGTGTTGCTGAGAAGTACTAGTAGATCAATTTGTTTGATTTTAGCAATCTTTTGGTTGGCGATCTTTCTGCTGTCCTGGCCAGGGAGCATATCTGAAGATCTTGTGTACCCAGGTTGATGCACTTTGACCTTCATTTTCTGATACTGTGGCAGAGAGAGAGAGAGAGAATTTTACGTGTAACTATAATGAGTATAATCCGTTTTATAGATAAGTAATTTTTTTATGTATGAGGAATTGACCACTGGGTTACTACCCTACTCTTGCATCACTGATGAACAAGACTCGTCTTGAGTGTATTTATCTGTCTGTACTAGCATGTGTGATGCCTAACATTGTTCTAATTGGGTGTATTATAAACCACAAATATGCCTTTGATTTGGGTGTGTGACGCTGTAGCTTCTGTTTTTATAACTACACATTTGAAGGGAAGACAGAGGCTGGTTCTCCCTAAAGTGCTCACTGAAACCCCACCGAGTAAAAAACCCAGTTTGTTTAAAGGAACGCATAGGTTACAGTGCTTGAATAAGGCAACAAAAATGTGTAGACTTAGAATCCTATGTTTAATAACTGAGCAGTAGACAAATCTTAGCTGGACAAATAGGAAAAACTGGCCTGTTTCAAGCTCTCCAAGCATTGCAGTGGACTTATCTACTTCTATACAGATGCTCTTAATTATAGTCTGCAGGGGGGTTGTGATTAACACGCTTCCTTTGCTATCAGTGCTTAGTATAGTACTGTATTATTGTAGTACAACTACCAGTACTCTGGGGGTTTTATCCCCTTGAGAACACCCTTATCATACTCAGCTTCCTTTCCCAAAAAAGCACATGCTGCCATGTGGTTTGCACACTGAATCATTGCTGTGTTGACCAACATTGTCTGTAGTGTTTATTTTGCCAGTCGCTGCTTAAAGGATCCATTGCTTATTTATGGTTCTTGAAAACAAGCTTTTAAAATGTACTTTCAGTTGTGATGAACTTTACATAGTAGATCATTATTATTTTGGTGTTGGTGATATTTCAAGTGATGCAATAGTTTCTTTTCATTTCTACTTTCATGTAAGCTCACTTTAAAAGCCTGTCGCTATACTGATATATATACAAGCCTTTAATGTTATGCACAATAGGACCCCTTTCTCAAGTACTAGCACATATATAATATATAGTGATTGGAGCTTTGTTTGAATTGTGTGAAACCTTAGCTGGTGTTATCCTGTGATGGACTTGATAGCTATCACAGCAAGACTTGATAATTTCAAGTAGCTATGCAGGCTGCATAAAGCTCAGTACTGCAGGTACGGTCCCTTGAATGCAAAAAAAAAAATAACAACAAAAAAACCCTCTTACTGTGTTTTATCCCATTGATACTATTTCATGCATTCTGCTTCTATAAGACAGTAATTACAGGGGCAGAGTCATTTCTCCCTTTATCTGCATAGTGCAGACATTATTAGCTAAGATCGAGCTCACTTTAATCAAAATAGTAGGATTAGTTTCATTTGCCAAGACTGCGGCAAGTGTACTGAGAATGGTCCACAGTTAGATGGTGTCCCTGAGGGCTTTGTGGCTGTGTTTCTATGAAGCTGGACAAATCCTCTCCTTGACCTTTCCCACCATACCCTCGTTGCTACCCTCGTTGATAAGGGCCGATTAAAATTTGCATGTTGTACTAACTGGGGCCTGTATCCGGGGAGTGTAACAATGTTCCTTTTTTGTCTTTTGAATAGATTGTATTGTAAGATGAGGAAGGGATTAGGCCACAGAAGTGTAATTATCGAGAAACATTTTTAGTTGGGCTGAACCAAGAGCAGTTAGAGACAGGTGGAGGGTGGTGGAGAGAACCAAAAGAGAGCATAGGACTATGGCTGGAGTATAACCTCCCACACTGTATCTGGACAAAACCTCTAGTGGCCCTCTTGTTCACACAAATGCCTTAGGCTACAAAAAAACAGACCCTTGGGGGGGGGGCTTTATCTTATCACAGGAAATGGTGCTCCCTCCTTCCCACCCTATCATGTGGCCACTAAGCATTCCACAGGCATTTTGTTTTGGTGGGGTGGAAAAAAAAAATGATGAAATTCTCTGGGTTGGAAAAAAAAATATGAACTTTAGATCCAATGTTAACCTCTATACAGTTCTTGCCGGTCTGGAATACCACTTCACCACACTAACACCGGCTGTCATTTTGACCCTCACTAGTCACCATAGTGATGACTGCAGAGTGTGTGCATTCTCCCCATGAGAATGCTGTATTCATGAATTGGGGTACTAAAATTCCTTTAAAAGAAGCAGAGATCTGCAGGTATAGTTTACGCCTTTCTGGTTTACTTTTGAAGGGTTTTTATCTTAAGGGTGCTAATGGAGAGTCTTCCTTTATACTTTGCCATGGAGTGTAGTTCTGGCTTTAGAGTTCTATACAATTCTTCTAATAGAGTTGGAGAATTAACACCTGTGATCTGCAACCACCTTGCGGAGTAGGAGTAGTGCCTGTGGCCGCTTTGAGACCTTTTTGGCTGGGGTACGCCTTGATATAGATGGTATTACAGCTTTTGTGGGTATCCACCACTTGAGGTGTCATATGTAGATTACCAGTATGCCTACTAACATCCTGATTCAGTATAAAGCATGAGTTCGTATTATAAAAGCTCTACAGTGGAACATTAGTGGACACTTTGGGACCAGCCCTTATAGAGCTGGTTTGGTTCCCTGAAAAAAATGTCCCTAATGGGGAAGTTTACATCCTGAAAATGGGATAGAGGTTTTCCACCATACATACTTACTGCCTAACCTTTTATCTTATAAAAACAACAACAAGCATTAGGTATAATTCATTAGGTTAATTCATAGTGGTCTATACAATTGGTTCAAGGGTATCCATGAGAAGGCATACTTCTATGTTCATAGACAAGAGTATAATCTGTTGTTTTTTTTTTGTTGTTGTTGTTTGTTTTTTAAATTTTGCCTGTTGATGGGGATATCATTGTCATTCAGGGCCATTCTTCAGCAGTTTCTTTTCCATAATCATTAGTTTCCATATGGTGTAAGGTATACATAAGATTGGTACAGCGAAAGCAATAATTTTTCCTGGCTAGCCCAAAAAAATTTTCTTGGTGGGGGAAAAAATAACTGTGGTTAAAATGCCGCCCTTTTGTAACAAAAGGCGGGCTTGAATCTTTATCTACACACCTGATCGCTTTGATTCACAACTTTTTAGTGCTTCACTAGTGTTATGTCACACATCAATTAATACCTTTCTTGTGAGTGGGGAATGAGGAGCATATTTTATTCCAGAGGATGGAACACTGCATCATTAATTCTCAAAGTCTCTTTCTAAAGTCAGTTTTCAGGAGGTCTAAAATTTTTGGAGGAAACACTGCATCATTAGATCTGGGAGTCTGACTTTTATTTTCATCTAGGGTCAAAGCTTATTTTATATAATATAGAAAAACACTGCTTTTCATCAGATCTGGAAGAGCTTTCTCGAACTTTTTAGTGATTTCCTTGTTCATGTGGTGCTCAAGATTTTCAAAATGGCTTCTTTACTTTTCACAAGCTTTCTATGTAGCTTTTCGTTCTATCAGCTTTCCAAGGAGAGGAGGAATGGATCTCATGAAGTCAGGAAACTGGGTTTGATGTTTGGTATTTAGCCTATAAAGATCTAATTATCCCTTGCATTCTATTGGCCTACCACATCAAAGAGTGAATCACCAAGTCTGAGAGGCTGTTGTCACATTCTATGGCAGAGGATTTGGCTGCAAACTATTTCAAGAAAGAAAAAAAAAGTTCTTTGAGGCCAAATGACTGAACCTCGAAGTTCTGCTATTCTTGCGAGAGTAAAAGTAGAACCTTTAAATGCAGACATTTTTTGATTGAGAAAAGTGTTCTCACTAGGACTAGCAGTAAAAGTTTATCATAGGCTGTATTCCATCCAGCCCTTTATCTGACCAAAATAACTATCTAAGTATACATTTAAAATTGGTAATGTCCAGACAAGCGTGTTTCTCCTAAAAATTGTTTAAGGTGCATATTCTTTCCACATCTTTATTCCTTTGTATCTTGAAGTCATGGAGCAAGGTTCTTCATGATAATCATGGCATAATTCTTCTGTGGTGTTGCCTGGCGGCCTGCCTTCTGGCCATGGTTTATGCTGATGATTGATGTCCTGTGTGGTATTACTATAGCGGTTATGTAATTGAATTGATATGCACTACTTTGATGTGCTTTGGATATGTGTACTCCATGATAGACATGGTTACTACTGCTGATTTAAAGCTGTCTAGTAGTTTAGGGTGCTTGCAATTAGGCTGGCAGATTCAGATCCCCCATGTGATGTACAGTAGGACCTCTATATTATCCAGGACACAATACAAAAACAAAAACCCTGGACATTTTTCAAGGAACCAAACCATACTGCTAATATACCTATTTTACTGCATAGAAGTTCTATGTACTGTACAAGCTTCTTCAATAAGCTGCATGCCAGATCTACTTGCAAAGTAGGAAAACAGTAACAGGATGATACTTGCATGGTTTTCATGAAGAATCCCTCCTGATTGGAGTAGATGTTCTAAAAGTGCTCATGTGTAATTTTTTTCAGTCAAGGGGTATGATAAGCAAACTTTCATGTGATGCAGTGAATCATCATCAACTTACAAGAAATTCATGCACTCACTGATCTGTCTGTGATTCTGCTGCCATGGAAGGCAGTAATTTTTCATTTGTGGCTATATGCATATCAAACTTTATGGTTAAACTTTGACCTTATTATAAATGTTTACTATAACATGCTGCAGTAAATCCCCTCTAGTTCAGATGAGAGAGAGAGAGAGAGACTAATTTGCTGCATGAGATGTGTCTTTTCCTTGGCCTGGTCTATTAATACTCTGAGTTATCTAGATCTCATAGCAACTATACCACATAAAAATAAGTGTCTTTTAATACATCATCATCATCGTTATCTCTCTCTCTCTCTCTCTCTCTCTCTCTCTCTCTCTCTCTCTCCAGGGAATTTGGTACGAAGTGTGCTGGTTGCAATCAACCTATCCCTCCAACACAAGTGGTCAGGAGAGCACAAGATAATGTCTACCACTTACAGTGCTTTGCCTGCTTCATCTGTGCAAGACAGCTCTCCACTGGCGATGAATTCTATCTCATGGATGATAAAAAACTAGTTTGCAAAGCTGATTATGAGGCTGCTAAAGCTAGAGGTGAGAATGTGGTCAATAAGCATCTACTTCACCATAATCGGTCACAGGGTTGGATCCAGGGGTGGGGTTGTCCCCTGGGCCTCCAGTACCTTTCCCCATGGCCCAGTGTGCTGCAATCCTGTGGATCCAGCCCTGATGGGATGGGATTCTTCATAGGGAGCAACAGTTTGTACCTATATAGGAAATTTTACAATCATCAAGAAATGTTACATTAATGTAAAAATACTAACATTATAGTATTATTATTAGTTATAACAAGCATAGGAATTTACTCTCACAAATGCACTATACAAATTCATGAGTCTGTAAGGTAATCAATACGCTTGTCTCTTATCAAAGAGATCTTTAGAGATTTTACTTATAAGTTCCCCACAATGATCCAGAGTAAGTTGGTGCATGCATGAATTAATTATAGACTACTTAGCGGCCAGTCTCTATAATTATTAGGGTTATACCCATAAGAGGTAAGTGCCCTAGTGCTGCTGGAATAGCTTTTTCTTTCTTCGCCCTGAAACCAGTGCAGTGAGGTTCTGAGTCAGGTTTCTTGCATGCATTATGGATTATAATATTGCAAAAGGTAAAAACACTTGTAACAATTCAACTATGCCATTATTCTTTGCTCATGGTTAGGCTTTGCAGTTTAATGGTAGGGTTTCCTGCAAAGAAGCTCCTTTGTAGAACGATTGTTCTACTTGCCATTATTTTGGAATCGTCATTTTAGTAAGAGTTGGTTATCTGAACAGGATCAGATGAGCATTCAGATTTCGTGAAATTGGAGGATTTTGTTTTTGAAATGCCCACATGTATACAGCTTAGTGCTGCAATACCTATCTAGATACAGCCACTCAGAAAACTGATATGAGAGACTAAAGCTGAGTGAATAAATAATCTGGCTAGCTATATATAAACTTCCTGAACTTGTAACGGAACAGTCTGCCTAAAGCTATGGTGCTTCACCTAAGAAATGATCTGATCTACATCATATTCTCAAAGATTGTCTTTAGGACTATAGGTCTCTAAAGTGTTAAAATCTGAATGAGATCACCTTTCTTAGATTGACGGATAGTATATATTAGCTGTGCATTCTTTTTCATATGACAAGTGATGAAACCTCAGCATGTATGCATGCATGGAAATGTACTTTCCCAGTCCCCAGCGCCAAGTTGGGGATTATGTCCATGAACCCAGTGGGATACACTTAAGTCAACATTCACACAACAGGTGATACAAGAGCACGTGTTACTCTATTGACATCCTCTCCACTTCAAAGATTTCTCTATCTCCCTCAGATCCTCAGCCGATAGAATCTTTATAGTATAGTACTGTACATAATTAGATGTGTGTGGGTTAATACACTGCTGTAGTGGCTAGCATGACAGCATATACAGGTATACTTTCTGCAATGGCAACTAGCAGGATTTGTATAGAATACTTTTATCAATGTGTATTACCAATGTCATGGTCCTGTCTGATTCTATTATTATTTGGCTTGTGTGTGCGTGATTTGGAAGCTTCAGTAATTGTAGTGGGATAGGATAATAGAGGTCCTAATGTTTATGTTAGTGCATGAGCTCACTCTGGATGGGAGTTCAGAGTTACTCAGGATGTGGCTGTTGTTTGGTTGCATGTATCTCTGGTAGGATGCACCACATTTTGCTTACGCGTGTCTCTGATAGAATACACCACATTTATTGAATTTTCTTACCTGTATCTCTGATAGGATGCACCACATTAATTCTATTGAACTTGCTTACATCCTGTACTCCATGGAAGTGATCTGTTCTCCATGGAAAAATTGCTGTGATCATATCCCCCCTGCACTAAAAATGCTTTACCATACTCTGGCCCAGATTTGTCCTGGGGCATTAAGTCACACTCATCCCTATATATGCTGACTAAGATCAAGCTGCTCTAAAAGGCATGATAGTAAACATTGGACATGTGCAAGCTTGTACAGGAATTTTTCATTTCCTTTTGGTTAGCCTAAATATATAACTTCTCAATAGGCTATGGCAGTTTCTATTTCATAAGTGTACTCTGCACTTCTGTATGTGTAGTCACAATGTCACATGTTTCACCCGCATTGCACTCGCTCACCGCTGTCTCCTTATTCAGCTAAAAATCATGTCTACAACTTAGGTGCATTGTGGTCTCTCTCTCTCTCTCTCTCTCTCTCTCTCTCTCTCTCTCTCTCTCTCTCTCTCTCAGGATTTGTGAGAGAACCCAGGTGGGGACACTGTGTGTGTGAAGGTATTTGTTATGTAACAGGCGGTCATGGAGGTATGAATTTCTATGGTGATGGCCCTGTGAATTCCTAGGTGATGGCCATGAGTGTAAACTGGGTTCTTTTGATCTTTGTTAAATTTGTGGTTTTGGTTATGCAACCATAGCAGTTTTTCTTGCGTGACTATAGAAAGCCGTCTGCCTTTTTAGTAGGTTGATCCAGCGGATTAGCTAATCCTGAGGTGTTAAAATAGGATGGTACATGTTTAGGTGTAGGTGGGTTGAGTGCGTGTATCTATTTGCTGTTCCTTTCTTGCTGATGGTTTGTCTTGGCATGCAATCTTAGATGCATCTAAGCATTTCAACCTGTATCTAAACAGAGCCTCTTTCCCCAGTGTGATTTCATTCATGTATGCCGTTGTACAGTACTTCCCTGGTTGTCTGTTTGTCCAAAATTTTTCCCCTAGAACTAAAATAATAGGGTTTCATGTTATGTATTCCCAGTCATGATATTTCCTTCCCTAACATGTAGAGACAATCCACTTGCAATTAATCCCTTTCCTTGAGATGTGCAATAGCTATATGGAATCCCTTTGATCATCTCCCTGCCCAAGAATTGCTACACGGTTTGAATATAATGGTCCACATCCTTACACACACACACACACACACACACACACCTTGACCTTAATTGACCTTGAAAGGGGACCACCCCTTGAGGTGATACTCCTCTGCATGGACACACACACACACTCTCTCTCGTGACTATTAGAATCAATATACACCCTGTACAACCACTTTCCAATCAATGGAGGTTAATATACAGTGCTTAATTCTGTTTAGTCCAAGGAGTATTTATCAGATGATTGGTATATATGCTGTGCCTTCCATGTGTATGCATATGCTCTCTCTTTATCTACCAGCATCTAATGGATTTTAGCTGATTTTCAGTTTGCTCTACATGAAAGACTGTTTGGTGTGCAGTAAAATGCAGGTCTTTAATGGGTTTACAGTGTTTGATGGTAACTACTGAGAAGTAGCCTGTAGGGTCACTGTGTGCGCTATGCAGTTGCTTTGATGAACCTACGGGAAGGGGGAAGGGGAGAGAGAGAGAGAAGCACCCCAGTACCCTTTGGGGGAAAACACTGGGCTTATATTTGTGTGTCCTTGACTTTCAGGTTGGAAAGTGCATGTCTTTAGTTGTTATGGTTATGGGTCTTGTATCAAAGGCTGCATGTGTGTTGCGCATTTTCTTGGTTAGTAATGCTGAGAATACATGCAGTTTGGTGAAGTAACTCCATAGCATTATCTTCTCGGTTACAAATTTTAAGTATCCGACAGAGTGACTGCATTGGAGGCTGTGCATGTGTGTGCATGCTTTGGAGGTTTATTGTGCGGAATCGATCAGTGGGATGGAATTCCCATTGCACCGAACATGAATAAAATAGTTTACAGCTCAAGTGACTCCATTGAACTGGTGCTGGTGTATTTTGCCCTCCACTAGTGCATCATGTTTCAATAGGTCGAGTTCTGCTGGTTAGCAATGGGTACAAGAAAAATCACTCTTTCACATACCCATCTCAGTGCAATCTATATACTAAAACCAGAACCTTAGAAGCAAGACTATCTCTTAACTATTGATATTAGGCATTCAAGGTATTTATGAGCATATGAGCATAATAATATCAGTCCCTGAACATTGAATGTAGAAGTCAATGAGGTAAGCATATAGTAACAGCTGACAGTTGCTGACTTAGTAAGCTGCTTTTTTGCAGTTCCAGTGTTAATCAGTCAGGCATTGCAGAGACCAAAACTCCCTTTATTCTTCAAACAATTGCAACAATGAGGCTTTTGATAAGGACACAAATGTGTAAATTTCTAATGCTTTATTGCCTTTGAATAGAGGACAAAGAAAGAGCCCAGCAGTGATTCAAAGCTTCGATAATCATATAAATTTTAATTATGATCTTGTTAGTATTAGTATCACACCAACAATCACAATATATCTAAGTCTTTAAAAACAAAAAGAGACTTTCAGTTTAAAGTGTCATGGTGTTCATGTTTTTCTTGAAGGTTAAAAATTAAGGTCATGCCCTTTCACCTTATTTCTGAAAGTGAAAATAATAATTCCAAGGGTTTGTGGTTGTGTAATGTGAAGACGTGTCTTTACTATGCCTTATTATACGAGTGATCACCTTATTGTGATTACCCATAGGGTACTGTGGGTTGGGTGCCCTTTTCCTATCAGGAATAAGTCACATTTCCCTGTCCTTCTTAGATATAATCTGATCCTACTTTTGAAATATTATTACAGACACTTAATTAATGTAGCTAACCTTACAACTGATAGGAATTGAATTGAGATCAAAAAGGGAACTCACTTGTGTGTCAATCGGGAATAGAGTATTTTAGTTTTGTAATGTGTTGTTTGTGCTGTAAAGTGTGTTAAGTTTAATGATGGTTACAATGGTGCTTCTCTCTGATGCATTTAGTAGTCCAGGGGTAATTAGTACAATCTGATAAGGACAAATCACCTTGGAAAATTGCGGCCATTTTCCTGTTGGTAATGTATAGCAGGTGTTTTTGAAAAAATCAGTGTTAATTCAGTGCTATGCCATCAGATATCAGGTCAATAGTGGTTAGTTCATGCAGGTATAGAAATATGATGTAGAGATAGCCAGAACTCCCGACCGAAGTTTGGTATAACTATAGCATGAGTTGATAATGTTAACTCATGAGCAAAATTTGGTCAACATCTAGTACCCTAATGCACTGAAAGTTCCTTGGCCGATTCCCTTTCAAATAGTCAGAAACGACATTCCCCAAGTTTCTTGGTTTGGTGTTGCTTCTTGGATATTAGCTAGACCTGTTTCCCAATGGCATGCAGAGGAGCTTGCATTGATGTGTTTGGCAATGCATAGATGTGGCAATGAAGCTACACTGGCTGGGGTTTCCAATGTGTAATCTTACAATAGCAGTAGACAGGTGGTGTCTTTCTGCCTGTGAGCACTTGCTCTGGGGTTGAGAAATATAATCTTACAATAGCAGTTGACAGGGTCTTGTGGTGGTGTCTTTCTGCCTTGCATGCCTGTGAGCACCTGCTCTGCCCAGTGAAATGATACATCCCCTAATATTAGTCACCCCATTCTAACATGCGGAAGAAATACAGTCCTGCGTAGTGGTTTCATTTACCAACATGGCAGGCAAATGTAGCTTATGAGTGTCCAGTGACTAGTACTTGTTACTGACCCTGAAAGACAGCTTTGTTACTTGATGCGACATTGGTTGGTTGGCATATGGGATAGTGTTTATGTTTGTCTGGTGATTAACATGCATGTGGGGGATGTTTTGCACTTTATCTCTAATGAACAGAGTGATGCTAGGAATCTCTTTTATGGGTCATTCCAGGGTTACTAAGGGTGTTTAAAAATCCTCTCTTCCTAATCTGTGAGAAGTAATTGCCATGGTATTTAATTGGTGAAGCTGCATGTATTAACATATTCCCGGGCTGGAATGATGACATGTCCAGATAGCCCTTCATCCTTGTATTTGAGCACTGCTCTTAGATCTCTCTCTCTCTCTCTCTCTCTCTCTCTCTCTCTCTCTCTCTCTCTCTCTCCCTCCCTCCCTCCCTCCCTCCCTCCCTCCCTCCCTCTCTCTCCCTCCCTCCCTCCCTCTCTCTCTCCCTCCCTCCAGGCATGATATCCTGGTAGTATCAGGATAATTCTATAATATACACCTATTACGATTTGGTGTTTCCATCAAGTGAACTTCGATTTGAATGCATACACATGGATCAAACACTACTGATCTACCAAATATTGGTTACCTGTTTACATTCTCAGAAACTTGCTTTTGGTTCAGGATCTAGTTGTGAATAGCTTGCTATGTGAGGCTTGGAAGGGCTTCACTCCTATTCAGGCTGGCATCTCTCCTACTCATTCAGTGAATAGAGGTGTCAAGTTATTCTTTCCTATGCTCTGCTTATTGCAAAACTTTTCTTAATTATTATATACTTTTATTTATTCAAATACTCTTATAGTTTCTGTCCTTTTTGCCCTTTCATGGCAGCTTTTGGTTCTCCATTCAGGTTCATTACAATCTTTTGTTAATCTTATTAAAATAACTTGTCAGGTTGTATAAAATGATGCTGGTACATGTGTCCTGTGCTAGAAGAGTTATCCCATTTCTGAATAGTATTTCACCTCTGATAATAATGAGGACATCTACCTAATCATTTTGCTAGGTCCCTGAATAATGCAGTATAAATATCTTGAGCACTGGCAAGAGAAGATCTCTGTGCTATCTTGACAGGCCGATCTCATGCATATGAGAGTGAACCAATGGGCCAGAGTGTCTAAGGCTTAATATTAGTTCCTCTTAGTGGAGGATCTGATCTCATAAGGTTTACATTCCTCTAATGGGAGGTGACCTTCACCCCATGATCTCATATACAGAGAGAGAGAGAGAGAGGATATTAATTTAATGTAGTGGTATGATCTAGATCTCTTAATGCGCCAAGTCAATTTGCAGACTAAGGGTGGAAAAGAACACAAGGTCTGCATGACATAGTGTGATAAAGGATCTGATCTACATCAATTTAGAAGATCTAATTGACCTCCTCTTGACCTCCCCTTAGAGGAAAATCAGATGACCTGTTTTATGGAGGTCAAGCCACTGCATGACGTACTGCATTCCTGAAAGGGCGTGGGACAGTCAGGTCAGATTGCCGTGGACATACTGTTTGTTTGAATGACCGGAAGGTGGGAGACAGTGAAGGTCATGACTTGCTTGCAGATCATCTTTATAGTGTGCATACAGGTGTTCTCCAGTCTCTGTGTGACCAAAAATTCCTTTTTTAAATGTAAAAAGCTTTGTGGAAATGTGGCAGCTTTGAATGACCAAGAATAAGAGAGCCGACTGACCATAAAAAGGTGTTAAATTCTTTCTTCCCACCACATATCAATTCTCTGTTCTCAATAACTAAGCCTTGTTTGTGCCAAACAGCAATTTTCCAGTGGTATAAGGAGGGAAAGTGCATAATAGCCAGCTGCCTCTAAGGGTCATAGGGAATGACTTGTTGTGGGTGAATTAAACAGCAGTTCAGTTTGGGAGCTTGCTTGGTTATGGTATGTATGGATTTGTTCTCTGGCATATAACCCAAGCAGTAAGTCACATTATTTCCGGTCTCAGATTTTGATCAGTCTTCATTGTACCAGATTGTCTGTATCATAAATCCCATGACACCATCTATCGTTGAAGCTGGTCTAAGAGATATATTAGCTAGCACTATGATATTTATTTTGCATGATGTGGATGACTTCATTGTGGATGTTCACTGCATGCATAGTAGTAACTAATTGGAAGTGGACCACACTGACTTTACTTATAACTATCTCATTGAATAACATGCAGTCTGACAGACTTCACTGCTGTATGCTTACAAGATGACTTAGCTTTAGCTCTATGCTGCATGGTTAGAGGATTTAGCTTTAGCTCTATGCTGCATGGTTAGAGGATTTTGATTCAAAGACTAAAAGCATAAAAACATGTATATGACCAGATGTTTTTTTTTTCCAGAACAGTACAGAGCAGAATGTGGAGATATAGCTATCTTTGAAAGAAAAAAAAACATTACATGATAGCTTAAATGGCTGGTTTATCACATGATGAGCTTAGAGCTGGCTGGTTTGCTTAGAGATGGCTGGTTTATCACATGTTGAGCATAGAGCTGACTGGTTTATCACATGATGAGCTTAGAGCTGGCTGGTTTATCATTATTACAAGTGTACATGATGAGCTTAGAGCTGACTGGTTTATCATTATTACAAGTGCACATGATGAGCTTAGAGCATGGAATGGAATTGATCTTGTAGGCATGAGAAGCTAGCAACAAGGGTGCAAAAATAACTGATTGTTGAATATTCATTCAAGGCTAGCCATATTTCCATCTGGAGGTGGTAGCTATTGTGTCTTTGGAGAAATGTTGTAGTGGAGTGTGGAAGAAGTAGTTTACACTGCAATTTACAAATATAGCTACTAAAAATATGCTATGTCTAGGTATAGTTGCCAGGAAGTGATAGATTAAAACCGGCTTGTAGTTGATTAAAACAGGTGTAGGTATGTCCTTCTTGTATAGTTGCCAGGAAGTGATAGATTAGATCAGAAATACTTATCTTGTAGTTCTCATGAGATTCAGATAAAATTGCACAAGTTCTATAGCAACAAAATATTCCAACTGCCTATAGCATGATATAATTCTCCAGCAACAAATTCATTATAGCATTTGTATACTCCATGGCTTTTAGATTTAAATTCTCCAGCAACAAATTCATTACACCTACAACATTGTGCTGGCTTTAGAACTCTAGTCGGTTAGAGGGTGTTGCCAGTACACACTCAAGCTTTTGACTACTTTGTATACCATGCAATGTTCATATTATGTAAGTTGAGATGCTACAGTATAGGATGATCACCTGGGGAGTAATAATGCAGACTTTTAGGTTTCTTGGTGATTACCACCCCCAGAATGCAATAAAATCCCCAGTGACTAATTTCATAGTAGCCAGTGGTGCAAACACTTAGGGTGTCACACAGCTGACTTTCAATATGTGCTGATCCTCACCTCAAAGGATGTTAGCTGTTAACCACCATACTTTCACTGCTCATGGATATTTTCTGAACAAAGCTCTTAGATTATTTTTTTTGTTTTTAGATGGCAATCAAAAGAGACCCCGCACTACTATCACAGCAAAACAGCTGGAAGTCCTCCGCCAAAACTACCTCTGTGGTTGTAAGCCTTCACGACACACGAGGGAACAGATCTCACAAGAAACTGGCTTAGATATGCGTGTAGTCCAAGTCTGGTTCCAGAATCGGCGTGCAAAAGAAAAGCGGATGCAGAAGGGGGAAGAAGCTATGTCTCCTACAACCACACCTGCCACCACTCCAGGGGCAGGAGACTCATCTGAGAAAGCACTGGGTGGTACTGGAGATGTAGTCAGCCCTGGAGGAACCACGTACTTCATGCAAAGCACTCTAGGAAGCAGTGGCTTGGGAACTGGTTCTCAGTCCACCGTCCAGGCCGAGCAAGAAATGGGATCCCAGGGTACGTTGGAACATCAAGTTCTTTCCATTTAAAAACCTTCTGAACTGACTGATTTCATTAGCCTGTGTGTAACTATATGATGCTTCATGTTATTTTTTCCCCCTTTTTTGTGGCTGATTTTAATTGTATCAATCAATTCCTTTTTTTAAGTTTGCAATGATAATTACAAAATATTAATGAATGCATTATCCTGCAACTATATCCCCCTCCCCAAGTAAGTCATTGTGATCTTTCATCTTTGCATTGTATTTTTATCTTTTCCTTCTTTTTCTTCCCCCCATGCAGATAACATACCTGGATCTTCTGACACATCATACAACATAGAACATGCCGTTAGTGCTCTATCTCAGAACAACACAACAGTATGAGTGGCACTGAACTAGTGGCAACCATTCATGCCACCTTACCCCCTCTAGGATATTTAATGTACTTTCTATTAATTATGACATTGTAAACTTTGAAAAATTCTCTATTGTACAATAACATTCTGTGCTATTTTTTCCCTCCCTTCATTCAAATAGTTTAGCTACGATGATGCTATTTTTACTATGCATAAGGACATTAATTTGTACTGACCAAATTTAGGGTTAGATAATTATTGCTCTTGAAAATCATTCACTCTTCTTTTTCTAATTTTGTTATCATAATTTATGCTTGCTAAAAATCAACCTTCTCCCTCATTTACATTTAAAAAAAAAATTTTTTTTTCCCCATCATCTTTGCCATTATCTTACCAATTAGAGCACACCAGGTGCTCTTTAATTGGAATTCAATCGGGTAAAGTATCTACAGTAACACAAACCAAATGCAACTATATATCGGTAAAGGGTCTACAATACTATAAACTCCTATAACTCTCCAATTAGAGCGCGTCAACCCAATCATTCGGTAAAGGGACAGTAACATTACAAGCACGCTTGAAAATTCCTGGTGGTGGCAGGGTGGATCTAGCCTGCAAGGTACACTAGCTTAGCTAGATAACTGTATTTAAAGCCATGGTACTCCAGCTTCATTCCGATGGCTCTTCCTTCTCCTGCGAGTAACTGTGTGGAAAAAAGCTTATACCAAATTATACTTACCATAAGAATATTAGTGTATGTGGGCACTTGCTGACAACAACAACAACAATAATAATAACAAATCCTGCACAAGGCATATTGGCTTGGGCTCTGGAATGCGATGGAATCCATTGATATGCAGCTCCATGATTGTACTGGTAAAAACAGTGCTTGCATGTGTGCGAGGATCATAAGAGAAATAAAAGAAAGTATAAGTTTGGTAATGACCTTTGTCCATTGCAATGTCTATAGTGCTATTAGTACTAAGCAAGCTAGTCAGAACAATAGCCTTACCTAATTGTACTGCAAAACTGGAGTCCAAACTTCAGAAAGAGAACTTTCTCATTCAGTGAACATGCACATGCAATCTCACTGCAATTTCCATAGCCTCCTGTCAACTCTAATTTTTCATCACACGAATAAATAGCCCTGAGAGAGAGAGAGAGAGAGAGAGAGAGAGAGAGAGAGAGAGATAATAAATTGGGAGCAAAAACAGCAGTGATTAGTATTATATCTAGCTACAGAAAATTCACTGCAGACATTAATTAGCATTCTCCTGTGGCCCTTAGTCTAGTCTGCACAATCACTCTACCCATTGTGGAAGTCTAACAATAGTTTAATTAGCCTATATAATCTAATTAACTCTAATAGTTTATTGACTATCACTAACTGCAAATAATTACTTTTTTTGGATCTCGTTACTATAGATTGGAGTAGTTGTCCTGTGCCAACCCTCTGGGTACAATTGGAACAACATGACCTAAGCTAGGCTGAGCAAATATTTTTTTCTCAAATTTTAATGAAATGTTTGGATCATAAATAATAATCTTATTCCCTTGTAAGCTCACAGTATAGGCAATTAAATTTTATCATGTGCCTCATCACTGTAATCAAGAGGAATTGTATTTTGCATGGCCGTGCTATATCCTTCATGCAGCACTGTTTTTGAATAGGCTCATTAATACGCTTGTACGTACGTTCATCACAGTTCAAAGGTCAATTGGTAACGTGCATGCATGTCACTTGTGGCAACATGCAAATTCAAATCGCGAGGCTCAATACGCCCAAGCACTCGAGTTTCTAGCTATGGACTTGACTCAACAATGAATCTTGACGCTTTAAGAGTCCAACGTTACAAAGAGGTGAGGGGGAGAAAGAAAGAAAAAAGAAATACAAAGCAATAGCTACTCTGCATGCAGCAAGCCTAGCCAGGCTGGTGAAGATAGAAACAAGTGCTGGAGACTGTAGTAAGCCTAGGCTAGCGAAGAATGCAGGGCTGTAGCAAGCAAGATGCCAGAAAACTGCATTCACTGAAGGAAGAAGAGTACAGCATATATAGAAAGAAACCAGCCCCAATTGCATGTAATTTCAAATGCAAAATAAGATTGCCACAGATTTTCTGTGGGTGCAGGCTAGTTATATTATTATTATTATTATTATTATTATTATTATTATTATTATTAGGGTAGGTGTGGGTATTATGAGTCAGTCCCTATTATGGGTTCACCACTTGATAAGAATCTACAAGAGTTGATACTTTAGATATGAAGACAATCATTTTTTTGGTCTTTTGATCAAATAAAATCATCCAGAAAATGCCCTATTCATGCATAAACATAATCTTAGATGAGAACTTTAAAAATGGCGTAACCATAAAAAAAGCGCAGGGAAGCAATGATGGAGTAAAAAATGAATCTTAAAGTAATCTAAGGTTATTATTTCTATTTTGTAGAAATCGTAGCTACATTATCAATTTTTAGAGACAAAAATCAAGCCAGCGACTCATAGTTCATACCTTTGACTCATAATACCTTCCTGAGTATGTTATGTAAGATCATAACTCCTATCTACAAGATGCAATATTTTTATTACTTTCTCCACACATTAGTTCTACATAACCTATTTTATATCTGGAGCAATTTTCAGGATTCTAAGATAGTCCATTTCCAAGAAAAGAGCAATAATACTTAGCTGACTCATAATACCCACACCTACCCTATTATTATTTTTATTTTTATTATTTGGGGGGGAGCTTTAACATTTCAGATCAATAACATCATCAATTTTACTCATCAAATTATTGATTTGTCCTCATAGATATAGTGTGATACAGCTCAGTTTGTAAATCCACCAACTACCTTAAAACACTTCGCCTCATGCTATATTGGCCTCTTGACCACACTTCTCATGTTATTACACATACAGCACTCCCTCCAGTACTATAACTATTACGAACACTTCTCTATAATCTAGCTAGCTATCTTTATAATGCAGCAGAAAAAGGAAGGGATAACTTTTTTTTAATGTCCCATTGTGAAATTAAGGTTATACCTTTCTAATCGGACTAGTTCCACGAGTGTTCTACTCTATGCTGCACCTGGTATCTGTATGCTGAAAAACGTACGCCTGAAATTGACCAGTAATTTCCTTTAAGAATATAGACCTTGTAGTTAATTTGATTATCTACACCTAGATAACCTTACGTGGGTGGGTACTAGGTCATGCATTGGCAAGGGTCACAGCATTCTATATTTCCTGATCATGTTACTACTGTACTTCCCCTATGACTGAGGCTGCCAAAACCAGTATACAATATGTACATAGTGGAGTTATCACTGGTTAAATTCAACCCACTGCATGGGGCTATAAATTTTATGGGCTGAGTAAGCTACATAGGTATCTTTGCCCTCTTCTTTACTATTTGCATGCATGTCTTCCACTTTCCTTGGCTGTTGGCGCTATCAATTTATATTTAGATCCAAGCACCAACACAATTATTGATTGTGGTCACAATGAGGGAAGCTTGACCACTCTCTCTCTCTCTCTCTCTCTCTCTCTCTCTCTCTCTCTCAAGGAATGAGCAGTACAATAGTCACCATTACAGTAAAACCTCCCAACTCCATGCAATGTGTAAATCGATAAGAGCACCACTTTCCAATAACAGTTGGGCTACTTTAATTTCTCCATTGCGACATGCATATATTAGAGCGGAGTCTCCATCACTATCTTGTAAGTCAACTTGAGCTCCTCTTTCCAGCAATAGTTTGGCAGTTTCAGTACCAAATTAAAGTCCCTATCCCTCTATACACTTTTGCCTCTGACCTTTGAAGAGAGGACAACCTCTCTACGGTGGACAAACAGCTGGTCCAAATGTATCCTTTGCTCAAAGGTTCTCCTTTTGTGTGTACCATTAATAATGATTATTGCTCCATAAAGTGATCTTTACAAGTGATTGAGTATTATTGCTAGCCCAGAGCACTATCATGTATGCTACGACTAATGGTTTAACTCGTACATCAGCTTTTCTTTGATCAAAGCAAAATGTTAACAATTTAAATAGTTCTTATAATGCTATAGTAGCTGTTAAACTAGATCTATATCATGAAAGGATTGACTGAGGTGGGATCATACTTTAACACAGGATACCATTTTGACTATACTTTGTTGTTGTTGTTGTTGTTGTTGTTGTTGTTTTCCCCCACCATAAATTTTCGTTTCTAT
This sequence comes from Crambe crambe, assembly GCA_963924555.1. Taxonomy (NCBI): domain Eukaryota; kingdom Metazoa; phylum Porifera; class Demospongiae; order Poecilosclerida; family Crambeidae; genus Crambe; species Crambe crambe. The sequence continues at coordinate 4,706,081 of OZ004593.1, read as the reverse complement.
AATTATAGTTCTTGGGTAAGATTTTGTGGTTCTAAAAAATTAATACATGAATTTATAACAATTTACTATGAAATTTTTTACCATATTATATAGGAAGAAGTTTTTGGTCAGACAAGAGCAGTGAGAAAAACGAATGAAGAAATTGACCAAACCTCCTCCCTGTCTGCTTATAAATAGGCATGCACGCTTCAATCTTGACTGGGTAGTGGGTATATTATGCAGCCCCCACAGAATACCAAACCTCCTCCCTGTCTGCTTATAAATAGGCATGCACGCTTCAATCTTGACTGGGTAGTGGGTATATTATGCAACCCCCACAGAATACCTATTATTTCCGCTTAGTTGATGACCAGATAATGAAGATTTGGGAAAAATAGAAACAGCTGAAGAGCTGGCCTGAATGGAGAGGTGGCCTATGTGGGCAGGGGTCACAAAAGTAGGTTCCTCTCTAATTGCAATAGGGTCACTGCTGTTGTGTGGGTGTTTAGGTACATTGTCAGGGGTGTACTGCTGCATAATCCATAAGTGGTTGCTTAATTATTTCCTATAGGAGTTGAAGACTCTTAAATTTACTAATACTTTAATAGCCCTTAATATTAACATTTACTTACAGTGGAAGCTCTATATATATTGGACCAGCTATTTTTGTCTTAATAGAGAGGTTTCCCCTCTTCAGAGGTATTAGCAGTATGTGTTGGTTTCTTTGCGTCCTGGTATAACTAAGAGAGGTTCCATGGTGATTGTAAAGTATGGAAAACATCCATCTAGTTTGGGGTCGTAGGGCTTATTTTGCATTCACTTGACTTAATAAGAGTAACCCCTTCACATGGTAGCTAACTGACTTTGTGGGTACCTATTCTCCATCTCTTTAATCAAAGATACTTTTAGCACTATTTTCATGTAATATTTTTTTCTAATGTATAGGTATGCATTTAAAATTGCTATTGATGTACTGTGAGCCAGTGCATAGTTTGCATTCAGCCACCTCATACTCTCCCCGTGTATAGACTGACCTGGTAGTAGTAGTATTGCCCATCCATTGTACACATTTTAACTTGCCTATAATAGATCAGTAACTTGCCTGAGACTCATTTACATAGATGGGAACCCCACGACAGTCCAAGTTAATATTTCTCAGACACTCCCAAGTTAATATTTCCACCTGTGACTATGGGTAGATAGTCTGACTCTATTTAACAACAGATTTTTTCCCCCTGCCACTATATCAAAGCAATTATCAGCTTCCCATTCATGCAGTGTTCATAAGCATCAATACATAGAACCCAATACCATACAATCAAGTCTCTTTCCCAACAGTTCCATACACACTATGGGATGCTTTCCTTCTTGTCTGTGGTCATTGGTATGAGAGCCAATTATACACATACCAAAACCAGATCTTTGTCAGATATCAGTGCAGAGGAATGGGAAGTTAAAAGCCTGAATGGGAAGTTAAAAGCCGCAATAATAATTAAAATGACTGCTGGTAGCCAGGATCATTTTGAAGAAAATGGCGGACCAAATTTTGATATTATAAGCATTGGATGTCAAACCGAAATTAATTTTTCTCTCATGATCGTTATTGATTTCCTATTTTCTATCCCTGTAGTATTTTCTCTTGTTCAGACTCGGTAATGACCTTAATTATTCTTAGGGCACCACCACATACCACCTTACACACACACACACACAGGGTAGGAGAGACGTTTAGCCTCTCCTTCAACCCTCCAGAGTGAATTTTAAAAATTAAATGATCGTGAACCTTTATCGCTCTATTTTTAGTCAGACCGCTGAACAGACCTGGCTGAACAGACCTGACTACACAGCGAACAGAATTCAGACTATGTAAACAGCGAGGACACCAGTAGATGGACAGGCTCTTAGGTTAACCATATTCTACTAGCACTAGAGTTACCACAAATTCATTAGAACAATGACTTATCATTAGATTAAAGACCATAGTGTTCCTAGCCGGGACAATTCCAGGCAAACTTACACTAGCCTCATGTATGCATTTCTATTGACTAATTTACCACAATTTGTCACCCTAACTCACCACTTAGACCTGCAACAGGGTTGTTCCATCCAGTAGTTGAAGTGCCGTAGCAGTCAGCCACAGCTCAAGTTGATACAGCAGTCAGCCACAGCTCAAGTTGATACAGCAATCACCGGCAAGTTGAAGTTGACATAGCTAAAGTTGACTTAGATATATGCACAACCACGTACCATAGTAGACACAGGCAGGCTGTAATGGCAACTTGCTTGCTGGTAAGTAAACTATAGAGCTATGACTAGATAGCAGACTCCCGATAACAGACTCCCAGGGAGAGATGTACTGAAGATGCTTCTGTGCTGAAGTAGGAAATAAGTTGTAGAATAATTACTCTTTATCACATGATCTCATTTCAAGAATTGCAATCAAATATGGCGGCTTCTTTGATTGAGGGGAGGTTGGTAGGGAGATAAGTTAACCTGCTTAGTATAAAACCACACATTCTAAACTGGAGTAGTCAATAGAATAAGTCTTGTTAAGTAAACATATTTACACCTCTAGTGCTTAGAGAGTAACCAAGACCTCATCTTGATAGCTATATACACACACCCCATATATACTTTTCTGGCCACCTTTCCATCCTTTTTTTCTTTCCTGCAGTGTCTAAATACAGTTATCGTTAGCTGTACAGCCAGAGATTTAGCCAGGATTGATATTAATTCATAAGTTACTTACAGCTCAATTTGAAGAAGAAAAAACCTTCCCCAATTTTTTCAGTCACTATTAATTTTATATGTAATATTATAGAGATATCCTCATTTATCTCAGATAGTTATAATAATTATATCACAAACAGCGTGTTTCTGTTTCAGTTGTCTTATTTGACTTTGTACCATAATATTTCAATGTGCAATTAACAGTGTTATTCATGAAAGTGAAATGTTATTTGATATTGGTTTTCGCTTTTCTAAGGACATGACGAATTCTGTGCGTATGAATGATAATAGATGTTCATAGAGCCTATAGACTCTGTCTCTCTCATGTGAGATTTATAAAAAGGGTGTGGTCTCTGGCATTTGCAGGGCAGAAATGTATGGAGTTGTATGGAAAATACTATACTAGCACCACCTCTCCATTAGTCACAGTATTATAGATGAAAAAATTGCAACTTAAAGTACTTCTTATCTCCTAGGCTTTAAAACTCCAGCTTTATAAGATAGCACTGCTCTGCACGCTTTCGAAGTGGCAGCAACCACACCCCTTTTACTTGAATTGGAAGTGTGTAAGTCATGTGATCTGCCAATGCAGGTAAGAAGTCTATAACTGCTATACTCAGTTCTCCTTATGTGTCTTTCTTTGCTGGTATCAAGGGACTAAGTAAATCACAGCAAATGCTTATAATGAAAATAGTTATAGGCCATTATCTTTGGTGGGATGAGTAAGTACAGCCAAAATGCCAAAGGCAAGAGGGGCTTACTTAAAGTGTTATACTTCAGTAAACTCAGTAAATTATCAGAGAGAGCTACCGCTCTCTCTATGTAGGGATGACCCAGATGGCTGTGTGCGCCACATATAGACTAATGCAAAAGTGAAATTCTAGTTCCCTCCCCACTTAGACTCGACAAAAGCTACTGTGAATGATTATTCAGCCTACTAGAGCCTACTACAAAGTGCAGACAAACTTTCAGGACTAGGGAGCTTACCGTTTCAGAAATACGGCAAGCAGGTAAATTACTGGATTCTTCTTCTCTATTATTCTTCTTATTCTTAGACAACCATATCTCTCGAACCACCCAAGCTACAGCTATGATTTCTGGATAAATCTGCTCCAAATTCTACTAGCTACGATCTTTTGTACTCATCAACCCTCGAAAGAGTAGATGTAAAAGGAGACTCCACAGAGCACAGTACTCGACTAACATAATTATTGGAAGCCTTTTTTCTTTTATAATACGCATGCACGTAATTGATATCCAATTATTCGAATTTATTATATTACTCAGCTCAGCTAGCTAGCTAGCTAAAGATTATGTGCATGCTAGGTCATAGACTATTCGATCAACTCAGGGATTTTACATTTACCTATCCATCTACCGGTAGACTCTTCTGCATCTTCACACTTCAAGCCTTGACTCACTGATTGGGCTGCTTTGCTATTAGAGAACTATTCTTCTTTCATCTGCATACACATAAAAGAATGAATTCTATACATAAAACCATCAAACTTAATAGAGAGACCAGGAACAAGGGAAAAACATTTCTGTGAAATGAAAGAAATGTAGGGATGACCATTGCTCTAAAAAGTAAGGAAACAAGGGTAGGGAAGAAGGATGGAAGGATGGAAATAGGATCAGTCTTTGTTCTGTATATCCAACCAACAATCCCTACATTATACGCACTATTATCTGAAGCTACCCGACGTATATGTAGGGATTGTTAGCTGGATATACAGAACAAAGACTGATCCCATTTCCATCCTTCCATCCTTCTTCCCTTACTTTTTAGAGCAATGTTGCCTACATTCAACGCCTTGTCCACGCATGCCCAGACTAACGTTTTTGGCTGACATTTCTGAAGATGATAGGCATTGGCTTATCCTAAGTTATTTGTAAGTCTGGTGGGCTGATAGGCTTATCTAAGTGCTTCGTAGTAAGTATTACAGGTTCACATTACAACTTCCTACACGGCATATGTAGCCTGCCTGACTGGAACCAACTTATATATAAAATGCTTATTGCACACTCCTTTGTTGAATATCAGATTTATTACTACCCTCAGTATTAAGTATGAAATTGGTGCACAATTGATTATAACAATAATGGGGCACACTAAACAATTATTGTATCATTAATTTTGTTATCTTAATTTTAGAATGAAAGTGGAATCAAATTTTGATTCCAGAGTTATGACACCCCCCCCCCCCCCCCCCCCCCCCCCCCCCAAGATGAAGTTACCTCTGCTATGTAATTAGAGGTTAGCTAGATAATTCATGAAAGAATGTAGAATCCAAGGATCCATTTCCATGGCAATGTTTAACTGCACATGCTCATGCCTGTCCATGTAGGTACATGACATGTATGAACTATGCCGTTGTGTAACAGGACAGTTGCCTTAAGCTAAGAGATCATGATAGTAGCTAGCTAGCTAGCATGGCTGAAGACACACACATGTTCAGCAACAGGGCATCTGGTTACATAACAGGATCAATTCAGTATCATATGCATTGCTACAATTTCTGGCAGTTCTGGCCAGGTATAGCATTTTATAGCCTCGTCTCCAGGCCCTCCTTTTTAATTATGATTGTGGAGGGCCTGGTACGCGAAAATGTCGCAAAACCATAGAAACCCCATAGCGTGGGTGTGTCCAAGGAAACGCATTCCCATCGCATACGTCACCATGATGAATCGGTGCTATGACCACGCACGAGCACATGGCTCGGCCAGGCCTAAGAAAGAAGAGGCGTTGAGCCATTCAGCTGCCACTGAATTCGAGTTTTGCTACGCTCTGCTAGCCTAGCACCAGATAGTATCGGAGCTGCCAGTAAAGCTATCAAGTAGTCTAGATTTTAGGCTTAGCTGGATTATAAATAGATCAGCCTCAGAATTCTTCACGAGTTTTAGTAAGTCCTTGGTTGTATAGCCATAGCAAATTGGTCTTTTTGTTGTAGCGAAACAGCAGAAGTTCTTCTGAACACCTGGTGACTTTAGGTCGATCCTGTAGCCCGTAGTCCAAATACGTGGGCATGGTCATAATGCTCTCGTGCACTGCCCACGCCCAATTAACGGTTCTACCCCAGTTCTATCCCCCCGTGACTTCGTGTACCAGGCCCTCCACATTCATAACTAAAAAGAGGGCCTGGGGGGACGAGGCTAGCATTTTAGGCAACACAAGACACTCAGTTATGTATATACAGTAGCATAATTTTTTGCAACAACATGGAACTACATGCAAAAAAACAACAACAACAACAACAACAACAACAACAACAAAAAGCAGCATCTCTGATGACATATCATATATATAGTGATGTACATACTAATCAAACTTAAATATTATAGCCAACTCTCAGCAAGAGGTATAAGAAATGAAGGATATGCATGCATGCTCTTTTATGCTCCTATTTTGACTCCTCCTTTACTTAAATTCATGCTATTTCAGCTCCTACTCTTATAAATATTTTGTGGTGGCCAAAACTTCCTATAGGGATGGAATTGCTGTAACTATTGTCAATAAGCTCCACTGTACCTTCAGTTAGACCTATATAATATTAAGTTACCTGGAATCATAGGACCAATGAAGCGCAGCTAAAGCATGCAACCAATAGGGTGAGGGAGATAGTAAAATATCGCATAGGGAAGCACTAGCTGTAACAGGTAGACTTTTGGAAGATATGAGGTCTCAATTGAGATCAATATTATGTAACTGCACTAAAAGAAAGGCAAGTCACTTGCATTGACTAAAAGTCCCATCTGAGTAAGCTAGAGGATATCTCCACTTAGACCATAATTTTGACAGTTTGAAGTTTGATGCAAGGTAGCATGAGTTCATCAATGACTGTTGACTCTTGTTGTTTTTTTTAACTGTGAGGCTATACAGCACATAGCTTGTACCTATAAGGTCACTTGCACCTGTAGTAAGGTCACATTTGACTTTTTTTTTTGTGCGTGCAGCGCATAACATAATCCTTTTTGGCCTGGGCGATGTGAACATTTGACAGCAAGTGAGCAAGCAAGTTTTGCTGTTGAGTTTATGTGTACCAAAGCACTTAGATAAGCCGAGCCTCTACAACTACTGCTATAATAATGTGCAGGATTTGACAGTGAGCAAGTGAGCAATTAAAGTAGCTGATAGGCTCCAGTGCTTGATATTGCTGTCAGAGACAAGAGTCATGTACGTAAGTGGTGGGAAGCTCCATACATAGAAAGCTGTAAATACTTACCACAAGCACTTATAAGCCAAGCGCCTACAATCCACTTAGATGAGCCTAGCACCTCTATGACAAAAGGCTGTACTAGTTCGATTACAATTGGAGCATGCACATTATGCACGCACAGCGCTACTAATTTGGGACACGCGTACATACCATGGTACCATACGTACATATGCCTGGGACATTTGGAGTGTAGACCTAGCTAGATATACAAGTGAGCGCAAAAAATTTCTTCTAAATAAAAAGGTTAAGTAGGGATAACCTAAAATCTAGCTGGGCTGTATAATGTACTGCAGTCTCGTATGAAAACCATCCCTACATTTACATCCACTGCCTATAGCTAGCTATGACAGTTGTAAATGTAGGGATGGTTTTCATACGAGGCTGCAGTACATTATACAGCCCAGCTAGATTTCAGGCTATCCCTACTTAAATTTTTTGCGCTGACTTGTTTCTATCCTTTTTCTTAGTGCTTGAAGTTGAATGTAAGTTTGTGTATGTAAAGAATTGAGGGTGGCAGTGTCACTTCAACTGAGAGTATGCAGTGATTACAGTGGCGGATCCAGGGGGGTTTGAAGGTTTCCATTGAAACCCCCTTTGGGCCGCTATTCAGTGCAGCACGCTGCACCTACTGAGCATACTCAGATGTAAGGTGATGATTCAGCAAACATTATAATTAGATCGAGCTAGCCACGTGTGCGGAAGCAAAACCCCAACACTTCTCTCTTCTTCTTTTTTTGAAAGAGTCTCTTCAGAAGGTATAGCTAGCTAGCTATAAGGCCAAAGGCTTTGTCTGTATACATATTCTGTACAGCCTCTTGAATGTGAGAGTAGCATCACCTCTGAAGCTGCCATCAGTGAATCAACCTCAGATTATTCAGAGGCCATTCCTGGAATGCTCCTTTTGATCTCCTTCCAGGTCTGGTGCTGTGCTATTTTTAGTAGCCATATTATGTAGCTAAAGCTAGCTAGCTAGCTCTCTTACTTTTTATATTTTAGTATAATAAAATTTGTGTGCATAATATTGATTCTGTGTGAACAGTCAGCCTCAAAAGTGGGTGTGGTCAAGTAAAATGGGCGTGATCAAGTAAAATGGGTGTGGCCCAGCAAAAATTTCGCACGCAACCCCCTTTCTCCAATCCTGAATCCGCCACTGGATTATTAATTTGACATGAGTCTACAGTAGAGTACTATACAAAGCCAGCTCTACATAAACTTTTCTTTTATAGCAGTCTCTGGTCGAAGAATTTGTTTAGCTATTTGAATTTTATCTATTAAAACTTTACAGCAACAGTAATGTAAATGACATGTGCATGGCATGGTGAAGTGAGCTGACTACCACTACAGCCAAGTACTGGCTATAATGCTACTATAGGATGAGCATCTGTACTGCAATACAGCAAGGAGTGACTGGAACATCATAAATAAATAGCTATTAAACTGAAGACCTAGTTCAGCTAGCTAAACTTAAGAGCTACTGAACTGAAACTTAGCTCTACTGTAGCCACATGTGCACTTATCTATCAATATCACTGATTTATGAAGTAGAGCCTTAGTCAAAACTAATAGCAAAAGATCAGCCTCTAGGTGCTGCTCTAACAGATGGCCAAAGCAGAATTTTGATGACTACAGCCAGTGAGTCGGTATGTCAATCTTCTACATTATTATTATTATTATAAAGAAACAGAACAATAGATTTTAGAACTCGTTTTTTTCTTATGTTAGCGAATGAATTCTAGACTTTTAAACATTCTTCCCTCTTCTGTGTAGATGTAGTATTTCACTGTAGCCTTCTGAGAACCTGTAGAGCAAGAGTAGAAGAGTCTTATGACCGTTGTCCCGCCATCCCTACTTAGAGAGTGCTAACCCACTCTCGATATATATATATTCACAATTTCAATGAGTCATGACCATGCCATTAAGGGGGCTCCAACATCCCGCCCATGCACTTGTTTTGCAGGTTGCTAGGGACAGATATCGAGACTACCGAAACTTGCAGAGATAAGCTACAAAGACCACAGTGGAGGACTTATCTACGGTCGCTGATCTCCCAAGAACTAGGAAAAACAGGGCAGTTACCGAGAGGCTAGCACTGCTTGAAGCTAAAAAGACTAAAATTAATACTTCTTTTTTTTTGTACAATGTTGAAAATAGCTCCACATCCTTCCTTTGCATACTTATAAGACAACTACGGATGGAATTGTCTATATATATCCTAACTTCCTAGATCACGAATTTCTAGCTTTAGAATAAACTGCTGAAAGCGCTGATCACTTAATCCCATCCGTAGCTGTCTACCCCAGACCATGAGGAAACAACATGCCAAGTATGGACTCTTATGGATTTATGGGCATCTGCAAGTATACCGATACACAGCCCCATCCACTATATCCGGCAGGATGCCGAGTCTTTCTGTCCTGCAGTACTGTTGGTCGAGTGATCACTCATGCCATGGTGAGGTGGCCCTGAACCTGGACTCAGGAGAGTCTGGCTCTCTCTCTCTCTCAACGCTGCACTTCGGACTCGTCTGGATCTCAACACCTCTTTGTATCGGAGGTCTGCTAGCCCAGACTAGCTCTGGAGTTAGTCTCACTCGGGCCAGACTCTTCTGGTGACACTGGCTCTGGAATAGGCTCTGAATCTGGCGCTGAAAGATTGCCTCCATTATTATTCTTCAGGAGTGCTCCCTATACTGGCTATTATAGCTACATGCAATTGTTTACTATTATTACTTTTCCTGCTTGTATGGCTCATGTGCCACCTGCACAAAGTTGCATTCCTGGTTTTTCAGCTGTTTTCCACAATAATGATCCTGTTATACTTAGTTGGTGTGTGTAGTCATGTCGGAGCCCCTTAAGTTAGACCTATGCAATATAGTTACCTGAAATCATAGGACCAATAAAGTGTAGCTAAAGTAAATAGTGAGTTAGCCCTTGTACCCAGGCTCTGAAATTATGCAGGGGCGGGAAATAGAGCCTGGTACCCAACTGTTCGTTGCAAAATTTCATTTTATGTCGGTGCATGACATCACAGCATGTACGAGCATGCGCTACAAGATACCAATGTGAAAAGCTATTGTAATGAGCTTCTGGAGAAGAGAAGACAAGACTGGCACTTCTAAAACTACTCATAGTGTTGAGAAATTCCTTATCCATAATGCTGCTCTCCCTATGCTAGACGAGATGACCATAACCTTTTACACCATTCCCTTCTAGCCTGGTACACCATCGGCTTATTTCAAGTGTTTTGTTCAACCATAAGCAAAGCCTAGTTGGTACCGATAGTTGTGCCATCATTTTATCTTCACTCATCGCTCCAGTTGACAAAAAAAAAAGAAAAAAAAAGTTATCAAAAGGTTGTCCCAGCTGAGATAGGGTGTAAAACACACTGAACTGGTACATGAACTAGCTGTCTGCTGCAGTACTGACTGAGAGATTATAAACCCACCGGGTTGGCGCATGTGCTAACAATGGGTACCAGGGTACCAGGCTATATTTTCCACCTCCACAAAATTTTAGAGCCTGGGTGCAAGGCTAATAGTGAGTGAGATTGTAAAATATCATATTTGGAAGCTATAAATAGCACTAAAATAAGGCATGTCACTTGCAGTGACTAAAAGTCCCATCTGAGCAAGCTTGCTTAGTGAGAATATCTAAGTTAGCACTTGAGTCCTCATGATTTCAATTCACTTAGACCATAATTTTGATAGTTTGATATAAGGTATGTGTTCATCAATGACTCTTAAACCTTTCCTTAACAAGGATACCTATAAGGTCATTTGCACTTGTAGTAAAGGTCACATTTGACCTCATGCTTGCCAGCGCCCCAGTGCATAACATAATAGTCCCTTTTGGCCTGGAATCACTATAGATTTTATAGTACCATGTAGTATTAGCTATTGCAAGGCTTCACCATACCCCTTGCCTTTATGCACACACAAATCATGACTCTAAAGCTAGAAGATACCGTGAATTAATAATTTGATGGTCATAATAAATTATACCTGCAGATGGAGGCAATAGTGATAGGCTTAAGGTTACGGTATAGAGTTTGCTTATGAATAATTCATGAGTTAATGAGCTGCACTCTGTTCTGGCCATGAGCCTTTTTTTATTGAAAACTGCAGTTTGTGCCTGAGAAGCATCTCTTACTCTACAGCTGAGTGCAAAAATTGACTCCCTGAAAAGCTATGGTTACGGAGAAACACACCGCTATGGCTGCCTACCTCGATCGATTTCTAGTTGGCGAATTTTTCCAACCTCAGTTGTTTGATAGCTGCATTCTGTGCTTATTTCAGTCCAACAGACTGATATCTAGGGACACATCGAGAGTTTTTGGTTAAGTGATGAAGCTATCTTCAGATACGGCAATTTTTACCTGGTTTTACTGCTGATTTTAAGTGACCAATCGGCTTGGAACAGCTGTAACTCTCGTTCACTACTTCTCTGGTTCAAAATTACTCAGTACGTCCCTGCCCACTAGCTTGAATGAATAGAATAACCATCAAATACGGTCAGCACAAGGCCAAGGTTGGAAAAATTTGCCGACTAGAAATCGATTGAGGTAGGCAGCCATAGCGGTGTGTTTCTCTGTAACCATAGCTTTTCAGGGAGTCATTTTTTGCACTCAACTGTAGAGTAAGAGGTGCTTCTTAGGCACAAACTGCAGTTTTCAACAAAAAAAGGCTCATGGCCAGCTCATTAACTCATGAAAGCAAACTCTATATCGTAACCTCAATGAAATTTTATCTCCTTGAGACCATTCAAAACTAAGTCCTGTAAAGTTGCTTGGACAGTACCAGTAACCTTCAGACAGTACCACTAACCTTCAGACAGTACCACTAACCTTTGATTAAAACAACGAAATTCCTACATAGGTTTAACCACCAGCTCTTCATAGTCTAGCCGATTCATCATTAATTAGTCATGGCACAGCCCCACCATGATAATATCTCCACTACTGCTGGTGCAACCACTTTCACATAACAGGTGCTACCCTATAGCAAGTTATTCTCAAGGGGTAAAAAATTTGTGCTTTTTGTGGTTAATGGATGGTCAGTCGGTGCAGCACGCAGCAGCCATGTGCCATGCACACTATCTGCAACATCTAGTGAAATGAGCAGCAAGAGCGGCAAATGTCTGTGCTAGAAGTAGAAGTTGTGACTACATATCGACTATTTCATTTGTAGTAGAAGCCAGTATGCAGACCAATATAATTATGATCTATGCTTCTTCCTGATGGACTATTTTTCACAACAAAAGAACACTTATATTTTAGTCCACTAAATTTAAAGGTGATGATTAATACCAGTGAATTGGGCCTTGGAGATCCAGAAGACAAGTCTTTTTGCATTTGAAATACAATCTAGAACTGGACGTGATTGATTTCATGCACACATGGTCATGGGTTAAATTTAGGCTAGCCACGAAATCATATTTTTACCCCTCAAAAATAACCTATACTTTTTTCAACAGTCCCAACATGCACAAAGGTATCTACTGGGAGAAGGGCTTTTAAACAAAACACAGTCATAATGTCCTCCTCCCTCCCTCCCTCCCTCCTTCCATCATTCAGCATGCTATATTATAGTGTATATTCCTACACGATCTAACTGTTACGGTGGAACCTTGCACCCTTTTTGGGATCAGTGAAAGTATAATTCTTATTATTAGAGAAGTTAGAGAGGGATTACTAAAATAGTTCCCCCTGCTTTGTCAAATTGTCAAGCATTATTTATTTCTGACTCGACCCCTTGAACATTATTAATAGTCCATTAGCTATTGCATTAATCACTTCCAGGTCAGAAAAAGAAATTACAGTGGAACCTCGTGGCCTTCTTTTTGATTTTAGTTAAACTGTCAAAGTGAGGCTGACCTCTCAACAAAGGCCAAAAGGCTCTGAATTGAAGGTAGCTAGAGTTTAAAATGGGCTAGATGAACGAAATTATGGTAGACATAGTTAATCAAGTAAGGTTTATTGTGTCTATGAAATAAAACTCACATCAAGGACAGCAAAGCTGTGCCAGTAGTCTTCAAGGATCATGGATGATTTGATTGTGCATTCAACTTTGTCCTCAACAAGGCATTTTGTTAATTAAGGCAGCTATAGGTCGATGGTTATTATAATAAAGGGAGAAAATGACACTGATAAGGAGAGCACAGCTATATCATAATCCAAGTGAATACAACTATCATGGGTGCACACTTAAGGACCTGATCACTTGCACAAAACAAAACTTTACAAGGTTACAAACCACCATAACAATTAGAGCTAAGACTTTTTCATGTTACATTCTAAAGTTTGGAAAATTTATACTCCAAAGTGGTCCCATTTCCTTGATCCTATCACTTAGAAAATTCTAGTTGTCTGATACTAACTGCTGCAGGCTGTTCATTTGTTTTTTGTTGTTATTGTTGTTGTTGTTTTGCATATTTTTTAGAGCAAGAATTCATGTATCGCAATCGCTGTATAACCTGCAAAGAACAGCAGGAGATTCAACTTGTAGCCAGTGGAAAACATGATATTTTATGTAAGCCCTGATGATGGCTGAGGCATTTCAGCCAAAACATGTAGGCATTATGATTATTTGTGATTGAAAAAAAAAAAAAAGTGACTAAACAGATAATATACATATTCCATAAAAAGCTTTGGACATCCTCTACCTGTTTCTCTTTACCAACAGCGAACAGGGATCTTATGAGTACAGCTATTTTGAGGACCACCTGATACTCATAAACAATAATTTGAGTAATAATTTACTCAATTTGGATGGAGTTCATTTCATAATCAATAGCTCCGAGTCCTGTATGTCATAACTCTTCTAATTAATCAATATATGCTAGATACTGTAAAGTGTCACTCCACCCTAAGGACCACACCCCCAAACTTAGATAGCTAATTAGTATTTACATGTTATTACAGTTTGGTCACACCTTATCTCAACAGTGCATACATGCAATCCATTATGCTAAGCAGCAGTCATCCCATGATCACGTACATAGAGTGCATAGGTCACAATTTACTTTCTACTCAACACATGGTGCAAGCCACATCATATGCATTGTAAGTATGAATAATTTGTCATGATGTAATTTCTATCCTAAAAATCCAGGCAAATATTCCCACCCTTATTTCACTCATTAACTAAGAATAGCTCCCCCCAGTACAAAAACTACCAGTAGCAATATATATCTGCTTGTAGCTAGCTACAATTTATACTAATCTAGCTAACTGTATTAATATTCTGGCTACTTTGAACACCTTACTGCTACACTCTCCGAATTTCGTCCTCCTTGTGGCGTATAAAGCTCGGGAAACTTTCAAACTAACAGCAGCGGGCCTGCAGCACTCGTCTGAAGACAGACACACACACACACACAGTCACTTGACGCATGCGCACAATAATTCTGTAATTATCTAGACACAACCACACCCATATTTCATTCCAACCACACCCATCCTGGTCTAACCAGCTCTTGAGTATGCTGTTTGATTGGAGTAAGAGACGAGAGTGAATTATAGCTGCAGTAGCCAACTAATATCTGGCGTTCTGATGAATGCTTATTTGAATATAGAAGCAACATAGTGGATAGAGCTACTCATTTGATAGATGTATGTGCAATGGTATTCTCCCATGGAACCAGAATTTTTTGTGACATCATACAGTAGATCAGGTTTTGTAGTGTCTATACTAAAATTGCAGCAGCTAGGTAAGAATTCTAACACACTAGCAGCATCCACATCTATGTAGAACCCATTTCGCTATTTTCCACCACACCCATCCTACTCCAAAGCAAGTCATGCACAGAGTTATCCAGACATCAGCATTGTAAAGCTGCACCCAATTCCATTCATGTTTGGCATATGCTGGAACCAAGTGTTCATATCCGACATCTTCGTAGAATTCTATCAGGTCTGCAGCCCTTTTGACACCACCTGCTTGCTTGAAGAGCCGCTGAATCTTTAAAGCGTTCTCAGCATAGTTCCCAGAAAGCAACGAATGTATGGCACCTTTCATTGCATCTGAATCGAACTCTTTCTTTCCTCTTAAGGAATCGATGAAGCCATACATGGGAATACCCACACCAGCACTAGCAATCCTCGTGGCTACTTCAAACTGGTCATAGGCATAAGGTATACAGATAACAGGAAGAGCATTGGAGAGACTCTCCTGGACTCCGTTCAAACCACAGTGCAGCACAGTCATCAAAATTGACACGTGTCTCAGAACTCTTTGCTGAGGAACCCACTCCGCCAAGAACAACCGGCTACCATACACTGTCAAGTCAACACCATTAAGTACATCTCTATTTTGAGGCTTAATCACCCACAAGGCATGATAAGGAGTCGACATTACTGCTTCTAGTATAGCTCTTGCATTGTTTTCTGACAGAGAAGCAGTCGTACCCATGCTGATGCAGATAACGGATTTTCTAGGCTTTCCATCAAGCCAAGTCTGCAGTTCTCCATCAATCTGTGGAGGTGAGTTTGTCAGCACGGGACCCACATATTCAATAAGAGGCCATCGTATTCTTGGATAGTCGAAACCATATACTGAAGTGATGATCATAGGTATGTGCACACCAGGGTAAGAGAGAACGGTCACATTTCCTAGAACTTCCTTGTAGTATGGATCAGATCCAGGTATACTAAGAAATATATTAAAGAGTGTGAGAAAGAAAAGTCTGATGAATAACGTATTGAGAAACCTCTCGATAAAACTGAGGTCATCTGCTTGTCCTGAATTGACTATTGGAACAGGCCATTCTGGCTCAGTAGCTGGGAAACGTCCTCCCAATAGAGTTGAAAAAAGAACAGATTTCTTTCCCTTTTTGTGAAAGTAGATACCAATTGGCATGAGAACTGCATCACTGATAATCATATCGAATTTATCCAGCCCAGTCTCTTCTACCTTGGCTCTGATTTGAATCATGGATGGTTCGTTCATGTGCATATTTTTCACTGCAAATCTGTCTGCTTTGAGGGAGTAGAGGCCTAACTGAAAGTCATCAAATTCTTCTTGTGTGAATCCACTGTCGTAGCCAGGGTTCAAAAACTGGATTCCAACCCTCTCGGCAATTTCTGGATAGATGCTTGATCCCTTGAGTACATTGGCACAGAGAGTGACATTGTGGCCCCTTCTCACCAATTCCTCACCTAAACTAACCAGGGGGAAGAGATGACCGAGGTACAGACCGTTTATCAAAAGGACAGAGATCTTGCGATCTTCCTGAGATTCGAACTCACCACTTTTCAAGTTATTTTCTGATCGCTCGCTGCTTTCTGGAGAAGTTTCGTGGCTGGAAATATTCCAGACATGAAGAAACACAAGGCATATATAAAACGATACCAAATTCGTCATTTTGGGAAGGTACAGGGTCGATGAATATATAGTGCCCGGCGCGCGCGCGCCTGCAGCAGCCACACAGTACAAAAAGCTAGTTTAATGATAAAATAAATATGGCATACCCAGATCCTAAAGTGCAGCTGAGGAAAATTGAGAATGTGACATTTCCTGGCCTTCAAGATGTTGATTTCCAACACTTGATTCAGTCTTGAAGGAAAGAAAACGGGAATTATTGAGATGCTTATGCTTTAGACTCAGAAAAGTTTACTAGCTACTTCTTTCCAGCTTCTAATTTGCTAGCTTCAGATGCCCTTGGTAGTGGTGCTGAGCTCTACACAAAATGAATGTTAATACAGCTCCTATATCTTTGGTCATAAACATGTTTGGAAGTCTAGTGGTGTGTCTGCTTTCGTGATTTGCTGGTGGATCTCTTCTTGCCAAACACAATGGCCAGCAAGTTATGATTGATCCTTGATTGCTGGTAATCCTTCCTGTGAGCCGGGAAACTTTTTACAGTGATGTGGAGCACGAAATGCTTCAAGAGACGAAAGGGATAATTATCATGTAACTCTAACCTACAACAACCTCTATTTTTACCAATGTGACCAGATCAGTTCAGTATATACCACCTGTGGATTTCACAACTTTCCCATCCTACAACTATTTAGCTAAGGCAGCACTAAAGGGGGGAACTTTGAGGTTTGCCTGCCAGCATGCTTACGTTTTTGAAGTCAAGAGTTTGATAAGCAGAAAAATCCTTCACTCTTGCTTAAAGGTCTGATCATACAATTCTATTAGCAGTTAAACTTAAGGTTGAACCGAAAATGAAGAGGGGGTCTGTGATGTGGCATACATTAAAGGGCCTGCAGTCTCCAAAAGTAACCAGCTCTTGCTAGTGCACATTATGGTTATGAATTTATAGCAAGTATTGTGTATCAAGCTGCAGCTATTTTAATTCCTGACTGGATTAAGAGATGAGAGTAATTCCAGTACACATGCCACAATGAATTTAGGTTAAATGGTGGTGGAATAGCTAATTATTCTAAGAAAGCAGTTGTTCAGGGATACACGCCTGACGGGTGTGTGAAACTCCCATTTCCATGAACACACATGGTTCTAATCTTACACTAGTCTTGCTCATGCAACACTGCACTGTTAAAAAAACAAAACAGGGTTTCATACAGAGGTACGTAGGGACACCCAGAGATTTTCTAACTTGAGTCTCCCCCACCCCAGAAACCCTTTTCAGTCACTCATTTGAAAATTTAGTGGTTGTGATGCATCTAAAGAGAGACTTGCTTGGAACAGTCTGTGTGTAGCTTTGGTGTAAGTCATGCTAAATTTTTACATGCTGAATGTATAAGTTTTAGCTAAACATAGCAACACCCCAATATTTTATATTGAACCCCATGAAACCAGAAACATCATTTTTGTGATAACACCATATAGCAGATCAGTGTCTATACTAAAATTGCAGCAGCTCTAACACACTAGCAGCATCCACATCTATGTAGAACCCATTTCACTATTTTCCACCACACCCATCCTACTCCAAAGCAAGTCATGCACAGAGTTATCCAGACATCAGCATTGTAAAACTGCACCCAATTCCAGTCATGTTTGGCATATGCCGGAACCAAGTGTTCATATCCGACATCTTCGTAGAATTCTATCAGGTCTGCAGCCCTTTTGACACCACCTGCTTGCTTGAAGAGCCGCTGAATCTTTAAAGCGTTCTCAGCATAGTTCCCAGAAAGCAACGAATGTATGGCACCTTTCATCGCATCTGAATCGAACTCTTTCTTTCCTCTTAAGGAATCGATGAAGCCATACATGGGAATACCCACACCAGCACTAGCAATCCTCGTGGCTACTTCAAACTGGTCATAGGCATAAGGTATACAGATAACAGGAAGAGCATTGGAGAGACTCTCCTGGACTCCGTTCAAACCACAGTGCAGCACAGCCATCAAAATTGACGCATGTCTCAGAACTCTTTGCTGAGGAACCCACTCCGCCAAGAACAACCGGCTACCATACACTGTCAAGTCAACACCATTAAGTACATCTCTATTTCGAGGCTTAATCACCCACAAGGCATGATAAGGAGTCGACATTACTGCTTCTAGTATAGCTCTTGCATTGTTTTCTGACAGAGAAGCAGTCGTACCCATGCTGATGTAGATAACGGATTTTCTAGGCTTTCCATCAAGCCAAGTCTGCAGTTCTTCATCAATCTGTGGAGGTGAGTTTGTCAGCACAGGACCCACATATTCAATAAGAGGCCATCGTATTCTTGGATAATCGAAACCATATACTGAAGTTATGATCACAGGTATGTGCACACCAGGGTAAGAGAGAACGGTCACATTTCCTAGAACTTCCTTGTAGTGTGGATCAGATCCAGTTATACCCTCAAATATGGGGTTTAAAAAAGAGTAAGTTAAAGGTCTGATGAAAAAGGTATTGAGGAACCTCTCTATGAAACTGAGGTCATCTGCTTGTCCTGAACTGACTATTGGAACAGGCCATTCTGGTTCAGTAGCTGGGAATCGTACTGATAATAAAGTGCTGAATATGATAGACTTCTTGCCCTTTTCATGGAAGTAAACACTAGTTGGTATGAGGGCAAAATCGCTGACGATAATGTCAAATTGGTTCAACCCAATTTCCTCTACCTTGGCTCTGATCTGGATCATAGATGGCCATCCAAGATGGATCAGTTGTGCTGTATTAAAGTGCTCCATCTTTAAGTGGTATAATGCTAATTGAATATCATCAAATTCCTCTTGTGTGACTCCACTATCATAGCCTGCACTCACAAACTGGATTCCAACCCTCTCGGCAATTTCTGGATAGATGCTTGATCCCTTGAGTACATTGGCACAGAGAGTGACATTGTGGCCCCTTCTCACCAATTCCTCACCTAAACTAACCAGGGGGAAGAGATGACCGAGGTACAGACCGTTTAATAGAAGGACAGAGAGGGGTCTGGTAGTTGTCATAACATCATGATTATGCGGGGCACGATCTTCCGTCCAAGGATCTGATTCGGGTCCCCCTCCTTTCACTTCATTTTTCAACTGTTCACTTCTTTTCGGAGAAGCTTCGTTGCTCCAGGTGTGAAGAAAAACAAAGATAATTAAAACAATTTTCATTCCCTCTTAGGTTATTATAAAATAAGCGCGCATGCGCAACACGGGAGTGTGGATTTCTCCAAGTGTTGGTGCACAGATTATGTTACACGTTTTCTAGCTAGCTTTGATTATCATAATTAGCAGCTCTCATTTGTTGAATAGGGCTCAACATTCGCTATTAAAATAGTATTCTCAAATTCTCATGCACACAGCCCATGTTTCATAATGTATATGTTTCAGATAAGTTATTCTATAACACATTAGCATATATACTTTTCTGGCCACCTTTCCATCCTACTTCAATAATGTCAAATTGGTTCAACCCAATTTCCTCCACCTTGGCTCTGATCTGGATCATAGATGGCAGATCAGTTGTGATGTATTAAAGTGCTCCTTCTTTAAGTTTGGTCATCAAATTCCTCTTGTGTGACTCCATTGTCATAGCCTGCACTCACTAACTTGATTCCAACCCTCGGCAATTTCTTGATGAATGCTCTATCCCTTGAGTACATTGGCACAGATTGACATTGTGGCCCCTTCTCACCAATTCCTCACCTAAACTAACTAGGGGGAAGAAATGACCGAGGTACAGACCGTTTAACAGAAGGACAGAGAGGGGTCTGGTTGTTATAACATCATGGGCACAATCTTCTCTCCAAGGATCCGATTCAAGTCCCTCATTTTTCACTTCATTTCTCAACTGTTCACTGCTTTTCGGAGAAGCTTCGGTGCTCCAGATGTGAAGAAAAACAAAGATAATTAAAACAATTTTCATTGTCACGATGTCATATTCAATAAGTGCGAATGTGCAATACAGGGCCAATGAAATTGACCGAACTTATTCTACAATGGATGAAAGAGTCTGAAGAGAGTATCAATATCACACCTAAGCTAGCTATTTTGACATCATAGACTTTGCTGTGTCAGTAATAATTCTGGAGATGACCAGACGTTGGATTTGTGAAGTGCCCTCATAGATCTATAGAAAAAAAAAATTGAAAATTAAATCCTCGCCGGGCCTATGTACAAATGGGGGTGTACAGATCATCCATAATTCTGCTCATGTTACATTTTTCTACCTATAATACATTGTAACAATTAGCCAACTTACCTGGAATATCTTAGCATCCCTCATTAACTTTTCCACTGGATATTCACTGTTGTATCCAGCTCCACCAAAGATCTGTAAACATTACAAGCAAAAAAGGCTCAAATCCTTAGCTAAAGACAAGATTGAACTACTGTATAGTGAAAAATTTTCGTGGGTCAAAATTTTCGTGGTTTTGCAAATATTGATGTGTGAGTGTGAACCATATAAATTCCCTTATTCTCATGTATTATTCAAAACCACGAAACCCATGAGAATTTTTACCCACGAAAATATCGCACTATACTGTATTATGAGCACACTATTTTTGACCCTACATTAACTAGACAAGTGTATAATTCACTTACGAAACAATGTGCATGCTCAGTTAATGGTTACTATTGCCAACACACTGTGAAATAAATATTTCAGTGGCTGGTCTATGGGAATGCAAGTGAATCTTGTTAGCCATAACTATTCTTATCGTATCCTTACTTGGACAGCATCGGCAGCAGACTTATTGGCCACTTCTGAAGCCAGTGCTTTGGCAATGGAGGCAGCGTAGGTATTCTTATGACCATTGTCCAACTCCCATGCTGAGAGGTAAGTGCAGAGTCTGGAGGACTCGACTCCAATGGCCATATCTGCCAGCATGAAGGCAACAGCTTGGTGATTAGCAATCTCTGTACCGAATGTCTTTCTCGTCAGGGAATATTCTGTTGCTTCTTCAAGACAACGCTGAGCTAGACCCACTGCTCCTGCTGCTACCTGCAGCAAATAAATAATTTAAAAAATAAAATAAATTTGATTTTGTTGTTATTAACTTACTCCTGGTCTGGTCTTATCAAAGGCATTCATCGCATAGATAAACCCTTTTCCAGGAGCACCTACCAAATTCTGTAGAGAAATCATTAAAAATAACACTATGTCTACAGTAATTCGTGTATTAATACTTGAGGAGCAAAAAATTCACCTAATCTGGGAACCTATGTGGTATTAAAATCAAACTTTAATAGTGTTTTTTTTTTTTTTTACAGCGATCAGATCCCTTTTCTCAAGTCTTACCTCAGCTGGCACTACCACATCTTCAAAGGTGACCCCAGTGGTGCTGGAAGCACGCTGACCCATGTTCCACTCCTTGCGTCCGACACTCACACCTGGCCATTCTCGTTCAACAATGAATGCTGTGAAAGCCTTACCTGCCGGAGTGGCAGGGTCATCTGCCGTACGGGCAAGCACAAAGTACCTGAAATCAGAATGAAAGATGCCCACCATGAGACTCCTTAATATAGTTTCACCACATTTGTACTCGTCTCATTACAGACAGCACTAACAGAAAATTTAACTTACCAGTTAGCCACTCCACCATTAGTGATCCACATTTTCGAGCCATTCAGCACCCACTATAATATAAAGTACAAGAAGATGGCCTTTCTAAATAGTGCACACCAGCTCTGGGTAAACAGATACCTCCCTTCATAACTTGGATAGTATTCTTAAGAATCAAATCCCAGTATCAAATGTCTCTTAAAACTGTACCTCATCGCCTTTTTTAACAGCTTTTGTCTTTATTCCGTTCACATCTGAGCCACAACCAGGCTCCGTGACACAGTATGCCTATATGAGAAGTAGTATAGGAATACACTATTGAAGTATCTTTCACATGTTGCAGCAGTTCAAGTCTTCAGGAACTCATGCTGCTTGGAGATGAAGAAGTGTCATTTCTGATTTTTTCTAGGAGATACGTAAATTCTCTAACTTACTGCCATGAGTGGTTCTTCCACTAAGCGGCCAAGGTACTTCATCAACTGTTCATCATTTGCTCCCACAAGAAGAGGTGCCATCTAAAATTACAAATACACATAAAGGACAAAAGGATGCATTTCAAGTGTGTCAAATATTTCACACAAGTAAATAACAATAACCAGACTGGACACTTTAAGTGCACACATATGTATTTTGAGGGCTCACAATAACAGTCCGTCACAGGATATTTTCCGGTCAATTTCTACATCTGTCTGGTTATTTTCTCTCCTTGTCTGATCAATAAATGGTTCCCTCATTGTGCAATTAATCCCTAATAGTTTATAATTAATTGCACTCCTACATCTGAGCATGTGCAGATCTAGCCATGAAGATGGTAGGCTAGCTTGATTTATTTCTACAATATTTTTTTTTTCAAAGTGAATTGTAGGTGCCAAGCTTATCTAAGTAAGTGGATTGTCAGCCACCCCTAACAGCTTAATTCCTACATGCAGCTGCTTGGCTGATACAAGTAACCTACCACATGATTAATAGGCAATCACATGCTTTTTCGTGCAATTTGGGTATAATTGCATTGAAACTGTCTAAAATTGCACTCAGGGCTTCACCTCATGCAATTATACCTAAATTGCACTCAAAAGGATGTGATTACCTATACAAACTGCTATTAGGTAATCATGTCTGGACTATAATAGAGAGTTATGTGAGCCATGTATTTGGAGCAACCCAGGTAGACTAGACACTTTCAAGAACAAAAAATAAGCACACATATTTTGAGGGAAACCCCCCCCCCCCTTCCACTACTACATAGAGAGACTCACAGCTAAACCATTGGCAGACATTGCTGTCATGATTCCCGTGCATCCAAAGGCTATCTCTTCAGTCACAATAACTTCTTCCAGAACTCCCAGTCCCATTCCGCCAAACTTAGAGGGGATGCCCATGCTCTGAAAGCCGAGTTTCCAGCCCTCCTTGACTATGTCCCATGGATACTGCAGACATAATAGTTAGTAGTTATCATCTTATTTATGATTTTAAGTACTGCCATAAAAGGCATCGTTAGGGGAGGGACGGAGGAGGAGGAGGGGGGGGACCAAGTTCAGGGTTTGATGGAGGAGTGACAGGGGGATTCCCCAGGAGCAGATCCAGGAAAATTAGTGAACCCCATTTTGCACAGAAAATTTTTATAACTACACCAACTTTGCCACACCAATGCTATGTTAGCAATGTGGCCATGGCCATAAGGCTCAAGACACACAGACAGGACCGAGTATTATAACCCCTGCACACCTGGTGCTGAGGTTAGAGTCTAACCTAAGAACCTGAACAAATAATGCCATAGCCCATGAGAATGTTATAATGCCATGGGCCCAGTTTCTTCCAAATAGCACCCTGCATTTAGTATACTGGGAGAAAACCCTATAAAATGGCTTTCAATCAAAAAGAGGGCATTTTTATTCTATATAGAATATTGTGTACAAAAATAGAACTTACTTCTCCAGACTGATCATACTTTGCAGCAGCTGGTTTTATAACTTCACGACTAAATTTCCTCGCTAGCTGCTGGTACTCCTTTTGCTCCGGAGATAGTTCTAAGCATAAAGCATAGCATTACTACCTGCACCAAATAATAAGTTTAACAGGACTACAGAATTAGCCTAAAATTTCTTTATACTGCAAGGTCCTATAATAATAGAGTGAGGACACAATACAACAACGACAATAACAACAACAACAATAACAACAACAACAACAAAAACCTCCCTATCAGGGACATTAATCATCTACTAAGCCTCTGAAGAGTGGAACCCTATAATTAGCTGGTCCCACTAAGAGGTTCTTGTGCCTTTGAGCTACTGAACTACTATGGGGTTGTGATTATGTTGGATCTGTTAGCCAGTTTATCCTTTTCAAATAAACCCCATTGGGAACATAATCTTATAAAATGGGCATGGCAAATAAATTTCGGCCACCACTCAAGAATCCTGGGCAGAACTTGTTTTGTTGTTGTTGTTTTTTTCGGTGTGGGCAAGGGTGGCATGAAATCACTGCCACTCCACCATGTCCCAACAGAACTATTCAACTTCATTTAGGGGTCCCTTTGGATGATTAAAACTGGTATGCAGTACAACTAGAGCTAAGTATATGAGTGGTGGCCAAAAATAGCTAAGTGGTGGCCGAAATAGCCAAGTGGTGGCCAAAATGGCCATTGTCAACCAGTGTGGGCAGAACCCTAAACAAAACAAAACAAAACAAAATGGCCATTGTCAACCAGTGTGGGCAGAACCCTAAAACAAAACAAAACAAAACAAAACAAAACAAAAAAACAAAAAAAAAAAAAAAACAAAAAAAACAACAAAACAAAACAAAACAAATGAACAAAACAATGTATGAGACTGAGCCTTCTGAAAATTGTGTGACTTCAGTGTGTGATAAGAAATCATGGGTGCATTCCTAAGGGACTCTAATGAGAGAAGCCATGCCCATTCCATACTACCGCACTCTCTGATAAGAGAAGGCATGACCTCTTTATAGGGATATGTCTTGGTTTGTAACTGCTTCATAGAGACAATTATCTCTTGCCATTTTCAACAAAAGAAGTGCTAGGTACTTGTTTCAGTAAGTAGCATACACTGCAATAGGATGACCTTAGGTAAGTAAGGTGAGTCATGCAGCCCATTATCAATGTCCTGTAGTCACTTACTACTGCGATAATAAATTGTGAAATTGTGCTTTTGCAGCCAGATAGTTTTAAGCTTAGGTGTGCCTAAATAAGGGGTCTACTGAAGTTTACATAAAGCTAGGGAAACGTAGTGTGCAGTGAATGGCTTTGAGGCCACAGCCCAGACAACAGGAACCAGTTGGAGAACTTCTGAATCAGTGTATGATAACTCTATAGCTCTCTCCATGCGATCAATAACAGTGATTTATGCAGCCCTACTTCTAGAAATTGTCAGCTTAAATCAAGAAAGGTCACAGTACCAAAGGTCACAGTACCAACCTTTGGCAATAATTGAGTACACTCTGATACATTGAGTCCCACACCCACTTCATTTTATGGGGGCTTACATCAGCAGGGTTTCATCCTGGAAAGGAAGTTGTAATGGGGCAAGGGGTGGACTGAGCATCTAGAAGCCATTATTAATCACTTGCAGGGCCACTGACAATCTGCCATCGACCATCCCCCAGAATATTCTGACGACTTCAGCCCGACCTGATATTGTATTTGTGGGTAAGTGTTCATACTAGAATTAACCATGCCCTTAAGGCCCACGACCTCAAGACAATATAAGTGACCTAAGCCCCGTTTACACGGGGGTTCTAACCCGGATTCAACCCGGATTCGCTTCGCGTGTGAACGGTACCAACCCGGATTCCAATCCGGGTAGCCCAACCCATATCAATTAGGTGGATTGGAATCCGGATTGAATCTCAACCCGGGTTGGGCGTGCGTATAAACACGGCTATAGAGACTCATGGCTATGCTCTTAAGTTCCTAGCAATGGAAATTGGGAACTCTGTCCTGCTCTCACAAACTGTTCCCTTCAATCAAAAAATCATTGCTGGATGATGCAGGGAAAATTGCCATCTCCACCTCCCAGCGCTAGGAGAGAAGTAGCTTGGAATGCTTAAATACTATAATTATTAATTTTGTCATTTAGCACTTGCCAGACATAAAATTGTTCAAGTAGATTCTTGAATCTCCAAAAAGTTTACTATAACAGTACCACTAGCTCCAGATCGTGATTCTAGTTAGCTATGAACTACTCACCAAAATTTAGTCCCGAAGACAGTTTTGGAGTGGCTGAGAAGAACTATATTAAAATTGGTACTGTGATCTTTAATAACGACTTCAAACTATCACTTACCCTAGTTGGAACTCTTCCTAAAAGCATACGAGAAACACGTAGTCCTGCCATTTTCACATGTATAGAGTACTGAGGATGAGAGGTCGAGGTGAGGATTGATCGGGGGCGTGGCCCGGCGCGCGCGCGTCCCGGCGCGCGCGCACGCGTAGTATTACGTAATTCGTGCCTAATAGTAACAAGAGTCAAAAGATAGGTAGTATTATTGTCATAGGAGCTAGCTAGGTGGCTGACAAACCTCTCAACAAAAGAATTCAAAGAGATGCACAGATTTCATATTTTCTTTCTTCTACTGAGATGTGTATTCAACATTTCTGCTCAACTCTGCACTCCAGGTTGGTTGTGAGAATATTCATCATGCTGGAAGTGTGACCCATGTAACTATGCTACAGTGCAACCTTGATTATTCGGAGAGCTTAGGCAAGAATATTTTCTGGGTTTTCTGGATGATACTTCCTTACTGTACCAGTGATTAATGTAATAACCAAGTAGCTGTTAAAACTAAAAATGGCCAAGTGCCAGATAATCAGGGTCGAATATTGGCTGGAGTAGCTCAGTAGCTCTCATGCATTATTACTTTCTCTGATTATAGCAAGTTTGAGATCTTTTCAATCTGTCCCTGATGTATTTAAAGGAACTGCATCTGTGACACCTGAATTACAAGGCTGCTCCAAGGATGATAGTGGTCACACTATTTGTCCAAGATTTATAGTAGTAGGAGATAATTTCGTAGGACATAGTGAGCCAAATATCGATGAAAATGATGATAGGCTCCAGTATGTAGCATGGAGATCAAACAGTACATTTCCATATGCATCTTTTCGACTTACCAGTGTCACCTTAGTGACAGCTATTGATCTGTACTTCCTGAATTATCCAATTCAGAACATTAGCCTACCAAATCTGCAGCTATATCGTACATCTGATCCAAGATCAACAACTATATCTGATGATAATGCTGAAGAAGTTATGTTTTACATATTGAATAATGAATGGTTGTCTGAAAATGATTACACTACAAGGAGAGTTACTCTACGTCCACTTTTACCATCTAGAAGTTTAATATTTCTCCTCAGATGGACATTCACAGATCTATACCACATAAACTGGTTCCTTTTGAGTGAAGCAAGATTTTGTGGAGACGTGCAACCAAATTACTCACCAAATGTAGTGATTTTTAAGAGGCCTGCAACAGAAAATGCAATATACATCCCAAGTTCAAGAGATCTTATCAATAGGGTAGTGACACTCACATGCACAGTAACACTGCAAGGATCATACAAGTGGCGATGGAGATACAAGGATGCTATAATATTACGAAATTCAAGTGAATTCTCAATCTTCAGTGCAGATGGAACTAGGTCAAGCAAGTTGGTCATTAATCAGTTTAATACCTCAAGTCCTTTAATGTTCATGTGTGAAGCTATTCACATGTATGGTCATCCTACAGCTTATAGGAATCGGACGTATACAATAGATTTTCAAGGTACTAATCATAAGAATAGTTATCAGTTCACTGCAAATGTGAAGCCATGATTACATCACTATCTTCAATCGTTGCAGCAGCAGTTGGTGCAAGACTAAATATTTCTGCTCATGAATCAGTCCAAGGTGAGATCTTTAGTGTAGACTGTAGAGCAATCATAATTATGGATGGATATCATAAGTGCCTTATGCATTGGTCCGATTCACCCATCAAGGTCAACTTATCTATACAGACCATGCTTCATCCCATGTTAGCTAAAGCAGATCAGAGACTTATTCCCATGATTAAATGCTAGCTATCATGACCGTATTCAAAGAATTGAACAAGCCCATCTCATTTTCCTCTGGTTAAACAGTTCAGTTTATATTTAAAAAAATATTTCAGATTCTAACTGTTACAAGTGGCTGAGTAGACTCACTTAAAATGACTATTGACTTATCATTGACCTTTAGATTGTTCAAGTTTCAATGGTACCAACTGTCATTCATGTCTTGACTTTGTAAGTGCTTTTAAGAATAGATGGTAGTCATCCTAAGGGTTTCTTAAAATCCAGTAAAAAAAAGCTAAATTAGTTCAGTGCGTGCTTCACTGACTGACAGCACTAGCTATGGCACCATTCAAGTGTATCATGCAGCTAGTTCAGAGTGATCTAAACGATTTAGTGCTGATCACATGACTTGGGTCTAATCGGATTCCAGTTGATCTTTACAGAACAATCCTATGACTCACCATACTTAGCTTTCTTTTATAGTACCTAACAAGCTCTGACACACATTGGGTTTTCTGTGTGCATTTTTTGTATCACCCTGATGAAGGCTAGAGTATTCTGGTCGAAACGTTGGTGGTTTGTTTCATAAGCTAATTTTATGAGAACTAATTCTATTGAATGATCAAGTTATTCAAAATTAATCAGGAAAATTCCCGAAGTTTTCCTATTTGAAACTAACAGCTAGTCTTAGCTTGTAAGCACTGTTATAGGTACTATAGGGACTGAGGCTGGAAGGTCATAGTTCAAGTGGATCTTCCACCGAGGCTCCTGTGTACAAGTTCCTCAATAAGCATTTTAGTGCACATGCGTAAAAGTGAGATAATTATAGAGCACACTTTTTTAGAGAATCTGATTGGTCACAAGTCATGTGACCACTAATATCACTAGTGAGTTTCATTATGATTAGCAATTTATACATTTTAGAATAGTGGGGGGAAATGCTACTGGTGTGAAGAAACAGGGTTATGTGGACAGTGGAATGAGTCTTTAGATCTTAATACAGTAATAAGAAGTTCTAATTGTCCTCTGGCCAAGCTTAACCTCCGGATATGTGCAAGTAAGAACGATAATTATTGAGACAAATCTTACTATTATAATCAAATAATAATTACAGTAAATATTTTTGAAGCCTTGGTGATTGGTACCTCTGTTGTTGCTGCAGTCATCATTTTTGGAGTTGCTTCTTTGATTTTTTGCTGTCTTTATAGAATTTTTAAAGGGTACAGAGAAAGGTAAGATTTTCCCTTTTATGTGTTTAATTACCTCCAAATAATAAACATACTTGAAACCCAGCCTTTTATCCTTTGTAGTCCTCTTTTGGTGTATAATAAAAAGGTATCAAACATTCCACTGGAACTTCCGAGTAAAGGATTTGTCCTTGAAGTTAGGGGCCTGAAAGACATTGGGAGGTTGTCCTTTTCTTGGAAGGTCCTTCACTGTATACCTCATGTCGAGACTCTGAGTCTGAAACTGGTCATCAGGCTGACTGTCAGTGATGATAGGTGCAGAACTCAAGCAACTAGTAGCTATTAGCTAGAAATAGAACAAAAGTCAATTTTAGATATCGTTTTTTTCTTATGTCAGCGAAAGAATTTTAGATTTTTGAACATTCTTCTCTCTTCTGTGTAGCTATGATGATTCACTGTAGCCTTCTGAGAACCTGTAGAGTAAAGGTAGAATAGAAAGAAGAGTTTTTAGTTTATACTGTCTTATGACCTTTGACCTGCCATCCTTACTTAGAGAGTGCTAGCGCACTCTCTGATACCTCTGCAAAAATAGCTATTTAGCTAACAGTAGCATACACAACCATAGGACCCAAACCGATACTCTCCACTTATGAGTTATCAGTATGTAAAATGTAGTCAGTGGTAGATATATAATATACTTCAAAATCAGTTATACTTGTAGTTCTCACAAACTATGAGTAGCTACACAGATGGAGTTAGAATACATGAATGATCCAATCCTTTATGCTTTGGTGTCAATCGATTAAAATGCTAGCTATTCCTAGCTAAATTTAAACATTGGCGATGAGACCAAGGCTATCCCTACTGAATAAACATTCGTACAAGTCCAAGCTCAGAGTTTAATTAATTAATTTATTTACTGTGCACAGATGGTTACAAGATAAAAGAGAGCTAGGAAGGAAATTTTCAGGAAGGTACATAGCTAACAAAACCTATATGTGCATTTATTAAGAGTCGATGCTTCTGTGTCTACACAGGTCATCTCCAGGATTTATACTATCTTGGCACCTTCCATATCTAGAATAGATAACAATACAATCATTATTCATTCATTAAAATTTGATGCGCATGCTCAGTTGGACAGTATCATCATCCTGACACATCATACATAATGTGCCGATGAAAGTTCTGGAAAGAGTGTGTGGTGCAGCCCACTTCTTTGAGAGCAGCTTCATAGCTAGTGTAGCTAAGCATAGAAATGGTCTGCATTAATTTTAATGACACATGACAAAGGAGTGGCAGAACAAAAAGTCACATACCGTATACGTACCTTCAAATTGAAACGTGGAGTGAAGTTCTCTCTCGATTGCCATTTCTACTTGTAATTGACTCCCTCCTAGCAGATCAGGTGTAGGTGCTACTGTGAATGGAGTCTACCTTGGATCACTTCTCATGCCGATGACCTTACGGGACGATGCTAGGGACCATGGTATACAGGGATCAAGATCATTAATCCAGCTCTGCCTTGTTCATAAAGACAAGCTCTATCATTACAACTATCCTTCAGCCTCACCTATTATGGATGGTCCTATCCTAATTCATCCCTGTGAAGAGACATTCTACCCTTAATCAATTCACACCATATTATCATAGAGGTATTCCTAACATTGAACCTTTGAACCTTTGATATGTGAACGCGTGCGCGCGAACGCGCTGCTAGAAGTCAGTATATAGTTAAAGAAATGCACCGCTTCTGTGTTTTATTGTTTGCTCTATTTCATGCACTGTGTATTTCAGCTCAGCTCTGCACTATTGGTCGTGAGTAATACATTAATTTCGCCAATAGAGCCAGATCCCCTCAATAATGACATAGAGGATCATTATTACAATGATATCAGATTATCAATACTTGAGAAAAGGGGCCTTATGGAGCAAAAATTCAAAATGGTTATTGGTATCATTTCAGAGCTCTTAATCTGTGGTTTGAAATCACTGATTTCAGGTAATTTGTATATGTGACTTGTAAACTTTACAAGCCTTTTATCTAGCTACAACTTTTTGATAAGACCCTTTTTCTCAAGTACTATATCACTATTTTAGTGATAGCTAATACACCATTGCTGTCTACTTAAGCTACTACATACCCATTCACAAGTATACCGTCTTCATTATGACCTTCCTTCATGACTTTAATATGACTACAGCAAATGTGAGATTTTTTCGAACAGTCTCTGATTCATTTAAAGGAACTTTGGCTATTGCACCTCGATCACAGGGCTGCTCTGTGGATGGAAGTAATCACACTATTTGTCCAGGATTTATAGTATTAGCGGATGATATCTTAGGACCTAGTCAGCCAAATATCGATCATAATGACGATAGGCTCCAGTTTATAGCATGGAACAAGACCAATATGTATTCATATTTATCATTTCAACTTACCAGTGCCTCTTTAATGACGGCTATTGATCTGTACTTTCTGAACTATCCAAATCAGAATATTAGCCTACCAAATTTGCGTCTGTATCGTACATCAGATCTATCAGTAACAACTGCATCTGAAATGGCAGAGGTCATTTTTGACATATGGAATAACAGGGAGCTGTCTGATGATGATCACACTATCAGAAGAGTTTCTCTTCTTCCTCGCACACCATTCATGAGTCTAGTGGTTCTCCTCAGGTGGACATTCACGGAGGTATACAATGTAGACTGGTTCCTTTTGAGTGAAGTCAGATTTTGTACAGACTCACAACCAACTGTACCAAGTAGTCGTGTGATATTTCAGACCCCCATAACAGAGACTCAGATTTTGGTAGTAGGATATGAAACTTTAATTAGTAAGTCATTGATACTGACATGCACAGTATCGAATGAAGGATCGATTGAGTGGCATTGGAGTAGAGGCAGCGATATGATGCTCAATTCAAGTAAATTTACAATACTCAGTGCAGATGCAACCAGAACCAGCAAGCTGACTGCAAGAGAACTTAACGAACTAGATGATGAAATCTATACATGTGAAGCTACTTTTGATAATGCCATTCTCCCAGAAAGAAGGAGTTATGATGTGCAATTACCAAGTAAGATGTATAGTAGGTTATATAGACACAGACCAAGATAAGTAGCTAGACACAGACCAAGATAAGTAGCTAGACACAGACCAAGATAAGTAGCTAGACACAGACCAAGATAAGTAGAGAACCCTCATTCCACTACTTGATGCTTTTAGGTTTTGTATGGTGGATATTTTTAGTATTAACATCTCCTTCAGGCTAATATGATAATGTAGCTAGCATGAATCACTACTGAGTATATACCTGACGACTGGTTTGATCCTTGCAGCTATTACTCGTGTATTTCCAAGTATAAATGTTATCCTGGGAGGACCAACCGTGGCACTCAAGTGTGAAGTCCTTGGCTATTCAAGAAATTCTACCCTCCCAATGCCATCATGGACTACAAGTAGTGGAGCAGATTTTAGCAATATATCAAAATATTTTATTACTATTCACGATGGGGATAACACTCTGATCTACCCCAATGGTACCACTGGACCTAGCATTGTGCTAACTCTCTTTATTTATCACCCAAACTTTGCGGATGAAGGAAACTATACTTGTAGCAATGAACGTAACCAAAGCACTACTGAATTGACAATATCGACTGACCCAAGTCCAACCCTTACTATAGGTAGCAAGTGTATTATATGTTAGCTAGTTAATGAATGAGATATAGCCAATTAGCAGTAGCTCTCTAATTTTGGAGTGAATCCTCTGACACACTTGGGACCCATATAGCCTCTCTTTTTTTGATTATGATTGTAACTAATAACAAATAAGGGGGCCTGAGGGAATAATGCTAGGACCCATAGAGGTCATTCGTTATTAAGCAAAGGCACTTTTAGATTGTCCTTTGTTGAGAGGTTATCAGAATGTTCAAGGTTATTGGAGGTTTCACTGTATAATAACTTAAGGCTATGAGCTAAGAGTGTACATGTAACTATTCCAACTTCAGATTCGATATACTTTTGTGCACGATTCAGTAACACCAATTGCACTGCCTGCACCCAAAGAGTAAGTCAGTGTTTTAGCATTCTTTACTATATATAAATATTTTAGTTGCTATAATTATTATAATGTTGATTTAATGGGGGAAATCCCTGTATAAATTATATTGGTGTAGGAAGATGGTTAGGGGTGGGGGCACTGGAGGTAACAAGTTTGATCGAAAATTATATCGTTAGAAAATTCCTTGGTGAAGTAGCACTCAAGGTTGTACAGGCGCCCCTTGTCTCATAAAATATAGGGCCCCAATGCTCTCCTAGTTAACTATTTAATTCTCTCTATATTCATTGTAGCTACACTCTATGGCTTCACAAAATGCCACCATATTTGAGTGCTATTGGTGTGAAGAAACAAAAGCCTGTGGAGTAATAACTTTTGAAGGATTTACTATTCCTTTTGAAAAAATCAATTGTCCTCAGTTCAAATTCAACTTCCGAACATGTGGAAGTAAGAAATGAAATCTCCAAATAATGGACACATTTGGATCCAGCCTTTTGTCCTTTGTAGAGAGGTTGTCCTCTTTGGAGGTTACTTTGTATTAAGTGTATAGTTAATACAAAAGTACTTTTAAGTTGTCCCGCCTTGTTGAGAGATTTGTCCTTTTTCAGAGTGTCTGCTATTGGAGATTCAATTGTGCGTGTGTGCATGCATGCATGTGTGTATGTGCATGCATGCGTGTGTGTGCATGCATGCCTATGTGTGTGTACATTCACAGGGGCAGATCCAGCAATTTTGAAAGGGGGGAGTCCAACATGCCCCTCCTGTGGAAGCAAAACATTGGTAAAGCTAGTATCCCTTTAGAGAACAAACACAAATGAGTATGGAAGTTTGTCTTTTGTGCTGCATTATAAACCTATTACTAACTTATCAACAAATGGGGGGGTCTGGACCCCCTGGACCCCTACCCTGGATCTGCCCCTGATTCACTTTACGATACCAATAATTATTATATAGTTCATATCTTCGGAGTGATCATTTTTGTCTCTGTCTTGTGTGGCTCATTTTCTATCGTTGGATTGATTTGCATCTGTTTCTGGTTTTTCACTTGTACCAGGATGAGAGACAAGTAAGATCCTTTTAATATTGTAAGTGAGCTTGCACACTACAATTTCAAGTCATGTGATATAATAGATGGACACATAAAACCAAGATCAATTAATAAAAAAAGTGCAAGCTCTATAGAAACCCATGTCCACACTCAGTGTCTCATTTATTTGCTTGCCTGAACCAATATGCTAAACTCTGTGTAGCTATAGACTTCACTAGAATAATCAGTATATTATTACTATTACAACAATACTAAGACCATGACAGTGCAAATTGACATGCTGCTATGGAAGATAAGTACACACATAGCATACCTTATTATTGCAAAACTTATTTTGAATACTGCAGAGAGTTATCTAACATAGACAGGCGTGAAGCAGAAGCTAATGATTTTTTCACAAGACTTAATCGAGAGTAAGAATTTTATGTAAGCTTATATGTTAATTTAATAGCTATCCTATACACAGTGTATTCTGAAAAATTGAAGCTGAAAGAAGGGTCAGTCATCCAAACACTGGATTCTAGTCATCCTTTTGACTCTTTCTTTATATAGCTAAATATTTTCTGTAGAACTATTATTATGATGTGCTTTATAATTATTAGCTAATACAAATCCCTGGCATGATGCTGGCCTCGATGAACCAAAACAACAACAACAACAACAAAACAAAAACAACAACAAATTCAACATGCGCGCGCGTGTATAAATTGCGCGCGCTGCGCATGCGCTCACTGCACGTGTGCCGATCGACCTCGTGCATTCGTTAGGTAATAAGGAGAGTTGGCAGAGTTGACTGCTCAGACACTTCGCTTGAAGAGGAGCCTAGCTTCTACTTAGCTACAATTAAATGCTGGTAAGTGTCAGCACTGTTGAAACAGGTTTTCCCAGGCATGTTTTATTAATCTTATGGTAGTTGGAGAAAGTGGAGCTTCTGGACTCTGGAGGAACTTCCTTGAAGGAAGGTAGTTAGTGCGATAGGTGAGCAGTTGTGAGTGATATCTATATCTGCGGTTTAGATTAATATTTGATGATCTGTAGGAATCCCCGACACCACACATGGACATTTTGCGAATACCAATCAACACCAGACCAGGTCTTTTTTCCCTAGCTATTCGGGGAATGTGATGTGTAGTTAGCAAGTCCTAGGTGGAAAGTCCTTTCATTATCCTTTAATTTAGGTCAGTCAAAATATTGATTTTCTGCCTGGGACATCTATGGGTGGGGAGATTCAAGGTCTAGTAATTCTAATCGACCTTCTTTGTGTTGCACGAACTATAAATTTGATAAATAGTATAATCTGGCAGAGCAGGGTAACATGCTACACCCATAACAAGAGCAAAACGTCGCCAGGCAATTAAAGTGGTCTTATGGTTAGGCCCAGATAATCGACCAGCGGAGAGTGGTGGAGTAGCTGTAACACTGAATCATCTACCGTGTTATTATAGTTAGTAACTTTTGTTCTATATCTTGGAGCTCTTTCTCCATTATATGATGGTAGTGACCGTCGATCTTTTGTAGTATGGTCAGTTACTGTAACATAACTGACCCCATTCTTGCTGCTGCGAGTATCAGCTATAAATATATGTCAAAGGTCTATGCTATGTTCCCTGGCACATGCCACAGCTGACAAGGCTCTCTTGTGCGTTGCTGTGGTTTATGCTATGTTATGTCTTGGGGATCTTGTATTGTGGTTATAGTAGAAGCATATTTTTGATAGTGCTTATCATAACAAATAACGGACCCTGCACTTATTAAATTGCAACTTGCTGCCTGAAAGCACACATAAAAATTGCTCAATCAAGTCATCATTAGTTTCATGTGTTATATGTTCTTGCTCTGCCAGACTTCGACAGGTGGACAAGAAGGTAAGGAAAAATAATTGGTCTCCAGCACTGGGACTTTGAATGCTGTGGCACTACAGTCAGTTTGCCACTGGCCCGCTCACGTGAATTTATTTGCAAAATGACGTCATTTATATTTTAAAAAATGGACGCACTTTCTCTTTGTTTCTGTGAGTCATAAAACTGGAGTCTAGCTCGAAAAGTATCAATGTTTAGATATCTTTATTTGGTCCAGTCATAGTTCAAGGAGTAAGGTATGCTATGGAACCATAAAAATAGTTGAAAGCAGCGTGTTTATAAAATACAAACTCATTATTTTAGCTACAAGGGTGCCAAGTAGATTGTACTAGTAAGATTCTGTCTAGCGCCATTACTAAATGGAGGTTTAGAACAAGTTTTATTTTGAATATGTTGTAGGATAACTATTGTTTTAAAGTTTGCCTTTTAAATCAAAACTCTGGCACATGCAAAAATGAAATCCTGACAGATGATATGTAATGTACCTAGTATTCTGAGTCAGAAAATTCACTGTTAATGTCACTCTCTTCAATACTAACATTCTGTTCACAGTCTTCACTACCAAACACCCAGTCTAAAATGTCATCAACATCATCTGTGGACTCTGCAGACCTACTTACTTCTTCTAAGTATATGTCCACTGCTGTATCAATAAGTCCTTGCTCTCTTTAGTTTTTGTGTTGGTACAGTTGATGCAATCATAGCCAACTGAACATGCCTTCCCTTCCCACTATAGTGCTAGAGTAGGAAACTAGGGTCTTTCACCAGCCGTGAAACTCATCCCTACAGGGCCGGCATATAAAACTTTCTGCATCTACCCCCAATGTTTGTGCACATTGTTGTGATGATAAATCCGGATACTTTGATGTGTGCAAATGAGTATTACCACACAATGCACAGGCTTCACCTTGTTCTTCCTGCCGAGATGCTGGATACGACAACCTGCACCTACTTCTTTGTGCCATGCTTGGCAAGCTTGCTGCATTATTCATTATTATTGTTATTCATTTTTATGGCCTATGATGTAAATGGATACAAATGATGTTAACTTTACTTGGCTTCAACCAGAGTCCACTAGTTATTTTAGGCATAACTTTAATTTGAGAATTGGGTACAGCTTAATTTTTTTATATGTTCTAGTCAGTGCTTAGATAAAGTTGTTTCTGCAACTTCAACCTCTTACCTATTGCAAAAATGGTATCCAGACAGGAAGTAAGGAGGTTCAGTCTTGATATTTACCAGTTATGAAGGGAGAATGTTGTGAAAATTTATTAATGTAGGTATGATATATATTGTATCTTTATAGTGGCAGAAGTTTTTTTAGTTCATTTTGCTTCTGACACATCTTATAACAGATATAGGGCCATGCAAACTAAATTCATTGTTTCTCAGGCACTTAATAAGAGAAAATCCATGCGGAATGCGCAATTTTATTTTATTTTGCAAGCCCCACCCACTATTAATTAAAAACCACAAGAATCCAGTTAAACAGCAACAACAGAGGATGTAGCAGGTTGTTCAAAGTCACTCAGCACCACGTACTTGAAGTACATACCGAAGGCCGCTACCACTTCAGATAAGTGAGCGATCAGTGGAACATCCTGGAAATTTTGGCTGTCCTGAGCTTGAATAGCACTGCTCTGCTTCTCAGGCGATAGAGAGAAGGGCTCCATGGAATCGAAGCTATGGTCAATGATCCCTTGAAATAGTGACAAGACTGTAGCGCCTGCAGCATCTTCATCCGGGATGACAACTATCCTCCAGTCTCTCTCCACAACCTTCCTAGAAGCATACTGCACCATTATTTTCGTAGAAACTAACATACTCGATCGCTCAGCTCTCCCTAGTTAGCAGCTCCAGGCGACAGCATGCAGTTAGTTGTTATGAACAGCAAGCTTGTTTGACACTAACTGGTTAGAACTGGGGTGTCAAGCTAGTTTGTACAGTCATGTGCTGACCATGTGATCAATAGGAGGAAGTAATAATTGTTGCCAAGCAGGAAGTAAATTAGCCATGCGGGAGGGCCTGAGAAACAATGAATTTAGTTTGCATGGCCTAGTAATACTTATGAATAATTAATAAGTTAATTTTGCTGACTCGACAATACAAATAAAATAATACGGCGGTCTACGACTTCTGGTATGTTGGCAAACTGACTGTACAGGTAACAGTTTTTCATCTTTTAACAATTATCATTTACTTGTGATTAGCTTTGTATACATGTTAAATACTTTCAAACATGATCATGATAATTCACTGTAATGACTGTAGTGCTGGTGACCATAGCCTTGAACCCAGGCTAGTACTGGAGATGCACTAAGGAAAGGAAATACAATACTAATTTTGAACATGTGGTATGAATTGATATAAACGCTCTTGTACTTGGTAAATTGTGCTGAGGCACTTCGAACTTGTGGTTGAACTTGTGGTGTGAATTGATCTTGTAGAATTGTGCCAGCCAGGTAGAGAGATCAGCCAGACAGCGCATTACTGTTGACTGGTTTTTATTCATGATAACTCTTCCTCAGCAGGTACAAGTTCTTCCAGATCTTAAATGAAAAGCACTGAAGTGCTAACCCTCAGCGCACACCAGTTATAGCAAGTATCGATAATTATTACAGATATTGAGCAGATAACTGATGAGGAGGAGGTATTATCGAAGGAAATATTCATTTTCAATCATTTATAAAGCAGTTTAGCTAGCTAGCATGTTTCTACTACAGAGTCCACATGCCTGAGGTAACTAATGGCTACATGAAGGCTTGTCATGAGCAACACCATCTCGTAAACTTGTCACTAAAGACACTCCAGCTAATTATGCTGTTGCTCTTGTAGTAGGGAATGATTGGCAGTCTGGAGTGTGCATTATATGGAGTATAGGCTATATAGTATTACAGGAAAGCTTCAATGGGCACACCATACTTGTCAACAGATGCTACATACCAGTCCACTGTTTCAGGCATTCCACTTTGATTTCTTGTGGGATGTTGATGGTATAGTAAACCCATCTCATTATTTCAAAATAAAAACTTATTCAGGATTGGAGCACATACCCCTGTCCAAGAAACTTCACACTTTCGTGCCACCTGCACAAAGTTGCCCTTTTTTTGAGTACAATTACTCTGCATGCTTTAATTACTTACTGCATACTGATGCTCTTTCAAAA
Source organism: Crambe crambe (assembly GCA_963924555.1). Lineage (NCBI taxonomy): Eukaryota > Metazoa > Porifera > Demospongiae > Poecilosclerida > Crambeidae > Crambe > Crambe crambe. The sequence continues at coordinate 4,666,877 of OZ004593.1, read as the reverse complement.
TCCTGAAGCGTGAGCAGCAGAAGAACCTTATAATGTTGGTGTTAATATCAACCTATTGTGTTATTCAAAGTATTATCATGTAAGGAAAAACAATCTAGCTACATAGTTAATTGGCTTCAATGGATCATGGACTGATTAGCTATTCTACATCTAAAATGAATTGTGAAATAAAAAACCTTATATTCATCAATGTTTGCCTTCTCTTGCTTCTTCAGCAAGGTTAGTATGCTCTTGCAGAGTATATTTGTTTCTTGCTGCTGTTCACATAAGTTCTTCATCTCCTCTATTTTCCCCATCCTCGCATTAAAATTGAGTCACATGATCTACGTAAGTAGGCTGGCTAGCTTCAGAAACAGGTGTCTACCTGGGTACTATGCTGGTTTGTTTGTGGGAGAGAACTTCTTCCTCGTCATTGATGCATACTCCAAGTGGGGTGTCCTCCACAGCTATAGCTACCTCCAAGACCATTGAATGTACACGGGTAGCTAAACTACTATTATTGTCTGGTGTACCACACACTACTGTTCAGTCATAGCCTTCTGACAAGATTTTCTTATGTACATTATCATTGCTAATAAGATTTTCTTGATAAGAATGTACATTATCATTGCTGACAAGATTTTCTTGATGTATATTATTATCATTGCTAATAAGATTTTCTTGATGTACATTATCATTGCTAACAAGATTTTCTTGATGTACCTTTGATTTTTCAGCTTGTAACTTATTTGTGCTTATTAGTTGCACACACGGTACTCATGTCAGAGCCCCTCTTAAATAACAAGCGTCATCAATTTCCCAATATCCTTGCATCTTGCATTGGCCCTCTCCTGAAAACACTCCCAGCTAGTTTGTCCTGGGCAACAGAAGACAAACTTCTTGATCTATAGTCCACTCCTATAAATGTCCATTCCTTCATGCTTGGACCCGGTTTTACGAACAGCACTTGTGCTCCTCTAAATTGTCGTCAGAAAATAGCATAGCCAGGATCTTCCTGGCCGTAAAGGACCATTTTTGGGTCTTGGCCAGACAACGTAGTGTTCCCATCTACCCTGGAGTTATGTATAGCCCGTCCTTCCAGTAGTCCGGGCATCATGATTGCCATGGTAGTTGGTAGTAGTTTGCTGAAATGCCGAATCCCTCATCTCCTGCATCTGAATCTCTCTTTCTTGCCGTTCCCTTTCCCTCTGCTCCATCTCTCTTTATTTGTCTCTCTATGCCTTTCCCTCTACCTCTCTCTCTCTGCCGGTGCTGGTCCGGAAAATGGTTAGCACAACTCCAAACAACTCGCAGAGCTGCTCGAGAATCTCCAGGAGAACCTATTCAAAGCACTAAGCAAAAATGAGAGCCTCTTTAATAAAGCACCTCCAGGGTTTCCTGATGCAGGCAGAATATGATGTTCGCAGTCTTTAGGGCACACTTCTTTGCCCTCTATTGTAATTAAAGTTGTGGAGCATGGAGGGACTGGCTTGGGTGTTGTTTAGCTTTAACTAGAGTGAGTTATTTTACACGTACCTCGTAATATGTGTCTTGTCTGAACAGCTACACTCTACACTATAAAAAATCAGTTACTATTATTATCGTCGTTGTTGTTTCTGAGTTGCATGATTTGATTTCAAGGAAGCATCAGTACTGGTTATTCTACATCCCAAAAGTTCAGTTTGTCTAAATCACCCCACACGATAACCTTTCACCCTCGTATGTAGATGTATGAAACAGTCATGGAAACGTCTACAATAAATAATCATTCGAGGGTATTGTGGTCCTTCTTTACGAAGTTTTTCTGCAATTGGCAAGAATGTCTCCAACTGATACAAATTCAAAGACTTGCAGGGAGAGATGGACACCACTAGTTTAGAAGGTGCAATGTCAGTTTCTTTCAAAGTCACTCCACTTCCATTGACAACTCCTTTCCTGTTATTTTTTAAATTGCATAATTGATAGCACTGTCTATCAGCATTGGTGCACACAATACTTGTGTGCATTGCGTTACCTTCTGTATACCGTGTGGGGAGTATACTCGCACACATACTCACCCTTGAGTATGCCTTCACCCGCCATCACCATACGATCCTTCACAGGGTCGTGGTCTACGACGAGCTCTGGCGTTTTGTCAGACAACAGTCCCTCTATCAATACCTCGATGTCCGGAGTGATCCTTGAATTATTATCTATTACTGCTTACTTAATGATAATCGACTTCGTTACCTTGCTCTCTTTATTCTCTCCATAGGAAGAGGGAATAGGCTATGTCAGTCATAACATGATCACGTACATGCACTTTATCAAGCTAAATTGCATGGTATCAAAGGCATGTGTATTGTCACCTGGTTCTTCTACTCCTGTTAAGAATCTGTCTGGGTCGGCGTAACTGGCTATCTTGGGCTCTGTTCCCTCCAGGGCTAGTGCTGGGCTGTGGCTGGTACTGGTATGCTTGGAGTGAGTCTTGCTCCTGGTAACTAGCTAGCTATGTCAGCGGAAGAGAAAATAGCATTTCTACTAGAGGAGAGGGAGAGTGAGAATGAAGATTCTTCACCTAAAATTGCACCAGTTGAAGAAAAAGACTGTCTCTCAGTCCGATGGCCAAACCCCAGTGGTTAGGAGATTCATTAAACATTGGCATTATGCCACCATCCTTCTCCAGCTGCCTGACAACCCTAATAGTTACAGCTTAGCTACTTGTAATTTATATAAGGTAAATTTTACAGTGAACATAACCAAGAACATAAAAAAACAACGAAAATTTATGTGACTAACTGCATTACATAGCCACACACCTCTTTATGCAATTCATCTTTAAGAAAGTAGTTATATCCTGATTTCTTCCTGGGCTGCATTGGTATAATCAAAGAAAGAAACGATAACTTTACAACACTATATGATTAGAGAGCAAAACTTGCCGGCTTTAGCATTTTCAAAAACTCTTCTGGAGACCAGTTGCTAGTCCTTTTCAAAAGAGAAATGATGTCGAATGGGAAATAATATTTAGAATAATAATACTCAAAACAGATTTTCCCCTTTGATACGAAGGAGCCCCTACATATATACGTATACACACACAAGAGGGTTGAACCACTTAATGGAGTCCCAAGGGTCTCCCCCTCTTTTTGGCAGTGACATATTAAGGAATCTCATACACAAGAATAGTGAGGAGCTCTTTACCTTAGCCCCTAGAATCTCATACACAAGAATAGTGAGGAGCTCTTTACCTTAGCCCCTAGAATCTCATACACAAGAATAGTGAGGAGCTCTTTACCTTAGCTCTGAGCCTTAGCCCTAGCCCTCCGGCCCTAGCTCCTACTTTTTTCTTCAATAATACATAGTAGCAGATTTTGACGTCGGTTGCAATGCTGAGCTGATGTCTGTGGCTGAAGTATGCCAATCCCAGTGAAGATTACCAAGAGATTGCTACGTAACCAGAACTAGTGGCATTTTGAGGCCTTGTTTTAGTTCCTCAATAAAGTCACGATTATCACTTGATAAAGCACCTATATCCTGACGTCATCAATGGTGGCAACTCTGGTGGATAACTCTTGCAATCAGTGTGTTTAGCAGCAATATGGTGTACTGTCATTTAATTGACGATAGAACGAATATGTTCCTCTGAATGGTGAAGCTTGAGCATCCTGTGCTTCTTGCACTTCTACTATATTTCTTCTTGCCAAAAATCTTCTTGCTTGATTGTTTTCCCTGACGTCAGTATTGAAGTAGTCTGGGTAGGTTTCACCTTTGTACTAGTAGTCCACTGCAGAAAGGTTCCTGAACCACCGGGTGTCAATCATGTATACGTGTAAAGTCCAATAAATATTATTGTTAGAACAAAATAAAATAAATATCAGGTTAATGTGCATTAACCATCCATTTGGGTCGGTCCCAGAAACCTGAAAGCAGTCGTTGGCAGTTTTGTATTGTGGACATGTACATGAGCTGCACTGGAGAAGTGGTGAAAGACAATGTTAGACTATGCTTCAAACAAGACTCTTGTAGAAGAGACACCCTGCTTGAAGATTTTGATAACTATGTGAAAAGACTGAAAGTGATCCTATTTAGACTACATTAGGAACTCTGGATATTGAGCGTGAGCTCTTGATAACAGGAGAGCAACTCACTATGGTTGATGTGAACCTGCAAGCCTAGTGATGAGGGTATAGTAGTATGCATGGCAGTGCAATGGTTTAAGGGTATAGCTATTACAATGAGGGCCCTGCTTATGTGAGAAGGGATTCATCAAATGTAAGATTCTATTTTGCATAATATGAAGGCATACACTCAATGTCAGCAATCTATGAAATGAAATTAAAAAAACAAAACAATGAATAGTCTGACCAAATTTCTTAAGTCTGTTAAACAATGGATGATAGTTTGTCTTTTAACACAATGTCTGGCCTGGATTAGGCCTTCTATCAGAGCAGCGGGGTCAATCCTTGTTGTATAATACTCCACAGTAGGCTTGTATTCATATGTCATTTCTGGGACATCAAATAGTTTATTTTTTACACTACGGTATGCAAATCACCTGCCGTTTTTATCATATTTGCAATTAATTGTTCCCGGTACTGCCGCTGAGTATGTAATTTTGATTCCCCTGAAGAGCCATGTCTATGATTTTCGATGCTCGAAATTGTAGAGTCAACACTTGGGTTAGCCCCAGGTTTACGGTTTTGGGCAACCATATGCTGGCTGCCCACAAAGAAACCTTTTCCCTGTTTTTAGGGATAAAAAAACTCTCAACCAGAAGTGATCCCAGTGAAAGAAGTGACCCCAGAAATAGCAGTGTCCCTCAGTGACAGTAGTGACCCCAGTACAGATCCCAGTGACCCCAGTGATAGCTGTGATAATATTGAAGCTTGTACAAGTAACATGTTGTCTCTCAGTTAGGACATTACTATAATATCTCCATTTGTCTATGTAATAAATTAACATTGATTTTATCACAATACCTACCAAGCATTGCTTGCTGGTCTTCTCTAAAAAGTCCAAACTGATCATCTGCTCCAATGCTTTAAGGAAAAAACATTTCTGTGAAATATAAAAAAAAAGGGAAAAAAAAAGAAAAAAAAAGATGTAGGGATTACCATGGTCATGCTTTTTTGCTGATCAACAAAAAGTTGGTTGATTGTAATTCGTTAGTGCTCCAGAAATCTGAAGAGATCCTTTTTAAACTTTAAAGTTGTAGAATAATTGCAACCCCTCAACAGAAGCCTGTCTTCTGCCTGCTAGACATAAACTCTCCTTGTTGTCAGCATGATTGAACCTGGTCCCATTGGTCACAAGTTGATGGTGGGACCTGGTCCAAGTTGATGTTGGGACCTGGTCCCCATTGGTCACAAGTTGATGGTGGGACCTGGTCCAATATTGATACATCAATAGTGCTTTCTGCAGTACGAAGGTGCAGCACCCTAGGTGTCGCTAGCAACACATCAGACTCTTTAAAATACAGTAGTGGCCTGTAAACGAACTTGTTGCCAAGAAAGTAACACAACTACAAGTTCTTCTCCAGTACTCAGTTGATACACACTCTTATCTGTCTGACTCTTACCTTAGTAAGCACATGTTACTATGAAAAAAATTGTTTTAACTGGTCCTTGGAATTTGTCTACCTTCATTTTTGAGTCGTTCGTCATTTGTTACAACACTGGGTGCTTAATTTTCCAATCTGTCATTGTACAGTATCATGTTACATGAGAACCATATTCATGTTAATTTAATTGGGGGGGGGGGGGGGGTGTGTAACTCACTTTTACTTAGTGATTAACGTAATTGTTGGATAGTAACATGCATCTGAAAATATTACATTAGTGTAAGATTATCGACCTACTTTGGTACCTGTAAACTTAACTACGGGACTGAAATTTCAAACTTGCACCAAGATGAAGGTCTATTCTTATGGAGTAAACTTGTCCAAGTCCAGTGGTCCTACCGATTTCGTAGAACCTGATAAAACTAGGCCCTTGAAAATCAATCATCAACTGTTGAGAGCATAGGGGCTAGGCAAAGTATTGTACCCAAACCTTGCTTTCTACCTAGTCACACACCCTGAACTGAGCTATAGCTCTAAATTGAGTCATAGTGTACAATGGGCCAAGTCTTGGGAACGATGCAGTTACGTCCCCGGCCATGGGACCCACTTGTTACTCTAATTCTACCACATGAGAGGGGTGGGACGTTCGAGTCTGTCCAGGGAATGTTCTAGATATAGAATAGTAGCACGTGCATCCCAGTTGTAGTTCTTGGGATGCTGGAGACTACATGTTGACAGGATCCCAACATCGACTACCGTCCTCAATAAACGACCATAGTACTAATTCATATGCACAATTATTGACCGACTCACTTCCCACTCGCTTACTCCACGCCCATAAAACTCTACCCCTATCATGCCATTGCTTATGAAATTAGCTATATTCTCATATGATTGATTTTTGAAGGAAATAATAGTGATTTGAAATGACACGATAGGGACTCTTTGCCTTCTTCATCAACCAGCCTCTCCTGCAGAATCTTCATGGAGCCATCTGCCACATGCACAAGAAATCCAGTATGTACCAGCACCGCTGATGACATCGTCATTGTAGTTCTGCTGTTTTGAGGGCATGCTTATTTAGTGCTACCGAACTCACTGAAGGTACAAAATTAGAGAGAGAGAGAGAGACTTGGGAGAAGGAAATCAGTAAAGGTGTAGTGATAGTGGACACCTGAAGTCAGAGAAAGAACTGTGATGTCAGCACTGATGAATCAGTGAACATGGTTATGACACTAAAATACCCTTATTGTTCAAACAGCTGCAGATTACTAGGAGTTCCATACTAATGGTACAGTTCCAAAACAGAAATAGCAACAGAATGTGAAATATTAACCTCGTTGAACAAACGCTGGAAAGCACTAAGCAATGTCAATATCTCTGACCCGAAAGGACTTTTAACAAGGAATTTTTCCAAAATAATTGACAGCAGAAAGCAGCTGTGTGTATATATGGACATATCAGTGAAGGTGTAGTTCCGAAGTGATAGTGGAGTCAGAGCAAGAACTGTTGTGAGAATTAAGCAGTGATGAATCAGTGAACATGGTTATGATATTATTAACATACCTTACTGTACAAACAGCTGCAGGTTACTGAATGTGTGCCTGAAGAATAGGAGTTGTTCCAAACTAATGGCACAGTTCTAAAACTGAAAGTAGCAAGCAGCAGGTCGAGAAGTATTGAACAAATAGCAGGAAAGCATTAAGCAATGTCTTGACCTGATGGGACTTTTAACACAGAATTCTTTCTTCCGAAAATGACAGCAGAAAGCAGCCGTGTGCATATACGTACGTTTGTATGTTGCTAGGTAATGCGCACATGTGGTCGCTTTAGGTGATCAGTAACAAATTGATAGGAGTGATCTTTAATTACAGTAACAAAAATGTGTCATGTATGCCCTTACCACTTAAGATCTTAGCATACTCTGTTTTAGAAGATATATTGTCTGTGGATGCAAGGCCACACCAATCATTCAGTGAATCGTTAGTTGTAGATATTTTAACAAGGGCATCACTCCCTTAAGTTATACCTCATCATGGGAGTGAAGTAGGAATAGTTGGCTCGTAGTTGGTGATTAGCAAACTCTGTTTTAGAAGATATATTGTCTGTGGATGCAAGGCCACACCAATCATTCAGTGAATCGTTGGTTGTAGATATTTTAACAAGGGCATCACTCACTTAAGTTATACCTCATCATGGGAGTGAAGTAGGAATAGTTGGCTCGTAGTTGGTGATTAGCAAACTCTGTTTCAGAAGATATATTGTCTGTGGATGCAAGGCCACACCAATCATTCAGTGAATCGTTGGTTGTAGATATTTTAACAAGGGCATCACTCCCTTAAGTTATACCTCATCATGGGAGTGAAGTAGGAATAGTTGGCTCGTAGTTGATGATGGGTAAGGGGTTACTTGACTGAAGTCCACTCTCTTGTTGCTGAACTTTTTTGAACCGCACACAGCCATCCCTACTTCTCTTTTTTATTTAGAATAAATATTTTTTCCTTTATATATTGAATAAGCACTTCTACAGTTACATGCACCTGTTTATCAAATATTTTTTGAAATTTTACCAGTATCTTCATCTAAGGAAGGATAAGGCAAAAAATGTGCTAGTAAGTCTTACTAGATGCAGAGTCGGTCCTCTTCCTGTCTTCTTGCCCTACATAGTAAGCATTGCATAATGTTCATCATGGGAGAACCCAGCTATGCACAATGGGCTCTACACTTGAGTGGACTTATCCTGTAGAGAGCGTTCTCACCAGACTATGTAATGACTATCTATGGCACATGACAGATCAAGTAGTGCCACTTCTGTTATCCGAGTCATCAGAATAACAATGCAGCTGTGTGGTTGGACTACCTGAGCCACACTATCGTCTGTCATAGTTTCATCTGTTTTAGCTTCCAAAATTACAATTCTGGTTTTACCAAATTGAATCCCTGTGTACAATCAATAATCTGATGTGGAGGCATCAGATATATCAGACAAAATATGTTCGAGATTGATCCCTGTTGCTGCTTGAAGATCAGTAGTGATCTGCTCCTGGTAGTCAGTGGCTGGAGTGAACCCACGCCTTGCTTCTGGATCTGGTTTTGGTTCTGAGGCTTTGGTTCATAGCCTTGGACATTAGATAGATAGTGAAATTTAATTTTAAAAATCGCTTGACATTTCGGAAATTGGCTCTCTTTTTTCAAGGGTCTAGAATGATTTTGAGCTACACCATATAGTGCAACCAGGCATCCAGTTCCAATTTCTCCAAATTTTTGTTTTTGATGTGGACAAGATACCATTTCCTTTCATAATGTCAAATTTTGTGGAGTGGTCTAGCTAGGTATGTACTATAATATGCTAGAATTTGGTTACCATGGTAACGCGCCAGTCGGTTTTGCTTCCATATATGGACATTTTGAATAAATGACATCAACAGCAAAAATATTTTATCATATTATTTCAAATCACAATCAACAGGTTGCTAATAAGGAGCAAAATTGTTGTTATTGAACAAATTTGACAGTACCATGGAGTGTTTAGTTTCTAGAGTGCAACAGTGAAAATAAGGATGATCAATCAAAACGCCATCAATAATTAAGGATTTCTGCAAAAAATTCTCAAACTTAAAGAGAACATCATTGGAACATGTCTTTTTAAGTATTATAGAACATAATATGCAAAACATCAAAAAAATAGCAAATATACACAATGAAACTAATTACTGAATTTCGGAAATTCTACGATGGGACTTAATTTCCTTCTTGTATGCTTTAACAAGTTTTTCTAGATCGGAACCCCCAGGAATTCCTTCCAAATATGCAAACATATAGTGGCGTACTTTTCTGAAGTGGTTCTTGATATTATCTAGGGTTACTACGTCTAATGCTGGTATAACAGTGTTTCTAAGACTCTGTATATTATATTTACAATAAGCTCTAGCATAACGCTTCGCCTGCGCCCAAACCCGTTCTATGGGGTTTAGTTCGCAATGAAATTTAGGAATCATGTAAACTATATGGCCATATTCCTCTGTTAACAAACGTTCAATTCTGGATTTCTCATACTTGAAGTCAGGGTGACTACCTAGTAATTCACGCATCTGGGCTTGGTTCAACCGTGCAGTATTTATGCTGCGCTCTTCTAATACCCTTTTCAAACCCTTAGGCACACCATGCGCATCTGTCATCTTCTGTGGCTTTCCGCCCCACCACCCATCTCTCAATACCCTCTGCTTCCCTCCAGGATTCACATTCATATGGTTGACATCCAAAGAATCGTCGGCCATGGCTGCGTGGCAGCTGCTGTGGTCAAACATCCACACAATTTTATATCCACTGCTTTTAGGGTACTTTATATTAGCTATTTTAACAGCACTTCTTATTTGAGAAATAAATTTGTCTGAAGTCCAGTACCCTTCCTTATTTTCACCAAATTCCAACAACTGCCGGGCATACATTTTTGCTGATGAGTCACTCTTTTTAGCCTCATCATACTCAGCCTGAGTCAAAGCCAAATACCCATTGTTTTCCTCTATAAAATCGGAAACCATAATTCCACTTCCCCTAGACTTTGGTCGCATTACTGTGGTACCTTTCTCTCCCCAAAAAGTAGCCTGGTCTTCATTCGCATGAAATGTAGACTCATCATGAAATATTACAATTGTTTTATCAATTATATCTGGACTAGGTTGTTCCAAGTTAGTATAGTTATGTAGGGCTGTTTTGGCATCTTCGGTAGGAGCATTTCCCTCATTAAGAAAACCAAGACCAATGAGTTTATGTAAAAATTTCGAGCGATACTCAACCACGTCATCACGCTCGTGACCATCGACAAATGTACCCTTCTTTTTATCGAGGACACTAAACCCAAGTTCATGCAACCATTTACGAGCAGTTTCTGGTGAAACTTTCCTTGGAAATCCAGGCTCGAGAGTTGAGTTAGGTAACAAGTCATTGTTAATCCATTCACAGAAACTGCCTACAGTAAGATTGGGCTTACCCTTAACATTACAATTATTTCGTACATACTTCTTAGCTTTCTTGTTCAAATCTTCACTACACCAAAGAACCCCTGTACGCTGATACTGGCCCTGTTTACAGTCAGGTATTTGTCCTTCATGATTGAAAAAGTAGGTTCTCCATTCCCTCACAGTTCTATCAGACCTTCCAATCATAAGCCCAGCAAGCTCAGCAGCTTTTGTTGCTCCCATATTGAAGTGCTTAGATAGCTGGAAGCTCAAGAACAATCCTAAAGCTAAGGGATCATCCCTATCCAATTGCAAGACCCATTCCTCACAAAAAGCTTCAATCATATGATCCACATCATCTTTCATGCTACTATCTAGATCAAAAGATGGGTCTACAGCTTCATCCTCAGTATCTAAAGCGTCACCAGACATTGTAGCAAGCTCTAACAATCCATGCACCTCACCACTTTCTTCTAACCCAGCAGAGGATCCTTCACCAACTTCTATCCTTCCTTTCTTGGCTCTTGCCTTCTTTGTGTTCTTCTCCCCTGCTCTCTGCCTCTTGGACCTGGCTGGCATTTGCAAATCTCCTCCAACAACACTCTTTGTTAGCTAACTCAAAACCTTCTTCTAGAATCAATTTCCCGGTAAAAACGCGGTATAGAAATGATGATGTCATAGCCCATAATATTTTTTTATTTGCCCACCTAAATAGGTGGGCAGTTACAAAACTCTATAATGGTCAGATTGTGGTAGATTTTGAAAGTGGCATCATTTAGAGTGTTCAGAGAGGAGCTGATAGAAGCAAAAAGTAAGCTATAATAGTGATTTTTGTAGAAGTTATGGCTCTGAGAACTTTTTGGAACTGGATGCCTGGTTGCACTATAGATATATTACACGGAACAGGATTGAAAACTCCCCAAATTCGCGGACTATCCGTGCCATAGCGCGCGCGGCCTGCTATGCGCAATGCAGCTGGCCTAGTTAATGAGTTCATGGCATCTTTCAGCACGGGTGATGGCTCTAATATAAGTCAAACAGGTATGGTTGCTTCTTTATAAACTAGCTACGTAGCTATCTGAAAGATAGTTATAACAGCTAGGGCTAGCTAGCAAGCCATAAGCAAACAGGTAAAGATTTTACTTTTCCAACTTCATTGATTGTTCAGATTCTACTTCATGCAAAGACTGCAGAGACCTTTTCATAGCTACAATACAGTCTGTGATATCAGATGAAAGTTTCCACCTGCAGTCTGCACGAGCTCAGGAGGCACTGAAGTCAGCAAAGAGTCTTTTGCAGTGGCTTCTTATAGAGAAAAACACAAACAGGACTGATGTTTTTTTGGAGTTGCTGTTTGCTGACTTGGATAAATGTCTTGATGATAAGAAGAGGTGGATGCACAAAATGTGGGAGAAATTTCATAAACTGAGAATATCAGAGCAATTTAATAAAAGATGGGTGAAATTTTTAGGTTATAGTGGTGGTGATGCAGCTAAAGATCCAATCCTCTATCAGCATCTGACTCAATTATTGCTTGAGAGACGAGTGAAAGAGCACTATCCTGTGGCAGAGGAGCAAAGTAAGCAAAAAGAGACTTTGGATTTTCAAGAGGCTAATAGTGTACGGTACATAGCAGGATATGTTATAAGAGCCTTGAAGAAAAAACTTCTTCGCATGTCAAACCCATTGCAAAAAGAGCTTGATTTGTGTCTAAGTGAGATGTTGGATGCAGTATACACATTTTTTGTGTCAATGGAAATGGAAGTTAGGCAGCATTTGGACAAGGGAAGTGAAGAATGTGGAATAAAGGAAGTAGCAATGAGTGGAATAAGAGAATGAAGATGTCCAATTATTTTGGTCAATGATAGCAGACGATTGGGAGGAAAACAAGCTGACACTCTGCTGGAATTTGTAATCGAACATTATGTGACACTCAGAGGATTCTCACACACAAGTGCATTGATGGAGAAATATAAGGATCATAAAAAGAAGACCACGCAAAAGAGTAAAGGAATAAGGAAACAACTGTGTAGTACCAAAACAGAGTTCAGATAAATAGAGAAAAAATTATGTTTATTGCTATCAGTATTACCATAATAATAATTCTATATGAGTGGATTTAACTTTTTAGTTTTAGCAACTATTTTTCTTTGCCTCTTTGGTAGAGGTGCATTTTCTGCATCAGAGACTGGTTCATCACTACCTCTACAATTTCCTTTAATGGAGCCTCGACAGAAAGAATTGTTATGGTTTCAGTGTTATCATAGAATTCTTTGACATTGGGGTTATCACTAGTGCTTCCCCTCTGTCTTTATGGGATCCTGGCATAGCTGTTGTGTCAAGAATGCAAGTTTTGCTCCTTTCACTTCTCTCATGGATGATTGTAATGGTGAAAATTGCTTCCATTCTCTTCTCTCACTGGTTATATCTCACCTTTTGTAAGGCAAGGCAATTGTTAGCTGTAATGAACTGCACTGCCCACTCCCTAGGTATACTGGACTGTGATCTTGTCAGCATAGTGTATAAACTCTTGGCAGAGGAAGCTCTGTAGATGGAATGTGGGATTTGTAGAATCAGAGATGTGTCTGCAGTGCAGTCATCTTCTCTTTTTCTCTTCCTCTGATTCTTCCTTGTATCAAATCTCAATTTTCTCCTACTCATCCTTGTCCTTATAATCAATATTAATAATCATGATAATATGCCTAGCTAGCTATTTTCATGACAATTTTATAGTGCACAACATTGTACTTCGAAGTTCTACTTGCTTCATTCCATTAGTAATGCTGTTACTGCTCCCATACATATTCAAATGAACATACATTTCTCTTATTTTCATAGTGTTTTTGTTACACAAAGTAATGTACCAAATTTATATAAAATATGACCATTAAACAAGTTATAACAGAATTCATACATATGAAAGTCACTTAATCCAGTAGTTCATACCTCAATGCATGCAATTTATACTTGCTAAAACTTTAATGCTATCTCCTAACTAAAGAAAATGTAACACAGACTAGTTTGTCCAACCAACGGACAATGTTCGCCTTTGTAGCACTAGGGGTGGCCCCTCTGAGGCCTGTCGGTGCCTGGCCTAGCCCAGCAGCCTCGTGTATGTCGACGTCTGGAGCCCAAATTATCGAAAAACTTTGGTCACCCTCTTCATAGTCTGTATAATAATCAGATGACAGGGAGCACCACGATTCATACCTGTTATTTACCTATATCTTGTTTCTTATCTTGAGCCATTTCTTGATCTATAATGTGATAGAATGAGAAAAGGGGGTTTGTTGTAAATTTCTTGTTAGAAATATTCTTACAAAAATCACAACCAAATAACTTCCAATGTAAAAGCCTAGCCTTCCTCGGGGCTGAAACGGTAGAATGTTCAACAGATGGCCACACCAAGGATGGAGTGAAGGTATTAATTTTGACGGCCAAAGTTGAACATTCTACCATTTCAGCCCTGAGGAAGGCCAGAGTAGCCGGTCCAAACATAGATTTTTATATTTGGTTGTGATGTCAAAGGCAGTTTGGTAAGACACCGAGGATCTCGAGGCCCCAGGCTTTGCACACCCATTCATATTACAGGCATGTACAGTGGCTCCTCCATACAGTCTAACCTCGGTTATCTGGACACCTTCAAATTTGACAATTTTGCCAAGGAACAACCATTACATAAATGACAACAAGAGTAGACTAGTTTGCTGCAAAAGTGTTCTTGTTCTATCTAGCTAGGTCGAATACTTACAGGTTAGGAGACCTAAGACAGGAATCCACAAAAGAACGAGGTAACAGTCCCACAACAGGCAGAAGCAGGAGGAAGACTCGGTGACAGCTACCACACAATGAAATATTTTAATTCACACAATGAAATAATTCAAGAGTACCTAGCTAGCAATAAAAGTCTCAAATTTGACAATTTTGCCAAGGAACAACCATTACATAAATGACAAAAGTATTTCAGCCATGGTAAGGTCACTAAACAGTCCTCCAACTCTAGCATGGTTACTGCTTTTTTTCTCACCTGCAATAAGAAAAGATGATTGTGGTAAGTTCCGCGCATGTGTCACGGACAGTCCTGGCCTAGCAAACTGTTGCACGCTTTGCAAAAACCACAAAACCACAAGACAGAGCGTCTACAACATCGCCTAAAACCATGGCAACAGAGCGAAAATGCTATGGCAAGGATTGTCCGTTTACAATTATATTAGGCCTATGGGCTCACATGACGAGTTTCCAATCCTGTTCCATGTAATATATCTATGGCTACACGTGGTGTGCTTTTATATCTATCTATATGAGTGTTTTGATTGGTCAATCCAAGGAATTTTAATTACGTGCATGGTGACCTGCACCTTATGGAATAATTATCCCTCAGTAGCCTACAATATTGATGTAAACATGGAAAATGACTTCTTCTTTTTTTTAACCTCCATTAATTGTATGTAACCCTTAATCTTCTCGATCCGTGGGAATGACCTTGAGGCCAAACTAGTGCGAGCCAACTGGTTGGTAAGGGAAGAGTTCTCATTCACAAGTTTTGTTTGTCGGACTTGATGATATTTGTATGTACACAACATTGCCATCTTCCACACTTACTGCTTGTAATTGCTCTTTTCCCCCATTAATTATACAGCCCACACACTTATCACACCTGTACAGTGGACCCTCACATATCCGAACCCATCGGGACCGACCCCTGTTCGTATATGCCAAAAATTCGGATATGCGAAATCATGAATATCATTAAGTACAATGTATATCTTTTAAATGCAGGAAGTGTCAGGATGACCTGTTCATCTTCAACCCTGCCAGTTTGGCACCCTCCAGAGCCTTCCAGACCTCACCCCCTTGTCTTGTTTAGAACCACTCGCTTCCTTTTCAGGCTTTTGGTCGCCATTCTCGATCAGCTAGCTACTCAGATCTATCAGATCAGCTAGCTGCAGCTGCAATTCCAAAGAGCAGCTTGGTGCGCATGCGCGGGTACAATAGCATGATAGGTTATTATAATGACGATCATTACCCAGTCAACTTCAATTCTCTGTTCGGATAATCCGGGCGTTCGGATGTGCGAGGGTCCACTGTACTTAAAAGTGGGAAGAGTTGAGAATTCCACTGTAATTGCTATCATAAATGGTGATTGTTCCTTCGAGACAGCTGGACACTACCCAATGGTTGTCATCCACAACATAGATTTGTAGAGAGTTATTAACTCACCCAAGTATTGTAAATTCACAATACAATATTGCATGACATGTAAGGAAGAGATATGTTCTACATGTCAATATGGAGTAATCCAAGACTCAAGACTTCACAACTGTAGTCACATACTGTACCACTTGCAGTACTGGTGGATGGCTGATTAAACTCTGTCTTTGGGTCTACGTGTGAGTCTACAATGATTTAGAACAGGAAGATTCTATTTCTTTCACTGCTCCTGCAGTGGGGGTACTTCTTGATAGTTCAGGTCTCAATGTCACTTTTGTGTGAAATTTGAGCACCCAGGTTGTGCTTAACCTGAACTGACACGTTGATTCATTAGCACATTCAGTATTGCCATCAATCAGGCGGCATGGGATTGTACTTTTCTATCTCTATTGCTGAAATAATAAGTACAGTTAGTAGGATTAGATTCAAGCATTACTTCCTCCTTTTTTTTCCAGGGCCATAAACAAGAGGTAAACAAAAAAGACAGATTTGCTGGGCTGCCCAGCAACAGAATATCCCCAGTGGAATCCCACACCGTAACTGATAAATCTTTATATGCAGGGCGTACAAATATAGATTTCACTTCTCGTTCTAAAAGCACATTACCAGATGCTTTATTATAGTTTTCCAGTTTTGCTTTATTGTAACGGATCTTTAAACTGGAAAAGCTCTTCTGAATTGCATCAGAGAATGCTTTCTCTATAGGGGGATCAGTAATATTATCTGAGTCAGAATCTGAAGTGCCTGACAACCCGGGCTATTCGCAATCTGATGTAAGTGATGCACATGCTCTATCTCTCTTGCTTTGGCAGCAAAATTCATTACCTGTGAAATATGTATCAGGTTTTCAACGTTTCTCATGACTTCTCCCTATTTTCATTCTATTTAAGATTCTCATGGCCATTCTGCTAGCTCAATTTCCAATTGCTCAAACTCAATTGCTAAAATGCTTAGCTACTACTTCCTTTTATATGAAACTCAACCTAACTGGAAAAAAAACAGGCACACACAACTTGACACAACAATAACAGACGACCAAAAACACAGAAACACGATTGAACATGACAACTTCAATGCACAGGCCAATGCCTCAATGTAGGAAGTCCTTGGGCTTAAGATTGATGAAAGTGGTTCGGTTCAGAAGAGAAGACGTCACATTGAAGTAAACAGTCTATGATCAGGTCCCTGTCTTTTGCTATGCCATGCTTAGATTCTGGGTGCATGGAAATGAATAATTAACTGTAATACAGCAACAATGATTAGCTATTCTGTGATGAATTTGTACAGAATGGTTATTCAAAACTTTCCATAACTCCATAGCACTGATTTGCATATATAATGAGGTTATATTAGACAGCCCAGATTCTCTTAGCATATTGAACATCCAACAAGCCACCAGTAGTCGGTGTAGAAGACCGCTTGAGTTTGAATTCTCCTTGATATGCTACCAAGAACACAATATTACACACAACTTCCAGATTTTAATTGGAGGTTTTACAGACCATATAACATAATATGTGTGGCGGTATGCAATTGTCAGATGAAGTTAAATAATTCTTCTGCAACACCATCCAGCCATGAAAATTGGGACATCTGGAATGACTTCATCATCTGAGTCTGGGTCTTATTGAGCCTCTCTACCTGGTAATTCCACCAGGTGGATCTCTACAATCTCAGAATTAGAGCTCAGAAGAATACAGGAATCGTACAGTTGTGCATGCAGGCACCTTGGTCAATAAAATCCTGTTATTATTCGTTTAGCTCTAAAATTGAGTTACCCATTAGGTCGTGCAGATGTGACGATAGGCCATGAGGTTTGTTCCGGTAGCTCTCTGTGGCAGCAACACACACAATGAAAAATGGATGACCAGGCCACCCACTTGAATTGGATTCATCTGCTAGACTGGAGAGTACTCGATAGAGTACTGAAGTTTTAGACCCTGATTGGTGGTCAAGCTTCTGCAGACCATCAACCTCAATCATCACAGGATAGATTTCAAATTTGCAAACTTTGCTTCCTAGGGCTGTGTTGGCATCCTTTACAATGTGGGCGATAAGGTTCCCACATAACAATGTCGGCTGCCCTTCATTTGTTGGATCCGAGTAGGAACATATATCCTGATTGACTTCTAGTGTGGTAATTTTGCAGTTCTTCAGGCCAAGGATTATGAATGATGTTTCTTCTATCGCTTTGTTTTCTGCCCTAGCGAATGTGTGGAGTGAAAATCATTGTAACGGAGAATGGGTTCCGGCTGAATTACACACAGGCCATATTGGAATTGTAAAGATGAAGTTTTTGGCTCGATTACATGTTTGGTGGCCAGAATTTATCAAGAAATTAGCGAAAGATTGTGATTCCTGCCTCAGACATACAGCTTCCACTGTCATGTGGTGTAACACCTTAGATGACACAGTTGGTCTGGCTTGACGGGTAAAACTCCAGTTATGCAGATGAATGAAATGAAAAGTAATTTGATGATAAAATTTAATATGAAATGAAAAGTAATAACTACATTAGATTGTTGAAATAATGCAACTGCCGTTGTTGTTTTTTTGTTTTTTTTTGTTGTTTGTTGGTTTTTTTTTTACATTTCCCCAAAGCGGCGACCTGGTAAAAGTTGTGAAAAACGGTCTTAATTTTTTGTGTCGAATTTAGGATTTAACTGACCAATTTAGGTTTTAAATGAATCCAGGCATCATGCCGAAGGTTTAGATTCACATTTGAGTGTCATTGGTATTGTGGAAAAAAATGATGAATAAAAATCACGGAAATGATTTACACGTTTGTCCATATAATAATTTTTGCATACAGTACAATTTCAATTAGTTTCCCTTCATACATTTTACAGTATATTACACAAACAATTAATTACTGAATTTCAGATATTCTTCTTTGTTGGGATTTAACCCTTTAAGTGCTATAGATACACATCTGTATCACAAAACACTCTATTTGACGGGTCACTTGATATTCCAGCCACACCAATGGCTGGTCTGTTCTTTTTGGAATGTCCTACAACTTCACCTTTCTCTCTGGACTTCTTTCTGCTCCTCCACATGGTCTCGGGTCTGAGGGGCAAAGACATTCCAACCAGCAAGAGGTTTGCTGTAGACCAATCTGTGTGATGTAGGCAGTTCTGACAGCACAGCCTGGAATACGATCTCTTGCCATCTCTCTTCATATAGGAAGAGAGTCTGCCGATGCATTGGTTGCAGTTTAATAGCGAGACTGGTTATAGTGAGGCTGAAAACAATACATATGAGACTGAAATTAAGTCAGACAGTTATTATTGTTAATTAAATGCTGATTCTTTAGTCTGGACCATGAATCTACACACTTATCAAAATCAAACTCAACAAGAAGTAAACCCACCATTGAAACCTTCATACAATGATTCAAAGTGACATTGGTCATTTGACTCCTGAGCCTGATTTTAATACGCTTCATTGTGGAGAAGACTCTTTCACAGTCAGCAGTAGAAATTGGCAAAGTCAAAAAAAATTTACTGAAATTAGGGTAAAGAGACGATATAGTTGTGTATGTCTTAGCAAGTAGGTTGAATATCCTTCACTGTAAATTTGCTACAGTTAAGAGTTAGATACAGTCAAGCCATTCAGAGAAAAAGTCAGCTGAACTAATGATAGGTGCATCACCAATACCATAGTTGTCTCCCATAGTTGTCTCCCATAGTTGTCTCCCAGGTTTTGCACATCTTGTTGAGATTTCATGCTGGAGGAATATATAACTTGATATTTTCCAACTTCAGGGTAGTCGATTTGAGTTGCGGTATGATTCATATGTAGGTACGCATTTCCCACACCGATGTTTGCTTTCTTGCATGTATTTCTTTATCCGTAATAGGGGTTTTTTGAAGTTTCTGTGATTGGTAGCTCAAAGTTAAGTGGGACTCTTGGATGCAGTCCGTGTTGATAAGGCACAACCTTGCACTGTTAACCAGTCAAGGAAAAATATACATTGGGTAATCTTACATCCAAATGAGTTCATGCAATGCATCCAATGCCTCCTTAATGAGGCTTGCTAAATCAAAAAGGCATTGCTGGGCATCACTGGGCTCCAAAGGGCCCAACATAGCAGATGGTGTTCATCGGATACTGATGAGCATTGTACAGTTTCATTAAAGGAAAAAACATAAACGTTGATATTGCCAACTTTTTACGAATCCATAATGAGTTTCAGCAGCTTCTGTGGTGCCTGGAAGTTTCAAGGGGTTCAGAACCTCAAAAATTGGCAAATATTTATCACTCTAGTTTCTTGTCGTCAAGTATCACTCTAGTTTCTTGTCGTTTGAACACCTGACGTGTGTGGAGAATGAGAATGCAGATGAATTTACCTTCAAGCTGTATAGTGCTTCCTGTTGCTAAAATACCACGGACAAAAATCAATCATATAGCTTTTTTTTTCCAACAAATGAGCGATTTCTCTAAGGTAGGTGTCCCTCATCATTGTAACAGAATTGAGCCCACTTATCAAGATGGACTTATCTTCGAGGGAACCTATGTAAAAGGTGAGATACAGAGGGTTGTAATTGACCTTGAGGGCTTCAATTTTGAAATGGGTGCAGAATACCTCAGCTTCCTTCTTGTTAAAGGGCTTTGATTCTATGCATTTGCACTGTGCCTGCACGGCCATTGCTATGTTGAGAGCTGTTTTACCAGCGGCTTCCTCGGTATTCATAGCTGATAAACTACCACTGGAATTTGACAGTACCACGAACCACTTGCTAGTCATGGCATATTGGACTAACTGGAACAGATCGCGTATCAGATTAGATTCAATTTTGCTAGCCCGACCTACCTCAATGAACAGAATCTTGTCTGGAGTTGAAATGTCAGCAGAAACAATGTCTTGTAAGGTTTTGCATCCTTCTATACCGTGTTCTACAGAATGAACGAGGGGTGTATGTGATTTAGTCTAGGCCACTGAAAGTGCTAGAAATAGCTACTTCAAAAATGAAGCACTGAAGTGCCAACCCTCAGTGCTCGTGCACATCTATTACGCAGTATAAAAGTCCACAATTCTGGATCAACAAAAACTTTTCTGTGAATAGTCTCTCCTACAGGTTTGTTTGTGCATGCTATGCTACTTGTTTTGTGGCAGTTTTGTTTGTTACTTTGTGCACAGCACAAAATTAAGTGATTTGTGTCTTACTAGCTAGCAGTATCCTATGTAAAAATACAGGTGCCAGTGGTGCTTATATTGTAGCTAAAGCATGGCCGCCTTAAACACTTGAGAGTATCGTCTAGACATCTTTGAGACTGAAGTTGGAGCTTTGTCCTCATCGAAAGGTAGATCTTTAGTGTTGGATAATCTTAATACCATAAATAACAATAATAGCCCTTGAATGTCTATTTTTCGCTCTCAGTGAGACTGCATTTGGTGTCGTGACAAATATATTGAACTCCCTCCACCACAGCAGTGACTGTCTTATTGGCCATTATGTTAACGATATGGACAGTATCACTAGTAATTGATGTGACTTCTCCAAATGTCATCAGCTCCAACACTGGTTATACAATTAATACATTTTGTATCATCAAGCATACGTTCACTGGTGCTAACTTCTGTTTTTTCAAATCTGTGAGAAAATTTCTTGGCTTCTAGACAGACATGATTTAGTTTAACTAGCAAATAAAATTCATTCCTGTCGAGTAGACTTGCAAGTGATGCTGAACATGCATGAAGTAAAGATAAGAGAATTGTTGGAATCGTTTGTTCATTAATCCATTGACATTTAATCTTACATCACCATTTATAATTTTTGAGGTCATGTGACTGCACACATGCAATATGGTGGAATGAGATATTTTTACCTTGCTAGTTCTAACTCAGCAAGTGGCTAATTCGGATCCCTTACAAGAATAGAACGATTCAATATTAGAGTGGGAAGGTAAAAAAAAACCTAAGCTGACTGCTCCTTCAATGACTCGAGCTGGAAAAGTCATGCTCTTTACATTCAAGTCCTCCTGGTTGAACTTCAGAATGCCAACTATTCCCCGTGTCCAATGTGTAGGGGTATCTGACAGTGTCTATTTCCCATGTATATAATTATCTTGATGCATTAGTCTCGTAGCCCTTTCCTAATCTCTTATTGCCCCGCCCTCAGCCCAAA
The DNA here is from genome assembly GCA_963924555.1 of Crambe crambe. NCBI lineage: Eukaryota > Metazoa > Porifera > Demospongiae > Poecilosclerida > Crambeidae > Crambe > Crambe crambe. Next base: position 4,645,056 of record OZ004593.1, on the reverse strand, counting down.
CCTCAGCACTAGCTACAGAGGTGAGTTAATTAAGCAAAATTGCATTAAGGACTGCTCCTCTTTATGACGACATCACGTCATCATTTGGAACTAAACACACATGGAGTAACGGTGTTACTATTCTTCTTTCTCAGGTTGGAGGGTCCCACGCCTAGGGCTGCTCGGACAATTTCCATACACTGTTATAAGAAATTTCTTCACATAATGGTCATGGTTTAAATTTGCTTCAGTGATATGTAAATATTGTATTTTCCCACCGACAATGATATGCATCCCTAATGCCATTTCCTTACTGCAGTAAGGCAATCCAAAAGAATAAGGAAATTTGTACTAACAAAATTAATAAGTACATAATGAAAATTACCAATTACATAATTGTTATGAACGATACAGAAATTCTGTTAGCATTGTGTGTAACACTGTGTTAGATCTGGCATTATTGGCTATAGTTACAAAAGGCATTGTCTGAACCCTCTTCCTAAAATTTGCACTTTTTTGCTCTCTAAATTGTTTACAGATGATAATCAGTCATGTCTGCAATATAGGATGACTAATATTGTTTAAGTAAATAAAAAGCTTGGAGGAATAATTCTGGGTTTGTATTCTATAACATACACTGGTCTAGCTTCATGAAAATTATTTTTTTGTTTCCTTAAATTGTGTATTGAGGATCTATTTTCTGGATGCAGTTTGTTCATCTTGTTTCGAATAATAGTTTACTTGGGATCCTCAAAGTGATATAAAGGTGGGATTGACGACTGTAGCAATGTTCATCTCCCACCTGATGATGGAGTCATAGCTAATACAAGATGAATAATGTAGAGATGTTATATTTTATGCTTTTAGCTCTCTGGCACTATTTATGACAAATAGAATAAGCACCAAGACCCTCTTCCTCCCTCTCATGAACGATGGTAGATTTCTTTACCTTCCATAGTCCACAAGGACCTCGTCTCCCCTCTTAATGTCCTTGCACGCCATAAACCCCAAACGTAGCTTCCCGTTCACCACCTTCCCCTTCACGTTGGGGATCGGTGAATAGTTCACCAACTGCCCAATTGTGCCATACGGTCTTGTAGCATCGATGCATACCCAACCACCACCCCCGTGCCTCTGAACCTCGAGCACAAAAACATCCTCACCATTTGCCTCGTATTCGTCGGAATATCTTACATTACTCTTAGTGACAATGCTTGTGTGCATTGCGTTACCTTCTGTAAATCGCATGAGGAATGTACTCACAGACATATGTCCTCCCCAACCGTCACCATTCTTCCCTTAATGGGTCGTGATCGATGACAAGGTCTGGTATCTTGCCAGATAACAACCCTTCAATAAAGACCTTGATGTCCTGAGTGATCCTTTAAATACTTACTTGCTAATTTTATTGATGATCAACTTCATTACCTTGCTCTATATCCAAAAAGCTGAATATATATACAACACTAACTTCCTCCATAATTTGAAGACATAAATTTCAGTGTAGCTGCATTATGGAGTTTTATAGGAATGAGCAATCACATTGAATTTGCCATGCTATCCCCCTTCTTTTAGGTGGTTCTTCATGGTATGCATTGTGTGTCCAGGAGGGAATCTGTTCAGTACAGAAAGATACACATTTGACACATATAGGAAATTGTGCAAAGGAAGGAGGAGGGCCCTAAATAGATTACAGTTTGCCTTAATTTTCCCAGTTGGGTCTTGTTGCCTGAACGAGGGTGCCTAGTTCTGGGCATCTGAACCGACTAAGGATGAAAGAAGAGCAAAGACTGAACTGAAAACCTCCGAAGCTGAAGTTGTCTCCAGCAGATGAGGGAGCCTCTGGTGCAGGCTCATGTGGCCTGATGGCCCCGGAGTGGCCTTCAATTGTTAACAGTGTTTAAAGAGGCTTTAAATATCATTTGATGGTAAACTTTAGGATTATAACACTTGGGAAATTCCTCCATAGTTACGCTTCTGGTTACACTTTTGGTTACACTTTTATTACTATTATTATTATTATTATTATTATTATAATCATATGGTTAATATTGACTAATACATTTTCCCTCATTAGTTTGTGTGCAATTTAATCCTCATAGTTTATAATTGCACTCGTACATCTGTGCATGTGCAGACTAGCCATAGTAATGATGTTTCTGAAGAATGGTAAGCTAGCTTGATTTATCACTACAACATTTTTTCGAAGTGAATTGTAAGTTCATAATTCAACCACCAATTTGACTATACAGGTTCTATGTTAGAGCTGATCACGAGCTGCAAGCATCTGCAAGCTCTTGACTCCAGCTGTGTCTAGGCTGTCTTCTGTCCCCTGTTGTGCAAGGAATGACCCAGCGGTAGTACCAGGTCTTCCAGCAGGAAGAGAAGTTAGCAGTTTAGTTGTGAACCAAATTGTAATATTAGCAAAATCTGCCAAAGCACATGGTGCATGATCATGATGGGCTAAATATAGTAGCATGATGTAAGGTAGAATGTTCTAGAATGTCTATTATTAGTACATGTCCTTTATAGTAGCTCTGTGTTTGTCCTGTGCTGTTGGTCTTCAGTCTGGCATAGCTGTCCATGTAGCTGGTCCCAACATCCCCGACACACTGCTGTATCTTTGTCATCATCATCATCTTCTTGTTGCTATTATCTAGGCTTATGTAAGTGTTTTGTGGTGAGCATTACAGGTTCACATTAACAGCTTCCTACATGCAGCTGCCTGGCTGATACCTACCACATGATCAATAGTCAATCACATGTTTTTTCTTGCAATTTGGGTATAATTGCATTTGAAACTATCTAAAATAGCACTCAGCTTCCCCTCGTGCAATTAGTTTCTCATGTAATTGTACCCAAATTACACTCAAAAGCATGTGATTACCGCAACAATAAAGACATAATAGCCATAGCTATAAAGCTAGCTGCCACAGTTTTCTGTTAGGGCTTGACTTTCTGATAAATCTCTCCTCATCCGTGAAGACAACATTTTGAACTGCAAGGTAGTGTGATGAATGTGTACTTGTCTTATTTTTGTAGTTTTTAACGTTCATTTCAAAATGGTAGCTCATGTCACAGATAGCTGGAGAATCTGTTGAGCCTTTATGTGGGGCGGCAAAAGAAAATAGCTAAAATCCTGTCATCACTTTTGGAGTAATCATCTGACTGTGAAGCTTCCAATGCATTTATGGTCTCTCCGATATATGATACAGGATCACTCGTAACACTCGAAATTACTTTCCCCATAGTAGCCTACACATCTGTTACGTTCTTTCCTGTGAGAGTCAACGTGATATAAATCTTCCATCAAAATTCTGCTCTGCAGGTAGGGGTTTATTCATGGTAATGGCAGTTGCCCGAGCATTAAGCCGTGAGCCAGGCATGCTCCCTGGTAGAAGGGCCCTGCCAGTGCTGATAGGCAATGGTTTGCTCAAGGGTGGATTATACCATTTTTTTGGTTTTGTGGTTTTTTGTCCATAACTTCCTTATACTTGAGTCTTTTTTTTTTTTAAATTTTTAGGTAGTAGCTTATTCATAGAGCATTCTAATGGTATGCTAACTTTAAGGATTGCTCATTCCTATGCCTAGTTCCAGGTGCAAACGGTAAGCTATTAGCACCTTGTATCAAAAATCACAAGTTATTCATACTGTACTATCAACAATTCCTAATTTGGCTAAGTGTAGAGTGACCACAGATACGTGATATCAACGAGGGATTTACCCTGAAACCACTTCATTGATTTTTTAAAAATCCTTTTGTCTAGAAGTGACATCATTTGGAAGGAACGGTGAATAACTCGTGATAGGATATTCCTAAAAATATTTCTCTCGTTCATTTTGTAGAGGAATAAAAGGGCTATTTAGTGATATCAAAACTTTGATGTAAAAAATTTATATGACTGAGTTATGATTTTTTATTCGAGTGTAATTTGAGGTCATTTATCAAAGTCCAGAAATGCTATTTGAAACTCTTGTATAACTTGTAATTCAAACTGTAGCAGAAAATGGGAGGGAAAGAAAAGGAGGGTATTTAGTGTACAAAAAAAGATGATAAATTAACATACCTTAGAGTCAATGAAGGGATATCCTGATCATTAGGGAGCTCAGACTGGTGAGGGCTATATCTGATCTGCATGACAGTCAGAAGTCGGTCTCTGTCATCACTGCTCCATGATCAACATGGGAGAAGCAATCCAAAGTTCCACTGGAATCCAAAAACTCTGGATCAGAACCAACTAGCCCTCTTACACAACAATCCGAACAATTTAGAAACTCCCTGTCTGGTAGGTAGTCCCCTCTGCAGCACGCTTCCTTTCATCGGCAGCAGCTTTACGTCTCTTGTTCGATTTCCTCCTCCTCCTCTCACCAGCCAGTTGCAGCTTTTCCGCATGCTTGATGCGGAAAACATCTTGCTCATGAAAATATTCACGGCAAGTGGAACCAGGCATCAACCCAATATGCTCAGCTAGGGTTACGAAAGACTTCGCCCCCCTATTGAACGAGATAATGGCAAGGTTCACTGCAATCTGAACTGTGTTCACTGAGGTGAATTCGGTCTTCGGACATCTCTGCCACACCAATTTATTAAAACTCTCATTCTGATTCTGGGTGGCACCGAGAACACACCTAGCCAACAACTCACGACTACAAAGTCGTTCGAAGATTGGCTTCACATATTCAGTCAATCTCAGAGGAATGAGTCTTTTAGGATCATCATCCCTGAGATGCTCTGGTGGGGTTACCTTCAGCGCTAGTGACTGTTGGTATTTACAGCACGAGTCAGCGCCTTTGGGACACTTATTGTGCTGGGGGTTAGCATCTGTGGAGATAGTGTGGTAGTACACAGCCCAACAACCATCAATTATACCCTCCAAGTCACCTGCGTGCTCACGTATGGCATTGCCATAGTATTGCTGCAGTTTCTTATATTTTCTTTCCGTAATTCCACCAATGCCACCGATCCGTACTTTGCGTGCCACTGTCTTTGTGACAGCGGGCTTAGCCGCAACGGCAGGGCGATTTTTGGTAGCCTTACGGGCCTTTACGGCTTTTTCCACCACTACCTCAACCATTTCTGTAGGAGGGTTTCTTTTTAGCTTTATCATGGCTGCGCCGACATGTTTTTGAACGTGCCCCACACACTCATACTTCACAACTGGGCAATCGTCACCATACGGTTTAGCTTTCTGGACAGAGCTGATGGCTTTAGAGTCACCATCACTGACCACATTCACATACCGAAGGTTCAGATGCTCAATTGATCTCTTTCCACAGAACTAGAGCCCCACCCACCTCCATTGCTGAAGATGAGCCACTGTGATTCAGGGTACACTCATCTTTATGCCACTCAAACCAGGCATTGAACTCTTCTGAGTTCTCCGCACCATCACTTAGCCCCAACGACTTTCTCTTATAAGTGCACCTGACACAGTGCTTACTCAACATATGAGTATCAAGCACCCGGCCCGTGTCCCAAGACATCACAACAAATACCCCATACAGAGCTGTGAAGCCCCGCTTGGACCACGTCCCATCAAAAGTTACCGTTATATCTAATGGTTCTGTGATCCAAACGTTAGGTGGGACTTCACTAACAGTGGGGTCCCCCAAGTCAGAGTCACTCTGGTCATCGTGATTTTGACTATCAGAATCACCATCTCGGTCAGAATCAACTTCGCTCAACTCCGTTTCCACGTCACTAACATCATCCAAATCATTATCTGACCGAGACTCCTCCAATTCATCATCATCACTCCCAGATGACTCATCATTGGCTTCTTTGTTACTTTTAGAATCATCATGAACCATGGGGGGGGGGGGGGGGGGGGGGTAAATAACTTACCACTAATAGAGAAAGCACGTAATTCCTGTACGGAATCAAGTTGATCTTTTCGGACAAGATCACTGCTGCTTACCAATAACTTTGAAACGTACGTAGAAAAGGATCTAGGCCCCAAACCAGGAAGGAGATCCATCATGGCACATAATAAGCCAAGAGATTTCTGACCCTTGCCAATCAATTTCATTCCCAACACCGCCTTAGCATTTAGAGTGAGTTGGCGAGAGTCGTACGGATCAGTGAACTTATGGAACCAGCCACATACACAACTGACAGTAATACTACTCACCAGACCCCTCCGACTGCTACTATCCTCTGAGATGGTCAAGGGGTGTCTATGACAGTGGCGAACCTCTTTCACAAACTCTTCCAATACCCTCCAGTTTATGATTCGGTTACCAGGGCTGTCAGACACACCACTACTACCAGGCTCAGAGCTTTGACTGTCTAGCATACTGTTAGAGGCATTACCAATTCTGGGACGCAACAACACTGTTGAAGTCCCACTAGTAACACCAATTCTAGCAGTAAGCTTACGTTTACTGGCAGAGGGTACGGCATACTCTTGCTCTTCTTCAGACTCGGTTTGTTGATTCTGTCCTCCGGAGTTCTCTGCTCTTGCTTTCACAAGACGGTATGGAGTTCCAGTGAAGCCTTTTAGACGCTTTTTCCCACTAACTCTGCATTTGGGAGGCATAATAAACCTGACAACACAGACACCAACTTTGATTTTAGTTCAAAAGTTGAAAAAGAACGCGTGGCATGCGCAGTTCCTGCCTTTTCTATCCACTTCCTGCCACCTCTGTGCAGTTTCCATAGCTGCAAAATGCAGGAAGCGAGCTTTATTTTGAATATAAAAACTTTTAAAAAAAGTGATAATTAGGTGTGATACAGAATGTACGGTGAGGTTGAGATATCTTCCTCGCGGATGAAACGGGTGATTGAAATAAGTGAGTGTGCTAAAAAATTCATAACTTCAAGAAGAAGTGTCCAAATCCTTCCAGACTTGAAACATAGCTACTTCATAGATATACCCACAGAATAAACAAATAAAAAATTTATTTTTTTATTATTTTTTTCAAAAACATATGTGATAGTCGAGGGTAGAAATCAAACTTTATTCACGTTTTAGTCAAAGTTTCCTTTTGTCATGACTGATGCTTTACAATAGAATTTTCTGCCTTTCGAACTTTTTTTTTCGAAAGTAGAAAGCGTGAATAAAGTTTGATTTCTACCCTCGACTGTCACATATGGTATAATCCACCCTCAGTATTGATATTTAGAGTCCGTCTACCTTCACTTTTGAGTCATTTGTTACCAACACTGGGTGCTAAATTCTCCAGTCGTCATTGTACAGTATTATGCAAGAGTCGCCTCTCTTTGTGCCCTGCAAAAGATACAGTGACAGGACTGCACCTTCCGTGACATGAGCATCGTCAAAGTAGAATCGGTCCAAGTACTGATTGATCTGAGACGTAATGCGCAGAAGGAAGCCTAATGGTATTTTGTATTTTTTCTTGACCACTTGAAAAGAAGCTAGATCAATGAATCGACCAAACCACCGAACCATTTGCCAGCTGGAGTGACCACATTAATAATCTTCTACTGTGTTATTCATTTTGAGTCTTACATTCATACTTGGATTAACTGCTGTGAACTTTGTGTCAGTTTCCCACTTTGAAAATGAAATAATTGGTGTTCACTGTAAATACTTGATGTTTTCATGTTTGAGAGGTACTCATAGGCATAACCCAATATAAACATAGTCTTATGTTATTTTTTCAATGTTGTCATGTTTGTATTTATCGTAGTGTAAATTTATTGTCCAAGTGTGCATTTTTCATTATTATCACTTGCTGGATTCAGTATTCCCATAAAATGTTTACTGGCATTGCTGCTTAATATTTTTGTTTTTTTTTTTTTTTTTTGCTTTTGTTGTCTTTTTAATTTCATTTTGTTTAAATTCTATGATGTTATTCATATAAGGGATTCCCTGCCAGCTGAATTTGAAACGATCCAGAAAACTAGTTGCACTTATTAGAATCATACTGTTTATAGCATCTGGTACTGTCACCAGGCATTTTACTGTTTATAGCATCTGGTACTGTCACCAGGCATTTTTTTATTTTTATTTTTGTTTGTTTATTTACTTTTTTTATTTATTTATTTTTTGCTACCTCCAAATTCTTTATATTACTCGTAAAGTACTCCTGAAGTGGCTGCTTTATTCAAAGCCAAAAACAACTGCTAATAATTTTTATTTTGGAGAGACAGCATTAAGCAGGCCTCACTGATACAACTGTCTAACTTTTACAATTTACGATTTATCGTCTTTGTAGTATTCAAAGTGGTTTCAGGTGTAGCGACACCATGTCGTGGGCGCTTTGGCCAAATCGTGCCAGTCGCTGTCCTTGAGCCCCTCTTAGGCATCCTAAACAACGAAGTCATGTAATCACCACACAGCTCGAGTTGGGAAATTAAAGTTGCTCCTCTTCTATTCTGATATTCAGACTGTATGTGTTCGATGAGACCACGCATGTGCACAACCTCACAGCTGGGAAGTGCCTGTTAACCTCATTTAAACTTAGAGTTTAGGTAGCATTTACCTTTTAGTCTTGGTGTCCAACCGTCCTTATCCTCTTCGTCTGAAGTGTCAAACCGTAAAGAAAAGAACTACAATTCCTCCTTATCCTCTTGTCCAAGGTGTCCAACCATTAAATAAAACTCCCTCTTCCAGTTGCTTTCTGAGCTACAAGAAGCATTCTGACTTGACCCTATTAAGAGACGACTTTGGTAGCACTAAGGAATATCAAGAATTGCATTATTTATTTATTTATTTATTTTGTGTGCTCGTACTTATAATTTATGTTAAATTCTCTCTGTGTGTAATCTTTTTCTTTCTTCCTTTTGTGTTAAATTAGATGCTAGGATAACTTTCTTTCACTATGTAAGTTAGAATAGCTTCATTTCATTTATAGATCTCATCTTAATCTCTATTCATTTTTATTTGAGAATGTTTTGTATTAGTGTAGAATTCATACTATTAAAGAGTGCTTATGACTAAACCTCTCAAACAGGCATCCACCTTGAAAACTAAGTATTTGTAGTAATACCAGATTGAGTTACAGCTGTGCCTGTAACCAGATTTCTTCCATGGCTTGAAAAATACCTAGAGAGTCATCCCTTGATTGTTGACTTGTATCTCTTCACCAATTGGTCAATCCATTTTATCCTACTTTGATTTTCAATGGTCCCTTGATGTCACAGACAGCTGAGGAAAGAGAGGCCAGGCTCAGAGAATACAGACCAGAGATTGTCTTCAGAAAGAGAGGCCATGCATTCTCACTGTTTCACCCTTGCTAAAAGGGAACCCATCTGGTTTTCTTCTTTAGTACCAGTGTACCAATTCCTTTTATGAAATATTTCGTAATTCATTATTTCAACTAAATTCATAAAGTACCAGGGCTAGCTTGCTAGCTCTTCCTTTCCTCATTCTTGCTTGATATTATCAAGGTACCTTTCAAGCTTGGAGTTTGTAAGACCTTAGATTTCCCTCACCTTCAATGCATTCCAACATTATTGTAAAGCCGCGCCAATCAGTTAGGGGAGATCTGGTAGTGAATATTCGGGTGTGCCATAGAAAATATGGCGCAATATGTTCAGCTAGATTAAAGATGGACATAAACGTTTGTTTCTCTGCTCCATTTTTGAATGGCTCTTCACTTGTATACCACAATGTATACCTATGGTTGGTTAAAGTGTTTGAATTTCTTGTAATAAAATACAATAACTATCAAATAGAGTAGTCCACCAATCACCTGTCTAACTTGACCTCTTCCGAGAACAAAGGCTTAACCCTTTCAAGATCAAACTTTGGTGATCGTTTATTATTCCACACTATGGAACGGCGACGACAAGTTTCCTTCAACTTATTGAAGGTGGTGATTTCGGAAAAGTTATCTTCGCCGACTTACTACCTCCAATATTTGAAAGGGTCTAGACACAAGTATGGGTCGACTACAATGCAACATTGGGGGCAGCCCTTATGATGCTTCTCACAATCGGTATACAAGTCGGACACTATCGTGTTATTATCCCCTGGACTATATATTAACCATAGCTATCTAACTGACATTATGATTAACCAGCTAAGTAATAGCAAAGCGTCTCACCGCTGGTCGACTGGTCAGATGCATGGCCGCCGTCACTATGGAGGAGTGGCTGGTCCACTGGTTGGGTGTCGTTGGCTGGAGGTGGTAGTACTGTTCCTGCCCGAGCAGCGCTGGACTGCAGCTCCTCCCTGACCTGCTGCCCCACAGCGTTCATGAGATCTTCCAACGACATGGACCCGATGTTGGTGGCCACTCTGTCTGGAATCAGCGGGTCCTCATCTCCACGAGGAGCTCGAGACTGTTGAGTGTTTCTGCCCCTTTTTCATTCAATAAGTCCTGGACACCTGAAACAGTCATCCCTTCCTCTTCTGTGAATATAGGTTGAAGCACGGAATGCCATTGCCCTGGAATCAAAATTATCAAATACTAATGCCATGGTTAAACCAAGTAATTGTTGAATAATTTTTCTTGCCTCATCAGAACTAAGCAATTTTTTGTACACTTTCCTTGCTTGAATATAGTACAAGATACAACACATCTTTATTTTGATTTCGTCCTAGGACAAAAAAAGGGAAGGAAGAGCATCCACCTTTAAACATTTTTTTCCGATTGATTTTTTAAAAGGCAATGCTTGATGACTCATTTGTGAATGGATTATCGCATCATGAATTTCTTTTGTAAACCAATCTTCTTCTATTTGATTAAGAGTGAACAAGCAATAAATACTGTGTTCATACTACTTATATATTTGGCTAATCATAATAATTATGGGTGAATCTAATGCAATCTTAATTGATAGCTAAGAATACTTTAAGTGACTACAAATTTTCATACAGTAGCTAGCTGAGTTACCTCTGGAATCTTCTGGGTGAATCTAATGCAGTCTTAATTGATAGCTAAGAATACTTTAAGTGACTACAAATTTTCATACAGTAGCTAGCTGAGTTACCTCTGGAATCTTCTGGATCTTCCATGTCCAAAGTAGCCATTTCGTTCATGTGACAGAGTGACTGTATGTTCTTCAAAAATCAATATTAATTAAACATGCAAGATAGTATAATTTTTTAAAATAACTAATCTGGCCAGCTCTGTGTGTATGTACATATGTGGATATTGATAACTAGTCTCGCAAGCCACGTTGGTGGGGGTGTGGCTTGCAAGACTAATTAATAACTGTGTGCCAGAATGGCTCACTATAGAGTCCAGAATGGCTCGCTATATAGAGTTTATATTAGTAACTCATGGGGCCCATTGCATGCATGAAGCTATTAAGCAGAGACTGCAGCTGCTAGCTGTTAGTTTACAGGCTAGCTATATAGCTGACGGAGAAGAGAAATTACTTGCCACTTAAAAAGAAGGTACAATTGATTCAGTATGCAGAGAAACATCCTGGAACGAGTGTCAGAGCATTGGGAGAATTTTTTGAGTGTGGAAAGACGCAGGTTGGCAAGGTTTTGAAGAATACGAGTCCAATGCTCGAGCTAACAGAGTGCACCAGAGTTTGCTCAGGTGAATAAAGCACTTCATGAGTGGTACATAATTGTATGCTCCAAGAACATCCAGCCAACAATCCCTACACATACACACTATTATCTGAAGCTACCTGGCGTATATGTAGGGATTGTTGGCTGGATATACAGAACAAAGATTGATCCCATTTCCATTCTTCATACCTACCCTTGTTTCTTTACTTTTTGGAGCAGTGGTCATCCCTACATCTTTTTTTCATTTCACAGAAATGTTTTTTCCCTTACTTGTTCCTGGTCTTTTTTCTTTGAACAGTAGCTTTTTAGTGTTGAAGTTAGGCAGATAAACCCTCGTTGAATCTAAGCTAGCTGTACGCATGACTAGCTACACGAGCAACATAATTATGCGCATGGATTTTGTAATTGAATTATTAAAATTTATAATTTTATAATTACTATATAGGTCTTTTTGTTCTGCAATGAAGATGTATTATCAGGACATCATAATAATGACTCAATCATGACTTGCAACTTACATTTATAAATAATGTTTATTTTACTTCCATAACATTTGAATGTATAGAAAGGATTCCTCCTTCCACCCCTCCTTCCTCTTCCTCTTCCCCTTTCTGTTTCACCTCCTCTTATTCCTCTTCCTATTCCTCTTTCTCCTCTTCCCCTTTCTTCTCCTCGTCCTCTTCCCCTTCCCCTTCCTGCTCCTCCTCCTCTTCCCCATATGAGAAAAGGAGCGAAATAGACAGTTACCATCTCCTCTGATCTTTTCCACCTGGTTTTTGGTTGGCTTTCCATTGATAATGATGTACAGCTCTGGACTGGCCAGGGCAACATTGGGCTCACTTACCTGGTCCAGAGTCTGTAGAGTCTTCTCAAGAGGAAGCGGAAGGAAGAACATGGTGCCTTTGCATGCTTGAAGGGGAACTGAAAATGTCTTCAATGTAGCCAAATGAATAGTTCTGAAAAGAACTTAGTGAAGCTCAATGTAGCCAAATCAATAGCTAGTAGTAAGAACAACTTAGTAGCTAAAGTCTTGGACGCACATGGATATCAAATACATGCGCATGCGTATTATAGAAAAGATGGCTTCCTAATTGAATTAGTCGAGTGCTGTACTCCGTAGTGTCTCCTTTTTCATCTACTCTTTCGAGGATCAACGAGTAGAAAAGATCGTAGTTCGTAGAATTTGGAGTGGATTTATCCAGAAATCATAGCTGTAGCTTGAGTGATTCGAGAGATATGGTTGTCTAAGAAGAAGAATAATAATAGAGAAGAAGAAGAATCCAGCGATTTACCTGCTTGCCGTATTTCTGAAACGGTAAGCTCCCTGGTCCTGAAACTTGGTCTGCACATTGTGGTAGGCTCTAGTAGGCTGGATAATCATTCACAGTAGCTTTTGTTAAGGTCTAAGTGGGGGAACTAGAATTTCACTTTTGTATTAGTCTATAGGTGGCGCGTGCTTCCAATATTAACTCCACACACTTCACATCATGTATAATGAGAGATGCAACTTCCAAAATCAATTCCTCACTTATAACCGAGCTTGGGGCTATGTCATAGGACATGAGTTTATCATAAAGAGTTGGTTGTTTGACCTGTGTAATAAAAGATCACTGCACTCAAAAGATCATAGATAGTAGTGTAACACCTTGGAACTGGCTGAAATATAGACAGTGGTCCTACTTTTTCATTCAATAAGTCCTGGACACCTGAAACAGTCATCCCTTCCTCTTCTGTGAATATAGGTTGAAGCACGGAATGCCATCGCCCTGGAATCAAAATTATCAAATACTAATGCCATGGTTAAACCAAGTAATTGTTGAATAATTTTTCTTGCCTCATCAGAACTAACAGCAATTGTTTGTACACTTTCCTTGCTTGAATATAGTACAAGATACAACACATCTTTATTTTGATTTCGTCCTAGGACAAAAAAAGGGAAGGAAGAGCATCCACCTTTAAACATTTTTTTCCGATTGATTTTTTAAAAGGCAATGCTTGATGACTCATTTGTGAATGGATTATCGCATCATGAATTTCTTTTGTAAACCAATCTTCTTCTATTTGATTAAGAGTGAACAAGCAATAAATACTGTGTTCATACTACTTATATATTTGGCTAATCATAATAATTATGATACTACCCTTGTTTCTTTACTTTTTGGAGCAGTGGTCATCCCTACATCTTTTTTTCATTTCACAGAAATGTTTTTTCCCTTACTTGTTCCTGGTCTTTTTTCTTTGAACAGTAGCTTTTTAGTGTTGAAGTTAGGCAGATAAACCCTCGTTGAATCTAAGCTAGCTATACGCATGGCTAGCTACACGAGCAAGATAATTATGCGCATGGATTTTGTAATTGAAGTATTAAAATTTATAATTTTATAATTACTATATAGGTCTTTTTGTTCTGCAATGAAGATGTATTATCAGGACATCATAATGACTCAATCATGACTTGCAACTTACATTTATGAATAATGTTTATTTTACTTCCATAACATTTGAATGTATAGAAAGGATTTGTCTTTCATGTGCTGGACTATTTTGCACGTACTTCCTTGTGTTGGTTCTCAGAACCTGTGATTACGTAGGACAGGGAGCGAAACATGCAATTTCCATCTCCCATGATGGACTTTACTTTCTGCTGGTCTGGGCAAGTGAGAGGTAAAGATACACTGCCTGGAGCTACTCCATTGGTCTTTTTGAAATTGAAACCTAATGAAGCGCAAGTGCCACGTTGCCATTGTTCATCAACTGAATGAAACTTAAATGGCCATGTCCTTGGTAACTGCGACCCAGGATCAGTATGCGGCTTGTCTGCCTGTGATAGGTTACTACATTCATTCTTCTTGGTGTTATTTTTAGTATTGGATTTTTCAGCACTCTTTATTGAGGTGCGTCTCTGCTTAGGAACTGGCTTGTCTAGTTCACAACTACCAGTAAGCTTACGCTTAGAGTGAGAAGATGCAGTGGGGATGTCTGATAACCTAAAGCATGATGCATAATAAAAATCAATATTAATTAAACATGGAAGATAGTATAATTTTTAAAATAACTAATCTGGCCAGCTCTGTGTGTATGTACATATGTGGATATTGATAACTAGTCTCGCAAGCCACGTTGGTGGGGGTGTGGCTTGCAAGACTATACCTCCTTGAATATGGGCTCTCTTGTTCCTCTGCGAAAAGGGGACTACTTGGCTCACTAATAGTCTCTTCAACAGGCTCTGGATCAGCATCATCGACAGCACTAGGGTTCACTCATGTTCAGTGACGTAAATGAACAGGGCCATGCTTCTGCCACGAGACCTTATTTCATAGTCTCTGCTTGTTTATCCTTGGTTCTGGAATGGTATCAGGTACCGATTTTTGAGATAACTGTCTTTGAGCGTTCATTAACACTTCAAATGCATTCCTCTCTCCAGTCTGTACAGTACATCTCTGCCCACTCTCCTAGTAGCTGCAGCTACTAGTTGCCTATAGCTAGAAACCTACCTCATTGTGCCCAACAGCAAACTTCACACACTGGCACAACTTCATCAATTATCAAATCTACAGAGTCCAAGGAATCTTTTGCCTTACCAACATACACTTCATTGAGCACTATCTGTGGAGGGTCTGCACTTGAAGTAGAAGCAGTGCAAGCAGGTTTGATGACAGTTTCAAAGAACTCCTTGAATGTGCAGGAAGGATGGCCCACAGAAGTAATTTTCCAGCTTCTTCTTTTAGTCTGGCAGTAAATAGTATAGTCTATTACTCCCATTACTGCCTGTCGATCTTCTCCTGCTCTCTAGCTAGCTACAATGCATAGACTATCAAACTTAAATATTCAGCCAAAAATTAGAATGACATAATAACATAATGAGCATAGTGATACAGTAATGTATAGGTAATTGTCGGGTTTACATAATGAGGGTGGTGATGTTAGTAAGTCAGATGGTGTCAGTATCACCTGTCGTTGGGGCAGCATCCCCAACAATGATGACGTCAGATGATGTAATAATGGGCAAAACCATGAGGTTAAAAAAATAGATGTGGGAGGTGGAACAGAAAAAATATGAATGTGCTAGCAGTTCTTATTACAAACTCCAAACGTAGCTTCCCGTTCACCACCGCTACCTTCCCCTTCATGGGGGTCGGTGAATAGTTCACCAACTGATGCACACCCAACCACCACCCCTGAACCTCGAACACAAAAACATCCCTCGCCATTCGCCTCGTGGTTATGTGCAATTTCTACGCATGAGTCCATTCATTTTCCATACTTGTGTATAGGAGGGAAATCTTTGCATCCTCCAGAGGGTAATCAGGAGATTCTGCTAGTGTCATTTCCATGAATTTCAAATGTTGATGCCACTTCATGAACAATAAGTGAACTATCAACCTATGAAGCAAACAATGCCAATGAACACTAATATGACCAAATAATGAAAAGTTTCGGACGCTGATGGCACTATCTGGGCCTGAAAAAAGTCATTTCCGGACTTTTCACTTGTATGATCTGCCACCCAAACAATTTCTTTTGCCCACCAAAACGCAAGCATTTTTGAAGGAGCTTGTTTTGTTATTTGAGCATGCGCAATATCGATTTGCAGATCAAATCTAGATGCAGGCGGTTGACCAGAAACTAATCCACTACAAAAAGTATAATACTAGATCTTAGAAGAAAAACTACTTAATTTAAGATAAAAGGGCATTCACTGACACAAGAGCAGCTAGTACTAAATTTAAGATGTTTAACTTAATTTTAGAAATGGATTCTCTAAATACAAGTACCATTGTAAACTAAACATGAGGGATTGAAACTCTACTATAAGAGTAAAATGCTCTACTTTCAAGCACTTCAAAGGTCTAAATGTAGCCTTGATACAACTCATCAGAAGTAGAAATGTACTGAAATATAGATACAATACTACTTATAAGTATCAGTGCACTAGCAAAGTTACAATATAAAAACACTGTTCAAAAATCAAAAAAACATTGAGTAGCTTCACTGTCTTCATCCTGTGAATCTTCTTCTAATTTTTGTTCAAAACAATTAACAGCTCTGTACAGGTTTGAATAAGCAGTAGTTGTCTTCTTTGAGGAAGAAAGACAGTCTCCAAGCAGTTTTTCTTGAAGAAATTCCATGACCTGTTGACTTGCTGGATTATACGATAAACTATAAGCATAGTGAATACATATGAGAGACAAAAGAATCGAAAAAAATATAGTAGCCAGTCTCTTCGGTGATGACCTTTTGGTTACATACAATAACAGAAGCATCTTAGTTGAACCAATGCAAATAGCATAGGGATATGTATTATCCACGTTCTTCTTTAAAGCTTCATCTTAAGTCTAAAATGTCATATAACACATACTGGGGCGAAGCAAATAATGGTGTCCAGTGGATCAACAGAGAGCTTCTTCCTTGATTTGAGTTTCTCCACAAGTAGATTCAGACAGTACATTGCAACATCTGCACAATTAATTATTCATCAACACTAAATAAATACTTGTGGTAGATTTAAATAAACTTACCACTCACTTCATCCGACTCAGGGCTATCAATTTCAGACTCTTCAGCCAATTGTAGTAGCGTAAGTCATCAATCACCGACCACCCTAGCAACTTACAGTTGTTGTTTTTTCATACGCATAGGTACAGCATCGTTTAGCGCACTACCGGCTGCCCAAAGGACTCAGAAGCAACTATAGGTGACAGCGATTTGTTCCGGTCAAGGGGAGAGCAGTGACCTCATTGAACTCGTTGTACTGTCAAAACATGAAGTCGACCACCGGCATTTGACCTTCCCATGCTAGCTAATAATTACATTGTCGACCGCCCATAACGCGCTATTATAATATTGTCGACCACCCGTTCAAAATAATTATTATGAAGTCAACCACTACAGTAGTTGGCAAAAAAGAATCAAATAAGCATAGCTAGCACAAAAAATGGTTCAAGTGAATATGCTGAAGCAAATGGCACACACATGACCTGCTGCATGCTTCTCGAGGCAGTCAACATGGCTCCAAACACCACATGCAGCATCAGCACACTGGATTCAGTCAGCAGTAACGTCACCTGATTCATCCACATCATCCACATACGCTCCAGTACATACAGC
Source organism: Crambe crambe (assembly GCA_963924555.1). Classification (NCBI taxonomy): domain Eukaryota; kingdom Metazoa; phylum Porifera; class Demospongiae; order Poecilosclerida; family Crambeidae; genus Crambe; species Crambe crambe. Next base: position 4,627,534 of record OZ004593.1, on the reverse strand, counting down.
ACACACATCGTCTGACACCTTGGGAGCAGTCTCTACAGTCTTAGCCTTCTTACGTGTAGGATATTGCTTCGTAGTACTATTAGATGAACTTGCCGAGGAACTTGCTGTGGGTGCATATGCCCTCACTCTCTTTGAATTGTTCTCCTTTCCTGCTTGTTTAGCTCTCTTCTCTCTCCCTTTCTGTCTTTTTTGCCTCACGTTCTTGCTCCTTCATGATCTTCTCTTGCTCTTTCTGGATTTTTTTTTCTTCTCGCTCCTTCTTTTTCCGTAATTCCTCTTTTTCTTTCTGGACCTTTTTTTCTGCCCGCTCCTTCCTTTTCCTCTCCTTCATTTCCTGCTCTTCTTTTTTTTGCTCTTCCTTTTCTTGAAGTAGTTGGAAAGCCTCAGAACTAGTGAGTACACGTGCAGATGACTTGCCAGTGACATTTTTCTTTCTGCTGGGAGTGAAATTGGGAACAACCAGCAACTCCGACAGAGGAGATCGTGTTACTGGTGTGATCTTAGCAGTTGGCGGAGGTGTAGAGTCGCTGGCTGTTGGCAGAGCTGGGGTTGGCAGGGGTGAAGGGCCTGTAGTTGGCGGAGGTGGAGGGTCGGCAGTTAGCAGGGGTGGAGGGACGGCAGTTGGCAGGGGTGGAGGGACGGCAGTTGGCGGAGGGTCAGTGGCTGCTTCATTCACAGAATCACAAGCACCTGAGAAATAGATTAATAACAGCAAGTTTACAACACTGAAAATTTTTAATTAATTAGAAATGTGAGGCAGAAGTGTGCCTCTATTAGAATACTACATACCTGCTGCATCCAAAGACAGGTCCGGGGCTGAGGATGATGGGGCTGAATCTGGATGATACTGACGTAGCCAAGCCACATACTTTTGATCCATGTATATGATTATTGCGCATTACACACAATCAAAAGCAGGAGTTGGGCTCAGCTTTTGCAGGAAGGCTCATAGGAGACCTCTCTTCAACATTATAAGTATTTTTATGCTAACTGATTATTCCTTCCTAGTGTGATCACTAAAAGTGAAGGGGTGTAATTGAGGTAGTTATGAGACAGGGTGCACATTATAAGACATTTATGAGACAGTCACAATTATTTTAAAAACTAAATTCAAACAAGTTTAAGGATTCACCACTGATAGGAAAGAACGTTATAAGCATCAAACCACAACAATAACCTACAAATCACCAATAAAAACCAACGTTACTTCTTACAATCTTCACAGATATAGGTGTTAGGCAATCTTCGTTTGTTTCGAATAGTTGTGCAGGGTAGATCGAACCATTGATCGCAGGCATCACAGCACACCCATAGGCCATCATCATCATCATCATTCACAAACATAAGTCCACATTTTGGACATACAGCATCATCAGTAGAGCTCTCGCCATCTTCCAAACACATGTTCCCAATTGCAGCTTCTACACTATCATCATCACTGGTTGTACCATTCCTTTTTCCCATTCTTCCTTTCTTTTCCCGTTGTCTTTTCTTTTCTGCCTGCACTCTTGCCTTATGTTCCTTTTCCTTTGCTTTGAGTTTCCTTTTTTCCTCCCTTTTTCTCTTCCTGTCTTCTATCTCTTCTCGTTTCATTCTGGCTTTTTCTTCTCTGAGTCTTTTCTTCTCTTCCCTTTCTTTCTTCTTAACCTCCTTCAGTTCTCTCTCCTCAGTTTTCTTATTCTCTTTTCTTTTAACTCTTGTAGCACCCCACTTTCAGTAATGCACACTGCTCTATTGTTAATAGCTGTCTTTTTTTTTCTTTTAGGTGACTCCGGATGAGGGAGAACAAGGACTTCACTAAGAACATCAGAGGCTCCACTGGCAGGTGGTGTACCAGTAGGACACACCATATCGGAATTTGGAGTGCTAGTTGAAAAGCTGGGTGCAGATCTAACTGAGACACATTGGTCAGGGTGGTTAATTTTTAACCATGCAACAAAAGCCGGATCATCCAGATCATAACCCTCTTCATACCTCCTTGAATATAGGCTCTCTTAATGTCCCTGGCACTTCCCCCACACTTAGCTCATGATTGAATCGTTTTCCAGAAAAAATCACCATGGGAGGTATAGACTGACCAATTGCATTCCCACATGCCAGTACAGTTATCTGAGTTTTATTCCCGGAAGTTACTTGTCGAACCTTTTTAACACCCTTTGGAGAAACCGTGCGAGGAAGCTTGTGTTCTAAAGGCATTCCTGATTCGTCACAGTTATAAATTTGACTAGGCTTATGCATCAAATCATTCTTTTCAAGCGTCTCTTTCAATAGTTTGAAATAACCATCAAAAACTTCAGGGCTCGTCATTTTATCTCTAGCCACAGAAAAGCTATCGCCCTTTCTCAAGCTTAGCTTAGGCCACCTCTCCAAAAATCTAAGCCACCACCCGTTTGAAATAGGCTTATCTAAGCTTCTCCCTTTTTTCTTCATGATCCCTTCCACTAGCAACATCACTTCCTTTCTAGTCTTGCCATACCCAAGGTTGCTGCAGGTAATGAGGAAGTCGAACAGCTCCTTCTCTTCCTCTCTTGACAAGTATGGCTTGGCACCTGATTGGGAGCCATGAGTAACCCTGCCACTGAGTCGATCCTTCAAGGTGGTGCGAGGCACTCCGTATTCCAACGCAGCCCTATTGACTCCAAACTCTCCCTCACGAACTGCTCGAATAGCTCCTAACATGGACTCGTCAGACCACTGCCTGAGCTTGGCAGCAGGACGCTTGGAATGCTTGACAACCTTAGAAGCCATGGCTAGCTCACTGAACTTTCCGGAAACTCGCCCCTTGTGTTGTGCATCCCCGTAAATGTTCAGTAAACTTTAATTTCAAAATAATGGTCGACAATTGGTAAGGGGTGGTCGAGAATGAGTGATGGTCGATGATTGATGACTTACGCTATTGCTGGAATAAATTTATTGTTCCATTGCATTGCAATCGACCCAATTTTCTGCCTCACACTTTCCAAATCAGCATACCTATCCCCCTTGCAATGGTACATTTCTTGTGCCAACTATTACAGAAAAAACATCTCAATCTCTCATATTCATGCATAATAATTATGAATGCAACTCACATATATATTGCTAAGAATCTGCCATATGTGGTAAGCAAAGAAATATAGCTACATTTTGTCTGTTTTTCTAAAATTCTTTATTTCCAGAAACCTGTGTGGTGTGAAATTGGGACACACATTGGAACTACTGGGCGAAACACGATGACTCCGAAGAACATTTCAGATGGTTTTTACTATATTCCTTTGCTAAAGTCATTAGAAAAGTTACTAAGTGATCCTTCCATATTTAATCAGGTAATTGGGGGATGACTATCTGACAATTGATCTATTAATTTTTCTAGGTTATGTCTGGCCCACACCAAAGTATTGGTGAAAAGTTGAATGATATATGTGATGGCACAATTATGGTCGAAAATTCTATTCTGCAAGGCAATGCCCAGGCTCTCCAGATTGTAGGATATTTCGATGAGATGATATTAACAAATCCCCTTATATCAAGAGCAAAGAAATATAAAATAGGTATAGCATTTAATATCTCAGTCCATTCCCATGCCTCCAATTCTTCAATAGGTGCAGTGTACTTCATGCTAGCAAACTTGGACCCAGCATTGCGTTCCAGGCTAGAAGCAATCAACCTTGTTGCTTTTTTTGAGTCTCGCTTGCTGGACAAATACTCATTCTCAAGCCATTTATCAATGATTTACAGCAATTGAACAGTGTAAGTTATATAATGTGTGCCATGGCATGTATAATTATGCTTTCTGTGACCATAAAGCCTGTTGGATGGACATTTACCCTTGAAAACCATGAATATCACTTCAAGGGCCTTTGTAGGGGACACTCCTGCTGTGTGCTTGGTATAAGGAAGGTGTCGGAATGGCGATGCGTAAATGTAGACACTGTATGGCGACATATAATCAGAGGTTGGCATTGCAATTATGATTGAATGTTCTAATGACCACATTTCTTTACTTAGTTTGATGAGGCACGGTTCCAGATGAGGACAAAGCAAGATCATGTTAAGCACTGTGAATATATCACACGACCAGGAACTTCAAATTTTGAAAGGCTCCATTTTTCTAAAGTATATGGTGTTAACAGGGCAAGCATTCTAATGGAACTGGCTGAGACTCGAGGAAGATTTGTGCAGTGCAGACATGAGCAACCTTCAGAACAATTTTGGCTCTTTTTCCTGCAGCCACAACGAGATGTCCCACATCCAGTCTTGCATTTACAGCCTTTGGTCAACAGAATAACCCTTTCCCTTATTTTTGCAATATTGCTTTCACTATCCCAGTCAATGCTGAGTATGTTGTCCAACATCCAGTGGTTGTGTCGTGTGAGCTGGGATGCAAAGCATGTGAATATCATTACTCCTAGCGAACTCAATTGCCTCTATGGACAAGTACAGGCCTCGAAGGAGGTATGGACTGAGCAAAAAATTGGAGCCATGCAAGAAACAACTCTGCATTCACCGCACCCAGAGTCACTACAATGAAACACAGTTCCAGCAATAGCTCCTTCTTTTAAATTGTCTGTGACTCTGTCTCGGGTAAATCAAGAAAGGGGGAAGAACGAACCCAAGTATTGTGTGAGTTTTTCCTTTTTCACCAGATGTTACAGCCCAGACATTCTGGCGTCCAATCTTTGTCACCACTTTCCCACCTTTGTGGACGATTGTCACACCTGTTTCATCCATGTTGAAAATATTCATGGGCTTATTCAAGATGTTCAACTTTGCACACACAGCTCCCAATTTCCCCAAAAAATCAGAAACAATTTCACTATTGGCACTGGATGCTCGTGCATGTGAAAGGGATTGGGTAGAGCGCAAAGTGAGTCGTGGATGTCTTGATCTGAACCCATCAAACCATGCTCGACCAGCATCGCCATCCGTAAATGGATGCTCCCTTCCACTAGCCTCCACAATTTTAAAAGCTACCACCATGGCATCAGTTCGTGATAAGCCAAAGCCCATATTGGCCATCTTCACACAATACGAAGCTAGTTCAGTTAGAACTGTAGGCAGCCCACATCTGCACTCTAAGTCAACCTTCTCCACTACTCGTCTTCTTAGTGTTTCATATGGCAGATTGTATTTGAACAATTCAGTGTTCACTTGTGCATCAATATCATCTGATAAGTCAAGAAGTGGAGCTCCACTTTTACCAGGATGTGAAATTGAATATAAAAAGAAACTAAAAATAAAATGTTGGGTCAATTCCTGGTTGGTTCCACAGGGAGTTGTAAAGGCCGGGTTGATAAGAGCTGGTGTGGCAAAGGCTGGGATGATAATGGCTGGGGTGGTAAAGGCTGGGATGGTAAGGGCTGGGGTGGTAATGGCTGGAGTGATGGCAAAGGCTGAGTAACTTGAACTGTGGTTCCATGCCAGCTACTTCCCTGATTCCCCCTGAATACCCTGGCATATGATGGATGCATAATGTCAATGTTATCAGCTGATACTACAAGAAAAGTCTCAGATTCAAAGAATTTAGCACAAGGATGCTTTTCTGAGTGTATCTTTGTTAGCATAAACCTTGACAGGCTGTCAGTAGAAGTACATAAGCCAAGCCTATTAAGAAATAGGCTGACCCTCCCTGGCTCTCTACTACATCAGCAATCATTGTGTGTATAGGTAATGAGCAGCGATCATCAGTACAATAAAGTATTATGCAAAGTAAGCAAAACCTTCTGATCATTTTGATATGGCTTGTACTTGAATTTCTAGAGGCACCAGTAGAATGCTTCTTACTTTCAGTAATGGATCTGGTCAATATACATATAGTTTCCCATAATTCTGGGTTGATTTGAGCTACAATAGCTTTAATGTCAAGCCGATCATAATTATCTGCCTATATCATCCCTACATGGGCAACATATTCGACTCTCCCCAGTGATGCCTTTCTGTGTTACATACTCACGTGCCTGTGTACTCTTCCAAATATTCACTGCCGACATAAGAGTAATTTTATGAAGGACCTTGCATAATGCACAGGTAGAAGTGGGTAACTGCTCAGACCGGTTGTTGGAACCCTGATCCTGGAAAGACAGCTGCCTCCTACTTCTGGACATAATCTAATTGATTTTATCTTCAGCAAGAGACCTTAACTACAATATATATATATATATATAATTGTTTACATACCTGATACACTTGATAAGGGTGTGTGTATTAGGGTTAACTTCGTGGGTTGATAACTCGACTTCAAATAATGGGAACAATTCCAAATTTCTTTTATAACATGTGCTATGTATCTATTTATAGTACACTGGAAATGACATAATAGTGTATGGCAGGAAAAAATTCCTGACAGGTTTTACAGACTATGCAGAATTGAGTGGTAACATAGTCCGAAAGAAATAAGAAAAAAATTGAGAGAGCTAGGGCATAAATCAAAATTGTGGGGGATAAAATTAGTTAATTTTACGTTCACTTTTCAAAAAGTAGGAAGTATGCTTCCTACAAAAGTCCAGATAATGTGTAAAGTTTCCCACAAAATTGAAGAGGAATGTTGAGAGAGAGCACCCCCAGCACTGGGATATAAGTGAAATTAGACTGATCCACTTGCAAGATGCAGTAGGATATTGGTTCCTGCTGATCTATTGCCAAAATATTGGAGCAGTAATGTGTATGCAGGAACAGTTTAGCACTTTGGAGTGCAGGAACTGTTCCGGCACTTCGTGTGTGCAGGAATTGTTCCAGCATTTTTTGTGTGCAGGAACTGTTCCGGCACTTCGTGTGTGCAGGAATTAATTGTTCCAGCATTTTGTGTGTGCAGGAACTGTTCCAGTATTTTGTGTGTGCAGGAACTGTTCCGGCACTTCATGTGTGCAGGAATTGTTCCAGCATTGTGTGCAGGAATTGTTCAGTTCCTGCACACATATTGCCGCTCCAAAGTGCTGAAACAGTTCCTGCACGTTTCTGTACTTGAGCCAGAATTCACTCCATATTTAAAAGTGCTGTAAAGGAGCAATAATCATGAATCATAAACATTGTTATAGGTATATTGTATGTGTCCAAGCTTCAGTCTTTCTTCCAACTTTCTGCCATCTTAATACCCCGACTTTTACTTCTTGTAACTCTGCCCCCATCCACTTGATCTCCAGGCATCTCTAATCCTTCCCCACCTTCTGCTCTTTCCCCTTGTTCTTTCTCCCCATCTTGTCCATCGTCATCTTTGCCATCTTGTCCTTTCTCGCCATCTTGCAGAACATCCTTAGCAATCTTTTCTGCTCCGTTCAATTGTTTCAACACATCTTCAGTATCTAAAAAATCTTCACCATCTAAAAGATCTTCACCATCTGTCCCCCCTTCATCTTCTCCTAACACATGTCCCAATTGGTTTGCCAGCAACTTAGCAGTTTCTTTGGAGACATGAACAGAATGGCACACAATCCCTTCCTCCAAACACAGTTGAGTCAGTTCACCTATTTGTGACGTTATGATGTCAGAGTGGATAATTAATTACCTTGCTGTGTACACTTACCAGATGTACTGTAGATATCTGCCACCATTTTTGGATGTGTTCTGAGGAGGAGCTTGATCCAGCCCATGGATGATAAGCTGGAAATCATGGTGTCTTCCTGTTCAGGGTAGCAAACTAAAGAGTTGACTTCATTCTTCTCAGCATCAGTGAGAATGTGCCCATTTGGTATAGGATCAGGTCCCCACCATGATACTACAATTGGTACGCACACTTATGGTATGTTGGTATGTTAATCTCATTTTTGGTAACTAATGCAGCTATACACTTACCTGCAATACGCAGAACAGATGTCACCATGAACACATGGCTGTACATGGCACCACAGGCAGTGCAGATGGCTTTGATTTTTTCAGCAATGGAATAATAATTATTTTCAATATTATAAATAGCGACAGCACAGTTCTGTAGCCCTAATGAAGAAGTCACACTGTGCACCATATCGGAACATACCTGCATGCACACAATATGCTGACTAAAAATTAATAACCCAACATTGATGTGCAAAAGATTAATTCCCCATTAAATCAAGTATAAATTGCTGCATGTGTCCACATGCACATTACATCCTTGACACTCAATAGAATTAAAGAACAGCCTTCAAAGTCAACCTGACCAAGTTGGGTGTAGTCTGCCACCAGCATGGAAATGCATGCAATTTCCATCACAGGAACCACTTGGGGATGCCCAGACATGGCAGCTTTAGATCAGGAATTTCTTCTTCAAGAATATTCATCTTTTCCTGATAGCCACCTTTCTTCTTCTTGGCATTAGGTGCCTTAGTACTGCTTCCCCTCTTTTGACCACATGAGGCTGATGATGGCAAGGACAATGATGAGGAGGAAGAGGATGGTATTCCTGTAGATGCTGCCTCACCGATGAGACTAACTACCCCATTCGTCTTGGAGCACAATTGTGTGCAGAAATTTTTTGCATCAGACAAAAATGGAGCCAGTTCAGCACAAAACCCATTTGCGTCACTTATAAATTTGGAAAGCTGGCAGTTGAAACTATACCGATTACTCCCGTTCCCTGCATGGCCTTTAAACTGTAGAGCAATAAATAACATTTTTGACAAGAAATTGAACAGAATCTTGATAGCTAATGGGACCGTGAATAGAGCTTATAGTTCATGACTCATAGATATATGGCTCTAGCATGTAGCTAGTATGTGCTAGGCTAGTGATGCACAAAGCTGCCTGCCACTTACATAACTTTAATTTAAGGAGCCTATCAGCTCTAAAACCCAGAGGAATATGTGCTCGTCAATATATTGCACACTACTCTAGTATGCTTCATTTGTTATTCAAATGGGGATATTTTAAGGCTCAAATGACAAAATCCTAATTGGACAGTGGTGATAAGTCAGGTCAGCGGTACCTAGCAATAACTACTAGCTATACTGACTTATTATACTTACGTTTACAACATCTGCATTCAAAAATGATGCAGATATCACTGGTCCACTGGAGCTTTGATCTACCAGCTTCATCCGGGAACCACCCTTCCATATATACATCTGTTTCTCTTCAGGAGAGAAAGTCAGATGCCAGGGCTTTGAGGAAACCTTACTTATATTCACACTACTCATTCTTTTCAGCTTTACTTGCATGAGCAAATACAAAACCACAAAAAGCATGGCTGGCTTTTTTTGCAGTTCTAGAATGTTCTGAAATAGAAGCAAGGTCATTGGACAATTTTAGCTTACTGGACAAAATTCAAATTTGCCAAGATGGAATGTATTTTGTCAGTTGCTACTTCTGACTGCTTTGATGATAGCAATTCATCCACCAGTGGCTTAGAGATGCTCCCTCCATTGACCTCCAATTGTGATTCCTCATCAATTACAAAGAAGAGAACCAGAGGTATGGACATGTATTCAATTGCCTTAAGGCTACTACGTATTAGTTAAGCATGCAGAGTTCAAGTTGATAGCTCATAAATGAATTGAATGATGCATTATTATAATTTACTAGTAATCCAACACACTTGATATCACAATAGTGGTAAAGTAGCATACCTGTAATAGCTAATAAGGTAATCACACTTGTGTGAGGATCAGGACCAGAGCTTATTAACTCTTGCACCTTAGGGCAACCCGAGTTTTCAACAGATAGTGACGTCTAATGACCCGTTGCTGCTGCCAGCGAAAACAGGTTACATGCTTCAAGTTGCTGTCACAGGCCACCATAGAAAGAATCAGGTCTACTGTTTTTTCGCTATCTGAAACTGAACAGATTCAGCTCATCTTGAATTATATGCGAGAACATAGTCAAGGAGATCAGGATGTTCTACGATTTTTCCTGCACTATTGATGGTCCTTCCAAGTGTAGGAACTGTTCCTGCACTATTGATGGTCTTTCCAAGTGTAGGAACTGTTCCTGCACTTTGGATCGGTCCCTCCAAGTGTAGGAACTGTTCCTGCACTATTGATGGGTCCTTCCAAGTGTAGGAACTGTTCCTGCACTTATGGGGTCCCTCTTCTGCACTTCCAGTTTTTTTTGTTTGTTTTTTTGCTATTATAGATATACATCGGAACTTCAAGGAGCACAGTAGTCCAGAACCAAGACATAGTAAAGCAGCTACAAGTGGATATGCTCATTGCAACTACAACAAATAGTGCAAGTTTTCCCAAAGTTGGAAGAGTGGTGTCTATTCCTCCTAATCCATCATTAACATCAGATGTCACAGTTCATTGGATGGATCAAGAACGAGCCATACATAAGCCAAAGTGGCTTCGATTTTTCTATCCATCAAAGAAAAAGAATGCTGTAGGCACTATATCTCTACAAGACATTTTATTATATGGCTTTGAACTGACGAAGAAAGGGGGGCTAAAAAAGAAGTCTCGGGAATATCTCCAAGCAAACATGAATTATAGCTAGCTATTATATTACAAAATATGATACTTACGTGCCTTGTTCCACACTCATCTGATACTTCCTGCATTAGTTTTAAACTTCCTACGTCTAGGCTAAAATTTCCTGCATTTAGCCTCTTTTTCTAGTTTTCTTATTTCCTTTGGACTATGTTTGGTTGTTACTATAGTGGAAATAATAGCCAAACAAAAGCATCCAGGAGCTTGATAGTTGCTTGGCAAATAGAAGAATGGTTACAGGTAAAGTGGACAAAGCTGTAGGTTAAAAGAGCCAGTGACCATTAAGATATGACTATGTAAAGTACAGCATAAATCTGTCCGTTTATTGTTCATTTCGTTAGCAGTAACTTCCGCTAAAATAAAATTGCACGCGCTGGAATAGGCTTCCAGTCTGTTGGCGAATCGACTGGACCATAATTATTGAGCGTCACACCCCTAGGGATCCAGTGTGAGGTGATCTTGCACAAGAACAACAACTTGTGACTTCTGCTAAATCTTGTGTTCAACCAGCCTATAGTTACTGTCATAGTGACCTCAAGCTTCTTGCTTTTAAAGCAGTTTGTTACTTCTTGCCATCCCACATCTAAAAGACTTGTTATATCTGCTATGTGAAAAAGATGCAGTATTCCAAGAAAACAGAAAAGCCAATAGAAAAACCTGGAGAACAATTAGTATTAGCAATATGTGACCACAATGGAGATCCACCTAAGAGGTACAAAAAGTTATGCAACTAAGTGCTTAGAAACCAGGTACAAGACAGCCAACCTACCAGTATTTCTAAACCAACTTCCTACAGACTGGAATCCTCAATGCTGATGATGCGCACTTCTGTTGCCCCTTTATACATTTCACTTAAGGTAGATGTGGGTATTATGAGTGTTAATTTTGCATCTTCCTCTGTGTCATTTGCTGAATGAGAATCTTGCATTTCTGGATCAGTTGTAGATGTGGGGATTTTGAGGAGGGACATGTTGGTAAGTTGGAGACGTTTGAGTATTTTTGATACAAAAGTATGCCACAGGACTTCTGTTGGCACTCCCATGCAAGGTGCTTTCCAAAATATCCTATCACATACCCTAAGAGGGTCACCTTGGAGAACTGTTCTCTAACTTCAACCTCTCTGATCTTTTCTGTAAGTGCTGGACAGCCAGGGATAGAAACAATCTATATACGTCCGGCAGCAACATTTATCAAAATGTCACCCAATTGGTTGATTACATCCTGCAGTACAGAGGATATCGCTTGATTGTAGCTCTTGCACTACACTCTGCTGCTGGTGCTGAAGTTGTATGGAGCAGGTCTTGGAGATCTTCATCTCTGCTAATTTGAGTCTCATGGTGGACTATACCTAGGTAATAGTTGTAGCATGTGGTGCATAAAAAATCCTCCTTGGTAATGTGGATGCTGAGATTTTTATAGTACTCCTGGATTTGGAAGATGTCTTGCCTTGGTATGTATTATGAATGACATGTATGGCATACTTTGTGCATTGGTTTGTTTGAGGTTAAATGGTGAACCTGTTTATAATGTGCTATGTTGCAAAGGGATGGAAATTAGTGTGTACTTCAGCATTGAGGATATCGGCCACTTGAGCTGAAGTGAATTTTTGCGAATTTATAATGGTTGCTGATTTTTGCATCCCTTTACAATACACTTGGCCAAGTGTATGCCAGATTGCCACCTAGGTTTATACCCTTCTCTGTCAATATTGTTCTTAATATCCTTTTCACACCTTTTGCAGATGCAGTGATATTACTGATTTTTGTTGTTTCATATTTTTTTCCTAAGTGGAGATGTGGGTATATTATAAAGTAAGTGTGACCGCAAAGCTTGCAGGGACCACACTCTCTCCTTGGATGAATTACTCTGGAACTTTTCTTTCTACCCTTTGGCATAGCTAAACATTATAGTAATAAAACAGGTCTTATAATGTTGTACGTATTTCTATGGATATACATTTTGCCCCTACAGTTCATTGATAACACCGAGACAATGGGTATGTGAGCCAGCTCGGGAGTACATTCAACACCACCTCAAGTACAGTTGTGGAACACGCAAGCATGGAACTATCCTATTCTGGTTCAATGAAGACCTTATTCCATGTCTCACACAAGCTCTATGGAAGGCACGACAAGAGCAAAGGAGAAATAACCCCCTCTTAGCAACATAGTGCCCACTCTAGATTATACTCAATCACACAAAGTAGTTTTAGATTCAAGTCTTGGCCCAGGTGAAAATTTTCTTGGTGAAATATGGTACTGAATCTTTTGAATACACCAAGCTCAATAAAATCATCAGTGAAATTGACCCTGAGTTATGGGAAGCAATCGTATTGTTAACTCGGTCAATATCAGAGAGAAGAGGAACTTCAAAAGCGAGTGATCCACAATCTTCTGTTCCTCATATCAAAAAATGAGGCTATTTTTGCTGCGTTTTTGATAAAGCCATATTATGATGCTGGCTTGAAAGCACTAGCACAATCTGCAGGCTACCCACTAGCAGCTATACAAAACTGTAGCCAACTTAAGCGGACTCATAACTTTATCCTGGAGGTGTGGGAAGCCACATACAGGTCTATGTTGAGTGCATACATTTCTCAACTTTCTAATCAACCCAGTGGAGATCAATTACTTGCAAGCATTTCACACTCACTGGACAATATTTCTTCACATAATTTCCCCCAAATCATTCTTGATACATGGAAGTTTTGGGTACAGTTAGTCTTAGAAGATGTACTGACATACGTTGGGCTATTCTTAGCTATTCGTGGTGGAGATTGGCAACTACGCATGACATGTTTGAAGTTAATGGCACCCATTTTCACCGCCTTTGACCACAACACTTACCAAAAGCTCATATCACAGCATGTAGCTGATGTACTCTCCAAGCCACTCCAAATACTAACCATGTTTCAACAGGGAGCTCAATATCAGTGGAAGATCATGGCACTCAGTTGCAATAGATGAGGGTAATGAAATGTTAATTAATAAGGAGTGCAAAGGATCATTAATGAAGCCTTCTCATGACTACATAAACAGAATTGCTCACTATATCTCCTACAGAAGCAAAGCCTTAATGCACCTCAAAATAGCCTTAAAAAGATTTATGAAGGTTCGGATTAAAGGGGTTTGGATCAGCAAGGGTCCACTGTATAGGGGTTTAGGGGTTTATAGTTAGTGAGTGTATTCCTTTAGTCACAAGTTTGATCTTTTGGGAGTACACATAAGGGTTTCACATGCAAATAAAAAACTTCAGGTCCACAGAGGAAGGGAGAGAAATGGGTTGAAGTGCTATGTGTGCCATTGCAGTATATGTGCTATAAGACACTGCCCAGACACAAATATCATCAACACCTATTTTCGAGAAAATAGGTATCTTGATTTAGCTATATCAAAATATGATTACTTGTGTACTGGATGCTACAACAATCACCTTGACATTATCCACGAAAATGGAAGGACCAGCAAAGATGATGAGCTCCTAAAGCTGATGGATGACATGAGTGAGCATCTGCCTGCATTGGAACTTGGAGAGCACAGTGAGAACATTATGGAGAGCAGTAATTAGTAAATTAGGCAACATCTTACAGCAAAAATTAGGCCCAAATCTGTACAATTTTTTTTATTACCACTGCAATTCAATCTTCAACTTCTATACTTACTACAAAGCAAATTTGCCTAAGAAAATTCTCTTTGGTTACATCACCAGCTTTTTTGGCACACACATAGTGTGGAAATGTAAGCAAAAATCATGTGGCATCCTGTTATACAGAAGAGGGGCTGACCTTGCTCTAGTACTATCAAGAACCCTGAAGTTACAGGCATCAACCCAAGACCAGCCAGCTGATGACAGCAAGTTAGAACAAGTGTTAATGCAGATAAACACACGGATACACAAACAAATAGTACCATTGCTAGTAGTGATTCAAATGAACCTATGATGTTTCCAACTTCAATTTACAGTCATGCATAAACAGCATTGATCCAGTCCTCTGGCAAATGATAGCTCTCTTGATAAGAAACATGTCTGAGAAGCGCAAGGATATTAGACCAGAGAAAATGAGCCATCAACGCAAGTTCCAATGCCTATATTCCCTATGTGTCCTACTGTTCAAAACTAACAGGCAATGTTCCATACCACTGCATGTGCTACTAACAGACTTTGTATGCTAAACCGCATTGGTGCAATCGCCTCTCTAGACACCCACCAACGATATGCCCAATTCTTTATTGCTTAAGGCTGGCCTTCTGTCTGAACTGAGCGAGGATAAATTTACAGTTGTATCAGTTGACAACATTGATTGGCTTCAAAGGCATGCTGCTGTTTACTGTGGAGATCAGAAAAGAAGCTGGCATGGCACCACAATCCAAGCTGTGCAGCCATTTAGTGATGCTGAAGAGCCAGACACTAGCAATTCACCCTTGACACCAGTAGAGGGCCCATCCTTGATAGCTACCACATTTCCAGAGCTGCAACAACTTGCCACAAGTAAACTTTCACCACCTAGGGTTACTCTTGAGAAAAGAACAAATCACCCAACACCTGAATCTTTACCAACAAGTTCCACTTTGAAAAAGGCTCATGTACATTCACTGAAGTTAACTCCAGCCATTATCACACTCCTACCTCTCCCATAATCACTCACCTCTCTTCCAAAGCTCACCCACTGCAGCACATGTCAGATATCATTATTCAAATCTGAAGACCATTCAAGTTGCAAGTTGCAAGTTTCTTCTATGTGCTTGCCTCAGCTCAAAGTTCAGTGGAGGAACTCACATACCTGGGGTTGTGGAGCAGCTGTTTCCAGTATCTACATCACAATCAAGATATGCATACTTGAATGTACTTGACCAGAATGCTGATTCAGTAGAAACCATAGGAGATGTTGTATCTCGTCTCCATGCCAAGTTCCATATCAGTGATAGCTTGAGTACCTTGTTGTAGTAGGAGATGCCAAACCTACAACCATCTTTAGACTCTGAAACTTGATTATGGCAGTGAGCTCTCTTGGCTTCAGCACTTCCCGGTGATTTTCATATCCTAAAGAACTTTCAACCTGTCCTGTCAAAGATTTACTTTGCTTGCAGCAGCAAGTGAACATCGAGGAGAAATAATTCAAAAGTGCTCTCATTTCAAAAAGACTCACTGCTTCATACTACAGGCCTGGGAAGGTCTGTATGTCTACATGGTTCAGGTATTCCTGGAAGCCAACCCAGAAGTTTTGAATACAGCTGGAGAGATTTTGGAGCAAAGCAAAATAACAGGTATAGCTTCTGCCTTTCAATCATCTATGGACAAACTACTCAAGATCAGAATGCAATTCAGCACCTTTGCATCTGAAATGGCAGACACTGATTCAAACTGGAAGTTCTGGCATGAATTTGTGTCCCTCAATGGTTTTTCATACATTGCACTGCACATCCATCAGATCAGCAAACTGGAATCTCCGTATTAGTTCATTGAAACTCATGGCTCCAGTTCTCCGTGCTTTTGATCGGCCCACCTATGGAAAGCTTGTCCCACAACATCTTGCTGACTGTTTGCTACTACCCAAGGACATTCAGCAGAAATTTGCATCTGGGGGCTTTACTGTGAGCATAACAGGTAGAGCGTGGCATTCCATTGGGCTCGATGAAGCTCATGAAATGTTGATAAATAAAGATTGTAAAAAGGCTGTGGTAAGGTCATCCACAACTTTCAGAGCCAGCTGGGACCAGTTCAGACTGAATCGGAGCACAAAAAGTCGCTGAGCTCAGAAGAAAGGAAGTCGAAGGAGAATGTGGAAGCTATTAGAAGCACAATAAAGAAGAATGATCTCCTTCCTTCTCACCCAACCCAAGGGTTGTCTCTGAGAAACTCCTTCAGTTCCATCATCGCCACTAAAGTCCAACAAGATGATCTCCTCTATTTCCACAATATAGGACACACAGACCTTGAGAAATGGATCAAGAGAACCTATCTGGGAGTGCATAGCAAAGAAGTGTAGGGATCAAACAACACAGGCTGTAGTACAGCTAAAGGAAAAAAGTCTGGTAACAAGCTGTATGAAAACCCGGCTTGTATATTGCTCTAACACCAACAAGAAAGCCTCCCTTGAGCAGTATCTTCCTGATGTACAGGCATGTATATGCATACATATGTGTGGGAGTGAAGGAAATCCACATCAGTTTTTGATGATCCTGGAAGATTCAACAGTCACCCAAAGGATATTGAGAGAGGAAGGAGAGATATTGATACATTACCCTGCAATGAACATCTTACCTTCATGAAAAATGGAGTGATATGCTGAAGTGCAGAGTGTGTATGCAACTCCAGAGCTGAAGTTACTGCACCTTAACCAGCTAATCAAAGTGATGGTGAAATATCCACAATGGATGGAAAAAGACGAATAGAGTTGAAAGACACAAGGCAACTAATTGCCACTAATGTGGTATCATCATTTATTGAACATCACAACCACCCCACTATGAATGTGTTAATAGCTACCATCTTTGATGATGAATAATTGAGACAGTTCAAATAAGTCTCTACGATTCATCAAGGGACTTGTTATTTTTGACAAAAAAAATAATGTTCATTGATGAGAGAGGGCCATCTATACTACTCTTAATATGGCTCTTCATCAACCACATGTACTTATGTAGATACTATATTTTTTGTAGGGGAGCTTCCAAGTATAAATCTTCAAAGTGCCAGAATACATTCATAACTGGAGACTGAAAATGTCCTGTGTGAATTCATACAAACTTTTATCTGACAAAACTTTGTGTTGGTTAAGAAAGCGCCATCATTCAGATATGTCAGGCCCGGTACCCATTCAAGAGTTTCCTAATGAAACTCTTGTACCAGTTAAAAGGTCAAGATCATCAGCATAAAGCTACGACATTCATTTGCTGGTCCCACCTGGCAGCCTCTCCCTCCTTTTTTCTTTCTTTTTGGTCTTGTGTGAAGTCCAGACCCAATTGCATGGTGGAAGTTGCACGAAGAAGTGGTCTAAAGCCTATGCAGCTGCAGAGCGAGTATTTTGTCAAACTCCTTTTCTTCCAAACAAGATTCATCATTAGAAGACTATATTCAATTATCTGTCATGTTATAATACATTAGTTCATAAATAATAGGTAAAAAAGAAAAAAGAAAAAAAGAGAAGAGTTTGAGATAGAATAGAATTTTCACATGTGCCATAGACTGTCCCTATATTCTATTTCCTGAAGTTGGCAACTATACTATCTGTATTCCTCACTTGGCAGGTGCCCTTACATTTGCTTAATTTTAATTATGCGTGTGTATTATTTATTTTGCAGGAGATGATGATCAAAAGGCTGCCCTGAAATTGCTATTCCAACTTCAAAGGGTGATCAAGAGCTATATATTTATTTTCAGAATATGAGGTATATAGACTGCTAGTTAATGTATAACATTGATAGATGTCTGATTAACCAGAGACTGTGGCAGCTGCTCCTCCTGTTCGTAATGCACCATGGATAGGGGGAGTTCAAGACAGAAGATGGAGACTCTGTATATTTTTGTTGAGAAGAAGGTTCTGTGTACCATAAATTCCTTTACTAGGTCACTTCTCTATTTTATATATTCAACCTTGAGTATGATAAAAACACTAGGTTTTTTCAAGAGTTTGTGTTTGGTCTTCCCAGAAGAAATCTGTAACCACGGTTTTGGTTATTGTTACTACTATTGTTGCTATTATTGCTTACAAAAGTTGCAGTCTTTAATTGTAAAAATGTAGCTTGTCATTATATTATCATTTTTACTACCAAAAGAACCTGTTAAAATTACAACAGTATATTCTCAAAAAATGAATATTAAAGTAGATAGACATAATTATTAAGAGTTTGTTAATTTAACTGTCATTACTGGCCCATAAAAACCCCAATTCTATGCAAAATAACTAATTTTTTGTTGATTTAAGTAAACACCTTTTACGGTACTAAGTTGTCACAATTAGCTGATATTATAAAATTTGATAACAGAGATGATGTTCAAAGTACTAAAAATCATAACTATTTTTTACTGGACTCCTTTCTTCAAGATAACACTTGAAGATTAGAGTAGTTTATGCAACAAGAGAGTGAAGTATTAAAGCTTGCAAAAAAGGTTATTGTATGAGGTTTTATACATGAACGGCCTCAGTATTTTCACCCCCTTATTAGACAATTCAGTGAGTGTGCAACAGATTTTTCAGCGAGCTATTGAGCTAATTTAGTCAGGCTCAACCCACAGCCCTGAAGTGTTCAAACTAGTGGCATGAAGAAATACCACAAGGACATAACAGTAATAGCTGTTATCGACAGCAGTATTAAGGCCATGCAAACTAAATTCACTGTTTATCGTCACCGCCCGCATCAAAAAATAATACAGCACGTGCACCGCATCTAGCTCAGATCAGAGAGTCAGGTTCAATGCTTGCTAGTTTGAAACAGTTGGTATCAGTTTCTGTGGTGAGCAACAACCGTTGTCTTGTTCCTTAGTCAGTTATTTTGGTCGACCCAAGAGACAGTTTCAAAGATCTACTAAACACAATGAGAGCTGGCAAGTATGGGACGATTCCTACAGAACCATTGCTTGACCGTGCTGACAGTATTGAAACTGTTTTTGTCGGCAACATCAAACCATCTTTGTCCATTGTAGGCAAGGACATGAACGCCGTTCAGGTATGTCGTACCTTCGGTTTCTTCATAAAAATTTCAGTTGCACAACCAGAATAAATGTCGATTATAGAGAATCCATTATAAACCACATTTTGCTAGCCTGGTACTGGCTAGGTATGTAGCAAAAATATTACTAGCACCCAAAAAGCAGCTGTTATAAGAGTTAACATCCCATAATAGCTATATTATATCTAAGGAAGGATCTCATAATTATCATAGCTAGCTACCTTGCTTATGGAAAATTATATAATCTTATTTCTATACTTCTATCAGATCTTGCATTTTGGAAATGCCCAAGTCGTGAATTATTTGCAGTATTAGTTTCAGATATTTATGATTCAAGCCCTAGGAGAAAGAGGCCTTGTGCTCAGGACGATGATAAATCTGATTTTTTGCAATCAAAGAAGAAAAGCACGTGTGTATGTGATGATATCTCGATGGTTAAGAATCGCTGGATGACATAATTTCTTTAATAGAGGATTTAAAATCCCAATTGGACTTCATAAAGTGATCAATGATACTTTTAAGTGCAGCATATATCGCAATCTGATACACCCA
The DNA here is from genome assembly GCA_963924555.1 of Crambe crambe. NCBI lineage: Eukaryota > Metazoa > Porifera > Demospongiae > Poecilosclerida > Crambeidae > Crambe > Crambe crambe. Next base: position 4,607,940 of record OZ004593.1, on the reverse strand, counting down.
CCAGTAATAGCAACAAAATGTTGCAAAAATATCATAGGGTGTGAGAATTGCATCAATGGATGGTTTCAAGGTGATGATGCCTTAACGAAAATGTGTCCTAAATGTGGATATCCAAGAGGCTATAATGAAACAATGAGACTCTGTGGACTGGATGATTTTTGTCAGCCATAGCTAGCTAGTGTGTTGTTTTTTGATCATAATTATATTGAATATTGACCTCCCTCCCTCATGCGAAATCTTGTGACGATAAAACAGTGAATTTAGTTTGCATGGCCCAATGCACAGCATAAAGCATTTACAAAACCTGGCAAGATAATCAATGCAGTAGATGGATATGGTTGCCAAAATGAAATAGGTCATTTTGTGAGTTTGATGTGTTTATAATAACTGACCAACTATTTACTTTCTGGTACAATGATTCAGTTCACACCCACGGTTTGGCTCTACTATGCCTGTGCATCCATTCCATTCAAAGATTAAGGACATCAAGAAGCGTGGGTGGCAACCATTCAGGCAATGCTTCAACTTTGCAGCCTACCTAAATTGTGAACTGGTGGTTGGAAAGAACTGTCTAAAAAAAGGAAAAACCCAAACGTGGTGTGAAGCATGAAGCTGGCAATCTGGTCCTAACATTATGCTTGGCTTTTTGTTGTCATTGTGTTCCTCAGGATTCTTCACTACAAAGACCATCACTCAACAAAAGGAGCTATACTCACCATTCAGTGCCTCACAAGGATTTCTTATACAAAATAATAGCAAACTTCAACTCCCCATAGAGGCCAGCGAAGGTGTGGTCGCACCATCAGGCAGGCAGGTCCACACTAACCATAGTGATCTGATTTCCTCTCATTGAAATTTAATGCTTAATATCCAGAGCTTCTAGCATAGTTGTTCAATTAGGTGCAGTTTCACGTGTCTCTTCCTCTCCTGAGACAGATAAAACTTGAGAAATTACCAACCTGATAAGTATTACAGTAAATAGTTTTAGTTTACAACGCAGATGTCTGTCTGAGAGGTTTAGTCATGACATCCAGTCCTGTATTGGTTAAGTTATTAAATAATAAAGAAAGGAATAAATATAAATAAAATGACTGAACAGATAGGCACTGCACATGATCCTGAAGGTAAGAAATTGTTTCCAGTTCAGGATCATCCAATTGAACTTCAGAAGAAAATTGTCTGTTCGCTTACACATTTACAATACAAAAACAATAACAAAAAAAAAAAAAAACAGAAAAAAAAAACAAGAAAAAAAATACAAAAAAACATTAAACTTTTTATGATCAGTGAAATGTTAGATATTGATGTCTCCTACAACCAAAATAAAGATCATGAAACAATGCCACACCTCATCCTGAAGACTTAGTACTTGGACGATTAGTTTACGTTCATTACCTTCTGTGGCCACTCCCAGTTGTATTTGCCTTGTCAACAGTACTGTAAGTGTTATCAAGCTAATTGAGTGATTACAGTGGCATCTGATCTGGATAAGAAATAGGGATGACTGTGAACATCTGTGCACAGGGCTATACTTCCAGACAGTGGTAGGGGAGTGGTGAAGATGGGTAGATTCAGTGTTACTTGTGAATGTAGCTAGCACTCCAGTGACCACTTATGCCCGAGGGTAGGAATTATGTGGAATTTAGTTCTACAGACATCTCAGAATTCATTCTTCCCAACTCTTCTGCAATTTTTTCAAGTTCGATTTGTTAAAACCCCCATTGACAGGTGTAAGAGCTAGGGCTGCTAGTTAGTAATTGATGTGGCAGAATTTAATGCAGTAAGTTCATACGATATTTTGCTGGGCCTTTGGCAACCATAGCTCATCAATCGGGTGAAGGAGATGAAAGGCCAGACTTGCACAAAGTGATGGGGGTATAGTAGTGTCATTCTTATAGTTAGAGCCATACAAAATATACATTGCACACCAGGACATTCAACTGGAAAACATTGTCGATGAACAAAACAAGGCTACAGCAGGGGAACTGTTACAATAACTATGTGGCAGAGAACTTTGCCCTGAACTCTTTGGTAGCTTTCTTGAAGTATTACGGCTACTGCTGATCAAGTTTTCGTGTTTGGAGATTTTTGCAATCCCTTGATTAGGATTTAACACACAAACAAACAAACAAACAAACAAACAAACAACAAAACCAAAACAACAATAAAGAACATATCCTTCATAAACAACAATAAGTATAACTCCACTCAATTTAAACAGTAGTACTGATGGCTATTGAAAATATTTCATGGCCATGAAAGAGATCACTTGCTGGATAGGTTATATGAATTCAGTGAGGTGGAAAGGAAGAATAGCAAAAGGAAATCTGTATCTGCAGCAAACCAAATATTGAAGCAGAAATAAATAAATAAATAAATAAATAAATAAATAAATAAATAAATAAATACCATGTATAAAGAGGTAAATAATGGCTGCTGAAATTACTAGCTAGGAAGAAGTGCTCTATCTGACAGAGTTTGAATTGTTCTGTGAAGGAAGAGGGTGATGGATGTGCCACCTGGCTATGGTCCCAGATGGATAGAATGAATGAATAAAAATAATTAAAGATCAAGCATGAAACAACTGCCAGTGCTTTATGGGAGATTTCAAATCCAGAAAAAAATAACGTAAAGAAATACAGCACACACAAATTAAATTCAGTGGTAAAATGAGGCTTGAATCTATACCTATATGAAGGTGTACTTGAAGTGGAATCTTGATGTATTTAACTTAAGTCACTCAAGATCAGTATTCAATTCAGTAGTATAAATACATGCCATAGACAAAAATAATAACAAACAAAAAACAAATTATTTGGATGTAATTATGCTTGCGACTTGCTACCTCTCAAACAGAACATCACGTGAAAACATCAAGTACTTACAGTATAACTCATTACATAGTCTTCCCTAGTTGTACTTTCAAACATGGTGCTGAAGTAGCTATATCGATGAGAACATAATTCAATTAACCAGCTCACTTTCTTTGAAACAACCACCCTGCATTTAGTATATTTACACAGACATTCCCAAACACTATGTCTATGACAACAGAGCTAAGAAATGGAAGACACGATAAAGGGGTGGAGATAAAGTCATAAGCAGAATGTATTCAGTCAGTCTGACTGACCCAGTTCTTGAGGCTCCTCCTCCTTCACATTCCAGGTGCCATGAGTTACGATGACTTGAAAAATGAAGTTATGGAGACTTTTCGTGAAGCATGCATTTGGCTGCACCTTTTAACCGATGATTCTGAGTTTGATCAAGCTATGACAGAGGCATCCCAATTCCAGATGCCAAGACAGCTTCGAAGCACTGCGAAGTTGCAAACCCATTGCAGTTGTGGATTAGTCATAAAGAGGCCTTGATCGAAGATTTTGTGAGAGATTTCCCTCATGAAATTTCTGAGAACACAGCACTCCATGAAATAAACAAAAACATCTACACGAGAATGGCTCCAGCTGTGAAATCATTGGCCTTCCTCTGCCACATGGAGACTTTGAAGGTGACAACAAATCTCTACATTTGTCACAACCACCAACATTTGATGACTCAATGATGAGCAGAGACACTTGGTAAGTCAATCCAGAATGTTGGAGGATAGCCAACTGTTTCTACGTGGATGCACCAGGAGGCTCAGGAAAAACATGTTTTCAACAAACTGGCAACATTTTAAAGGTTCCACAACCAAAAGGTGGCATGTGCCGCATGAACTGGAATAGCATCCACTCTTTTGATAGAGGGGGAGAACTATTCACAGTTTAAGCTTCCAGTGTCTATCACTGAAGCAAGCTCATGCAACATTCCACCAACTTCGAAGCATGCTCGAAATCACACCCTGTTCATCATTGACGAAGTATCAATGATCCCTACCCATGCTCTTCATGCAATTGACAGGTGTCTGAGAGATATCACAGGATTTGACGTCCCATTTGGTGGCAAGGTTCTGCTTCTTGGTGGTGATTTCAGGCAAGTACTCCCAGTTATTTCATGAGTTCCAGCTGCTGTCATCATTGACACCTGCCTCAAGAAGTCGCATCTATGGTCACACAAGCTCACACGGAATATGAGAACTAGAGAAAGTGAGCAGGAGTTTTCCAGATGACTTCTGGAGCTTGGAAATGGAACTCTTACAGCTGATATTTCAACAAGTACGCCTGGGGTCATAGTGATTCCTGTCATATGTGCAGTGAATTTTAACAGCACGCTGAGGAAGAAATTTATGGTGACATGTCCGTAACTGAAGATGTGTCTGACAGAGTCATTCTTTCACCCACTAACGACAATTAATTTCCTACAGATAAATGAAGAAGTATTGCAAATGCTTCCTGGAGATTCCATAGAATACCTCAGTGCAGACACAGTGAAATGTGACAATGAAGAGGAGAGATTAAATTACCCAATTGAGTTTCTGAATTCACTAACACCATCCGGGATGCCACCACACTGCCTGAAACTCAACTTGGATGTGTAGTCATGCTCCAAAACACCTCTCTGAGTGAAGGATTGTGCAATGGCATAAGACTGAAGGTCGTCACCAAAACTGTGTACAGGCTCAAGTACTTTATGGGCCTAATTCAGGAAATAAAGTGTTGATTCCAAGAGTTAAGCTTGTTCCAAGTGACACAAACCTACCTTTCACTTTGGAGAGAAACCAATTACCACTCAGGTTGGCTTACTCAATGACAATAAAGGCCAAACTTTTGGATATATTTGCCAAAACCTGTTTTTATACATGGTCAGCTATATGCAGCTTTTTCATGAGCAAGAGCTCTCTGTGATGTCAAAGTAGAGATACACAATAGCTATTGCCACGGCTATGTGCAAGGAAAAACAGTAACACACAATATAGTACATTGTGAGTTTAAAGTTTTATAACAATTATTATATACCTCTACGTCATCATGTCAATTTTTTGTAAGTTTTATAAGATCTATTCTGTCATGCATGCAAGCTAGCAATAACTTGCTGCAGATCATCTGCGGGTAAAAGCTAGTTATTATTATTTTATTCACTTTCATTAAAAATGAGGGTAAGCTATGTTCTTCTTTCAATAAGATAATAGCCAGCCCCAGTAACTTCAAACTAGAGCTTGTATAGAAGACTAAGGACTTCAAACTATACAGCTTTGAAATAAGCTATAGACTATACAAGGATCTTGTACTGGAGCTTGCTTTTACAAAAGTCATTTAGATGTCAAAATCACAGAGGTCAGGAATATTACACCCACAGGGTTCGTGCTGAAGCCCAAATAGGACCAGAAAAACAACAACAAACAAAAACAAAACAAAACAAACAAACAACAATCTTTATCTGCTTTTTCAACTTCAAGGCCAAATCACAATCTGCTCTGATATTAACTGACGCAGTTTGCAAGTATGGAATAAGGACCACGAGACATTTTGATTCTTGAATATGGTGCAGCTGCTTTGGAAGTTATGTAACATGTGTAGTATCAGAATATTTCAGGCAAGATAAGCAGCTATAGAAACTACCCACTAAGAAAAGAAATCTTAGACATGTCATGCTGTGATCACATCGTCTAAACCGAGAAGTGAAGTTGCATATAAATTCATCCAAATTTATAGTCACTGTTATCAATTGTCATTCCAAATCACGTGATTACATGGTCGATTTGTGAGCTACTGGAAGTTGCAAGGAGATGCTGACACAATAAGTACTCTTTAAAGGAAACCAAACAGCAATGTGATACCCCTTAATATATATACTTTGCTAAGAATAGCATGTACATTGCCTGTTACCTCATGCGATAATGAGAGGGCAAAATAGCAGCACTCTTGAGAGAGTCAAAAAATCACTATGGGTCAGGAGAGGCTATCTGCTTTAATGTACACTGAGATTTAGAAATAGATTATGATGACATTATTGATAGATTTAAGCTGGTATGTAAACGAAGAATTCTATGTATATTAGTGTTGTTAGATTTAATGTAAAGTGGGGCAATTCCGAAACTACTGAGACTTCTGAGGTCAAAGTTGGAAGATAGAATGTACTATGATAGTAGAATATTATATCCTCCAACTTTGAGCTCAGAAGTCTCAGTAGTTTCACATTGAACACCCTGCCATTCGGAATTGTTTACCAATTAATTAATATGCATGTATTGTTGTTATGCATGATACTTTTTAAACCTTTAATTCCCCTGAGTATGTATAATGGTTAAGAGGAAATTTAACTGAAAATGTTAGTATCATAATAATTATAGCGGGAAATTTCTTAATTATGGACTTATGTACGTATAAAGATGGCCTGGAATGTTTGGGAGTAGGAAAGGCAATAAGGAATAGCTCTTTTTTGACAGAAGGTAGGAGTGCTATATAGATTAAGTGATCTGTGGTTAGTTTTATGTTTGTTGTTTTTAAATACAGATGATGTCTGGAAACTATTTAGAAGTGTAAAATTTTCGGAAGAAGGTTCCAACTTAAAAACAAAAGAACAGAGTGCATACAATCTGCAGAGTGACAAGTGCACCAGTCTGCTAACTTTTGGTGTTTTATCAAAATATATGTACAATATTATTGTTTTCTCATACAGTTCAACAATCCAGGCTATGCTATTTCCTGATGATTATTAGAGCACAAATGTTGCTGTTGGTAGAAACGGGTCCAAGAATGAAGGAATGGATAAGGAGCAGTTAGGGATCATAAAAGGTCAGAGAATATTAATGTGCATGCAGCAGATTTTACTTCTTTTGTTGCAATAGGGTTTCTACAGGAGCTCTACCCTTCTGGCAATACTAGGATTTCAAATGAAGAATTCCATATAATAGTCAATAGTGTGTGTTGTAGTGCACACCGAAGAATGAAGAATTAATAGAATTTGCACATGCAACTTACCTTATATAATTATTACACATTATAAGCATACTATTGATATGGCTTCGTAGTTGAAATGCTACTGTGCACCATACTAGCAGGCTGCATATACGTAACACATGCTCTACTTGGTATGTCGGTAGGGACTGGCACATTCTGCCAGCATAGTTTTGGGAATAATAGGTCTATCAAAGCAGGAAGCATAATGCTGGCATAATAGGCTATCGAAAGTGAACTCCATGGTTGATCTTGAATGTATTTATCATGTGTGGCCTATACTAGCTAGCCTAGCTGGACCAATCTTGAGATTGCAGATAGCTACTTTCAAATGCATATGACATCAGCTATATATGAGCATAATTAGAGAATAATAGGTCAGTAAAAAAAGAATAATGACTTTATACAGCTGGAATTAAAGAATAGAATAATAGGGAAGCAAAAAAGCATAATGTGCCAATCCCTATATGTCGGTTATGCTTGAAAGAAAAGAAAAGAAAGAAGGAAAAAAAGGGAAAAAAAAGTGTTCAGTACCACAGGCACTATAGAAGAACATCAAAATATGAAAAGATCATCAAACACTATAACTCGCTACTTACTTGTAAGTAGGGAAAGGGAAGATGAAGCAGTCAGGAATGTATTTGAGTGATTGGCTACAAATGTGGCTTAATGTTGTGAATTAATTAGCTTTTGCTATTGTTGCTATTGTTCTGTTGTTGTTGTTGTTGTTATCAGTGTGGCTATTGTTATGAATTTTGTTGTTGTTATTGTCTTTTGCTTACAATACTGCTGACTACTTGGGACTTGAAAACCCCCCCTAGAGGAAGCAATCGAGTACTGTTGGTGGGCTTCATTTGGAAGTGAAGGAAATTGTTCTTTCTCAGGAGCAAATGGCATCTAAAAAGGTCTCCAAGCAGACTAACAAAAGTCCATCTGGTGGACCAAGTAAGCATAAGAAGCAGACCTCCAAGGTTGAGTGCCCTGTCTGTGAAGAGATCATTGATGACTCTAACCACGACTCTATCCAGTATGAAGGAGACTGTGGTAAGTGGCAACACAGAAAATGTGCTGGTCTGAGCAAGACTGCCTTTGAGAATGTAAGGACATCCCCTACTGCTCTCTGTTGTCCTGGCTGTCATCTACTTAGCAATGAGGCAGAAATAAAACATTTGAAGGAGTCATTAGCCAACCTGCAGGGAAAAATGGACTCAATAGTGGAACGTCTTAACTCATTGAATGATGCTTGTAGTGACCAACCTGCTAGTCGACCCCAGTCAAATCAAAAGGTGAGATCATATGCTCAGGTTGCCACACTGATCACTCAGCGAAATTCAACCTCGTTATGGATTAGATGAGTCGATGAAAAAGTTCAGCTTTGAAAGAGCCGAGGAGGAGAATGCCAAAGTCTTGTTACTATTGCAAAAATTGAGTGACCAAATTGCCCCCCCCCCCCCTCTATTCGAGAGAGGATATAACGCCTCTAAGAAGAGACCATTGTTAGTCAAGAGCTCACGATGTCTCCCTTACTTTGTAATTAACAGTACACCCCTGAACTTAGTCCCACACTTCAAATACTTGGGTGTTATAATTTCGTCCGACCTGTCATGGTCTCCTCATGTAGATTTCATTAGGGAGTACTGTATAGAAGATTCTATGCTGTGTCAGAACCATTGAAATTTACAAAACCCAAATCCGTCCACATCTTGAATATGCTGCTCATGTCTGAGACCCTTACCTATCTAAAGATATCCACCAATTAGATCGAGTCAGTTCAAAAGTTTGCCTTGAAATTATGCACTAAACAATGGGGCAGTGGCTATGAGGAATTGTTGGTATCTAGTCAGCTTTACTATCATCGGTAATTGTACTACTGTCTCCATGTTAAAAGATCTTTACCATGCAATCTAAGAACACATGCAAGCAGAGTTCTTTAGCTTTCTCCTGTAGCAGCAAGCCTTGATTGCAGACAAAGATGAGACTCGTCTATAGGCATTATGTGGTTCAGGTGAGTATATAGTCAGCTTTAACTATCATCTGTATTAATAGCTGACAAAAAGCAGTTAGCTACATGTAGGTCATAATCAACTGCTTGTATTATGGAAATATTTCCTATCTTTTATCAGGTTATGGCCTTCCAGCTTTAATAATCTGTGACTTGGGACACTAGTGAGAGAGTAGAGTTGTGCTTTCTGACCTTTCACCTGTTAACTTGCTACAAAATTAAATGATCAAAATAATTAGGCCATACCAATTTAAATTCAGATTTTCCTGGTCAACTTTATAAAAAAAATTTGAAATTACTGTTGATTAGAATAAATCAGGTGGCGAGATCACAGCTGCTCATTTTTTATGATGGCTATTTCTTCTGCTTGGCTATGAAGTGTGATTATGAGATTATCAAAGCCAGACAGGTGGTGCAGTGTAAGTTCTTTTAGATTATTGTTGCTCAAGTATGACCATCTATCTATCTCAGAATCTCTCATGTGCAAGCAAGAAAATTTTCTCGATCCTCATATTGTTCCTGTGACAGATCCAGTCTCCTTTATGAACAGTTTAGCTGTTAGCATGTGTGCATCTGCTTGAAGAGAGACAAGGAAGCTGAGCCTCCTACTACTTGAACAGAAGCTTCAATCAGTATCTTATATTTGAAGCTATTATTATTCCATTCTTTTTTTTTCTACTTAGTATGTAAATTCTGCCGGGTGTCATTTTTCTTCCAGGGAATCTGAGAAACATAAAATCAAATTGGTATGGCCTTATTGCCTTGACAGCTTCTCTCAGTGACACATCTGTAATGTAAAAAAAAAAGCATACATTATAAATATGAATAAGACTTATTTTTCTACTTGGTATGTGGTCGACTCTAGAAAAAGAAAAAAAAAAGTACTAAATTTATCTGTACCAGGTCGCAATGAAAAAAAAAAATCAATGGCACCATGAAGCTAGTAGGGCTCCTGCAAGGGAGTATAGGACGTACTATTCACGCACTGTTGTGACTCCAAGGCTAGGCAACATAAATAGTCAGCTACGCTCCTACAGAAAACCACAACGAACAAAAATAATCACACTATAGAGTAAGTATACTGTGGTGCAATAAACACACTTACTAAGTGAAAGAAATCTCGAAACGGACTGTAAGATAGCAGCAGGGAGTCTGATCTGCAGGACAGCTCTAGGAGAAGCACACCCGCAACAAGCTGTTTCTTTTGCGCATGTGCGTGGATACACGTGCGTGGTGTTTTTTTTTCGGCTCGAGAGCTAGAGCTAGCTAGAGCTGGAGCGTGTTGAGCTGAGGTAAGTGTTTCTCTGACTGTTTTTAAAAGATCTTAACCGTTGCCTTACCTGTACACAGCTCTTATCAGGTGTTAATACCTCTACTCCTTGGATTGGATGTTAGATCAGAGATAATTCTTCGGACCAAATTCTGCTGGCTCCCCCAAAGCACAAGCTCATGTACGTTGATATGTTTAAAACAAGCTTGGGCCTGCTCCTCTAATTCCCAACCATTCACCTTTCCCCACAGTGTTGGTCCATTTTGGGTCCCAGGTAGCTGGACAACAGGCAGCTGCAGACATAAAAGGAGATCCTACAGGTATATGTAATTCATTGAGTGAATATCTAGCCCTAGTTGCTACTGCTGAATTGTTTCCACATACAGACAAATCAGGAACTGGAGACTGGGTCACTACTGAAATCTGAATATTCAGTTGTTATGGAAACTGTGGGTACAACTTTACATAAGTAAATACATGAGAATGGGTGTGTTCAATGTATTGCTCTTTAGGCTTAGTTTATTTAACAGCATTATATGTCAAAGTCTAAAGTTCTGCTGTGAAGAACAGTGCATTAGTGCTATCTTGGTTGTCAGGGAAGGTTTGCTACTAAAAAGCAATTAAAAGGTTAATCTGGGGTGACAATAATCAACTGGTATGCAGTTAACCTACTACAAGTCCTAGCGGTGTAGCTTAGAAAATTATGCTTTACTACATAGCTTTTGCTAGTCTAACAGTCCTGAGCCTGAAAGCCTTGCATATACTATTATTTTTCCTTCTGATATGTGACTTGCTGTATCTTATGTAAGGTAAGTGTATGTGGTACAATGGACCAGTCTGCAAAAGAAGGTAGGTGTGTCTTCACTCTTGGTGTATGGTGCAAGGATGGACCAAGTCTAATAGTCTCTGTCTATCTGTTGAGAAAGTGCATGTGGTATGATGACCAATTGTGATTGATCTGCGAGGGTAGATAGGTCTGTCTTGGTAGAAATGTTGCCTGGTCCATTGATAAAAGGTAGGTGTATTGTGGAAAGTCTGCTGTACTGATTGTTCCATGGCTAGGACCATCTGAAACTGTACACCAGTTATCTATTGTCTATAATGTAAATGTATGCGTTGCTACTGATCCTGTCAGGGTGATCAAATTATAAAAAGATAGGTATAGGTGTGTGGTTAAATTCACAAAAAAGGTAGGTGTATCAGGTGATCTACATACAAAAAAGGTAGGTATGTCTCGAATATCTATGTATACTTTGTAAAAGCTTATATTTATCTTGAACAGCGTATGCCTAAGTTTCATTTCCTAATTGTTTGCATCTGTTGCAACAGATCCAATATCTCCCTTTCCTTTCAAGCTTACAAATGGATCTTGGGCGCTGATCTTTTGATGTCGGATTTCTCTACTGAATAATATATAATTTTGGTGTAGTTATCTAGATTAGGATTTAGCAGTTAGTTTACTAAACTAATAGTGGTATACACTTATTCCAATTCAGTAATCGTGTTCACTAAAGAATTCAAAAACACTCACTTCAGGCAGGAAGTATACAAAAAAAATATATCAAATTATTTTTCACTCTATACTGATATCAAAATGTAGCCTTTTGAATGTGGATTTAAGGTGTGATCAAAAACTATGACCTCACTTGTTAAAATTCATACTACTTTAGTGCTAACCACTTCCTACAGTTTACACTCCATAGAAGTAGGAGACAAGGTCATATCGATTTTTTAAAAACCAAAATTTGACTTTTTGAGTCTTGTATCACACTTATTCCCACCACAGACAAAATTTCTCCAGTTCAAAAGATAGAGAGCTTTAAAATATTATCTTAAAAAGTGGAAGTTATGATTTTTTTCAACTTGAAAAAAGATTTTGAAAAAAAGACTAAAACGTGGGTTTTTAGGGGTGAGTTTGCAACATCATAGTAGCTGAAAGGTATGGATTGGCAAGCTCAGTCTTATAATCATTGCTCGCCTCTGAAAGGTGTCCATTCTAGAATCCTCCAGAGCGTGTTACTCCCTCTTCCTCAATGCTTGCCTCTCCTCCGTCCTCTTGAGATTTTCAATAGTCTTGTTCATCATCAGGAGGTGGCAGAGTCTAGGGGCATCTTGGGAGATGTTTTCCAGTCTCCTGTCCATGGCCTCCTTGGATGATTGTCAGTTCTTGGTTGAGCTTTTCTGACATCTCCTTGTAGTGGTCCGTTAGGGCTTTTGAGAAGTCTTTTTCAGCCCTGAGTCTGGTGTGTTTAAACTTGGATTTGACTTGGGTCAAGTCTGCAAGGAGGGCATTGCATCTGGTGGCCCTTAGGGGTGTGGCCTTTTACCACGCAGGCAGTGATGAAGCTGAGGTGTGATTCTATTTTTGTGAGATTAGAGGCCGTTTTCTTGTATCTTTGCCTCAGGGCTAGGAGGTCCTTATCATCCATCATTTCTTCTTCTCCTTCATAGTCCTTTTCTTCTGTGGTGGTTGCTGGTTTGGAGGCAGTTGCCTCAGTTTCCATAGGGTAGAGCAGGTCATCCTCTGCTAGTTGTGTATCTTCTTTAGGAAGTACAGTTGTTGGGTTCGTGGTGTTTCTTCCTCTTTGGAGGTTAGGCAGTCTTTGGTCGTCTGGTCCATGATGCCTCTCTTGTGCATGGAGGTCACATATCTGTTGATAGCTTTGGATAGCTGTGGTGTGGGGTCCTGGTCTATCTCTTTGTAGATCTTCTGGTCCGATGGGTGAGCCAGGCCGTCTCTTACAGTTTTCTGTGTCTTCCACCACTATTCCCGAGCCTTTGTCGGCACTCTTGATGACCAGGTCCTGGTTGGATGCCAGTATGTCTATGGTCTTGGTTTCTTCTCTGGTGAGGTTATGGTGGAAGTGTTTTGGTGTCAGGTTCTGAAGGGATTCTTGAATTCTGTCCAAGTATCCTTCCATTTCCTTTGAGGCTCTGTGTGGGTTCCAGGTGCTTTTTCTCCTGAATGGGTGTGGTTTGAGTGGAGCTTGGTTCCTGAACCTGTAGTGGAGTCTGTTGGATCTCTGGAAGTGTGACAGGGGATGAAGGTCAGTCCTCTGGATAGGATCTCAGTCTCAGTTTGGGTGAGTGGTTTAGAGGAGAGGTTGGTGATGTATTTCTGTTTGTCGACCAGGTGGTCTGCTCTCTTCCTCAGAGACCTCCTATATTTGTTTTTCTGTTTGAGGATTTATCTCTATTGTGTGTTAGGATTTGCATTAGGAAATCAAAGTTATTGAGTCTGTAATTACTTTTGTTATCTTGTTGGCTACATATCGTTCAGATGCCTGCCAATTCACCGAAAATGTGGCTGCATTCCCATACCAGTCAGCTGTGGTGGCTGATGGTACTGGGGCATCCCTTGTCCCAACAACGGTGGTGGTTGCCAGGGGTCAAGGGTGCAACCAGGATGGGGATTGGTTTGTATCGGCTGCAGCTGGTAGTTGCCTTGTCTTGCCAGTAAGTTCAGTAGGCCAGTGACTATGGCTGTCTGGTCCATGGGAGGGGCTTGTAGGGGAGTTGGGTGTGGTAGGGGTTGGTAGTATTGTGTGTGTGTGGGGTGGGGGGGTGGCTATCCTTTCTGCTTCTAGTTCCATTGCCCTTGCCCCTACCCCTGTCTCTCCTATCTGTGGCATTGTCTGTGTGAGATAAGTGAGGGGGGGGGGGGGGGGGGGAATTTTCTTACCTCCCCTCCTGGGTCTGTTGGTAGACAGTGGTAGAGTCTCTAGGGAGGACAGTTTCTTCCTCTCCTCCAGTTTCTCTTCTGTTTTCTTCGGTTCTCCGTCGTCTTGTTCAGGAGGTGGCGGAGTTTTGGGGCCTCTTCGGTGATGTTTTCCAGTCTTCCATCCATGGCCTCCTGGATGGTTCTCAGTTCTTGGTGGAGTTTTTCTGACACTTCCCTGTAGTGGTCCAATAGGGCTTGTGAAAATGTCTTTTTTGGCCCTGAGTCTGGTATGTTTGAACTTGGATTTAACTTGGGTCAGGTCTGCAAGGAGGGTGTTGCATTTGGTGGTGATCTGCAGACCTTTGGGGGTGTGGCCTTTTTCCATGCAGGCAGAGATGAAGCCGAGGTGCGATTTAATCTTGGTCAGGTTGGAGGCCGTTTTCTTATATCTCTGCCTGAGGGCTAAGAGGTCCTTATCGTCCAACATTCTCCTTCTTCTTTATCGTCATCTTCTCCTTTGGTAGTTGCTGGTTTGGAGGCTGCTGCCTCAGTTTCCATGAGGTAAAGCAGGTCATCGTCTGCTAGAGTATCGAAGTCTGGAAAATCTTCTTCCGGGGCTAGTTTGTCTGGTTTGTTGGCGGAATTGTTCTTGGGTTGTACTCCCTTGAGGGCTAGTGCTGGGCTGGGGCTTTGGCTAGGTTTATAGCGGAGGGACTTGCTCCTGGTGGTTGGCTGGAGCGAACCCACGCCTTTGAGTGTCTGGTTCTGAATCTTTTTGGGTCTCGTCGACCTGGACATCTTTGGCTGGTTGAGTGGGAATGGCTGGTAGTTGGTAGATATTACAAGGGTTTTATCCTTATCTCATGGTGATGTTTGGACTGCTAGGTGTCCATTATTCGGATTGCTAGGTGAATGGGGCCCATATTTGTTTGGTTTTCGGACCTAGGACCAGCATATACCTGTAAGGGTTTGGCTAAGGCCGCCAGAAGGGTGTGGTTTCCTTAAGGGTGTATTACAGGGGTTTTGTCCTTATCACATGGTGATATTCGGACTGCTAGGTGTCCTGTTATTCGGATTGCTAGGTGTATAGGGCCCATATTTGTTTGGTTTTCGGACCTAGAATCAGCATATGCCTGCAAGGGTTTAGCTAAGGCCACCAGAGAGGTGTGGTTTCCTTAAGGGTGTATTACAGGGATTTTGTCCTTATCACAGGTGATGTTCAGACTGCTAGGTGTCCGTAGTTCGGATTGTTAGGTGTATAGGGCCCATATTAGTTTATTTTTCAGACCTAGAGCCAGCATATACCTGTAAGGGTTTGGCTAAGGCCACCAGAGGGATTCTGTCCTTATCACATAGTGATGTCGGACTGCTAGGTGTCCGTTATTCGGATTGCTAGGTGTATAGGGCCCATAGTTGTTTGTTTTTCAGACCTAGAACCAGCATATACCTGTAAGGGTTTGGCTAAGGCCACCAGAGGGGTGTGGTTTTCTTAAGGGTGTATTACAAAAGGGGTTTGCTTATCTGGTTTTTGGTGTAGTTTATTCATACCGGCTGTTGAGTCCTTTGGGATAGACTGTGTCCATTTGCTCGATCCAGTGGCCTTCTCTTTCCTTCAGATCTTTTATAAGATGGTGAATATGACGTCTTTCTCGAAGTCGTGGAAGGGGATTTGTGAAGTGCTTATATAAGGGAAGGTTAGTCTTTGTTTTGCTGGCCGCTCTGTGGCCTCTTTTGTTTCTTACTGCTCCATAGTTGGAGGTGTCTCCTTAGTGTGGTGTCTGGTGTTTGGGGCTGGACATCTATCTTGGCTTTGATTGTAGCAAGGAGATGAGTGAGGGGGTTTTTCTTGGGTTTCTGTGTCGTGTTGTGGCCCTATTATATGTATGGGGGTGGCTTGTGTGGGTTTCTTGACTCCAATCACTGCCTCCACCCTCACCACCCCCAGTCTGATCCCCTGCAATTGTCTGGCTAGTGCTGGGTTAGGGGTTGGGCTGGGTTGTCTGGAGCGTGTTTTGCTCCTAGTTGTAGTGCGGAGTACACCCACGCCTATCTGTGTCTGGTTCTGGTTTTGTTTCTTTTTCAGTGTCTTCGACATCTGGACGGACGAGAATGGAATTGTATAGATAGAAAAATTTATTCAAAAAGAGTTCCGATGTTTCGGACTTGAATTGTCCTTTATCAAGGTCCCTATTATATGTATGGGGGTGGCTTGTGTGGGTTTCTTGACTCCAATCACTGCCTCCACCCTCACCACCCCCAGTCTGATCCCCTGCAATTGTCTGGCTAGGGCTAGGGTGATGAGAAACTAATGATCAACATATAGTGGCCATATGTGTAACATATTTACAGATATTATAGTGATATTCGATACTTTGGACATGAAAATAGCAGAATGTATGAGGGGAATCGTTAAAGTACAGGATATTCTATAAGACAGCATCTAGTTTATACATTGAGAAAGCTAGAGTCTTTCCATGTCATTTCTATCCACACTGAAATATTCACAGAAGACATACTATATCCTCCCCATTCTTACCTTTTGGGAGGGGGGGGGGGGGGGGGGAATCGTAATTAATGATGAGATCTGGCAGCAAACCTTCTATGAGGAGGCTACAACAAGTGTCTAGGGATTACAGGGAAGGAGGCACTGCTGTCTACCCTAGTGGGGAGACTGCCCTCACATCATCCCTTACTTACCTGGGTTGTGCTCTAGACCTACTTTTTCCCTTCACAAGAAATAATTAGATCCCTAGCTGAATCAATAAGGCTTTGTCTGTTCATTAACAATGAAGGATCTTTTAAACACAGTTTTTTTTTGCTATTTATTGCTTTTTGATACTTTGATAGGGTCGTGAGGACTCCTTTTTATATATAGTGGCTCTTTCCAGCACTTCTTCTGGGCTTAAACTAGCAATAATTTAATTAAGACTTGACCTTGCCCTCCTAGTCCCTGGCAGCATGTGTTTGCAGGCTGCATGGTGGACCCAGCACCAGACATAGGTAGGAGTATATGTCATCCATTACTTCATGGACTTCATCGGCTGTTGCTGGTCTGTTGGTGGCTGAGGCAGTTCCCTCAGTCTCCATAGGATATAGGAGGTCATCTCCTTCTATTTCGATGTCTCCCAATGTTGGCTTAAAGGTCCTCCAGGGTTGCTGTGTACCAGTATAGTGAGAAGATCGTTAATCATTAGGATACTTGAACAGTTATTTGTAATAGGTACAATAACAATGATTATGCATAGTAACTCTTAAGTGTTAATAGCAGGGGAGCTATGATAAGGTTGTGCCTGTCACTGCAAGTGGAATATACAATATTCAATGTTTACCCATGCATTGTATATGTCATCAAAATCTTCAGGTTAGCAACCAGACCAGATTCCAGGGCTAATAATAATAGTCTCGTTTTCTGGCAAGTTCTTTTGCAGTCATCTCTTCCATCTGGCTGTGCTTGCTTTCATTGTATATGCTACAATTCAGTGTAGAATGGGTATCTCTGTGTGCCAGGCTAACTGATTATTTTGTATAGCACTCTCCACATCATTTTCATCTGCATCTCAGCGGATTATCCATTTCTAATAACTTGAATGATATAATACAGATTCTTTCATTTCATACTTGATCTTCATCCCCTGCGCTTCTTTTATGTGGTCCTTGTACATATCCAGGGCAGTATGGAGATATCTCCTGCTTTGAACACAGACAGCAAGGCCGTACTCTTCATTGAGTTTGGAGTCTCCGTATTCACTAGCTGGAGATTAAACTTGAAGCTGCCACGACCTTTATCACCTCCCAATTTTACCCAAAGTTCACTTTCGGGAATGGCTCCATTGTGCCATGTTAGACCGGCCAGATAACTAGGTTTGCGTCTAATGATTATTGTTCGGCTATTATAATTATTCACAGCTAACCTTTCATGTTGGCTGATCAAATCAGCATGAAGTTTGGAAGGTATACAAAGGGAACCTTTCTTATCTCTTCCACCTTGTCAGCCGAGAAAGAGAAAGCAGCTGATTCGGCGACTAAGTTGTCTCTTACGATATCATGGGCCATCACTCTCTGTTTCCTCTCACTGGCAATGGAAACATTCAGGGATTTGAACCATCTATGGATTTTTGCAAGGTGGGGTTTAGTTGGAATTTCGTACCACTTTACATCAGCTTTCGTAGCAAGTGCTTGATCTGTTGGTATGATGACTGGGAGTTGTGCTTCAGTGAGAAGTGCCTCTCTCTCTTCTCGTGTGAGTGACTACACTTCTGCAGCAAACTGTACAGCAGAATCACCCCCACTGGTGATGGATCACACCTTGCCATTTGTCCGCCGTTTCAGTGTCCTTTTGCTGGCTTCAGAGCTCAGAACCCTACAACCAGGAACTGGAACTAAGGTGATTGGCTGCATTTAGTTAATTCTTAATTATCATTTTCTGTTGATAGAATAGTTGCTGACTTGACCACGAGTATGAACTTACTCCTTGTACCTCAGAGTCCATTATTCTCCGTACCAGGTGCCCTTACTTCAATCGGAGTTGCTGGTGATGTAGAGGGCTTTTCTAAAACGTCTCTGATCGTCATTTTTGAGGGAGAATCCACCAGCCTGTGATAATGGGTTTTACAATTTCCAGCCAGGTGCAGACCTATTCATTTGCTATTGGCTGACCTCAATATCCTGTCTTAAAGCGCTTCCCATTGACCTAAGGACTGCCTACAACAAGGTGACCTGACCACAGCCTGGGATTCCTTGTGATAAGGTGGTTACTGCAATAGTTTGCAGAACAGTTGTCATGCATAAGGCAGAGATAGGCAGGGGCTCTGGAGTAGCTAGTGGGTAAGAACAATAGGGCTATGAAAACATTTTATTGTTCCCCAGCCACAAATACTTCAAAGCCACCACCTATCCCTGCCTGACTCATGACAACTGTTATGCAAACTACTGTAGGACGCTGAGCATTGCTAAGTGGTATGAGTTTTTTCTATGCACAAGGCAAGCTTGTAAAAAGTACTTAGATAGTTGCTAAATAGGTACTGGATTGGATCAGTGAGTATATTTAGAACCAATACCAGAAGTTTTGGTTTGGAGTGGAGCCGGGTTACCAAGGTACTTCTGATAAAATTGATAAATAATCATGTACAATACCGTATATCTATGTGTGGAACTGTGAATTAGCAACAGCAAAAGATTAATTAATGGTTAGCAGAAAATAATCAGTAATAATGACAAATAGTTACATGAATCAATTGATAACAATAACTACTTAATCAAAGCAGCACAATTTATGTTTGAGATACAGTATCATGGAGGACTTCAACAAATAGTGGCCTAATGGTTTTCAGCATACCATATGAAATATTCGTTTATTATACAAGAATTTTTTTTTTCAAGTAGTCATATCATGCTTGTCTAATGCAGCGATGACTTAGCACGTGGGTGTATTGGCTGTCTGTTTTGTGTGTTGATCTTGTATTAACCTGTTGCTAGGTACTTTAAATCCACCCGACATGGTAGTTGGAGGTCTTTTGTCCATTTGCGACTTCAGATGCAGTCATGTTAGCAACAGCACCCTAGCATTGGAAGTTGGTATACACTAAGTAGCACATGAAGAACCTGGATAGTAATAGTAGTGGCAGTAATATAGTACATTAGTAGCAGCAGTAGTGGTTACCTCCTGACTATTATGTCCTGAGGATCATTTCCGAAATCTCCATGATCTTTTCGAATGTTGTATCTGTGACTAAGAAGTTGGTAAGCTCGGTTGGTGGGGTCAAGCTGCTGCTCACATAGTCCTTCCTTGCAGCCATCAAATTTTTCTCCTTATCCAGCCCCTTCTTCATCGCAAATGTCTTTATACTTGCAATGTTTACCCTTGCAGCCAACTTCTCATTTTTCTTGTTTGGCTCATCGGGCATGCTGTAGAAGAAAGATGAAATGTTTTTGAAGTATGCATCGTCAATGCTTATTATTGCTTACCAGTTGACAATGAACCTCTGCGCAAAGAACGTATTGAGTTTCGATATGATCCTGCTTGGACCCATTTTTCTTTAGTGGAGCTCCTCGACGAAAGATTCAATTTTTTTGATGCAGATGACTTATTCAATGTCAAATTCTGGCAGGTCACCACCAGCATCACTAAATAGTGCTGCCCATGAAACCGATATCAATATCTTCTGCTGTTGAGCTTCTTTGAGCCTCTGGAAAGGCTGCCAAGATATCTGTAATAGAAAGATGGAGAGAGAGAAACTCCTCCACCAAGATCGGCATTGCAAGAGGAACAGGACCGCTCAGGATGAGGCTAGCAGTTTCACCTACAAGATAATTGACCATGTAATATTAAATTCACACAGCCAGGTTTTGAGCAACACACCTCCCATACAATACATCCTCATCACGGACACACTCCCCCATTCACAGCACACAATAGTCCACTATCAGTACATCAAATATACCCCAATGCATGTTTGAAATGCTTCAAATTGCAAACCTCTGGCGCCCGGCAGAAGTAACCTGAACCTTAAGTGCATCAAAGGTTAGTTGTCCTCTGTTTTGGCAGCAGCAGTGGTGGTGGTGATGGCAACATCCTCGTTGTTCTCGCCCTCCTGAGTTGATGGTCCGGCTGAGTCAGCCACACTGATGAACCCCACAATTTTCGTCAAATCAGTATACTGCCTTTTCGGGAAAGATGTTTTGATCCCTGGTGGATATGATTCCATGGGCACTTGATCGTAACACCGCAACCAGGGACCTGGCAGATAAAGTATCGATCTGAGAGTGTGTGCATAAGGAAAGGAGAAAGACTTAACTTATCTAACTAGCTGCGACATTAACGTAGCTAGCTTAGTTACTTAGTAGTTAGGTATTTAGTTAGTTAGCTGGTTAGATAGTTTACCATAACAATATCATCTCAGCTTCTATACAAAACCCATCTTCAGTGGAATGACACAATTTTTTCCCTCTATATTTGGTGACATGAATGAACATGAGAATTGTTCCACTGAATATTGAGTTTCAAAATCATTACCACCACCATCTTTTGATGGTATGAATTTGTAATAGGGCATCTCTGTATATACACTAATGCCTAAATGGACATAAGGAAGCAGCTGAACTATTGCTGGAAAGAGGTGCTCAAGTGGACTTGCAGGATAATGATGGATGGTCTTCTCTAATGTGGGCAAGTGAGCAAAAGCTGATTGAGCCCGAACATTTACATTTAAAAAGTACCTTGGGTTTGACATTCTGTCTTGATACCCATGAGTTAAGGCTAGCAAAATCTGAGCTGAAGAAGCTTGATGTAATCAAGCCAAAACAAAACAAAACTGATGCCAGCAAAAATGCTTTCTCCTCTCCTTAGCTCCTCTCCTTAGCTGATGCAGGGATTTCTTTGCTATCAAGTTCCTCCAAACGATTTCAATTCTGCATAACCTGATTCTAAGTGATTAGAAGCATGCAACTTGTGTTGTACCCCTGCATGGCGGAACCGGTGTTCTTGGGCTGTCTTCTGAGTGACTAGTGTTATGATTGGGGCTATTTGTGGATTGATATTGTCTTTTGAGTTTGCAGGCGAGCCCAGTAGCTGGAATCTTCTTCAGCACCTCCTCCAGCCAAACAATTCATTCAATTACTTAATTGGTAATTTAGTGAGAAAAAGGTAGTGTGTTGATTGACCAGACCAATGACGAGACAATTGGACTGGACGTGGATGGGTCTTCTGCACCAACTACAGGAAGAAGAGTGTCCTAATTGCAGGGACGCACAAAGAAGCCACTTCAAAGATGAACGAAGATCAATAACAATCTCCGAGGCAGACTTAAGGGATGACGGTCCTTCACCCTAAGTTCCTGCTAGATTTTTTTTTTTTTTTTGCCTCATGGCTGTCCGAGCTGGTTGGGAGTTTGAGTCTACTATCAGTAGCAAAGTGGGATCTGATCATATCCTCCTCGCTGGTGGAAGCGGAGGATCGACTCCTCGTCATCACTCCCAATCCTGTGAAATACGTAGTAAGTTATTACCTAAATATATTGACAAAGGGGTTGCATACCTTCTTGCGACAGCAGACTTCTTCCGTACTCGAGGAGGAGGAGGATCAAAATTGTCATCGCTATCCGCAATCCTGTCAAATACATAGTAAATTCTTACCTAAATATATTGACAAAGGGGTTGTATACTTTCTTATGACAGCGGGCCTCTTCTGTTGATCCTCTCTGGTTCCAGATGGACCGGGACCGTCAGCTGATGTGCCAGATGTCCCACAAGCAGTTTGGTTCAACTCCAGATATCTGTGTAAGTTCAACCTCTTATATAATTAATTAATTTAAAGGAGTGAGACAGGTAATTAGCTGTGGCTCTCACTTCGGCGTCTGTCCCACAGATTAGCAATTTGCTTTCTATTGAGGGTCGGTGTGGTGGTAAACTTCTTCCTAAACCTCTCGGAGAGCTTCTCCAGCTCTACAGCCATGTATGTAACCTTCTCGCCACCGACCATGGTGAAAACCAGATTGACCCCAGTTTTGGGCTCCATGTACCGAACAATAGCTGGTATACTTGATATGTATGGCTATTCTAGACAATGTACCTCAGCAACAACTGGTACACACGTATGTGTACTGCAATTCTGGCAGAGCCATGTGTGGACACGGTCTTGTGGTGCCACACCATGATTATCCAGTAGTTGCGGCACTTCTCCGCTGAGAGGACTTCACCCACAGTCATGTTGGCAACGGCACCTTGCCTCTGAAAGTTGGTATAGACAAGGTAGCACATGAGGAATCTGCAAGTGAAATCATCGAATCAACACTGGCTGCTGAAGACATGCATATGTAGCCCCATACCTTCTCACGAGTATGTCCTTCTCATTTTGGTGAGCTATTTTAAGAATCTCCTCGAAAGTTGCATCTGATTGGAGGAAGACCGTGAGGTCCTCCGGTGGCTGGACAGTAGATCTTTTTTCTTGGCAGACAGTAGATTTTTATGCTTTGCCAGTCCCTTTTTCGTTGAATTGATTTCAACGCGACGGATCTGCGCCTTGGACGCAAGTGACTGGTCTTCCTCTGTCGGCTCATCTGGCATCCTGTATGATAAGATAAATATCACTAACAGAAGTTTGTGGCGTAGCATTGTTATTTTACCGTTGGATTACAAAGATCTGTGCAAAACTCAACGTGTTGATATGATGCCACTTGGCCCTATCCTCCTCCCCTGCAGTTCTTCCACATAGGCCTCTTTGCATGTGAAAGAGACAATCTTTCTAGAACCATAAAATTGAAGTGCTCAATGAACTCCCTAAAGTAATCAAAGCCTCTGACTTTTTTTAAAGTCATTGCATGAATGTTTTGGACTGCAATCACATGATCTGCTTTGCAAAAATTTGGGACTCCAAAATGGAGATTAGGGTCCTTCACATGATATAAAGGATCCATTTATCTACAACCTCTTAAAGTAACATCTGCATCTCCCTAGAGTACTCCTGAAGCTCAATGTAGCTTATTTTTCTCCATGCTGTACGTAGAGAGTCAATGACTTTATTGTAACCATCAAATAGCAGATTTCTCTCTTCCAAGTTCAGATCTATTTTTAACTGTGCCACGCTTTTCATTAAAGCCATGACAATGAGTCTATCATAACAGCATGAATATCTGTGATTGACTATTTACATAATTTTGAAGGTATCCGTCACCTTGAGCAACTCGGCCATTTCAATAAACTCCCCAGCCTGTATCTTATCCATCAACAGATGGCAAGCCTGCTCCAATGGACAATAATGCTGGTGCTTCCTTATCAGCCTCCACTCTGTTATTGACTTCACATGGTCCAGAGGGCCTCTGGCTGTTTTCCTATAGCATCAGAGTAAGCGTGCCTAATATCGGCTTCTTTTGTGCAGAAGATGTATTGGCAGCATCTTGAGAAGCACTCCTCTTGATGTTCTTTGTAATTCGCTTGCTAGCTACTTCCTTGATTTTGGATGCATGGAAATGATTCCACTGAAAGTTATCACGTTGAATCTTGTCTCTTCAATTTTGCGCAAATATGATGCTAAGTACCATACAAATCCAAGTAGCTAACTGAATTTCCTAATAGTACACT
Organism: Crambe crambe; assembly: GCA_963924555.1. NCBI lineage: Eukaryota > Metazoa > Porifera > Demospongiae > Poecilosclerida > Crambeidae > Crambe > Crambe crambe. The sequence goes on along the minus strand of OZ004593.1, from coordinate 4,584,100 downwards.
CAATTAAAGGTGTACAGCTAAATGTCTATACCATCCAGAAAAGTACTAATGCATTGAACTAGTACATTATTTTCATATGCTAGCAGTTTATGCACAAGCCGTCTCCAACCATTGCAGTCAAATTCATCAAAAGCGATATGTTATGATATAAGAATTACAAAAACTAGCTAAATCAACAGGAAGAAAGGAAATAGTAATTAGTCAGTTATAAGGTAGTGCGGGCACTAAGCTTATGCCTGTTGTCAACATTAACAATTTAAAGTGTTGCTTTGAAACAGTAGGTTAATTATAGCTAGGAGGGTCTACAGTAGCCATTCAGAAATCCTCTGGCCCATATTATTGGTCATAGATATATACATACCCCTTCCGGTCCCCAACTTACTCAGCTAATATATCTTGATCAAGAACCTCCCCCATATCCCTTGTGAAGAAAATTGCAAGATTTTTTATTAGTCTCATTGGTACATTCCCACTGCTGTAGAGTGCTTCATCTAGCCTTCTTAAGATTGGCAATTTTTCAACATTCTTCATCTCATTCTTCATCTCAGTCTTCTCCACACCATCCTTCCTTGACTCATCTTGCTCCTTATCCTCCATCTCATTCTCCAGCTCCAACCTTTCCACACCATCCTTCACATTTCTTCTACCTTTTGCTTCCTGCAAGAGGGGCAAATTAAACTTTGAGGGGGGCCCTTTGCCAATACAAAAATACAAAATAAAATTCTTTGCCTTACCTCCTCATTCTTACTGTCCTTTTTTCACCTCATTTATTTTCTCATTCACCTTGCTGTTCTTTCCTCCCATTTTACTTGCACATGGGCATGTGAAATTTATGATGACATCACTGTGTGATATTGATTAAGAAAATGTGTGGAATTTCATGTGTTGTCCTTTCAGTCTGGTAATTATAAATATCTGTAATACCCTGATATCTGATGGTCTGCAGTCTTCATACATGTACTGCAGAGCCCTCCTTAGCAACCCTTATCAATTTCTATCTATAATAAGACATTTTATAGGGTGAGGTGATTCAGCTAGCCAGTTTGCCAGTTTGCAGTTTGCCTCATGACAGGCAAAAGTAAAGGTTAGGTTGGTCAGTCATTTGCCCCAGTTCCCCTTGGCTAGCCAAGCGTTGGAACGTAAATGGTGGCACAAAGAGCAGGTCAGTGAGGTGGCGAACACGTGAACATGCCACAAACATCAAGCCCGAAGAGAACTCCTTCTTTCCCACGTCGATGACGACCCTTATCAGAATCATGCCCTGGGCCTTGTTGATGGTGACAGCCCAGGCCAGCTTTAGGGGCAGCTGAAGTCTAGAACACTGCTGGGTGGTTGCAAACCAGGTGCGGCGCAGTGGAGCAATGGGAACCGTGCCATTCGGTAGTGTGGGACCAATGTAGGAATCGAAATTAACCGTCACAGCCACCGGCAGATCTGGTGGGCACAGGCCATCTTGATAGCAGATAGCAGCAACTGTTCCCATGGCACCATTGACCAATCCCACATTGACCCACAAGTTGGCAGTGAGCATCACTCGTGCCCCATGCGCGATGCAGACAATGGACTCCAGTCCACCAGCATCATCTGACGAAGCCTTGGATGCACCTGGACCTGCATGAATGGCCTTGATCATGGCAATGGGCTCACCGCTGGCACGCTACTTGTTGATGTTGTACTCAGCAGCTGCTGCAGTGGTAGGATAGAGATGCAGAGCCCCATCGAAAGGTGTGGTGTCTCCCGACTCTGAAGGTGTCTGTCTCATCAGATGATGCCAACCGTCTAGCGTGGACTGACCATTCCTCATTCGGCAAAGCAGGTCACGGAATAGCTTCTGATCAGCATCCTCTCCAGCCTGTCTCATCACTTGATCCAAGACAACAGCACGGTCAAACATTTGGTAATTGGCACTTCCAAGATCTGACAGCTCCGTTCGAGATGCCATGGTGTACAGGGGTAGGTCCATGACCGGGGGCAGTTGGCCAAAGTCACCAATCAGGAGAAGGGAACATCCACCCAACAGTTCTTCAGCTCTACATGACATAAATGAATTGCATCATGAATTTCGGTAAAATATTAATGACATATCATAAGTACTCACTTGTGGGGGAATGCTTGACGAAGTCTCCTGTCTACTTGACCAAACAGATTCCTGCCCATCATGGACATCTCGTCAATGATGATATAATTGACACCTGCCAGTGATTCTTGCATGGTCTGGAGACGGTTGCCCTGGAGCTCCTTGAAGTCACCCCTGACGGGAAGCCCCAAGAGTGAGTGGAGGGTGCAGCCATTGACATTGTATGCAGCCGGGCCGGTAGGAGCTATGACATAGAGGTGGTCTCCCAGGAGAACCTTGAGGCACTGGATCAGGTATGACTTCCCAGTTCCTGCCGTGCCAGAGACGATCATCCTGAGGGGCTGCTTGCCTGCTGCCTTGTCTTCAAAGTGGTCACGCACAATGTTGTAAGCATGGAGCTGCTTGCCTTGGAGTTGTTCTGAGTCAGCTGTTGTGCTGGTAGGTGGTGCCATGTGGTGCTGGCGCTGCTGAGCGATGAAGTGTGGCATTTCGTCCAGGTTGGAATATGCCTTGGCTGCTAAAGACCAGTCGACATTATCATCAGTAGTGATGGAATCTGGAAATTTTGGTCTGTGCTGGCAAAGGAGCATCCAGTCCTGCACTGTGGATGATGGATCTCCATCACGCTCCTCCTGTTCCTGAGAAATAATTATTACTGAATCAAAATCAATGCATGGTTGATATATAATGTATCTCACCTCCTCAATATTGGTATCATGGTTCTCCCTCTCCATTGCTTCAAGTCGTTGGATATCATCAGCAAGGGACCATGGAGAGGCACCAGACTGGAGGAAGATGGAATATGCATCAGCGTGGCTGTCACATGCTCCCAGGAGTTGCTCGAGCTGGCGGAATGGCTGATGCAACATTAGCTTCTGCTTGCAGTACATCTCATACTTGGGACCACTCGGATCTGGGGAACAGTATGGACGGGGGATCACCACAACTTCCTTCGTCCTGTGGACGAGGTCATCATCAACTCTCTTGGGGATCCTGTACTTCTGAACAAACTGCAAGAGAGTGAGCTCCTCAAACTGTGGGGTGGTAGGACGGGCGATGTAGTGGTCCAGCTGGGAGTCCAGGGTCACGGCTCTGTCATCTTCAAGTGTGTCATCCACTTCTCTGGAGCCGTCGAGACTCAGAATGACAAAGTCGCGTGACGCTCTGAACATGGGTAGCTGAAGAAGCAGGTGGCAAGTTTCCTGTGCAGAGTAGTCCCTCTCTCTAACGCTGTTGATCAGGAGCTTCTGTACAACCTGCAGGGAGGTACCATCCTCCTTGATGGTGCTCATGATGTTGCTGAACACTCTCTTCAGTGCCTTGGAGCGAGGCTCTGACTTGGTTGCATACTTGGCCACATACTGGATGACTCTCTGTCTTGACACCACATACTGCATGTCCACATTGGCTCTCTAGGCAGACAGCTGCACGGGATTGTAGCTGTTGAGCAGGGAATAATTGCGTGCAGTCAGCACTTTCAGCTCTCCATCCTCTTCTGTAGCGATTGATGTTGCTGGCTGCAGGGGCTTTGGAAAGCCAAAACGACACTCCTGGTTCCCTCTCCTCTTCTTGAGACAGTAAGCCATCGAGCATCGCGTGTGGCATTGGCAGGTGGCTATCAGGTCAACCAAGTCCATGTTGATGTCTTCCACCTCAGCGTAAGGCTTGTTGCAAATGTGAGGTTTGGTCTTTGGGAGTGGAGCACCCTCTAGATTGCTGCCATCGGGTGCAACAGCTGGGTTTGATGGTGCTGACGATGTCATCGACGTAAGTTGTGATCTCCTCGGCGGCTGTGATGACATCGGAATCCTCCTGGGATGCTAGCAGCTGCTCCACCTTGGGTGCATCCTTAAACCAGGCGACCCCATGCACGTGTGGACTGCCACGATGCTGCTACTCAAACCTGAACCAATAGTCGCTTGCCCCCAGAATGCCAACGTAGAAGGAGTCGAGAAACTTGCTGATTCGGTGGAAGAAGAACCAGTCAGCAATTGTTGGATTCTCTGACACTGCAGAGCTACAACTGGAACTGCAATGCTGGTTGTCAGGGCAAATAAGACGTGCCAGCTCAGGCCACTGGCCATCAGCAGCGCTGTGTGTGAAAAACACTGTGGGCAGTCCCAGGGTGTCCACCATGGAAATGAGCCTGCTCCTCTGCTTGAACCAGTACTGGCTGGTGCCACGCAGGCTGGCACCATAGTGCAACACTCGGTTGCTGAAGACCTCTCCCTCACGTCCCACCATGTCTCTCAATTCATCAAGAGAGAGACGGGCATCTTTTGGGTGCTGGTTGACAAAGATCCTGCCAGTCTGCAGGGCACGCCACCTCATCTCAGTGTTCAGTGCAAAGTAGTGGAATCGTGGGTGCCTAGCAAACTGGCCATCTCCATACCTCATGAGGTGCTTGAAGTAGTTTCCCACGGTGACTGCACGCTGACGGGGTGCTACAAAGTCTCCAGCACCAGTGGGCAGCAGTGCGGGGAAGGCACATGAGATGTATCCCTCCGTGGTGAACTCATTGATGGGATCATCACCTCTGGCTGGCCAGGGCACAACCTGCTCGGGGGCTGTAGACTGAGATTTTGTGATCGACTTCCTCACTGCTTCCTGCTCTGTCATCTTCCGTGCTGCAATAGGAACGAATGAGCCAACGTCATGGGGGTCCTGACCGTCTGCAGGCTGCTGTTCTTCCTCATTATCAAGAATGTCCTCCATTGTATGGAGTCCAGTCAGTTCCCCATCAGTTGGCAGTTGACTCAGGGCAGCGTAATTGATCTCTATATTCTTGTAGTACTTATTATGCTGCTTCAACCACTGCAGAGCATGCATAACTATCGACCGCCTGACTCTGAAGTCGCGGTGGGAGTTGTCAGACCCCTCCTTCCTCACAAGCAGGACGTCAAGCTCTGTGGGAAGCCTTGGAAGGCTGGTAGCAAACATGGTGACGTCCTGTGGCAGGTTGATCACATGGTCCCTGTATCCATATTGCCCATGAGGAAGGCGGTAGATGGACATGAGGGGCATCACTCGTGAGATTAGCATCTCTTCTGCCTGTGACAGAGCCTTTACCCAATGAAAGAATTTTCATTAATTCACATGCACACACAAATGAAAATTTTTACTGTAAATTTTATGACTTGTACCTGTAGCTCTGGTGGAACAGGTCCAGGGGTCATGTTGTTGGCAGTGGAATAGAGTTTTGGGGAAAGTTTGTCTCGACTACACCTCAGACATTCAGACTGTGAAGTCAGCTTCATCCCAGAAAATTTCTCCATGCAAGTGGAGCATGCTGAGATCTGTATCATTGAAATTTCCTGGTGAAATTTTAGCATCTTGTCTCGAATGCAACTCTGTTCAAGCAAGGGGAGGTGTGTTTTCTGACGGCCATTCCTGTTCTGCTGCAAGTGTTCCAATCTTGTTGCTCTCTCTTTGGGTGTCTCAGTGGCCAGTCTCCGTTGCTGTATAGCACGCATGCCCTCCAACCTGGCATCTCTCTTTTCAGGTGTCTCAGTGGCCAGCCTCTTGTGCTGTAGAGCACGCATACCCTCCAACCTGGCATTCCTATCTTCAGGTGTCTCAGTGGCCAGCCTCTTGTGCTGTAGAGCACGCATGCCCTCCAACCTGGTATCTCTCTCTTCAGGTGTCTCAGTGGCCAGCCTCTTGTGCTGTAGAGCATGCATGACTTCCAACCTGGCAGCTCTCTCCATAGTAGATTCTGTCTTTCTTCTGGCCCTATCCCTCTCATTTCTTTTAGCTAATCTGGCTTTCTTTTGTTCTTCAGTCTTTGCTCTCCTTCTAGCTCTGTCTCTCTCATTCCTTTCGTCCAGCCTAGTTCTTCTCTTTTTAGCCTTTGGTGGCTCCATACTATAGTAGCAGAGTCGCTTAGCAATTGGTTCAGCGCATGTGCAATGATAATTTTTTTGACGTACGAACGTATGCGCATGCGTATTATTAATTATGCCTGCTAGCTATTGACAAACGTATATATATATATATATCTCGAGCTCCCGTTGACATGACCAGAGAGTGGCTCGCTTTGCTCGCCAAATTATAACAATATTTTATAAAAATTTCTATCAATTGTTCGAGTTGTTCTTTTTTCTTTATCTTTTTTTCCCCTTGTTCCTCCTCCTGTCTTAATCCTTTTCTAACAATTTTAGTCGATCTAAACCCCATTCCTCCCCCTCCTCACCTTCTTCTTTTTCTTTTAATCTTTCTTTGGCTTGTCTTTCTTCCCTCCTTTGTCTCTTGTCTTCCCTCCTTTGTCTCTTGTCTTCCCTTTTTTTGCCCTCTCATCCAACATCTAGATGGTTCACTTTCTTTCTCAGCACCTCCATTTCATTGTCTTTTTGCTCCGGCTCCTTGTCCTCCTCTGAACTTACTCAGGCATGCAGCTAGTCAAGAGCCTCCCCCATAAGCACAAGAGGAGGCTAGTATATCCCTTGTGAAGAAAATGGTAAGATTTCTTATTAGTCTCGTTGGTACATTCCCACTGCTGTAGAGTGCTTCATCTAGCTCTCTTACAGTCAGAGGTATCCCAGGAACAATATTACTTTCTTAACTTTGTAAAAGTTTCATTTATCGACTGTTTTAGTTGTTCTTTATCTTCTTTTTCCTTGTTTCTTCTCCTGTCGTAATCCTGTTTTTGTCGATCTAAAACCCCATTTGAATCTTGTACTGAAGTTGGACATGGCGTATAAGATCCCCCAGGGGCTAACCTTAGCCCTTGCAGCTGATCTGATGCTTAAACTGGTGTTCATGGTAAGTACTTAACGTTTTCATATGATTTCCTGTTTGAGAGTTAATCATAAGCATAATACTGTCTACCAACACATTTTACCATATTAGTGATTGGATTAGTAGTTATCATTTTTATCAACTTATTGTTAGTTTGTTTTGTTTGTTTGTCTATTACATTTTTGACATGTTAGTTTTATTTCTGCATTGTTCATGCAAGGAGTTCTGGTGCACTTAGAGAATACGTTTCATAACTGCTTCATACATTTTTGTTTATAACAAAGTGAGTTTTTTATTGTTGTTTTTTTGTTTTGTTTTATTGTTTTTTGTTTGTTTTTTGAACTTCATGTTAACTACTTTGTAATTCAATATCCATTAATTTTTGTGACTTCAACCAATGCTCCTGTTTTGACCATGAGGATCGGACTCGTGTTGGTAGAATGAAAGATTTTTCAGCTCCTGAGTTGAAATGATAAACATAGCTTGTTGGAATAAGAAACATATCTCTTTCAATATTATCTTGCTGTGCTACATAATGGGACTGAAGAATCTTTTCGATATAGCTGCTAATGCCTATTTTACTCTAGTAATTATCCTTCATCTCCCAAGGTTCGAATTTCCTTTATACTATCTAGCCTTTTACAGTGATCTTTAAGTGAAATGGGATCATATCTTTCGACGCTGTCACATATACGCTGTGAACGTATATGTATGTATAGCTCTGAATTTTTGTAAAAAATCCATCAGGTGCCCAATTGATTCGTACACTTTTTCCCTGTTGCTTCTTCTCACCCCCACTCCAGCTTCCATTGCACGCTTCATATCTTCCGTTATGCAGGCCTTCATATCTTGAAATTCCTTTATGCTGGACAAGACAACTTGTCCAGCTTCCCAGTGCTTCATTCACCCCTCTCACGACTAGATCCACTCCATGCAGTGTAGTCTTAAACTCCAGATTGAATGTGCTTCCGTCTCTCTTCAGTAGTACTGGTTCCTGATGTCCTTCATATTTGGATAGATCTCATGACATACAGCTTAGGGGAGTAATTTAAGGAGAACATTGTAGCTATTCGAAAATAATTAACTTTACTCTATCAAGGGACCACTTCAGTTGCACTACAGAATTACAAGAACTGCATTTTTGCTCTCCAGATGCTCTCAAAATACTTGATGTATCCTACATTATTATTATTAATCATCTGATTTGGTGGATCAGTCCTGTTTGTACTTTCTATCTTATGTGTTGAGCTAAATCTTCTCACATTTATTTCCTAGCTTGATCTGTAACCCACTCTGTGGACTACAATAAGATATTTTATTTTATTTTCCAGTTGCTAATGTCAATTCAATTGTTATTACTGTTTTATTTATTTATTTCATTTTTAGTTCGTGTTGTTTTATTTTATCTTTAATTAGTATAGAAATGCTTATGACTAAACCTCTCAAACAGGCATCCACCTTGAGAACTAAGTATTCACTGTAATACCAAAGTCAACTCACACTATATCAGTGCCTGGCAATACAGTATAAAATTTAGTGTCCTCTTATGTTTTGTGCTTGCCTGGCTATGAAAATCTCTGCTGCCTTCGCTGTATTCAGCCAAGAGATACCAACTTTGGCTACTGCCTTTGCTGTATTCAGCCAAGAGATACCAACTTTGGCTACTGCCTTTGCTGTATTCAGCCAAGAGATACCAACTTTGGCAATCTCTGCTGCCTTTTCTGTATTCAGCCAAGAGATACCAACTTTGGCTACTGCCTTTGCTGTATTCAGCCAAGAGATACCAACTTTGGCAATCTCTGCTGCCTTTTCTGTATTCAGCAAAGAGATACCAACGTTGGCAATCTCTGCTGGAGATACCAACTTTGGCACAAATTGTGTATGTTGTACCGAAAAGCAAATTAGAAGTATAAGTCATTATCTGACACCATCCACTGTCGCACTAATCTGACCCACTTGATTCACAGGGAAAGATTGTGGAGTGTGTCCACTGTGGGTGCAGTGGATGACATGAATAGTTATTGTTTTTTAATAACCATTCATCACCAAGTGGCTGATGAGGAACCTGAACTAACCGTAGGCTAATACTAACAGGTCCCCCAGGACCAACAATAAGAATTTTTGGTAAATCCAGAGATTTACACCTTACTACAACTGGATCAGTACATCCCATGAACATATCGATATTTTGGTAGTCTGGGGGGGAGGGGGGGGGAGTATAAGTCGGAATCCACACCGATGTCTTTGCTGAACTCATTACCATTGTTCGTACCCAGGAAATTACAATGCAATTCACTCTGTTATTACATTGAAGCATAAGGGATATTTTAAAAGCAAGGAAAACACACATTCCTGCTGACGAAAACTAAGCTAAGTAGAGCAATCTTGCAGTTCTCAATGAATCAGGCAGTTCGAGCTGATGATTCTTCCCACCACTTTTTATAAAGGGAAGCTCACTCTTCAATTCTTCCAATCTGTCTTCTTGAGTTGTAGTTGTATGCAGCCTTAGCCCAATTCTCAGCTGAGTCAAGCAGCAATTATATGCTTTAAGGGAGGATTATACCATTTTTTTGTCCATAACTTCCTTATACTTGAGTCTTTCTTTAATCTTTAGGTATCAAATTGTAGCTTATTCATAGAGCATTCTAATGGTATGCTAACTTTAGGGATTGCTCATTCCTATGCCTAGTTCCAGGTCCAACCGGTAAACTAAGCTATCACTGGGTTCCTAATGATACACCTATTGTAACTGATGCATTCCTACTTAGGTGTGCTTTAAATAGATAGAGATTATCATAGTAATGGAGTCCGGTAGCATCAATGATTAGAAAGCCTAAGAAGCTGTTTCCTATCACGTGGCAATTCATACTACTTCACGTGACCCATAACTCAGTCATGATCGATTTTTGCATACATGATTAGTACCTTTGAAAGTGTCTTCCACACATCTTTTGAAATCTCTACCAAGAAGTGATTTGTGGTGGTTGCATAGGGAGGTTTAGAGGACATTCTAGACCATGGAAATAGTCTTTTTCCTCTCTTTTATATCATTACCACTTTATAATTTTTCCAAATCCTATTATTGAACCAAGTTTAAATACCACCACATTTCCAATGGAAAAGGTGGTAGAGTACATGGGGTGATCATTCCATCGGCAACTCTGAAACAGTTCTCTGAAATAACCTTGAAAGGCTCCTGATTTTAATTTCAATGGCTTACTCTCTAAGGCATCCTTCGTGTATGTTGGATACCTCTCCAGCTTGGTTGCTACAATTTCATTTTGAAGGTATTGTGATAATTATGATCGTTGATGGTAGATTGACATAAAAAGGAGTACCCATATTGGAATAGAACAATAATAATAATAGAAAAGTTCAATCTATAAGATGAAGTACCTTTTTGGCTTACAATATCCCGGTAACTTTATATTTTTAGTGTAGCGATACTGGGTGCATATGGATCCATGTCTTTGCACATGGTGCATACATAGTGCAAACTACTATCACTCTGTTGAATATAATAATTATGAATTCTTGTTATAGTCACATACCACTGGTCTGAGGCTATTAGCATATATAAAATGACTTGCAGAGAGCCGAGAAGGGAGCCTATTGCAATTATCTATCAATCTGGTCTATATATCTACAGGTTCATTTACTCTGCAGCTGGTAACTAAATCATTCTCATCTTGATTTTCAGTGATGTGTGATAACTTAGGAGGGAGGCTGAACACAGAATCACATCCAGGGTGAATAGGAGACCTTGGTCTTGCTTTGCAATCTTGTTCATTTCCTGGTATCTTTCAAATCCTTTGTGCTTGTTGGTTGAATAATGTCTTTTCAGTTTAGATAATGACTGAAAGGTTTTATTACAAAGAGTTTTTCCTGTTCTGGAATGTTCCCATCATTATGTGCATGCTCATAAAGTGAATGAATTGTGCACACGCATGCCTCGTGGTTCCTAAAAAGCTAGCTAGCTGTATCTATGTACTGTACGTTGTTGGTTGGCTACCATAATGGAGGTGAGTAATTATAAGTGTGTGATGGTACAGAGTTTGGAACTAGTACATCCTTCTGGAAGGGGGGTAATTCTCTGCAATGGCAATCCACTCTTCAGTGGATGGCTTCCCACCAGAGTAGTTATTTTGTAACCACTTTTCAAAGTTGATATAACTTTCTTTCTATCCTTATTTCACCCCACCATTATATACCTAGCCTTAACCTCATGGCTATCTTACCCCACCGTGTAAACCTGGCCCTAACCTCATGGCTACACCGTTATAAACCTCATGGCTACACCGTTATAAACCTCATGTTTGTTTCATCCCGCCTCATGGCTATTTTACCCCACCGTCGTAAACCTAGTCTAACCTCATGGCTATTTTAGCCCACTGTGTGAACCTAGCCTAACCTCGCGGCTCCCGTTATAAGTTCTTATCGACAGAGAGGTTGCATACCTAGCCCTAGCCCTTTTCTGCACTCGGGTGGGAGGGGGAGGATCGAAATCCTCGTCGCTTTCATCGGTCCTGTCAAATACATGGTAAGTTCTTACCTAAGTAATTATATTGACAGAGGGATTGTATACCTTCTCTGGTCCTCGCTGGTTCCTGAGGGACCGGGGCCGTCTGATTCAACTGGATGTATCAACCTCTTACATAATTGATAAAAAAAATATTTGTTATACCTCTTCATGGTCTCCTCCGTGTTACTTTTTTGTTGATATGAGGACTGGTGTACATTGAGGGAGTGTGAAAGGTAACTTGCCGTTGCCCTTACGTCGGCATCTGTTCCAGTTTGTCCAATTGAGGTGGCAATTTGCTTGCAGTTGAGCGTTGGGGTGATGTTAAATTTTTTTCCAAAGCACTCACCGAGCTTTTCGAGCTCTACGGCCACGTGTGTGACTTTTTCCCCGCCCTCTGTGGTGAACACGAGATCTGCCCCTATCTTGGGTTCCATGTACCTGAACAATAGCTGGTATACTCTCATGCGTATGGCTATTATAGACAACATACTTCAGGAGCAATTGGTAGACTCGTATATGGACGGCGATCCTTGCCAATCCATGTGTGGAGACCGTTTTGTGGTCCCAAACCATCACGATTCTGTAATTGTTGCACTTGTCCGTGGAGAGTACCTCCCCAGCGGTCATGTTTGCCACTGCTCCTTGGCGTTGAAAATTGGTGTACACGAGGTAGCACATGAGGAATCTGCAAGTGAAATCATAGAATGGACACTGGCTGTAGAAGACGTGCACATGTAGTCGCATACCTTCTAACAACAATGTCCTTTGGGTCCCTGTGGGCAATCTTCAGTATCTTCTTCGAAAGTCTCGTCAGACTGCAGGAACATTGTCAGGTCTTCTGGTGGCTGCAGCTGTCGAGACAGCAGATCTTTCTTTTTGGCAGATAATAGGTTTTTGTGCCTTGCCAGGCCCTTCTTCAATGAATTTGTTTTTACTCGGCATATCTGGGCCTTTGAGGCCAGAGATTCATCTTCTTTGGTTGGTTCGTCTGGCATCCTGTATGAGGAAATAAGTATCACTAACAGTAGTTTGTGACATAGCATTGTTGTCTTACTGTTGAATTAAGAAGGTCTGTGCAAAGCACAGCGTGTTCAACTTGTTGGTGATTCCACTGGGCCCTATCCTCCTCTTTTGTAGCTCCTCCACGTAGGCCTCGATGCATTTCATCTTGGTGACATCAGTTACATCGATAGATTCTGGTGAGGAGAAGTGGAGGAACTTCCCCAAGTCAACGGCCATCTCCTTTTGCTGGTTGGGCTTCTTCTGGCCGCCAGCAAGAGAGCCAAGGAATCTAGAGATGACCGAGTTCAATTGCCTAATCTAATGAGGAATTTACTTACTTCTTAAACTCTACCAAGATGGGAGTATCTACGGGATGGGACTTCATTGATTTGGTGCTACCAAACCTCTGCCTCCCTGAAGACACCACTTCGATGGGCTGGATGTCTTTGGGGTTGTCGGCTGTGGGATCAAGTTGGGCTGCTGGTTTCTGGATACAATGACAGCCATTCTCCAGCCAATAATATAATGCTCAAACGATCAGATGCATAGCTATAAACTAAACTCTTTTATCCAGTGTTGTTGTGTTCTCTGCACTCCTTGGCATTTCTGATCTTCTTCTGATGTTGGGTCAATATAATGAGCATGTAAAGATATATTTTATACCCACATGCAAGATGATTAGTCCATGTTGGAACCTATATAGTCTATGATGGCAGCCACATCTCTCAAGTAGTTCTGCACACATGGAGGTTTGGGATACTTCCTGAAGTGCCTCATTGTCAGCACACACTTGAATCTAATTATAATTATGGTGGATTAATAATTTTCTTAGCTATTTACCTCATCCACAATAATCTTCCATTGCCACTTCAACTGACCCTGTGCAGATGTAGTAATAGAGGGATGGGGGAAAGTAGGGGAACCCTGGGCCCTCTTGCAAGATGGAATGGAGGATCAATTTGCCCAGCATTTTATAATGGCCACAAATATAGGCCTCCTGATTGATTGACGGCAACAAATACAAGTCATTTCGCTCAAATAAGTTTAGGCTGGTGGACAATGTAATTTCTTGAAGATCGGAAAAAAATTGTCTTCTAACACCACCAAAGTCCAAGGCCATTTGGTCTAAATAATAATAATGACATGGTATAATAGCTATAGCTAAGCCATTCATCTTACCTTTATAAGTTACTTCAATAGGACGAGTTATGTCAAGATTTGGATCCTTGTACAACTTCAAACCGTCACTTAGTAATGTATCTGAGTCTATTCTTACTTGAAGCATAGAGGTCTTCATTTTCTTTGCTCTGATCAATCTAAGGATCTTCAGAGCACTGATGTCAATCAAAATTTGACAGGCTGAACTGATACTATTTTTGCATAGTTTTGGCAGTGGCAGTGGTGGTGGTGGTGTTGGCAACATCCTTGTTGTTCTCGTCTTGCTGAGTTGATGGTCCGGCTGAGTCAGCTGCACTGATCAGCCCCACAATTTTTCCCCCACAATGTTTCGATCCCTGGTGCATGGGCGCTTGAATAAAGTATCGATCTGAAAGTGTGCTGAGTAGGGAAAGGAGAAGACTACTAGCTGGGACATTAGCTTAGTTACTTAATCTGCAAGTTACTTAATCTGCAAGTTACTTAGTAGTTAGTTTAGCATAACAATATCATCCAAACATTTCAGCTTCTATACAAAACCCATCATCAGTGGAACGGTGCAATTTTTTCCCTATATTTGATGACATGAATGAACATGAGGTTTTTCCCCTTCGGAATTCTTCCACTGAATATTGAGTTTCAAATCATTACCACCAACATCTTTTGATAGTATGGAGAGACCGACAGAATTTGTAATAGGGCATCTCTGTATCAGTTGCAATACATTGGCATACGGAATGGATATTTATGGAATTGGATATCTTGGCTTCTAGAAAGATAATCTTGACAGGTCTTTGTTCGTAATATAAAATATACACTGAATAGTCTGGCACACTCTCATTACTATCACACACTATATACACTATACACATTAATTCACTACTTTTGCAAATATACAAGTCATAATCAAGTTCATGTATACTTTAGAAGAAACGAGTGGACATCATAGTGCCTGTCTCCTTATCTTTAAGCTCAACCTTGCCATTTGAGTAGTAGTCTACATCAATGTCTTCAGTTGACTGAACTGAATTGGGAATATCTCCAGCAGACATTACTGATCCAAGATTAAGATTCCAAAAGTGATGCCCTTGATAAGTAGGGTTGTAGTTTATAGCTGTTGTACCAGTCAGGTGAGCTATCCATGGTGGCACATTCAAGAGCTCTTAAGATAAGCTATTCAATGGAAATGCTATAACTTCAATTTTTTGGCCTTGCTCCCTCTGAATCTTTTTCTCTTCTCCAACTTCCCCCCTTTTCTCTTTAGACTTGTTTCCACTCCTACCAGAACTTCTTTTCTTGTCTTACCATAGCCGAGTTTGCTGCAGAGCATGAGAAAATCCACCAGCTCTTTTTCCTCTTCTTTTGTCAGGTAGGGCTTACGGCCAGAAGCAGTGCTGTGAGCAACTCGGCCACTAACTCTATCCTTCAGGGTAGTAGGTGGTATATTGTATTCCAACGCTGCTCGATTGACTCCAAAAGTGCCATTACGAACTGCTTGAAGAGCTTCTAGTATACTTTCATTAGTCCACTGCCTGAGCTTTGATTTTCCCTTTTTTCTCACTGACACAGGTACAGCCATAGCTAGATTTTACAAGTCTCTTCCGTAAACTTTCTGGATACCCGCCCAGCACTTCAGTAAACTTTAAACATCAAATAATGGTGATTAACTATTGATACAGTGCGGTTGAGAATAAGTGATGGTCGGTGATTGATGACTTTACTGAGCATACTCTCTATCTTTCCATATTCGTGGCCCCTAAGGCCATCATAAGACCCAGGGATGACTACGCCGCGTTGGTTTCTTGATTTTTTCATTCCAGGACTCACCTGTTCGAAAATGGCATCCAGCCACTCAATGAAATTCTTTTTTGACTGAGTTGGTGTGGCCTGCTGCTGTAGCGAAGGAATGTTTGATTGCGGCGGCAAATTTGCTGTGCCTGGTAGACCTAAAATTTCATGAATGACTGCATCACTTACTGGTAACAGAGTTTGAAGTTTTGAACAGATTGCTGGTCGAATATTTTGAGTCTTGTACTGAAGTTGAACATGGCTTATAAGATCCCCCAGGGGGCTAACCTTAGCCCTCGCAGCTGATTTGATGCTTAAACTGCTTAAAAATTATTGGTAAGTACTTAATGTTTTCACAAGATTCCTGTTTGAGAGTTAATCATAGGCATAATACTCTCTGCCAACCCATTTTTAACATATTCTTACATACATAGTGATTGGATTTGTAGTTATCATTTTTGTCAACTTATTGTTAGTTTATTACATTTTTGACATGTTAGTTTTATTTCTGCATTGTTCATACAAGGAGTTCTGGTGCACTTAGAGAATACGTTTCATAACTGCTTCATACTTTTTCATATATAACAAAGTGAGTATTTGTTGTTGTTTTTTGTTTAATTTTATTCTGTTTTATTTATTTTTGTGTGATTTTTTGTTGTTTTTTGTTCCAAAAGAACTGCTTTGTAATTAATTTTTGTGACTTCATCTTTTAAACCACCAATGCTCTTTTTTTTTTCTTTTTTTTGACCATTTGACCAGAGGATCAGACTCGTGTTGGGAGAAAGTAATAATCTTTTATATAATAAAAGGTTTTGCAGCTCTTAAGTTGAAATGATAACCATAGCTTGTTGGAATAAGAAACATATCTCTTTCAATATTATATTGCTGTGCTACATGGTAGGATTGAAGAATCTTCTTAGATAGAAATTTGACCTTGGGAGATGAAGGATAATTACTAGAGTAAAATTGGCATAAGCAGCTGCATATATCGAGCCTTTTACGGTGATCGTTAATGGGATCAAACTGATGTCTTTTTGGTCCAGCTTCCCAGTGCTTCATTCACCCCTCAGGACTAGATCCACTCTATGCAGTGTAATCTTAAACTCATGGTTAATGTGCTTCTATCTCTCTTCAGTAGTACTGGTTCCTCATATTTGGATAGGTCTATGACATACAACTTAGGGGATAATTTTCTTTATTTTAAGGAGAACATTGTAGCTACAATTGTTCTTTTTCTTTAATGGTTTCAGCTCCTCCTGAGGCATGCGATGGGTTAATGGCTTTTCTCTGGTCACCACATTAGGTTTTTTCATTAGTCGATGTATCCCGTAATACAGGCCATATAGAAAACTTTTGTAAATAATTAACTTTACCCTATCAAAGGACTACTTCAGTTGCACTAAGGAATTACAAGAACTGCATTTTGCTCTCCAGATGCTCTCAAAATACTTGATGTATCCTACATTATTATTGTTAATCATTTTTATTTATTTATTTATTTTTCTATCTTATGTGTTGAGCTAAATCTTCTCACATTCATTTCCTAGCTGGATCTGTAACCCACTATGTGGACTACAAGAAATAGATATTTTATTACATAAGTCAATTCTTTCCCAGTAGCTAATCTCAATTCAATTGTTATTATTATTGTTGTTATTTATTTTAAGTTTTATTTTATCTTTAATTAGTGTAGAAATCTCTCAAACAGGCATCCACCTTGAAAACTTAAGTATTTACTGTAATACCAAATTGTTTCACTTTGGAATCATTCTCTGTTTACAAGATTGGAGAATAAAGGGCACAAGAATTTACTGCAATTAAGTCCATACCTTGTTATTGGAATCAGTCATCTCTGATAATGTGACAACACTGAAGGGACACACACTATACTGGACTTAGACATTTCTTATACCACACTAGTAGATCACAGTTCAATACAGTATAAATAGTACTGGAGTATGATTTTCTTCAAGGGCATATAGATTCTGCTTATCTCTACATTGTGATGTGTCTTTATTTACATAGCCTTGAATGGAGGGGGGATTAATTGGGAGGTAAAGTATTACTGCAAAAAATAATAATAATAAAGGACTTACACTCTGCATAACCGTTAACTTGCACTCTCCATAACCACCGTTAATCCAGACTGCAAAAAAAATCTTTACTAGCAAGTATTATAGTTAGCTTGCTTAGTATGGCAGTTTTGTTCCTACCTTTGGATAATGCCAACCAACTCTTAAATGTTTTAGTATAACTTTTGTGAGTTTATTGTTGTTTATTATCCCCATAAATTATACTAGCATTGCTTCGTTTTTTATTCTACTGATTTTTGTTATGTTGTGCATGTGAGGGATTCCCTACCAGCTGAATTTGAAACAATTCTTAACTGCTTCATGCTATCTTTAACTGGTACTGTCACCAGATGTGTAAATCTCTCTCTTTCCCTCAATTTTTTGATTCACTCAAATCTGGAAGTTTCTACCTCATCAACCATCTTCACAGTTGTAACACTGCATCAATATATCCACCACGAGAGCGTGAGGTTAGGTGTAAATGTGTGATGAGACTCACACAAGATGTCTCCTTCACATCTCTCCTTCCCATTTTGATGGTCTTTGGGTGTGGTTTTAGCTGCCTCGGATTGTATTTGTGATACACCTGCTGTAATAATACCATCCCACAAACCTTTTCAATAGAAATTTAGTGTACTGTTTCATACTGGATACAACTCTCAAGGGGGTACACTGTTAAAAATGGGGTGTATATAAAGTACCCATGGGTGTATAATTTAGTATCATCTGGGGTGTAAATTTACAATGGTGTAAATAATAACAATACTATGGTGTAAACTGTAATAATAAGGGTGTATATGTATAATTTCATGAGCTTACAAAATGATGCTTTGGAATAATGCACAAAACACCATTGTTACATGGTAGGGGCCTGATTTGATGTGGATAGTGTGAGAAAAGTTGATTTTGACTTACAATTCGTTTAACACTACTTAATTGAACAGTGAAACAATGAAAATGGCTATTAAATTCTAGTGTAGTATACTCCTGTACTTCAAAATAGACTTTTGAATCTGTCAAGAATATGTCAAGTAACTTTCCAAATGTTGGATAGTCCTCGGATTCATTATTGCGTAGTACCAAAGTAGAGGGTTTCTTGTACATGGTACCATCCAGTTCAATCCATTTAACCCTAATAATAATTTGCATCCTTGTCTAAGTGGTCATGTAACTGGTTACACACCTTTGTATATCTGCACCCGAGCTTGGTATACTACTTGGAGCTGTCACAACAGGAATAGTTGTAGCTACAAAATAAAAGTGTAGATGCACAAGTCATAACAATAGTAACGCACATCATCAGAAATTCACCTGGGCCAACATCAATGACTCCAGAAGAGTAGTCTTTGCTGTTCAGTTTGTGATAGCATTGAAATTTTTGATGCCGTACTGCTAAAGTGTAAGGCAGGTTAATGAAATTGCCTATATGTTGAGTTAACTTCTTGAAATAGGAATGTTTTGCCTCAAATCTTGTGGTCCAGTACTGTCGTAATGGCCCGTACCTAGAAAAATTCAACCACATATTAAGTTGTGAACCCCTAAACCTTATAGACCTACTCAAGTATGAGCCTCGCCATATGTATGAGGTAGTGCATCTTGGGTGTTACCGATGCATGAGGATATAGTTTGACAATTCTTGATGATGATCTTTGATCAAAACTGACAGGTGAGAAATGTCATCTTCAGTGATCTCCGGAGCTAAAAGAAGATCCGTAATCGTCAAAAGATCAAGATAATTTAACCAGTGTTCATCGCCAACAGGAACTTTATCCCCAACCATGACAGGAAGCAACCTTCCTAATAGCCACATCTGTAGAGCTAACACCATATTATTATTAGCTATATAATTATTATTTCTTTCAATTATACGTACCTTCTTGTTTCAATTTGTGGTCCACACTGTTCAATGTACTTAAACTAATTTGTGATGGTCTATCTCGGCTCTCCATGTAGCCAAGTTCTATGCCAGCTATTTGCTGGTTTAAGTAGTCCAGTGAATAATATGATTCATGCTGATTAAAAGTTCCTTCGTCTCATATTCAAGCATGCCTGCATAAAATGCACCATACACCAACATGCATGCATAATGTTGTGGTCATGTAATTAACACACCTTCAAGTACATCATGCATGACATCTTGAACTAGGGCTCCAGAGCAGACATCAAAGTACTGTAATTGGTTTAAAATGGATCGGTGGTTGATACCAAATTCAGTAGATAGAGCATCACGGTTATGCTGAGTAGCAGCTGCATCTAGTTGATCACACTTCATAGAATGATCATCAGAAGTACGCAAAACTAGTTGCGATTCAGAAAAAATTGACTTCATTTCAGATGGCGTAGAAAGACAGTGACGGCAGCCTCGATTTGCAGTTGAACCCTCTTTAAACCCACCTAAAGCATTGCTAGCAAGGTTATCTGCTGGTAGTAAGCAGATGGTTCCGTATTTAACTTTAGGCACACCACCAATGTTGAATATATAACCTGCCTCCTGTAAAAAAATTTAAGCACAGCTCAGCAGATCAGTCATGCACTTACCAACTTCTTTATGTCCTCAATCATTGGTTGCAAAATGAGATTAGCGCCATACCTTTTGAAGTGTTCACTCTTAGCAATTGCTACCAGCTGTATTCGTCTCACTTTTGATCGAAGCATTGGATCAATATTACAAAGAAAAAAGTAAAATACAGCTGTACAATGAAAATAGCACATGGAATTATCAAACATTATCAAATAGAGTGTATTACCAAGTTTGTGAATAATACGCCTGGATCCAATCGGATTACAAACTTCAAGATCGTCGTAATAGAGAGCAATTTGAAGAAATGAAGGGTCTTTCTTGAGTAACGGATGCTGAGAAAACTTTTTTCCATCACAGAAATCTCGCATAACTAAATCTGTTGATTTATGACCATCATCAATCTGCAAGAGAATATTGATTAACCTCCAAATAAAGGATGAATTTTCTTGAGACAATCTGTCCAAACCTTAATCAGGACTCCAACATACTTGTTTTAGAATCCCCGGGTCATCAAGCAAGTTTTGAATAGTTTTTAGGATTGGAATATACATCATCTCTTCCCGTACATCAGCATATGATCTCTTTGTCCCACTTCCCTTCCACTGCTTCTCCGTACCTAAAAGTACAGGCTGAGGCTCCTGCACATGAAAAATCATAAAAACATGCTAATACTGATAAAAGCAGAAATAGTAACATACCACTAAATTAAGCTTGTCTTTATAGAATTTCAACTGAGAATATTGGTTATCTAGACCTGAAAAAGGATTGGCGTATAGAGATGATGAGTCAAACAGCTCAGAGAGTCCTGAAACATTGGAAAAATTAACCCCTGCATTAGTCAGACAGGATTCAACATCATCACGAATATCGATCAATAAATCCTGGATGAGTCCAGTAGTGTCCTTCAGAATACTTTCCATAGTAGACTGAGGGAGTTTATAGGTCTCTTGAACTTTCAGTATCCATGTTGCTACTCTAATCTTCTTGGAATGAGAACATTCTTCATAGGAATTTTCATTTTCGGGTGATTCATTACAAAGCTCTTCTTCATTAGAAAGTGAAGATGTCTGGGGTACAACAGTTTCATGATTAGTGTGAAAGTCATAAACATGGTTGCGAAACACTTCAAAGTTTCCAAACCTCTTTGGACAAGAGCTAAGACCACATACTATTTGAAATCCAGGCTTGTGGGCATGCACTTGGCGAATATGTTTCAATAGATATTTCAGGTCTGGTGCCTTGAAAGAGCAGAGTTGACACAATTTTATACTTGATGGATCCATCTAGCTAGCAAAAATATACGGTCAGGAGATCGCGATCTATACGGTCAGGAGTTGCGATCGAGAGCATTCAGTTGTCTTAGTTACACAGTTTCTTAAAGGTGCACACCACTAAAGATTGAAGTGCGCATGTGCAAATTTATAGAGCCGCTGGAGAAACTTACAAAGCAGCTGCAAAGTAGTGGAAAGACGTACGATGGCTAGCAGCGCCAGTAGCGTCAAAGATTTGTCTGTTGAAGAACTCGGTGAATTCCTACTATCCAAAGATATTCCTCAGGGTGTAGTTGATATTAAAATGCATGGTGTGAATGGGGAGACATTACTGCTTATGACTAGTGAGCATCTGAAAGAAATTTCACCAAGAATTGTCGACAGAATTAGCCTAGAAAAAATTGTTTTGGATGAGAAGGTAAGCTGACTAGCTAAGCAAATATTACAGACTAGCTAAATTACTGTATTGTAGGATATTGCCAAAGGCAGCTATTCATCACTTCATGAGTTGCCACTTGAGAAAGATTTACCTCCACAGAAAAATGCCAAGGTAATTAAGTTTTAGTGGTTATAACTGATAACTCTATGTTTCCTGTTAATGCAGGGGTTGGGTTGGGTTGGGTGGGGAGATTCAGTAAAGGGGGTGAGTGAGAAGTGACTGTGCCTCCAAGATAGAAATAGCGACCTTACTAAACATTGCCTAGTGTTTTTGTGCTTTTGATTCATTGTATTGATAAATTTTTTTGTTTTTGTTTTTCAAGTTACCTTGTGAAGGCAGCAGTCAAGATCAATGGCATCACAATTTTGAAATCCCTGCAAATTTTTCTACTCGAACAGAAGAGGCAATCACTACAGGCAGATTGACAAAACGAATCCGTACAGAAATAATACAATCACTTTCTTGTTTAGTGATGATCCATACAAAATCACCAAGTAGTGAACAGTACAATTTAGTGTGTCGTAAACTTATAGAAAAGTATCCTACCTTGAAGGATGATATTGGAAGTACAGGCTATGTAAGTGTGGTAATTTTAGTCTGGGGTTTGCCAGCATACTTTATCCAGGAAGTAGGTGTTTAGATCCCATGTGTAACTTAGATCTCCAGCCCATGCTATTGCAATGGTGTGACTTTGCTATTGTATGACTTGTAATAGGGTTCATGGAAAAAGAAACTACGGGATAGATTCAAATTTTTAAGAAGATCATTCACACCATCTACTACTAGTTCTGAAGAGCCACCTCGCAAACGAAAGAAGTCAGCACGTGTTGGGTCTGATAGCACTGATTTACAATTGGATGAGTCATTTGAGGCTAGTATTATCACTCTTAAAGAGGAGTGTAAAAAGCGAAAGAAGAATAGGTGTATGGCAACTGTCCAAAAACTTACTTCTTCTACATATGGGAACAGGCGCAAGTGGATTCAAGAGGACTTGCCTCACGTGTCTGAAGTATTGGAAATGTATCCTTCTCTCAAATTTAGAAAGATTGTAAGTTATTACTATTATTGTAGCATTTAGGTAATCCTTATCATATTACTTTTATTTCAGTTTAGGGAAGAATTTAAAACTGTTATTGGCTTGGATGATGGAGTAAGTGTTAATTCTTTGATGGAAGAATGGTCTCTGTGGCAGAACAGGATTATTTCGTACTCGCACTTGGAAAAGTCTAACCGACCCAAGGTGAAGCAGTTGCTGGATCATTTGGATGAATCCTCATCAGACGCAGGACAATTTGATCAAGGTATGTACATGACTGAATGTGTTTTATGTATGTGGGTTTGTCTGTGGAATCCACCTCTGGTATTAACTAGCCTGTACCCATGCACAGTTACTCTGCAGCTATGGGCAGTTTATTGTTCTAAAGTTAGCATCAGAGCGAGCAGTAGCTCTCTTTATGTAGGGATGACGCGTATTGAAAAAAGATGTAGGGATGACCATTGCTTGAAAAAGTAAGGAAACAAGGATAGGTTATGGAAGGATGGAAATGGGATCAATCTTTTTTCTTTATATCCAGCCAACAATCCCTACATATATGTTGGGTAGCTTCAGATAATAGTGCGTATATGTAGGGATTGTTGGCTGAATATTCAGAACAAAGATTGATCCCATTTCCATCCTTCCATTCTTCATAGCCTACCCTTATTTCCTTACTTTTTTAAAGCAATGGTCATCCCTACTTTTTTTTTTCATTTCTCTTATTATAGTTGTTACTAGTATAGCTGGGAGGTTTGGTTTTGTGTTGGCCCATGACTACTGGTTTGTTTACTCTTTTAGGAGGGGTTTGTGTGTGTGCGTCTGTGTCTTGATGAAGACTTTGTTCTTGCATGAGGGTTTGTGCATGTGTCTGTGCCCTCTCTGATGACTTTGCTCTTGTAGGAGAGGTTTGTGTATTGTGTGTTTGTGTCCTGATGACTTCCTCTTGTAGGAGGGATTTGTGCGTGTGTGTCTGTCTCCTGATGAATTTTTTGTGAAAGTTTTTGTGTATATCTGTGTCCTCTCTGGTGACTTTGCTCTTGTAGAAGAGGTTTGTGTGTTGTGTCTATCTTGTAGGAGAGGTTTATACACGTGCATCTGTCCTAATAACTTTGCTATATTGTTTGTGCATCTATGTGACCCTCTCTGATGACTTTGCTTTTGTTGTCTTGTGCATCTGTGTTGCTCATTCTTAATAGTGCACACCTCAATGATGTGCCTTGGAGAATCTTTTTGTGTGTGCGCGTGTCTGTGGGTTTTGTTCTTGTGTGAAGAGTTTGTGTATTTACATCTGTATCCCCTCTGGTGACTTTGTTATTCGTCTGTGATGACAAGTACTCTTCTCTCCATGTTCGTAATAGTGCACACCTCAAAAATGGTGTCAGACTGCCTTATTTCTTGTGTAAATCTAGCTGGTTCCTTTGTTCTTGTATGAATGTTTGTGCTGTCCATCTGTGTCTTGATAATTTTGTTGTGAGAGTCTTGTGTGTGTGCGTCTGTTATTTTGTCCTGCTTGTACACAGATACTGAATTTCATGGTATTGTCTGCTTCATGTTCAGGTTTTATTTCTTTCCGACTCCTTTCGGAGTTTTTGGTTCCAAAGACATGTAAAGAAAGACTAGTCTATATTGCAAAGGTAACTCTCTTTACTATAGCTACAGATCAATGATAATGATTATGATCTTTTTTTAAGGATTCGGATGACCTATCAAGTTTTGCCAAATCTGTGCAGTTGAAAGCTCCTTACATAGTGGTGTGTTATTCCAGTGAAGAAACCACATTTCATGTTATAGTTGAAGAAGACCCAATATATGAATTCTCCATTTTTCAAACTGCCTTACTTCATCTTATTGGAACTTACTTTGTTTTTGATATAGCCTACCCAAAAACTTTATATGCCCTTCTAATAATGGTTCAACACTATATTTTAAGTATATATGACACCCAGAGGGATCCACCTTCAGTAATTGAAATGGTTACCTCACTAAAACGAATGGACACTGCAGCTTAGTCTTAGTTATGTTCTTATCTTGGTTATTTCATTTATTATATCATGTGCAGTAGCTGCTTTCTGCTTAGCTACTTATTTTATATTATTCTCTTTTATCAGAGCTGGTTTAAAAATTTTTTATACCTATGTGGTACAGTTTATACCTGAAGGATATACAAATGTGACAGTCGAGGGTAGAAATCAAACTTTATTCACGTTTTTTTCAAAGTTTACTTTTATCATGACTGATGCTTTAAAATAAAATTTTCTGCCTTTCGAACTTTTTTTTTTCAAAAGTAGAAGCGTGAATAAAGTTTGATTTCTACCCTCGACTGTCACAAATGTAGTAGATAATATACACCTCTGTTGTATAGTTTACACCTGCAAAAAGATGAAAGATACACCAATGTAGTGAATATATACACCTTAACTTTACACTCCAAGGGTAGAGTTTTTAAAGCGTATAGTGTACACCTTTTTAGGTGTATACTTACACCCCATTTTTAACAGTGTAGTTCAAATCATTCCATAACAACACAATCTGGATTGAGAAAAACTTTGCTATATCTGTTCTTGAAGAAATTGGTAGTATTACTTTTTGACCTTTGTAAAGCAGTCCAGTTTCATCAGCAATGGCTCTAGAAAGTTCAATGTACTGTTCATTAACTGATTCTTCACTCACATATTCTTGCATTCTTGTCACAAGTGCTCATGTGCTTTTTTGCATTGCAGCTGGCTAACCAACCTCTTCCCACCTACTTTTTTCTGTAGCAAAAGTCTTGAGAGTGTGTGTGCTGGTTTTTACTTAGACACTGGATTATATCTTGTGGCTCTATTGCATCTTCTCTTAGTACTTCATTGATTCATCCATGCGAAAAACTATCAAGGCTCCTCCCCTTCTTAAGTAGTGTCCTCTTAACAATAGAGATCACTTCTCTTTTGGTCTTGCCAACTCCTATATTTTCCTAGTATCTAAATTCGTCATAAGTGCTAGCGTAGGCTGCCAATTATCAATCATCAGTTACCTTGCTTTCTCTATCTTTGTCCCTGCAGGTAGCAGAGAGCCCAAACTTAAACTTCAAAATCTCCTCTACGAAATGAGACTTGACTGAATGCTTAAATAGATAGCTGTAATGTTGAAACTGTGGTTTGAAATCATCTACATGTCGTTCTTTTATCGACGACCGTTACTATTATCGTTCTATGTAGAAGCTACGGTCGACCATTTACCACTTTTTCATTTCTAAGGTACCATTCTGAGAAAAAGCACCATTAGCTACCACTGTATTCAAGGCAGTAAATTGGAAAAAAAAAAGTATGGAAGCAAAACATAGTTGCTAGTTTAAATAAAATGGACAAAATCATTGCTATCAAGTATGACCTCTTCCATGCACTGGTCATGGACCCAGCAGCCACACCCACACTCCACCCACTCTGTTCCATCCTCCTGGTAGCACCTAAAGCAAAAGGCACACTCGCAAACCTCCTCCAAGGTAGGCTCGAAGAAGAACCTTGGACAACAGGTCTTTCTTGTCTGATAAACGGCACGTGTAGATGTTATTTTACGCGAGATTATTGCCGTTTTTATGCCTTTTTCTGCGGAATTATACGATAAAGCGCGTATCTCCGAACGCACAAACGCGATGCTTGATGTGTTATCACGTATTTACGCACTTTAGCAGATCATACGTGTAATTGCGCGCTGAATTCTACACAGGTGATCTTCAAACATCAACAGGACTCCTTGGAATCATTACTCCAAACTTTACCAGGTCACCAGGATCATTTGCAATACTTCTTCGTTTATCTGTAGGCAATTGTCATTGGTGGGTAAAAAATGACTCTGTCAGACACATCTTCAGTGCCGGACATGTCACCGTAAACTTCTTCCCTGTTAAAGCTCACTGCACATGTGACAGGAATCTCTATGACCCCAGGCATACTTGGAGCTGTAAGAGTTCCATTTCCAAGCTCCAGAAGCCATCTGAAAAACTCCTGCTCACTTTCTCTAGTTCTCATATTCTGCATGAGCTTGTATTTTTGGAACTGTGACCATAGATGCGACTTATTGAGGCAGGTGTCAATGATGACCGCAGCTGGAACTCGTGGAATAATTGGGAGTACTTGCCTGAAATCACCAGAACCTTGCCGCCAAATGGGACGTTTAATCCTGTAATATCCCTCAGACACCTGTCAATTGCATGGAGAGCATGGGTAGGGATCATTGATGCTTCGTCAATGATGAACAGGGTGTGATCTTGTAGGTTCATGAGCTTGTTTCAGTGATAGGCACTGGAAGCTTAAACTGTGAACAGTTCTCCCCTCTATCAAAAGAGTGTATCAAACCTGAGTAAAGATCCACTCTGAACTGAGCTTGGTCGTTATGATTGTAGTGCAATCTGCACCCTTCTGTTTTTCATAAGCATCCACAGCATATTACTGGAAGAGCTTACCGGGCTGAAGTTATTGCACACAGCCAAGTGGTAGTTGTAAAATTGCTTCATTGTGGGTGTATTCCTCACTGATGTGCGATGTTCAATAACATGTTGCATGCCATGTGCCAACCTGGATCTCCATGTGGAAATAAAAGAGGATAACACATAGGGTCTAAGTGACATGACATGTATGATATTTATTGTGGTGATTGATCTTTAGGATAGATAACTATATCCCTGTTGGAAGGTGGAACTTTGTTATCGCCAATGAATACTGCAGGGCTATTTCATCATGTGTTGGTTTATTATACCTTCTGCATTCAGGACCTCGTTTGAAAAAGAGCCTAACCTGTTTCACATCTCTGCCATCAGCTGCTGCACATTCATTTTCCTCAGCATACATGTGTCTGAATGCATCGGCATAAGGGTTTGCCTCTTCCATCATCATCTGTATTGCTTCCATTACCTCTGGTATGTAGTCTTGATTTTGTGGTGCGTTCATTCATGAGGCTACTGCTTGATCACCTTCAATGATGTATAACTGGCCATAGCGTCTTTCTTCTCCATCAGGAGGATGAGAGTACTTGTGGAATGGTATGTCTGGCCATGTATTCGAAAGCAGTAACTTCCATGGCTTGGTGGTATGTTTGTCTGAGCACCAAAGGAAGCAAATGCAAAGGCACTGTTATAATTTCTGATGTTTGATTTGAAATTGTTATCTATTGGGCTGGTTCCTGTGAAGAGTTGTTTCAGTATTGATGGATACCCAACTAAAGTTGTGCTTTCACCATTTCCTGCTCTCTACCTTCTCTCTCTATTCCCCTTTCACTGTCAGTTAGTGCAGCTCTGTGCCTTCTCTGTCTTTCTCTTTGCTGGTATCTTTTGGTATCAAGATCCATGAAAGAAAATTGTACCAACTAAAATTTGTTCAAGCATTTTTGTTGCTATGCATGCGCAGTTCATACGCATGCACTGACGTTGACTGTTTATTGCACATGCACACACAGCACTTGTCATGTGACGTCGTTGTCTGGCACCTTGCTTGCTGTCTACACAGCAAAATATCCACAAATTGTAACAGGATGTGATTCGTCACCAAGATCCTTAACGATTTTCTATAACAGTATATGTGCACAGCTTAGTATGTTTGTCTATAGCCACATTAAACTTACAATAGATTTCTGATCACTGAGTTCTCTTTTGAAATTAAGGCAGAATTCTTCTGCTATTTTGCTCCATAGCTGCATGCACGTACATCCATGGATTTGATAATTATAATTATAAATACTATCACAATTAGTTGCATTACTCTGTGTGGACTACATATGGTCAATGGAATAACTCGTGGCTTCCTGCTCTTTCTGCCATTGAACAATTTTTGAGACAGTCTTACTCAACTTCTCAACCTTGAGATCTAGTTTATGCTTGAAGGATAAACATGGGAATGAAAGGAAGCTCATAAGCACATTTTGGAGGTATAGCTTGTCAACTGTGTTCTCATCACCTTGGCAGTCCTCAGTAAAGTTGAGCCTAAAGATGCTCTCCAATATAGGGGTATTCTAGCCTTGAATATCTTTTTCAACTTCTCCATATCAATATTTGCCAAACTTCTCAGTGGTTTCGATTCCAACCGAACTGGTGCCCTAAACTCCTTCACCGCAGTCTTGAAACTTAGGTGCATTTTGAATAATGTTGATTCATGGCCTCGAAACTCTACTGCTTCAAAGCCTATTCCCAGTGGTTCTTAAAAGCTTCATCCAGGCCTTTCCCTGTAATTTCGTACTCTATACGGACGATCGTTTCCATCCCTTCAGCTAGGGCAACAAAATACAGGGTTCAAGTTTGAAACAGTTTAGTGAATGACATAATTTGTTGAAGAAGACTGAGTCAGCGCCTGTGATAGAGGAGTTCTTTGCTACTGAGGTGGCAGTTGGTGTCAGTGTTGAGGACGTGGCTGACTATAAAAGTTCAGCTTCCATTCAGTCTTCTTCTAGCTCGCTAGTTTACATCATACCCCCTGTGCCCAAAGAAGGTAAAGGGTCAGACTACTAGTCTAGTATAGTAGATCCTCTGTACATGCTGAGTATTTTAAGAGTCCACTGAGCCATGCTGCCTACATGTATAGATCATTTTTGGGGGTTGATCAATTGACACGTGTTTCTCCAGGAGTATATTATTTACAAAATGAAGTGAAGGGGTATTCAGTACAGATCCAACGGCTATCTATGAAAGTGAGGGAACAAGATGAAGAAATATGTGCCGTGCGAAAGGAAGTAAAATTACTGCTGCTTGAACTAGGTCAGACAAGACAATCAATCAATGGCATCACTAAGCAGTTAAAAACACTTTACAAAAAATATATATATAATGTATCAACAAACTATCAGATCACCCTGAGATATGTCTTGAGTTAAGTTTTAAAAAAATTTTCCTCTTCTTCATCATACGTAACTTCATGTAGCTGTGTGCATGTATTGTAATCCACAATATATCCAGAATACTATTTCTCTTTGCCATCCACTTCAAATTTATGAAGGATATTCTTTCCCACTAAAGAATCTGCAGTGTAGTCAACAGAGGGGGGGAGCTACGATCTCCATCATCAATGCAGTCCATAAACTCTTGAACAATAATATTAAATGGTCTTTGCTTTCCTTTAACTGTAAACGGTATCTTAATCTTCTGTTTCAGCACCTTTGTTCGGATCTTGATCTGTTCCCTTATACCAAGCTTCTTTTGCACTTTTTTCTTTGCAGTTATCTCTTCAATATCAATTTCTGACAGGCACTCCATTAGTTCATCACTTGAGGTTATCAAATGCAAATTAGACAATTTTTCAATTGTTTTCTTTTTCATTACCTCCCTACTATGCACTTCAACTAATTTCACACGCCTCTATTTACTCCTCCTAGCTTCTTCTTCCTTGTAGAGTCTTGCAACCTCAGCTCTCCACTACAGATAATACTCCATTTTGTCTGAATTTTCTTCCAGAAAATCTGGGAAGGACAATCCCCCAAGACCATATTCTGGCACACCATGCTTGCCTAGCAGCTTGCAAAATTCATGAACTAGTGTGTCTACTGGATAACTATCCTGCTGCTGTGTACTGTTGTCTTCTTCACAGACACTTTTCATTCCTTCTAAAAAGGCTTTTCAAATATTCACACCTAGGTGCATGCAACAGAAATTTTCAATAAGTTCTACCACCTCTTGAGATGCCACACCAAATCTCTTCTCATCTTTTTCTCTTTCTTCTTGCAGGAGTTTGTGGAATTTTTTCTGAGTAGATGCCGAGTCTGAGGTTGAAGATGCTATTAGAGTAAAATTGATCTTATCTGCATTTGGTATATTAAGTGCATGTGCTACCTCTCGTAACTTTTGCAGCTCTTGTGACATATCTTGAATAATACTACAAGCACTGCCATCTGGTACTTCATTAACAGATAAAACTATACCGTTAAGGGCAGCTCCCTCAAGTTTCTTCTGCATCTTCGTTGTATCATCTGTATTGAGGTGCAAGGGCCCCAACTCTGATTGTTCTAATAAAGTCATGGCTTTATGTGCTAGGTTTACTGTGGTTAATTCTTGTTTTCTCATATATAGGTTACTTAATTTGCTTGTGTTGATATGCTTTGCTGGCTGACTATAACATTATATAATTTTGTTGTAGGTTGCAAAGTAATGCCAATGTGGTTACAATAACAGCTCATATAATATTTATTGGTCACTATTTTTGCAGCTATCCAGTCAATAATTAGTTCCTTTTTTTTGCCCATGTAGTACCCTTCTTGGAGCAGGAAATTTCAGGTGTTTTCTTCCTGGAATGTTAGAAAATACTTGCACCCCAACCAGTTCTTTTGCAACAATTTCAATATCTTTCGTTGAATCAAGTTTAGCATGAGCCCCAGAGAGAGTAAGGACATTATTGTCTGAATCTAAATTTTCCAGGATAGGAACAATAGTTCCCAGAGCACGTCCAACTCGTGTAACAGCAGTTCTGGTTTTATTCGTCCCCAATCCTTTGATAGAGTCCTTGACCATTCGGTTTAGGTGCTCCATGTGGAGGTCTGCTGGGATATTCTTTCCTCTGCGCCCATGAATATTAATGCACCTCCCCCAAAGTAGTTCTGCTACATGTGCTGGCGACAATGAATAGTCATGTTGATACAGCATTTTCAAAACTTCATTTGAGTAATTTTTTCTTCTGCTGTTCCAAAAAATAGGTAACAAATACCTCCAACATCTCAAAATACGTTTTCCATCCCCTTCTCTTATAGCATCCGACATTTCAAGATAGAAGCATCCTAAACTGAGGAGCTGAATAGCATACTCTCTAATCTGATCACTTGATTGTTGGATGTCATCATCACTCCTATTGTAGGAAAAATCAATAAATTGATCGACTATTTTGGAAGATAATCTGTAAATCAAATCCTTCCTTTCTTTGTTTGATAACATCCAATCTGTATTTACATCAAAATCTTCTGGTCCAAGATGTGCTAGGGCCGCAATTATATGACCAGATACCACATTGAAGTTATTTATTGGATCTTTCACTACATTTGTTCTATGTAGTCTATTTCTCAATTGGTAGAGAGTCCCATGGTCTGTGTGGGAAATTGTGGAATAGCAATACTTCCATATCACCTACAATGGAAAAAAATATATATGGGTATAGTCCATGCATTAATGCTCTGTATGTTGAGTTGTAGCTAAGTATTACCCCCATATAATTCAGGCGAGTATGCCAGTCCTCAGCAACTGGAATCAGGCCATCAAGGCGAGAAGAAGCTGTAATGGAATTTCCTTTAGCCCTTTTGGCTCCCCTTGCCCGTGCTGCTGTTAATTGGTCACCTCCAAAAAGTATAGGATGCACACAGGCTTTGGGTATACTAATTTCAGTGCCATTAATTGTACAATCTTCTTTCCATTCATTTGTGGGAACGTAGTTGCTGTGGATGATCTGCATTATTTTGGTCATTTCCTCTATTTTGTTCTCGTTAAACAAGAGTATTCCCATTGGAAACTATAACAAATTATTATTGTATCAAGCATGCATGACTTTGTAATTAATCTTAGGATAATAATATGGACTCACTACACAGTAAAAAATGAGGTGTAATAATACACCCTATCAAGAGTGTTTCCACACACCACAAGGGGTGTGGGTGTTCTGTTAACACCCTATAACCTCCGGACACGGGATTGGAAACGGGTGGTTCGCGCGAGATTTTAGGATACAATCCGCGTTGTTTGCTGAGTCAGCAAAGACGTTGCCAAACAGTAGCTGAGGCAAGTATTTCGATAATGGCTGAAGCTATAGGAGAAATACAAGTAAGCAAAGATTGTAACCTTAAATCCAGCTATTATAGCTATATAATTCACTTTTTAGGCCCCTCTCAATGAGTCTGAGATACATTCAGGCAGTAAAAGAAGATAATGGGTTTAAACTTCCTTCATCAAACGCTTCTGCATCTCTGCAAGCTGCAAGAGAGTTATATGCATGGTGCCTGGACTGCAGGAACGAATGTTAGCTTTCAAGTTTTGCTTTAATCCATAGCAAACTTGAAACAGCTCTGACTATTTAAAGTCAGCTGTAAACAAAGGTGGGGGTTTACCATTATAGCATTTATTCATCGGATGAATTCATCTTAATGTGGAAGAAATTCTTGGTGTCATCACCAAAATATGGTGGATTTCCCATCTTCCAGAATATCATCTGATAGGTTTTTTAGGTGAACATGATGGGGGATCTACTGTTACAGCAGCATGTCCATTTTGATACATTTATAGAACTGTGAAGGACAGAGTCTATGGTGAAAAAATATGTATGGAGTGGTTATTGAGTTTAGAGGAACTTTTGGATGAAGAGCTAGCTATAGAAGAAGCAGCAGTCCAATCTTCAGCAACTGGATCCTCAATGTGAACAGAAGTGGCTTGTATTTTGTATTAGATCTATAGATGATGCATTTGACATTTTTATTGATTAAAAAATGAGGTATACTATTGTACGAGCAATTAAGGCTAGAGAAATATCATGTGGAAAAAAGATGAAATCATGGAAGAAGTAATGAGAGATGAATGAATTGGTCTATAGATGAGTGAATTCTCATTTGGTGGTGCATGCGTGGTTGAAACTTTAAGCAGAGGTCGAAAAAGTCCCTCCAATGTTCTAAAGGACTGCGCAAAGTCCTCATCACCAATAATCAAGAATTCATGCAGCATGCTTTTTTTTTCTGTTATAATGATTCATTCATGTTTGGAAATCATTCTCTGCTTTGCATTTCCTTTTTCCAAATCAGGCTTGGAACTGTGAGCCCTGCAATTGCCTCTAACTGGAATGAGTTCCACCTCTTTGTCGCTTGCACCCAAAAAACTTTTCAGAAGGTGCTCACTCAATTTTTTTTTCACTCCATCAATGGAAAACAGAATATTCCATAAATGATAATACTATAACAAGGAATATTAGCAAGCTAACAAGAAGCTCTAGCTACCTGTCATTTTCAAACCCAGCAAGGTCTCAGGGCTAAGGAGCATTTTCTTTTTCTCAAATTTGGAAAACCCTTTCCTTGCTTTTATGCTCCATCCAAATAGACAAGAAACTCTTCTTTTAGCCACTATATATAAATGTAATGATAAAAATCGTCACAGGTACAGAGTTGACCAAATTGGGTTTTTAAAGTTTATGGTTATAGCATAATTATGATGTGTAACTTAAGGCCTACACTAAAAGTCAGCTACTCTAACTATGCACATGCAAAACTACTTTTATTTTGCTACAACATCAACTAGTTATTTTTCATAGTAAATTTCAGCACAGCATCAATTCCATATTCATCAATCACTGATTTCTTTGCGATGGCTAAAAGTTGTATCGAAGAAATCTTTGATCGATTCTTCGGAATTATGTTTCCAAGGGTGAAATAGAAGAAACCTATTGAATGTGGTATTATAGCCAAGGAGTATACATATATTATACCCTAGGGTGCTCCATGATCCACGGCTGGTTCCCATGGATACCTTTAATCTTTTGTAATTTGTAATCATCATGAGTACAAGTCATGATGTCAGAACTGTTTCCATGGAAACCTAAGTCAAGTCATGGAAATGGGTTACCTATATCTCTATGGGGTAACACATTTCAGTACCCCTATCTTAACAGTGTATATGTTACTAACGTACCTAGTTTATGGATTTTTCTTTTGGATCCTAGTGGGTTGCAAACCTCTACATCGTCGTAGTATAAAAAGAGTTGGAGACCGTGGCCATGGACAGAGAATAGAGGGTGTGACTTAAACACTGTCCCATCACAAAAGTCTTCCATGTAGCCACTTGAAGATAAATGGCCATTTTCAATCTGAAGGCATAGCTATAATAATTATAATATGATTAAAGTATAAAAAAATACCTGATCTCTAATGGCCTTGTTGTTCAATAAGACTTTAATAGTTTTCAGGAGGGGGATGTACATAAAGGTGTCGCACACTTCCAAGCATTTCCGTTTCTGTCCTAACCCCTTCCACACACGCTTTTTTCCGAGTGTTACCCGAACTGGTTCCTTTGATAATTATTATGCCTTCATCACAGAGACTCCACCCCACGAAATTAACTTACTATTAGTCCAAACTCTCCTTTATAGTACTTCGTTTGTTGATGCTGAGTTAAAAGCCCAGCAAATGGATTACCAAAAGTACCAGTACTTTGGAATATCTTATCCAGTTTGGAAAGTGATTCTTTGTTAATTCCATCTTCTATCAGCACATTAGACACACAAAAATGAATGTTGGAGAGATAACTTTGCCACAGCAATGTGATGCCTTCAATAGATGCCTATAAATAAATAATATACAGCGATTCTGTCCAGCTAGAATTTGTTCAGAATCAAAATGAGCAGCAGCAACCTTTTTTTCACTTCCAAGATCAACTTCGGCATTTGCATCGGTAATGTCTGTGATCACATCCTGGAACAATAAATCATAATCGAGTGCACACTGTTGTTCACCTGCACAGCTTTTTGGGTAAGTTTGTGGTGCTCCTTCAATTTTAGTAACAAAAGTGCGGCTGATTTTTGGAGATCAGGTAGTGGCACATGTACACACTGTTCTTCTGGTTCATCAGGGTCCAGTTCATGATGCAATTCATCAGATATATCCTCATCATCCAAGTCATCAAAAGTCTGAGCTATATTCGTTGGATTCTGCTCGGTACTATGGTAAGCTGAGATATGATTTTGAAAGGTACCAAAGTTCGAATATGTCCTGTGGCACCCTCCAATTCCACACCTAATAATATTAATAAGGCCTGGCTGATGAGCATGAAGGATACGTATATACTGGAGTAAGTCACGAAGTTTATTAGTACGATAGGACTCGCAAACGGTGCAGAGCAGTCTATATGGACCTTCCATTTTAGTAGGCTTCACCTGGCTTCACGTACCTATCTGCGCGAATAGCCCGCGCTCGCATGTAAGCGCATGCGCAGTCGTTCGAGCAGCCGTAAGCGCACAATCGAGCAGCTGCACAAAGCATATGGCGAACACTCTGGATCTGATGCCTGCCATTTCTGTGCTACAGTTGAATGTTAGCCAATTCTCTGACTACCTACAAGACCTTGAATTTTCAGAGAGTCTGTGCCACAAATTTGAAGAAAATGAGATTTCAGGGTCAACTTTCTTGGCCTTGGAGGAAGAGGACCTTAAAGAACTTGTTCCAGTAATGGGTATTCGGATCAAATTAAAAGAACTGATGAGGACTCTTAAAAAAGAAGTAAGTGGTTCTAGTCTGTAGACTTAAGAATGCATCAAGCTAGCCACTCACTTTATCATCTCATTAGATTGCTCCAAAAGATAAAGAAGTTCAGCAGCATCAACCTCAGGAAAAAATACCAAAGGTTAAGCATATTCTATTATACCTATAGCCATAGAGTATATGGACTATACTTGTATTTGGCTGTTAAGGCAAGGCTTTTATTGCTACAAATGATTATATATTCTAACTCAGTTTGTGATTTCTTATAGACTAAAGAACCCCCACCTCAATCCTCTCCAAATTACCAATGGCTTCAAAAGTTTGTTATACCTGAACCTGTCTCATTCAGCTCTGCTGTTCGTGATGCAATTGACTCTGGTGTCATTTCTTCAAAAGCACGCTCTGAGATAGTACGAGTTCTGCGTACCCTTGTATTGCAGCATACACCAACACCGAATCATCTCCAGTATGAAACTGTCTGTGAGAAGCTAGTGAAGAAATACAATAAACTGGCAGATCCGCTTGGAAGTGGTTGGGTAAGTAAACCTTTGAAATAATAATGATATATAACAACAATAACAATACAGGGATCATGGAAAATGGGGCTAAGGAACAGTTTTAAGAACTTCAGAAGAGGAGGTCATGAGAGCGAGTCATCTTCCAAATCAAGTAAGAGTGAACCCCCAAAGAAACGACTGAGGATGGAATCAAGTAACGGTCTCCCAGAAGAAGAATACGCGCTGAAGGTAACTGAACTAAATCAAGAGTGTGATAAGAGGAAGAAAAATCATGCACTGATTAAAGACTTAATGGAAATAACTTTTGCTGGTCGGCATAAATGGATTGATGAAAGGCATCCATATATAATTGAAGTCATCGAAGCTTTTCCACCTTTAAGTACTACAAAAGCTGTAAGTTTGTGAATTTTCTCATGTATCAATTGATTATGTCCTCATCTTGTAGCTTTACCGAGAGTTTAAAACTATTACTGGTATAAATGACAGAGTAACAACCTTGATGGATTCCTGGTCCTCTTGGGAAGGGAAAATATTTGCCTTTGCAAAAGTAGAAGCTGCCACTAGAAGACAAATTAAAGATCTACTTCACGAGCTTGATGTTAATAGTGATGAGATCGTTGATGATTCTGGTAAGAAATTGCATTTCTGTTACATTTTTATCTTGAATTATTATGATTGCTTTTACAGACTTCAAATGTGGCACATGTATTACCATACTAATGAAGCTACTGTATACTAGGGGAATTCCACAAGGATACTCTCTTATTTTCACTTTTGAGGTGAGGCTATGTAGCTATACATAATTATGTGTAGAAAAGTAGCAGTACATTGGGCTCCATTTGGAATAGGTGGATCTTAAGCCTTACTGCATGAGAGCTCTTGCTGTTCGAATGCAAATTCCATAACCATAATGCCAATGATATGCTATCTGGAAATTTTGCATCCCACTGACACCAGATCTGTACCCAAATAATTCATTCTGGTTCTGTTATGATAATTCACCTATCAAATTTTATAGGACTGTGACGTTGATGTAAACAGAAAAGTCGCTGATATAGCTCAGATGACACCATATATCATTGTGCTTGGAAAAATTGGTACTGACAACGCACAATATTTTATTGCCGGTGAAAGCAGTACAATAATAGAATCCAAGTCATTCAAAGACAGTTTATTGGACCTTATTGTTGTATACTTTGTTTACGACATAGTGTACCCAAAATCTTTAGCTCCATTTTTTATTTTCTTTCAACATTTTGTGTTTGAGTTGAAAGATGGGCAGCAAGTACCATTACCCACTTCTAAACTTGTCTCCAACCTTAATAAAATGAGTATAATATAGTTGTACATTATTGTGCTGTATTATATATAATAATATTTATTATAGTAATTATTATTATTATTATTATTATTATTATTATTATTATTATTATTATTATTATTATTATTGAAGTGTTTCAATTTGCATATTCAGGTGTTATGACATACTCTGTAGGGTGTTTAATAAACGATACAAGGTGTTCCTCTTTCAACCTATCAGGTGTTATAGCTACACCCTCTAGGGTGCATGTGAAAGTTATTAAGGTGCTACACTGCACCTGTAGGGTGTTCAATACATAATACCAAAGGGTGTGTTCAAACATCATTAAAGGGTGCTCAGGCATAATGTCACCTGAAGCACCTAAAAAGGTGTAATCATACACCTCATTTTTAACAGTGTATATCAGACTTTTTAGACATCTCTTCTTGATATTCATGTGCTATGTGCCACTCCACTAAACTAGAACAGTCAAATCCCATTGACTCTAAATATATCAGCCAAAGAGAAAAGCTAAGACAAAGACTGACTGACTGTCTGTGTGATGATCTAGCTAGAATTGTACACAAGTGTCCTGAGAATCGGGTTCACGCCTCATACATATGTGCTAATCATAGGCTGCAGTTGTCAGGGGCCTCTGGGTCTGGAGAATGGAGGTCCATCCAGGTCAACTATAATGCTACTTTGTATGTAATGACTATTCTCTTTCAGCTGCTGTTTTGTTTGCAATGTAATTGTTCTCATGGTTGCCATGGGAGTGAAGCCTATGGCTAATAATTATTACTCTAAGAAATTTAGAACCTATTTTCATTTTCAGGTTGTTTTGTTTTAAATTAATTATAGGTTAAAGTTCTTAAGTGTAATAATTACTGATCCATTCCTTTAGGTATTGATGTGCAGAGTTTTATAACAGCCAGATCTCATCCAGTTCTCCAAATCCTGATCGATCGTAATTGGCATCATGGAAGTTCCTCACTGGTCAACTGTTTACGGAATTCCAAAAAAGATGAGTTTTCAATACTTAAGCTGCTTTGACTTTCAAGAAGCAGTGCACAAGTGATCAGTTAGAAGTAATTGAGGACTAAGGGGACAAGTGACTGAAATATAGCTGTAGAGTTTTAGTGAACTTAGCTACAGAGTCGAGCATCTTGATTGTACAGTGGTACCTCGGACATGTCCTGTAAAATGCACACATAGCTACTGGCTATTCATAATGGATCATCTGTGTCTGTGCAAAATGTGCATGCTTTTAACCATACAGGCAAAAACAAGACAACAAAAAATTGTAAATAACATTAATGGGTCAGCTCAATTTTCGTTCCTACATCTTGTCATGTGATTGTTATTCGTACATCATATTAGTCCGTTTGTGATCATGTGACTCAAGTAGCCATTCCTACATTGTTGCAATAAATATTTGTATCACATGTTCTGTTATTCCTACATTGTTGCAAACTTGTCACATGTTAGTCATGTGACTCAAGTTTTGCCATTCCTATATCACATGTTAGTCATGTGACTCAAGTTTTGTCATTCCTTGTAACATTGTTGCAATATGTATCACATGTTAATCATGTGACTCAAGTTCTGCCATTCCTACATTGTCATGTGATCAAGTTCTGCCATTCATACATTGTGTTGCAAAATATAAATTTGTCACATTAGTCATGTGACTTGGGTACAGTCATTCCTACATTGTTGTTTGTATCACATGTTAGTCATTAGGTGCATGTGCACACACAGCTCAGTTGAGTTATTCCTACATAAGTTTATAAACAAATAAAACAACGATCTTCACAACAATCTTTAGCTATTCACAAATAAAACAAATCTTGCAAACAAAGCAACAATCTTTATTTATGTAGCTAATGTGTAGAGGTACCACTGTTTTACAATCATAGTTATGCTAGCTATAATTTTTATTTATCCTTTGACTTCACTAACTTTGATTGATTTTATCCCAGTCTCTTAGATCTGTAAGGATCAAAGGAGAGGCAGGAGTTCGCCAGTCTTCTAGAGATTTGAACATTTGCACAAACATTAAATGAGCAGCTAGCACTTGAACAGCTCTCACAACTATTATTATTACATGACATATTTACAATTCTTTTACTTTTTGTATGGTGGCTGAGAGGAGACATTCAAACATGACATTTTCCATCTCCAAACTATTTTGATGTTTGTCAAATTAATAGGTGATTCCCAAACTTGATGTTTGTCAAACAACAGCTTCTTGAAGGGTGTGGCTTGTGGTCATGGTAGCTGAAAAGAAGTGGTATCTGTTCCTTTATCATAATGATGCAGGTCAGGGATTCTTTGCAGTGGAGGTGGCTGCCAATTAGCTCTAATGAGTCATGTGTATGTTTGATTCGTCAAGCTGCTCATACCCCAATGGAATGGCACACCTCTACCGTCTTCCCACTCAGATCCCCATAAAGTGGTGGCCACGAGAAACTCTGCATGCAGGGGAGGTCATTCGCATCTTATGTTTGTCTATGGCCCTGTACCTTTCCTTGTTTGGGATTATTCTTGTAAGCTCAACTGGGGCTACAAAGTGTTTTAATTGGTAGAGAGGTTACACTCATTAATTAGTTCCATGGTGCACCTGATCTATTATTGAGAACCATGCTATCGTTAGTGTTTTGAAGGTGTGGCTGTGATAGAGAACCTGGTGTATGCTGTGGGGGGCAGTAATAGGGACGATGGAGGCCGTTCCAATCTCAACTCCATGGAGTGCTACAACCCAGAAGGAGGACATGCCTCCCATGCATTGCAGTCGACACAGCTCAATGGCTGTCTCTATGCTGTATGTGGATATGACTCCGGTAAGCACCTCTCCTTGAAGTAGTTAGTTAAAGGGGAAGAGAGTATTATTACATGGGGCTGTGTGAGGTGGAGAGGTTTGACCCTGGTACCAAACAATGGAGTTTCATTGTTCCTATGCACCATTCAAGAACTGGAGTGGCTGTTATAGCACTCAAGGGTAGCTAAGTACTAGATGTGTCGTTTCCTTTGCAGGGGAGGTGTATGCCATTGGGGGCTATAATGGAGTGAAGACAGTGGATTTTGTGGAGAAGTACAATCCTGAAGAAGGGACATGGA
The DNA here is from genome assembly GCA_963924555.1 of Crambe crambe. Taxonomy (NCBI): domain Eukaryota; kingdom Metazoa; phylum Porifera; class Demospongiae; order Poecilosclerida; family Crambeidae; genus Crambe; species Crambe crambe. Next base: position 4,543,372 of record OZ004593.1, on the reverse strand, counting down.
AGGAGGTATCTCTTTATTCACAGTGTTCCTGGGGTTGCTGTGGCTTATCTTTGACCTGTCCACTCCACCATGAAAAATTTCCAGGAGCCTGAATCACAGCTCTAGTCCATTTTATAATTAAGCATATCATTCTATTTAGAGTTCGTTTTATGTCTTTTATCCATTCAGTTTCATATCCTACACCATCCTCACTTTAAATTTATGTATACATGTGTATGTTTGCTTGTATGTATGCTCACTGTACACCTCATCCTATGACTGTACAGTACGTCGTCTTTAGGGGTTAAAGGTCGTGCGCTGCGCATGCTCAACACGCGTGGTGGTCTATATAAAAACTGCACTCTTCAAGTCTTGAGGCATTTCAGGAATTGAGTGTTTTCTTACGATTGAACTGACAACAGCAAGTGAGTAATTTTAGCTACCTATTTCTCTGTATGACCCGATCTCACGTCTAGGCATGAGCAGACGGCGACTCTTTAGTCCTGACAAAGATGCAATGGAAGACAGTCCAGATCAGAGTCTTCAGACTCAGATCAAGCCAATAAAGTGAGTTACATCATTAATTGATCCTGATGATAGCTGGCTCCATAAATCGTTTTGTTTCTAACAGTATTCCTTGCCACAAACCTCCCCTCTGCACCCCTTCATCCGCTGGCTCTATAAATCATTTTGTTCCTAACACCACTCCTTGTCGCAACAAACTCTGCACCCCTTCATCCCCTACCCTCTTTTCTCCTGGTTTTATAGGAGATACTTCAAAGGTTTGACCAAAAAAATGTCACAATTATGGTTAATCCAGTGTTTCCCTCAGCCTTATGCTTTGCCTTTGACAAAGGGCAGCTGTCAGGATTTGAAATGTATTTCTCCTGAGACTGTAAGTTGGAATCAATAATAACAGTTACGTCATCATCTTGTGTATAGGTGTGTAACCTTCTCAATGGCAATTACAGTGATGTTATTGACAAGTACAAGATTATCGACTGCCGGTTCCCGTATGAATACGAGGGAGGGCATATCAGAGGGGCAAAGAATATATGGACACAAGAACAGCTCCTAGAAACTCTCTTTTCTCGACCTCTGGAACACCCTGGAGACCAGTGGAGAGAAATTCTAATCTTCCACTGTGAATTCTCTTCCCAGAGAGGCCCCAAAATGTGAGAGAAAAAGGAACCTCAGTGCTAATTGAATTATTCTCTTTCTGTCACAGGTGTCGCTTTCTGCGTGAAATGGACAGAAAGAAAAATGAATACCCTAAGCTCTACTATCCCGAGCTCTACCTAATGAATGGTGGCTATAAGGCCTTCTCTGCCAGTTATCTGGTATGTGATCATGTAACAAAACTTTTAAATCTGACCTCCTCTCATTTCTCTTGCAGGATAAGTGTGAGCCACAGGGTTATTGTTCTATGTACAATAAACTCTACAAAGAGGAATTAAGTCTTCCCAGACAAGGCGTCCAGTGAGGCATCGCCCAGCCACCCGAAAGTGACATTATTACCTATTTCAATTCAAAGCACTTTTAAAAATTTATCAGTAATGTTAGCTATATGAAAAATTGTACACAGGCCGCAAAAAAACAACGGTTACATAGCTGCAGGGAAGAAGTGTTCTATCCCTTCGTTCTTGAAAGGTTCTTTTACGAAGTAATTACTAATTAACCACGTCGTAAGGTAAGCAGGTAGGTCTGTAGACTTTTGGCACAAATCATTCCGCAAGCAAGACAGTATTAGTTACCCCCTCACTAAGTAGCTTAATGATAGATGCACCAAATATCCAAAAACTGTAACTGCAAGATGGATGGGAGTATTAGTTTGACTCTTGTTTAAAGAGAGAACATGGACCACCAGGATGTTGAGGGTGGCGAGGATGAACTTTGGACATGACTAATTTTGGTTTTAATGTTCTTATTATTTTATTAAAATTAATATTCAATAAATGAACTACTTGTATAATACTTTTCATGGAATACCTCAATTATAGAGAAACTCCTTCAGTTAGAGGATGTGGATGAGGCAAGTTGTATCTGTAAGCTATGTGAAAGGAACATAAGTAATATGTAAGAGCCAAAATGACATATATATCACTGCATCATTCCAGTGCACCACGATGTAGACGATATATTAAAGGCCCAAGCAGGCACTGCCCAGATCCCCAAACCACTAAGTTCATTTCTCGAGATCTGTGCCAGTGATCTTACTGTATGTACGTGTGTGACAGTCGAGGGTAGAAATCAGACGTTTTTAGTCAAAGTTTACTTTTGTCATGACTGATGCTCTACACTTAAGTTTGATCTCTACCCTCGACTGTCACATGTACAGGAATATATGAGGTGATGGCCCAAAAAGGCATTGAGCAACCTGGTACTTCTTCTCTTATCTGCATCTTCTTTCATAAAGTATCGGGCAGTAGTACAACTTAAATCACCCCTTAAACAGCATGCCTACAAATCATTGTTCTCCTTTAAGAGTCGGACATTCACCAAAAGACAAAGGACAAGGAAAGAAAGTGAAATAGAATTCTTTTGGGTTGTTACAGGCAAAGCTGTAACTCAATCTGGTATTACTACAAATACTTTTAGTTTTCAAGGTGGATGCCTGTTTGAGAGGTTTAGTCATAAGCACTTGATTTCTACACAAAAACAAAACATTCTGTAATAAAAATCAATGAATGGTACAGATTAAGATCATTACGATCTAACTTACATAGCATCTACAAAAGGAAGAAAGAAAAATATTACACAGAGAGAATTCAACATAAATTATGAGTATGAGCACATATTCAAGTACAAAATAAATAAATCAATAAAATTAATATATTTATTAATAACAATTCTTGGCGAGTTAGCCCCTTGGAACTTGCTTCTTATAAATTAGCTAACAATTATGAGCTGAAACGTCCTACATAGCTAGGGGCTAGATTCTAACTGTGCATGCAACACCGTAACAAAGATTCTATTGGTCAGGCCTGAAATTGAATTGTAATCTTCATACGTAGAGTCCAAGGTTCTAGGATAGGGGGTGGTAAAAAGTATGTCCCTTATTTGTTTATTTGCTAATTAGTATTATATAATAATGTATATGTTGGTCATGTGACTATTCAAGGGTGTGCTCTTAACTCTCCACATCATGTTTTCTCATGCATGCAGGCACATTCAGGTCACATGTACCTACATTTGCATATTGAAATTCTTACTTTGGATAATAACATATGGGTTTCGAACTCATCAATTATTAGCCATACCTGATCAAACTCTGGTTGTACAATAATGTAATAGTTATAGCACTGGAGGGAGCGCTATATTACTACACATACAGCACGACCTTCAGTGCTCTAAGTAGTTTGCATGGATGGATTTACAAAGGAGCTGTACCACATTATCTATGAGGACATAAGGTGACAAAATTAATCAATCTTGATGACTATGTTAATTGGGAATGTCCCCCCCCCCCCAAAAATAATAATAAAAAATAATAAATACTGTAAATGATGGTATAGTTAGTGTTCATGGTACAGTTGGACTAATTTCCTGAGAATCCAAGTATATAGGTGCATTATAGGAGATGCAACTTTCTCCTCATCAATTTATCATCATCAATAATCACATTGTTTGGAAACTACACAACCCAACACATCCTGTAAAACTATAAAAATAAGAGTCTTTTGGCTTGTTTTGTAACTGTTCTAGCGTGTTCCAATTGGTGCATAGCAGCTGGATCAGTTGCAATTCATTATGCATTGTATGCATGTAGCACTGTGCTGTATGGGCTGAACTGTATGAGTTTCATACAGCACAGCCTATTCAAAAACGGTGCTGTATGAAGGATATACTAGCCTGCTCCTTTGATGAATATTGTACAGCAGAACCCCACCGTTTATAATACATAGCTACTTTCTGAAAGCTAGACTACCTGTGTACCATGGACCAAATATCTAATTGTGCTTATCCCATCAACCATATCAACGTATCTTTTCTCAACTCACCAAAAGATCTACACTTTTTGGCCTTCGTATTTACAGCTGGTTTTCAAGCATACAAGATCCCAAACTTGGAGCACTGAAAGTCTAGCTACTCTACTACCTGCATATGAAGTCTGAGTTCTTAACTAATAAAATCTCAACTAGCAATAACACTTTTCGAATGATAATTGAATCGAACTCAACAAAACTAATCACACAGCGCGCGCAACGTTTATGCGCATGTGCGTGCATGGATCTTACACGTGCTCTTTTTTTTTTTTTTTGTAGAGAGGGAGTTCGAGAGTGTGACCTTCTTGGTATGTTTAATTTCTGCCTTTCCTGTACACAGCTCTCATCAGGTGTATACCTCTACTCCTTGGATGTTAGATAATTCTTCAGACCAAATTCTTCGTTATCTCATCACCCGCTCCCCCAAAGAACCAGCTCATGTACGTTATTACACAAGTTTAACAAGCCTGGGCCCTAAATAGACCAACACTGTGGGGAAAGGGCAATAGTTGCAATATTGGAGGAGCAGGCCCCAGGTTGCTGGACAAGGGCAGCTAGCTGCATGAGTGTGTATCTAGCCCTAGTTCTAGTTGTGACTGCTGAATTGTTTCCACATAACAGACAAACAGGGACTGGCAGTTTTTGAGCAGTTGTCCTGACTGGTCCTGACTGGTGTGGCGGGCACTACTGAAAATCTGTTATGGAAACTGTGGGTACAACTTCTACATAAAGTATATGAGAATGGGTGTGTTCAATGTATTGTTCTTCAGACTTGGTTTATTTAACAGCATGTCCTTGAAATTGTATGTCAAAGTCTAAAGTTCTGCTGTGAAGAACACTGCATTAATTATTAGCAATTAAATAGGTTAATCTGGGATGGCAATAATCAACTGGTGTGCAGTTAACCTACAAGTCCTAGCAGTGTAGCTTAGAAAATTATGCTTTACTACATGGCTTTTGCCAGTGTAATAATAGTACTGAGCCTGAACAGTAAGCCTTGCATATACTTTCCTTCTGACTTACTGCTGTATCTTACATAAGTTAAGTGGACCAGTCTGCAAAAGAAGGTAGGTGTGTCTTCACTCTTGGTGTATGGTGCAAGGATGGAAATAGTCTCTGTCCATCCGTTGAGAAAGTGCATATCATATGATGATTGATCTGCAAGGATAGATAGGTGTGTCTTGGTGTATGATACGATGGACCTAATGTTTCCTGGTCTATTGAAGAAAGGTTGTGGAAAAGTCTTCTGTGCTGATTGTTCCATGGCTAGGACCATCTGAAACTGTACACCAGTTATCTATTGTCTATAATGTAAATGTATACGTTGCTACTGATTCTGTCAGGGTGATCACCAATAAAGGTAGGTAAATTATAAGAAATTAGCAACGGTAGGTATATCAAGGTGACTGAAAAAGGTGATCTATGAAAAAGGTAGGTGTCTCAAATATTAGTATAAAAGCCTATATTTATCGTGAACAGCCCAAGAGCATATGATCCTATTAAAGTGTGGCTCTAAAGCTTGGCCTCTCTGCTCTAGAAGGTGCAGATGCAAAGCAGCTGGGCTCCCATGCACTGGGCTTTGCTAATCTGGTGGATTATGCGTTTTTAATTTTGCATATTAAAATGTACTATACACGAAAATATATATATTCGCGCAAACTGTTGATCTTAGTTATAATAATAAAGTAGTCATATTTTTTATGAGGGTTGAATATTCTGGTGGCTACCCTTCTAGGTTAGTTATATATACCCTACGGAATCATCAAACCCAATTTCATGGTTTTATCCACTCTGTCCTTAAGGGACCTGATCATCTCCCTTTCCTTTCAAGCGTACAAATGGATTTTGGCATATTAATATTAGTGCACTGTAGCTTGTCTGGATTTGGATTTACATTTGTACCCAGTGCTTGTTGTTTATTGCAATCAATTAGTTTACTAAACTAATAGCACTACTATATAGAAATCCATGAAAGGGCAATGTTTTGACCATGAAGTAAACTATTTGATAATCCATGGGCTTATTAGGATCCATTCATGAAAATAGACACCATGTACTTCCGTGAAAAAAACCATGAAATGTGCTCACCATGAAATTCCCCATGAAATCATCCATGAATAACCCATGAACCTGATCATGGACTTTATAGCTGTAAAAAACACAGCAGATTCATGTTACCCCTTGACAACAATGTCTCAGCCTTTGGCAACAAGGAATAGGCCCCACCCCTTTAGTATCTATGCTTTGTACAATGAACTGATGATCTTAAACGGTTGAAATGCTTTGGATTTTCCCCAACACTGACACTGGGGAAGCTAACTGTAGTGTTCACTATAAGATTGGTTTGATAATTATAAGGTAATAGATAATCTCACCATGGATTTAGTTCTTCTTTTTCCCTTGCCCTCCACAACGACCTTAAAAAGTCTACATCATTTGCTGAAACATAATCCCAAAACTAGTAGGGTAGGCGGGGGGATACTCGTACACTTAAGGATACCGGCGACCGCTGCTGGTAAGTGCAGGACAGTAAGAAGACAACATTCAGCAGGTACCTACCCCTATCCTTCGTGAACAATTCTGCAGCGATTGGTGCAGAAAGAACCTGCCAGATTGACGGAGGGAGTGTGTAAACCGACCTGCCACACAGAGGTAGTATCCGGACAATGTGGTCAATAAACGGACAGTCAGGATAAATGATTATTTTATGAATTTAAAAATCCAAAAAAAATTTTTTTAGACTGAAGAATTAACTAGCAAGTAGTAAAAGTAGTACAGTTAGTCCATAAGATAATATTCACAGAAAAATTTACAAAAATAATCAGTTTACACACGTTCCACAGTACCAGTCCATGGTGCTGATACTGCTATATCAGGAGATACATTGGTGCATTCTGCATGGTACCACTTATCACAAATGTCACATGAAAACCACAGAGCATCACCCGAGTCAGATCATCTATACCACAAGCAGGACAGGTATAATTGCTTTGCTGCTCTGCAGTCTGCTTTGGAGTCTTCCTTCTGCCGCTCCTCTGCTGTTGGGGACATCCTGCCCCTTGCTTCTGTTTCTGGAGTTTCCTCTCTTCTCTTGCTTCCTTTTCTTCCTGCTTCCGAATACGTCTCTCTTCCTGTTCTTTCTGTCTCTGAATTTTCCGCTCCTCCTTTTCTCTCTGCTTTTGAATGCGCTTCTCTTCCCGTTCTTCTTTTCTCAGCTTCAGCCTCTACTTTGTCCTGTATTCGCTTCTCCATCTGAAGTATTGCTGTGTCACCAGAAAGATGATGTGGCAATAGTGGTGTAGATCGGGTTTTCTTACGAGCAATCAACTTAGGAAGGGCTAGAGTTAGCTTAAAAACATCCTCATAACTGGTATCATCTGTATTATCATCACTATCATCTTCATTCTCTTCATCATTATCACTTCCACTATCCAAATCATTAGTTGCTGTCATAACATTCTTACTAACAGAACACGCCTCACTATAGTGGTATCTTCTATTGTAAGTGCCTTGAGTTGACACCATACTGCATAAAATTCATCACCTTCCACATCATACCCCTCCTCATACCTGCGCTCAAATATCTTGGAGGTTTCAGCTGACACGACTGACTCTAATATTTCCATTGCCTTATCTGAAGACACCACGTCCTTCCCGTCCTTGCTCTTGCTCTTAGGAGAAGCTTCCTTGTCTTCGTACACAGTAGCTGGTGCAAGTTTACTTTGCCGAACAGCATTTGGATCTACAGGCCATATTCCAGCACCCTGAAAAGCATTAACCACTGTTGATACTTTTACAGCATCCAACCATGCTTCTTTAAAAAATTCTAGCAAAGGTATATTTAGTGATGCTCAGTCCTACATTTTCCAAAGCATATTTAGAAACAGCTTTCTTCCAAGAACTCTTCAGCGGGCCATAAAAACCCACATCCAATGGTTGTGTAACATGTGAGGTATGGGAAGGTAGACAGTAAAGAAGAATATTATTTTCTTTACATAATTTTGAAGTGTCTATGTTAATGTGGGACTTATGACCGTCAATTAAAAGTACAATAGGTCGGATTGTTGCAGTGCGTGGAATAAAATCCTCCTTCAACCAGTCGTAAAAAAGTTCAGTGTTCATCCAACCAGAGCCAGATCTACCAAAATAAGCATTGGGGACACAGTCTTTCATTGGGTCATTTTTAAACCGTTTCCCAGCAAATATATGCATTGGTGGCACCATACTTCCCGCCGCACTAAAGGCACACAAGGTGGTAATTTGCTCTTTACTATTACTAGTAACCTGATAGATGTCTTTGGTACCTCTCATAGCAAGCACACTTCCAGATTTGGGGCATAAAGGACAACCTGTCTGATCAGCATTCCATATCTTATCAGGATCCTCTATGTCATTATCCTTTAAAAACTTTTCAAAATCACTATACCATTTATTTAGTCTTTGTGGATTACAACAAGAAGCTCTTGCAACTTGTAGCTGTTTGGGAGAGCGAAGAGATATGTCAGGGTGACGTCGTAGGAATGCATACCACCAATCTCGTCCAGGTCGATTATCAACAAATGGGGTTCTTCTACCATCCTTGTCCAGTATAGTCTTGACTATCTCCAGTACTTGTTCACGAGTACGCCCATAACCAATATTAGACATATTTATGGCCCGCTCGGCCAACATAGTCTCCTCAGCTTCAGATAAGACAGTGGGAGGTCCTCGTTTGAATCCTTTCACTTTACCCGAATAATGGTCATGGAGGGTACTCTTGGGTATGCCATAATGTTGGGAAGCATCCCTTAAAGACATTTCCCCCTGAGCAGAGCAGACTGCAAAGTATCAGTCTTACTCTGAGAAGCCATAACCTAAACAAGTATGTAGTTAAGTAAACAGTGGTTACTGATGGCCATTGTACTGTTTGTACTACTGTCTGGAATAAGCCAGATTAGTGTACTTTCCAAAAAAAAAATCATTAAAAATAGGTGATAAGTCAAAATATTCTCAGTTTTAGCACTCTACGTTAGCTAGTTCTGATCTAGAAGTAAAGCGCCTTTGCTAGTAGTTTCAACCGAACTAAACTAGGCATTACAGACTTACTGCTTAGAAAAGGTGGCAAAAATCCTGTTGCAGGCTCCCAAAAGGCTAAGCAGTGAAGAAAAAGTGTGATGCACGTGTTGCAGTTAGATCAGTATCTGAACTTTTTGAACTCCAAGTTTGATGACGTAAGATTAACGTTTGGTACTGAATTCGGGATTAGGCGCTGGCTGACTACTGCCCCACCCACCCTATAAATGATATTATATTGATTTTTTGTTTTACCCTTATCCAAAAACAAATCCTCATATTGGACTAAAATATCATCTGATCTGCAATAATTAACGTCTTTATCATAAAATATAGAAAAAATCTTCTATTAAAGGATGGGTTGATCTCCCAAGATCTTTCAACCCAATTCGATACATTTTTAGCAGCAGCAAACGATTAATTAATGGTTAGTAGAAAATAATAATCAGTGATAATGACAAATAGTTACATGAATCAATTGATAACAATAACTACTTAATCAAAGCAGCACAATTTATGTTTGAGATACTGGACTTCACTGTTTTGCATGTTGATCTTGTTGCTAGGTACAGAAATCATTGTTTAAATCCACCAGCATAACAATATTATCCAAACATTGCAGCATCTCCATCTTCTGTGGAATGATGTTTTCTTTTCTATATTTGGTGACATGAATGAACATGTGCCCAGCGAAGAATATAATCTTCACTAGGTTTTCCCCCTTCAGATGAGAGTTGAGTTGATTTCTCCCACTGAATATTGGGTTTCAAAATCATTACCACCACCATCTTTTGATGATATGATATAGGGCATCTCTGTATCAGTTGCAATACACATTACTACCACACACTATGTACACTATACACTGCTGATGCTATTATTTAAGAACTATGATCTAGGTACCAAATTGTAGCTCTTGAGACGAGCCATTCAATGGATGATTGACTATTTATATAATCTTGACCTTTCCACTGAAGTTCATTTACAACCTTTATGACGTCATTTATTCGTACACATACTTAAAAGTGACAATGATGATAACTTGAAGTGGCTAATTATTGGAACTGAATTTGAGAAACTAAATCCTCTTCCGAGCTGATGTATGGACTTTTTTTGCCTTGGCACTGGAGTGCCGAGGCGCAGTGCCGGGATCACCTATGGTGGTATATATGTCGTAATAGTAGCTCACCTGTGCGTTCATGTAACTTACACCTACCCACGCAATCTAGATTGCACGTGTAAATAGGTCAAACAACTGTTATTCAACTTATTCAAGCGTGAATGGACCAAGAGACAGGCTCAGACTGTACATAAACAGCAGAGACAGCAGTCTAGGCGAAATCGTGATCAACAAGTGAACATTTCAACAAGGTAGTGTACATTTGGCACGATTAGCCAGGCTACAGGAAGGCCAAGCGCACCAGAGAACATCGACTACATGCCAGAAGAGAGAGAGAGAGAGAGTAAGGAACAGAGACACCACATGTCATGTCAGATGATGGGAAAGGCAAGAACAATGAGATCAACTACAGGCCTTGCATGGAAGTGAATATTTGAAAAGCCAATCAGAGGGCACTGACTAACTCAAACTTCATTTGATTATTATACATAAGCTTAGCTAGAATTGAATTTCAACAGTGTGCACTGTACTACCTCATATTCTACCAGTGCCAAGGCACAGGTCTTTTTGAAAACAAACTTGTTATGTCACATACTGGCTCAATTGTGCATATCACAATGCTAAAAAGTAATGACAACAAGAGTCATTCCAGTGCCTGTATTCGTTGTCTTCTATAGAGATTGTGACAATGGGGATGAATATACTTCTCAATTATCCTCTTTCAGACGCTTGAGACCTTCAAGTGAGTATTTTAGAAAGAAGGTGTTATTGATGTTGGTATGTAGTAGTTTCATAATCGGCTTGGGATCGAAGAGTAGAAGTTCTCGGTGTTTGTGCATTCCTTCATAAATGTTTCTGATTGGGGGAATGGAGGGATAGAGGTTTTTTTACAAGAATTGGTACAGAAAGATTTTGGAGAATATCGTTGTTGTATTATTAAGATAGGATTTTGCCGCATGTTGTAGTATGTCATCAATAAATTGGGCCAAGGTGTTAAGAATGCAATTGCATTATGCAACTATAGGTGGTATGTCAGTGAAGTATTCTTGAAATTGTGGGATATTTGAGTGATCTGGTTCTGAGGTTTAAAAACTTGTGGGGCAGCTTGTACTTTAACTTATACGGGGGGGGGGGGGGGGGGGGGGGGGCTAGGTGCAGAAATCATTGCTGGAGAATTTTTGGGCAGCTTCCAACGAGTGGCTGCTCTGGTCACCAGCAACAGATACTCTATTTGGCGATTTGCAGCTCTTGTCTTCACCAGCATGGGGTTCTCCTGCAACTTTGGCCACAGCAGACATTGAAGCAGAGACGCCCAGCAAGTGGCAACTCTCGTCTTCGCCAGCGTGAACAAGTTCTGCAAGGTGGATCCGGAGTCGGACTTTATCGGACTTGACTCGTTGCTGCTGTAGTTGGCAATTGACTCCATAGCTGTATCTACATAGATATCTAGCTAGCATTACTTTCTATGGGCATCCATTTTCATCTATAAGCATAACTGAAACACTACAGCCTTAGGCCTAGTCAAGACTAGACTAGTTAAGTGCGAGCCTCGCGAAGTAATTAGTTTCCTGGCATCTTTGCCACGGCCTTCTCCAGGAATGCTCTTGACTATGACTCCTTTGCGCGAACTGGAAGTAGCCATGGCCTTCTGGATGCTTTTTCATGCTCGCGAACCATTTGCGAACTGGTTGCAAAGTATTCGTTGCAAAGACGTAGATGTAGAATCCAGTTGGCGGCAGGCTCCATAGCAACATCTATCATGTTCAGGGTGTTATCAACTAGGACTGAAATGGCAGACAGATCAACATGCAACGCTTTACTAAGCTTATCAGGACTTCTGTACCAAACTGCTGTTGTGGTTGTCTGCTTACTGAAATCGACTGTTAATTTCAGCAGCAGGTGAAGCGAGCGGTATCCAAATGTAACTCCATAAATACACATGGTGTTCAGTGAGTTTAGATCTGTCAAGGAATATTGCTGAACCATTTTAGCAGTCTGTGGCAAAATTTCATCAAGAAGAAAGATCGCATAGAGCGTTGAAGGCTTGGAGAGAATTTTAGAGAGTCCTAAAGCTTCAGGCCTATGATTTTCATTATAGATGCCATCTAAAGCAAGAACAATAATTGCACTGTAGCTCATTTTAACAGCTTTGACACATCTCTCATGAGAGAGCCAACGTGTGTCAGACGGTTTTACATCCTTCAACTCGGGTAAATTTAGAACCTTTTGAACTTCCTTTAGAGACTGAGCACACTTGGGAGAATAGTGAAAGAACTTCCACAGTGTCGTGAGCGTTGCTGTAAACATGGTCAATTCCTTTTGTGGCATATGCAGCTTGAATACAGGCTAACTGGAGTTACATACACTGCATGAGGGGCATGCTGTTTGAGTCTGGCCTGCACACCTGTGTGTTTCCCAGAAAATGGTGCAGCTCCATCAAACCCCATGCCAACCATTGGAGCTAATTTTTTTTTCAAGAGTTTACCACATACCGAAGTAGAAAAACAGGCAATAAGTCTTATTCATATTTACTACAATGTATGCTTTTTTTACATTACAGATGTGTCACTGAGATAAGCTGTCAAGGCAATAATTATTTTGATCATTTAAAAATATTATTTTGTAGGTGAAAGGTCAGGGAGCTCTCACTAGTGTCCCAAATCACAGATTATTGAAGCTGGAAGGCCATAACCTGATAAAAGATAGGAAACATTTCCATAATACAGCTATTAATACAGATGATAGTTAAAGCTGACTAGATACTTACCTGAACCACATAATGCCTGTAGACGAGTCTCATCTCTGTCTACAATCAAGGCTTGCCGCTACAGGAGAAAGCTAAAGAACTCTGCTTGCATGTGTTCTTAGATTGCATGGTAAAGATCGTCAACATGTACAATTACCGATGATAGTAGGCCTAAAGCTGACTAGATACTCACCTGAACCACATAATGCCTGTACACACCGCTGCTTAGCAGAGTCTCATCTCTGTCTGCAATCAAGGCTTGCCGCTACTACAGGATAAAGCTAAAGAACTCTGCTTGCAATTGCACGTGTTCTTAAATTGTATGGTAAAGATTGTCAACATGGAGACGGTAGCAAATTTCTGACCTGATGCGCAGTCCAAAACGAAGTAGAGTTAGGCGCTCTAAGTTAATAGAATGAAGAAGAGCGAAATTGCTTTACAGATCCGGGATGGCAATGAAGCGCTAAGGTACTCAGGGAAGGATCGTGCTTTTGATTATTTATTTAGATTACATTACGTATTTTCTTCTTTTTTTTTCTACTTGGTATGTAATTTTTTTTGCTTTGCTTCGGGCATTCTATTATTGCAGTATAAATGCTTTCAGCATCAAAGGAACTATGTCAATGAAATACTGTACAGGTACACTATGCACTAGCCACCTGACTCCGCAAGTCTCTCCATTAATTTCTTTCTTCATACATTCCTTAGCACTCGATAGACTAGCTCTGCACACACTTGCTACAATTTTCATACCAAGTTCAGATGGGAACTCCAGCAACAATTTCTCAGTGTGCGAGTGCTTCCTTTCACAGAGCTCTCTTGAACACAAGCAGCAGATGTTCTCCCCCACACACTTCTTTTCACTGCTGTGTACACTTCATGTGGCCTGTTGCATATAAATGTATTCATTAATAAGCCTATAATTCATAGTCATACATACCTGAAAAGTATGCTGTATAGCTGTAATATTAGTGTACAGTCCAAGAAAGAAATGTTCCGACAAACAATCCTATAGTTTAGTTAACTTCTTTTTTTCAATCACAAATAATCATAATGCCTACATGTTTTGGTTGAAATGCCTCAGCCATCATCAGGGCTTACATAAAAACAATTAAAGCTTAGCCTGGGGTGTCAGTTATTTATTTTTGCCTCCTGGCTGTTCTAATTAACAACTGGGAGACTTCTAATCCTGTGTCTCTGTTCATGATTAATTTATTTAGGACAAGATATATATATATATGGCTTCTTATAGTCTTTTTTTCTACCATAATTTTGAGGAATCTATAATTTCAATCTTAGTTATGAGATCCTTCTTGCCAAGCGGGTTCTGCTATTGGTGAAATAGGCATATTTGCCAAGCAGATATTGGTGTTTTTTCACTCTTGAGGCCAAATCTCTTCCTGTTTCACCAATGTGATAATCTCCACACTCACATTCAATCTTGTACACTAATCCTGTTCTGTTCTCTCTTTTTATGAGGTCTTTTACCTTGGTAGCTAATATTGTTGTAGTTTTGAAGGCTGTTCGTGTATGGCACATGGAAGGATAAAATCACGATGACAACTATACATCCCAAAAGCAATAAAAACAAAAAACAAAAGTTAAGTTCCGTTCAAATCAAGTTCAAAATCTATTATCTTCTTTTTACTTGTGGAAGAAGATCAAAAGAGAAGAACAATCACCAGACATCATCACAAGAGAGTAGATCAAGACCTTTTTTGCTTGGTATAGCATCAGCTTCTGGATAACTTTATGAGTAGACAATGAGATAGACATATATGGCTAACTCACGTTTAGCAACAAGTAAAGGAATTATATGATTTGGCTCAGATGAGCCAGATGATGCTTTCACCCACAGCACATGAAGTATGGGTTTATAAGTTTCAGCACATGAGCAAGGTGGTATCATAATTTTATAGAGGTCATAGCCTTCCAATAAAGTACAGTGCTGCTGAAATAGGGTGCTGGAGAGCACCAGCTAAAAATAAAAACTGTAGGAAACCTGTAGTGAGAATGTACATCGTTTGCACTCATATCAAACAAAGTATAGCTGCGTGAATGGTGGGTACACAGAGCACAGCAACCAGTACACACACCTAATACAGCTTAACTGCTCATGGTATTTCAGCAGAATGACATCAGTGTCACTCATACCACAAATTTGACACATTAGCAACTGTGCTAATTAGCTACCCATGAACCTTGAACCGACGAGCTGTCAGACGGCCCCTGTCTCTCCACGGCTGTAGTAGGAACGGCTGCCTCGGTGTTGGTGGGGGACTGACTGAGCACCTGCTGCACCTCGCTCCTCACCAAGGCCAGTAGGTCAGAGAGAGAATCCGGGAGAGGAGCGCTCACCTGGCCTACCTGCTGTGGTGCACAAGCCAGGGGCCGGCCTCTTCGCCCTCACCCACGGTGCCTGTGAGTTGGAGGAATCAGTACAGTTGGGGTGGTGCGAGTGGTTCGATTGGTTGGGCCTCCAGCTCCACTGGCGCCACATACGCGTCCTCGTCTTCCCGGCATGGATAGGCATTGAACAAAAAGGGGGGAGACAGTGGTTAAGGACAGCGCAGTACAGACTAGGCTCGAGAAGACAGTGGTCGAGGACAGCGTAGATGTGCTGTACTGGCTAGGCTTGATCAAGTAGACTGGCATGTGCAATCTCTACGCATGCACGGTTGATCAATTAACCCAGCCCAACCTGGGGGAGTGGCCATACTCCACTTGTTAACATATTTAAAGATAGCTTATATTTTGTACTTGAATGTGTGCTCATACTTATGATTTATGTTCAATTCTCTCTCTGTGTGATCTTTTTTTAGATGCTAGAATAACCTTTTACTATGTAAGTTAGAATGGCTTCATTTCATTTATAGATCTTAATCATAATGATTTTAATTTGTACCATTCATTGTTTTTTTTTATATATTACAGAATGTTTTTTTATTGGTGTAGAAATCATTATTAAGAGTGCTTATGATTAAACCTCTCAAACAGGCGAAAATTAAAAGTATTTGCTGTAATACCAGATTGAGTTTTTATGGCTTGAAAAATACCTTGATTGTGTGGTGCACTAATGTAAATTTTGCCATTAGCTCTGTTATCTCTGCTGGCAGGAATGTTTGCTGGGAGAATCTTGCTTTAAAAGAGTTAGCAAGGCAGTTATCTTGACTTTGTCCTGTCACATTATACCTGTGTCTTCAAACTCACAAGGAGATCAGTGGTTCTGAATAATTATAGGTATTTTATCACTCTTTAGGTGAAGGTTCTTTAGCTATCTGGGTCACTTAATTGTGGATTCTCTGTGCTCAAAATCTCCCAACATTTACTGGCTACACAAAAATGCCATGCAATTGTGACATTCTAAAGCAGATCAAAATTTCAGCCTCAATTTGTTACAATTCATGGTTCCATTATCGTTTTCATCTCCGTACCGCAACCCCACAACCAGTTATACTTTTATCTAGCCATTCGAACAGGATCTGCCTACATCCATCTGGTTTTCTTCTTTAGTACCAGTGTACCAATTCCTTTTATTGATTTCAACTAAATTTGTAAGGTACCAGAGCTAGCTAGCTAGCTATTCTATCAAGTACATGAACCTTTGCTTTGTTCTTGCTTGGTATTATCACTTTCTTAAAGGTACCTTTCAAGCTTAGTACCTTAGATATCTCTCATCTTCATTGCATTCCAACATTATTGTTATGCTCACACTCATTCAAGAATAGTTTCTTCAGTGTTTGCTGCAATAAACCTCGGTCCATCAGCTGCTACCAGGCTGGTTGTCACGATGAATTCCACGGAGTACTTGCCATGTGCATTCTGGAAATATTGAACTTTATCAGCCTTGAATCCCTTGCTCTTCTATTGAGTACATGAATCTTTCCTCTGTTCTTGTTTGATATTATCAAGATATCTTTAAAGCAGTGTGGCGTATAGATCTCTAGTTTTCTTCAGTGTTCAGTTCCAAGTTGTTTTACCTGCAATATTCAACTTTCTGCCTTGAATTCCTTGCTCTTCTATCGAATACATGAAACTTTCTCTATTGTTGCTCTGCAACATTAAGATTTGTTGTAATGTTACATTAAGTTTATCTTTGTGAAGTATGTACTCTACGATATGATTTGTATTCCCTAACTTTAGTATCTACAGTGTTACATGTATGTCCTTCTCTATAAGCCTTCTCATAATCCTTGCAGGTGAGAAAGAAGCGTGAGATTAACTCCTTATCAACCATGGCCAGCCCTTCTGGTATTATTTTCTGGAGTCTGATGATCAAACCATTGTTGGAATGGCACCAGCAATGCCCTGTGGGGTTTGTACGCCATCACCACTAAAATCATCAGACTTCTTCAATTCCTCATGCATTTCATCTGCTTTCATCTTTGCTGTATTCACTCCTCTTTCCATCTGGTTACAGATTCTTACCATGTTTTCAGTAAGATCTGGAAGCTTTTGTAGTAGCGAGCATATGGTTTGGCTTGTACTGGCATAATGGTTGCTATAAATGCAAGGGAAAATCTTAATTATCACACGTGGCACACACTCACATACAAAAAAAAAATAGGTGTAGGGAGTCCGAAGAAGATTATGAACTAAATGATTGACCTTGCTTTGAAGAAATTGCACATATTGAAAATCTAGTGGAGCTACAGCCCTCCTGGTTCCTACCCCTGAAATATATTGTAATCCTCACCTGAACTAGTTATACTTTCTAATCTCAGTGCTGCTATTCATGTAGTGACATACTTTAACAACTGTTTAACAAAGGATACGGCACCTTCAAGTATGTCATGCATAATATCCCACTGGTGACATGAAAATATTTTGAGGTGTTCAGAATAGATCCCATATGTTGTACTGTAGTGGTCTTGTAAAGTACCATGACCCTTACATTAGTCATTCCATCCTCCACTAACTCAAGAATTTTTTCTCGTAACCTACTTTCTTGTAACCCCTCCTCTTCCCCTTTCTGCTCCCCCTCCTTCTCTAAAGTGTGAGCCACAAGGTTATTTTCTATGCACAATAAACTCTACAAAGAGGAATTAAGGATATATAAACTCCGTTCTGGGAATTCCCAGACTTGTCACTATCATACTGGAATTCTATTTAAAAAGTCTTCCATCTGTTGTTTTTTTTGTTGTTGTTTTTTACCTGTCATAAAATTTGTAATACTTGATAATCATGAAAAAAATACAGCAGCTGCTTTTCCTTGCTACTTCCTGTTTTTCAGGAAGCGGGTGTGCAGCCCACTCAATTGCCAATGAATGAGGCTAATTATACAGTAGGTATATGGCACCTACAATACTAGCCCCAGCCCTCGGGCCTGAAAATAGTTCATAAAAAAATAATACAGATTAGGCAACCTGTCTAACAGAGCCGACCACCATAGGTGATCCCAGCACTGCGCCTCGGCACTCCGGTGCCGAGACAAAAGTAATTTAATGGTTGGCGTAGGTGTGATGGTTGTGGCTTGTTGTAGTATGGCGTGCCTGTATTATTTGAGCAACTCTTTTTTTCCCCCCCCCCTTGTTGAAGTTGTATTTATTATCTTTCGTTCCTTTAGGGAATAGTTATTGAAATATTTTAGTAAGTATATTGTAATGCTTACTTCTTTGCTAGGTAAATCACCCATTTTGACTTTGTGGGTGAAATGAGCAAACACATGGTGGATGTGTCTAAATGAGTGGTCCAAGTTTGATATGGCTGATTGGTTGGTGTCTGATTGGTGTGGTCTTCTCAATCTTTTCTGAACGATTGTGTAGGGTTGGGTGGGGGTTGTTTTTCTAGGGGCTGAATGTCTTGTGGCAGTATCTGGATGGACCTGTATGTGTGTTGAGGTATCTGGTGCGTGAAGTGTCTGGAGGAGTGCAAAGTTGACTCTGCTACGTTCGATAGCTGGTCTAGGTAAGAATTCAAATCTTCAACTTTGCAAGTCAAGTCTTCGTCAGGGTAAAATGTGTGTTTAAATGCCAGGACTGTCCTGACGCATAAAAAAGAAATTAAAAAGCTCCAGAGCTGTAGGTCACCCCCTCCGTTTGAGCCTGCTCTTCCTCGATGGCGACCCCGTCAAGCCTCATCTGCCTCTTGACAAGCTCCTTCCCTTTGTAGCCGGCCATCCAGATCCAGTTATCATCAACCTTGTCAAGAAAGTTGGATGTCGTTGGCCCACAGTGATAGTGGAGTCGTTTCAAGACCCCTCTCAGTGTCCCCATCCTAGAATTGAATGTAATGACCACAAAGTCCACACACATCTCCACCACTGCAACAGATGCAAAGTCTATCTTTGGACAATGGTTCCAGATAATACTGTTGAACTATTTATTCTGGTTCTGGGTAGCACCGAGGACGCAGCACTCCATCAACGAGTCCTCTGAGAGGTGAGGTTCGCCCTTCGCTACTGCGTGCTGGTACTTGCACCAGGACTTGTCACCGGCAGGGTACATGAAGTGGAGAGGACGGTCATCAGTAGAATATGAGTGGTAGAAGATGGCCATGACAGCGCTCTCTTCACGGCCTCAGCATCATTCACATTGGAGCAGATGGCCTTCCCATAAAAACGCTGAAACTTTTTCATCAACATATCATTGAGGCGACCTTTCCCTCCCATCCTTACTCGTTTGCCATCCGTCCCAAAGTGTGGCTTTGCCTTGGCCGTCTTGAGGTGGGCATACATCCTCTTTTGAACGCGCCCAACACATTCATGCTTGATGATGGGGTGGCTATCTCCACTATGGCTTGATGGTGGGATAGGTGGATGAGTCACCATCAGCGATCATTGCTGTGTACCGCAACTTGTGTTTCTCAACCAATCGCTTCCAGATATTCAACGCACCCTCAGCTTCCATGGAACCTGCCGAGCCATAAAAGTTCTGGCCACAGAGATGCTGATGATCCTCCCACCAGTCAAGAAACTGTTCTGATGTTGGGTTCAAGTGCCGCTTTGCATTGCATTCATGGCACCACTTGCTCAACACCTCCGTGTCCAGAACCTGACTGGTATCCCATGATGCCATAACCACCACACCATACAGAGATTGATGGCTTCGCTTCTGCCACGTTGCGTCACAGGTCACCTTCACGTCCATGATCTCATCCTCATCAGCATCCTTACAGAGAAGGGCAGCAGCAGCTGACATGTTCTTCTCCGCTTCAGTGGCCCTTTTGATATCATCATAGTGATAGGAGTAGTGAGTGGAGGGAGCATTCCCATCATACCAGCAAAAGTGGCTAGGCCAGACCTTCCCTTGCCCATGACTCTCGATGCCAGAACCGACCTGTGGTTGACTTCCAGATCATCTTCGCAGTAGGGGTCTATAATTTTAGACTTTTTGCCACACACAGTGCAGCAAATAGCCATCTTAACTACAAACCCCCTTCTGCTAGTCCTGTCTTCAGTCACCGACAGAGGAGAGCCACAACAAGAGAAGGCACTGACTGCCCTCTTCAAGTTGATGAGATGACAGTCCCCACAGTTGTCTTCAGATGATGGATATTATCAAGATAACTTTAAAGCTTGCGTATAGATCTCTAGTTTTCTTCAGTGTTCAGTTCCAAGTTGTTTTACCTGCAATATTCAACTTTCTGCCTTGAATTCCTTGCTCTTCTATCGAATATATGAAACTTTCTCTGTTCTTGCTTGGTATATCATTTTCTTCAAGGAGATGTAGATTCTGTTTGGATGACCCACCATTGACGTAGCTTTGCGACATGGCATGTAAAGGTGAGGTGAGCTTAGGCAGAACTCACAACTGGCAGGAAAGGAGGTAGTGGATTCGGGTTCTGGGTGCAGCACCTCCCTCCATACTGGCGCTATTACTCTCTTGGCAGGGCTCTCCTGCCACTTTTGTATTGAGTGGGCCAAAATATTTAATCTATTTAGAACGCTCTTGCAGTTTATATCACGTTGGTGTATAACCTCAGCTGGGACCACATCATTAATTCACGAGTCTGCTCTAGAGTGATTTTTTCCAGAAGGAAATTATGCAGACCTTGATCCTCTTGGCCATCATTGTACATGCCTTGCTTTTGGATTTCCTCAGTCAGATGTTCTGAATTTTTTCCCTTCTCTTTCAGATTTTCTGTCTCTGCTGGTAGGCAAAGCACTCTTCTCAACTCTTTGGAAATATTTCTGTAACCAAGTTGTTAAAAGATCTTCATTTCATGGCACTCATCTATGTAACTCAAAGAAACAAACGCTAAATGCATTCATGGATTGACTGACAAATATAAGAATCTATTGTACACTACAAAACACTATAACCTTCACTGACAAAATTCAATTTTGCAATAAATACAGATGCAAATCTATCAAGTTCACTTGCATCTCTCAAATTATATCCATGTAGACTATCATATATTTCATGACTTAAAAAATACCTAAAGAGTCAACCTCTCCTTTGACTTGTACCGTTTGCTCGGAAAATCTTGCTTTAAAAGAGCTAGCAAGGCAGTTATCCTGACTTTGTCCTGTCACTTTATACCTGTGTCTTCAAACTCACACACAAGCACACACATACAAGCAGTTGAAACCTCACCACTATCCAGTGTAAGTCCACTCTTTGCACTCCTATGTCCTCTATTTTAACAAAAACATCTTATCAAAAATGGAATCTGCAAGCAGGACAACAATCTTTTTTCAGAACTGGTCATAAATTGGAACACTCTTGCTTGCAAAAGAACTTTTTGTTACCAGAGAACCATCAGTAGCTGCATAGACTCGTACTAGTGGCTCTGTCACATTCACATCTTAAATACGAAATCTATTACCTACTTTCTTGTCTGCTTCCCCTGTCAGTTGAATTTTGTAGTATTGATTAGATAAACAATTTTTATAAGCCAATAGTATCAAGTATCATTATTCTCTGATTATCTATAGCACAATGTACTAACAGTGTGCCTAGGGGTCACAATAACAGTGACACCAGACCCACACCAAGTTTTGTCAAGCTGTTGGCCTTTTACTGGTCACTTCATTTTGTTAACTGTGACCAAAACAAGCACTATTTCCTGAAGTAAATCGCAGCACTGATGGATGTAAGGCCGACTGCCACTCCTAATCCTACATACCATAATGGTGCCATTCCAACAATGTATCGTGATGATACACATCACATCTTCACTCTGGCTCCTACCACCCCTCCACCTCTTCCCCTTTCAACTCCTCCTTTCCATCCCTCCTCTTCCTCCACCTCTTCCTGCTCCTGTATACATGGCCTTCCCCTGTCAGTTGAATTGAAATGACTAGAAAACATCTGACCATCACACAAATTACTCCAGCAAACAATCAAATTTACGATCACTGGATGTGTATCATCACTATAGTCCTCATAGGTTCTTGTGGCGGTGTACTTTAATATCACCCAAATCAAATGACCCTTTCTTCTTATCTCGGAGCTCTTGAAATGAAATGTAAGTCCATCACAAAACGATATGCATTCTAACGATGAAACAAAACTCTTTTTAACTTTATACCTTTCTCTCTTCCATCTAAACGCAAATGCTATTCCCACTAACTAGATATACTTCGATTGATACATTGGGTGTATTGTTTCATAGTCTATTATTGCTTGCTATTTTAGAACCCCTTCCTCTAACTCTTCAACATTCAAGTATAATAAGATTTGTTGTAATGTTACATTAAGTTTATCTTTGTGAAGTATGTACTCTACAATATGATTTGTATTCCTTAACTTTAGTATCTACAGTGTTACATGTATGTCCTTCTCTATAAGCCTTCTCGTAATCCTTGCAGATGAGAAAGAAACGTGAGATTAACTCCTTATCAACCATGGCCAGCCCTTCTGGTATTATTTTCTGGAGTCTGATGATCGAACCATTATTGGAATGGCACCAGCAATGCCCTATGGGGTTTGTACTCCATCACCACTAAAATCATCAAACTTCTTCAATTCCTCATGCATACCATCTGCTATTATCTTCGCTGTATTCACTCCTCTTTCCATCTGGTTACAGATTCTACCATGTTTTCTAACTTCAGTAAGATCTGGAAGCTTTTGTAGTAGCGAGCATATCCGTTGGCTTGTACTGGCATAATGATTGCTATAAATGCAAGGGGAAATCTTAATTAATAATTATCACATGTGGCACACACACACATACAAAAAGGTGTAGGGAGTCCGAAGAAGATTATGAACTAGATGATTGACCTTGCTTTGAAGAAATTGCACATATTGAAAATCTAGTGGAGCTACAGCCCTCCTGGTTCCTACCCCTGAAATATATTGTAATCCTCACCTGAACTAGTTATACTTTCTTTGATAAATTTCAGTGCATCCTCCACTAACTCAAGAATTTTTTCTCGTAACCTACTTTCTTGTAACCCCTCCTCTTCCCCTTTCTGCTCCCCCTCCTTCTCTAAAGTGTGAGCCACAAGGTTATTGTTCTATGCACGATAAACTCTACAAAGAGGAATTAAGGATATGTAAACTCTGTTCTAAGTCTTGGAGCGGGGATTCCCAGACAAGGTGTCCAGTGAGGCGTCGCCCCTCTCAGTACTAAAATTTGTAATACTTGATGATCATGAAAAAAATACAGCAGCTGCTTTTCCTTGCTACTTCCTGTTTTTCTGGAAGCGGGTGTGCAGCCCGCCCAATTGCCAATGCATGAGGCTAATTGTAAAAAGAAGATATCTGACTTACATTAACATTTGACAGTATGGTCCAGGAAATAATGCCTAAGATCCATAGTGACCCATTAAGGCCTTTCAAATAATTCTATACCTGCTGGAAAAAAGAACTCTTACATGAAACAGAGTTCAGGGTTGGGCAACAATACATTCAAAATACACTAACATTGAATAAGAGCTGGTCGCCTTCAATGCGCTTTTTTGGAGTTAGTGCTTTTTTTTTTGCTGTTGCAAACAGAGGATTCTTTCAGCTACAAGATATGACGAACAAGAAGGTGCTAAGAGATGAACTCTACCGTGGCCTGAGCGAGGGCGCCTAGTTCTGGGCATCTGAACCGACTAAGGATGAAAAAGACTGAAACTGAAAACCTCCGAAGCTGAAGTTGTCTCCAGCAGATGAGGGAGTCTCTGGTCCAGACGAAACTCACTCGTAGCTGAGCAGCTGCACTCTACCTCATGGCCAATGTCGCTCTTATTTGCCCATTCTCAAATGAAATTATAGTTTCAATTGGGTAGCCAAGTTGGCTGTTGTGTATTTTTGGTATGTAGAATTAGCTGAGATTTAAAAGACCAGCCAGTATACCTTTTTTGGGAGGTATGTACCTTGGAAGCTTGATACCCTTCACTTGTGGTAGACTTGGTGTGTGTGGGAGAAATTCTTTCATAGTGAATATGAAGAATTTTAAATTTACTTCACTCTATTGTAAAATTATACAAGAGTTTTTTTATGCTGGTATTAAATGTTTTCTCACTAGGCTTGAGCCAATTGTGCTAGCATAATTTTAGAATAATTACCCCTGAAGAGAATAATGAGTATTTTGCTGGTTAAACCTTCATCAGGGGCGTATTTCTTGATTTTTTGGATTTTTGCTCAGCCCTGAAGATGA
This sequence comes from Crambe crambe, assembly GCA_963924555.1. Lineage (NCBI taxonomy): Eukaryota > Metazoa > Porifera > Demospongiae > Poecilosclerida > Crambeidae > Crambe > Crambe crambe. The sequence goes on along the minus strand of OZ004593.1, from coordinate 4,518,954 downwards.
CAGAAGCATGGCTGTCAAAACATGTTGGCATTAATCATGACTTTTAGGTTGGAGAAAAAAGAAAAAAAAAAACCAAGTAGCAATAAAGAATTATGGATAACATACCTGGTTATTTACTGATTGCCCATACCGAAAGGTATTGTCAGTAGGGTCATTAGTCTGATGTTGGGCAACCTTACATGGTAGCTATTATTGAATTTTGAATGCAACTGCTTGTTTTCATGTGTGATTTCATGTTTGAGAGGTACTCAGGCATACCAACCCATAATTTTATGTACAAAGTAATTTAGATTTTATTTTTCTACTTGGTATGTTTTTTTGTTTTTTTTTCATGTTTGCATTCATCATAGTGTAGATTTATTTCATTATTATAAATTCAGCATTCCCTACTGTCACTGCTGCTAATATTTTTGTTATTTTATTTTCCTTTAATTTCATTTATTATCGTTACTGATTTTGTTTAAATTCTATGTTGTTCATATAAGGGATTCCTTGCTGACTGAATTTGAAAATTAGTTGCACTTGGGGTCACTTATTATTAGCTTCATACTGATTATAGCATCTGGTACTGTCACCAGGTGGTTTTCCACACATGACGAGAATTAAATACTCCGAAAACACTCGGTGGCGATATATTCCAGGGGCCCTTAACCCATCCCTCCACTTGGCCAAGTACTTTGAAGGGACCCAGTCTTATGTACAAAGTAATTTTAATTTTTTTTTCCTACTTGGTATGTTTTTTTTTTGTTTTTGTTTTTTTCATATTTGCTTTTTGTAAATATTGTCCAAGTGTGATTTTTCATTACTTTCTCAATTCAGCATTCTCATAAATTCTTACTGGCATCATAGTGTTTGTAGCATCTGGTACTGTCACCAGGCATTGCATTTTATTTGGTTTTGTTTTGTTTTTGTTGTTTTTTAGTGACCCACTCCTACAAAAACTCAACCTCTTAATTACTCATTGAAGTATTCCTGAAGTCTTCATGAAAGTACTAAAAACAATTCCAGTTCAAAGCCAGAAACAACTGCATGTGTTACTGATGATTTTTGTGAGCAGTCCTTACTGATACAAATTTTGATTAATCGTCGTCATAGTGTTGAAAGTGGTTCCAGGGGTAGTTGCAACGTGTCGTGAGTACTTTTTCCGAGTCGGGCCAGTCGCTATCCTCGAGCCCCTCTTAGTCTTAGGCATCCTAATCAATGTAGTCGCATATGTAATCCTTACACAGTTCAAGTTTTGAAATTAAAGTTGATCCTCTTATATTCAGACGTTCAGACTGTATATGCTAGTCTGTGTTCATGTGAGACCATGTGTGCACAACCTCATGACCAGGAAGTGGCCTCGCTTCCTGTTAGAACTTGAGTTTAAATAGTATTTACTTCTTAGTCTGAGGTGTCCAATCGTCCTCATCCTCTTTGTCTGACTGTCCTCATCCTCTTTGTCCAACCGTCCTCATCCTCTTTGTTTATCCTCTTTGTCTGAAGCTAAAGTGCCTAACTGTAAAAAATACTCCTCTTTGTCCAAGGTGTCCAACATTTAAAAAGTCCTCTTTTTAGTTGCTTTCTGAGCTACATTCTGACTTGACCCTATTTAAGACTATGGTATATTTATTAATTTATTTATTTATTTTTCACTTGAATGTGTGCTCATACTTATATTTATGTTCTCTGTGTAATCTCTTTTTAGATGCTAGGATAACCTTTTACTATGTAAGTTAGAATGGCTTCATTTCATTTATAGATCTTAATCAATCTGTACCATTCAATGTTTTTTTATTACAGAATGTTTTGTATTAGTGTAGTAATCATATTATTAGGAGTGCTTATGACTAAACCTCTCAAACAGGCATCCACCTTGAAAATTAAAAGTATTTGCTATAATACCAGATTGAGTTACAGCTGTGCTGTAACCACCCAAATTTAGTTTTTCATGGCTTGAAAAATACCTTGATTGTTGATTTGTACCGGTAGGTAATAACCCTTACTTGTGGTGCACTAATGTAGATTTTGCCATCAGCTCTGTTATCTCTGCTGGCAGGAAAGTTTGCTGGGAGAGTCTTGCTTTAAAAGAGCTAGCAAGGCAGTTATCTTGACTTTGTCCTGTCACATTATACCTCTCACAAGGAGGTCAGTGGTTCTGAATAATTATAGGTATTTTATCACTCTTTAGGTGAAGGTTCTTCAGATTTATTTAACTATCTGGGTCACTTAATTGTAACAAATTGGATTTTCTGTGCTCAAGACTAAACTCATCTTTCAAAATTTGAGATACTGAATCTCTCATAGATTTGTACTATCTAACTAGATCTAGTCTCATATTAAATTTTATTATTTTTATAATTTGAAAGCACAACATGAAAACATAGCCTAGCTAATATGTACTAATATCCGCTCTGATTTTTGCAGAACTCATTCTTAACACCTCCCAACATTTTGAAAAATGCCACACAATTGTGACATTCTAAAGCAGATCAAAATTTCAGCCTCAATTTGTTACAATTCATGGTTCCTATGTCTGTACTGCAATCCCACAACCAATTACACTTTTGTCTAGCCATTCGAACAGGATCTGCCTACACCCATTCTTTAGTACCAGTGTACCAATTAATTTCAACTAAATTCGTAAAATACCAGAGCTAGCTAGCTAGTATCATGAACCTTTGCTCTGTTCTTGCTTGGTATTATCACTTTCTTTAAAGTACCTTTCAAGCTTAGTACCTTAGATTTCCCTCATCTTCATTGCATTCCAACATCACACTCATTCAAGACAGTGTTTGTTGTTTTTCCTGCAATAAACCTCGGTCCATCAGCTGCTACCAGGCTGGTTGTCACCAGCAGAAGCAGTACTATATCTGACATAATATGAGCAGACGGCGACTCTTATTCTTTAGTCCTGACAACAATGTAATGGAAGACAGTCCAGTTACACCTGATCAGAGTCTTATGGAGGCTGTCCTATGATTTACCACTGCGTGTATACTTCTCATTTTTGAGGCCACCTCAGCTGATGTATAGTTTTCATACTCTTCATCGATCATTTCAATACCTTCCTCCTCTCTTCTGTTAGGAAGGTTGTTGCTAATTTTCTTGCATGGCTAACACCCATTTTGGATAACGAGGATGATTGGGTCTCTATTCCTGATGTTTATATTGTAAGATCCGCAGAGCTACTACCGCTTGCATGAGAAATCTTACAAAATTACAACTTTCCCATACCATCTGAGCTGCGATTGCTCCACTCTCTGGGCAAGACAAGAGTAGAAGCAAGTTGAGCTAGTGCTTGATCTTCTTTACCAGACTGCTTTTGACACTGCATTCGTCTTTTTATGGTGCTGAATACAAATGCTAAATATGGTAGATAAAATATAGAGCTTGTTTAATCAGGAGGGGTAATGACAGATCATAACACTTTTAGCCTTATTTATACCAAAAACCAACAGAAAAACAAACAGAAGGGTCCAGAGAGTTTCTAGTACATTTCATACATTGATAGGACCTCCATAACATTAGCAATGGTGACTATTCTGATTAAATCTTCGCAAGCATTAGCATTTTTTTTGTTTGGTTTGTTTATTTGGAACATTCCTCCGGTTTATAAGATTTCTTAATTGGACTAAAGTCCCGCCATCCATGCTTGATGTTTCTCAATATGATCTTTTCCAAATGACCTATTACAATAATAATTTATAGAGGTAGTTATAAAAGATATAGTATCATGTTGATTTACCCCAAGGAGGCGAACTTTTGCATGCCAGTCTTCTGCTACAGGAACTAGTCCTTCTAAATGACCCAATCCAGTTTCAGAATTGGTTCGAATTTCTTGAGCTGATCTGGCTCGGACAGCAGTGAGTTGGTCCCCACCAAATAATATTTGATGGAACTGGTGCTTTTCAACTTCTTTCATCTCATGGAGTCCCAAGGCTTTAAAAAAAAGAGAAAAAAAGTTAAGTTCCTTTCAAATCAAAGATGCCATCTTCCAAGATCTCATATATATTATTCTTCAAGGTACCTTTCAAGCTTAGTACCTTAGATTTCCCTCATCTTCATTGCATTCCAAGATTATTATTATGCTCACACTCATTCAAGAATAGCTTCTTCAGTGTTCGTTATTTTTCCTGCAATAAACCTCTATCCATCAGCTGCTACCAGGCTGGTTGTCACTAGCAGAAGTCTGACATATAAGTACATTTTGTCATCCATACTTCGATAAATTCCACGAAGTACTTGCCATGTGCATTCTGGAAATATTAAACTTTATCAGCCTTGAATCCCTTGCTCTTCTATTGAGTACATGAATCTTTCCTCTGTTCTTGCTTGATATTATCAAGATACCTTTAAAGCTTGGAGTAGTCTGGCATATAGATCTCTAGTTTTCTTCAGTGTTCAGTTCCAAGTTGTTTTACCTGCAATATTCAACTTTCTGCCTTGAATTCCTTGCTCTTCTATCGAATACATAAAACTTTCTCTGTTGTTGCATGGTTGTAAAGGTGAGGTGAGCTTAGGCAGAACTCACAACTGGCAGGAAAGAGGGTGGTGCTTGAATTAGAGTAGACCAATGGAGATAATCTTTGAGACCTATCATAGTATCCAATACTGTTTAGAATTCCTTTGTCCATCTTGCTATAGAAATCTTTCTTATCATTGAGCTTAGGAAGCCTAATTATTCCAAAACAAGCAGCAATAACAGGGAGAATATATATGACCTTCAGGTAAATACTCTAACGATATTCCTTCAAGACCCATTGGTGGTATCTCTTTTAATCCAGTGCAAAAAAATAGATCATTCAGGGTGGCCACTGCTCCAGTAGACTCTGCTCCTAGGGACCAATCGGTTCGCTTGGCCCTCAAAAAGCTCCTCCTGGATATGTCTAAGGTATGCCGCAAAAAAGTCGTTCTTCAGTGCCCCTCGCCCATGAACTGAATTAAGAGGCTTCGCTTTAGTTGAGATGGTTGATGTATGCAGCCCTTATAATAAACTTTTGCTTTGTTTATTATACAGGATCGTGTCATTACAAGTGAATGGCTGTCAGTGGAAATAACCTTTTCTTGTTTTATCTTACCGTTGGATCACAAATGTCTGTGCGAAGCACAACGTATTCAGCTTGCAGATTATGCCACTCGGCCCTATCCTCCCCCCCTGCAGTTCATCTATGTAAGCCTCGATGCACTTCATCTTGGCTACGTTGGTGATGTCGATTCTGTCCTGAGAGCAGAAGTGCAGAAATTTGCTTAGGTCTACAGCCATCTCCTTCTGCTGGTTGGCCTGGTAGAGATCATGAGGGAGAACTTACCAGGTTGATCCCTCAGGGCATACTGGTTATCCCTCAGGACTTATCTGCATCCTCCAAGAAGCAAACCTGGACCCCTAAGGCCAGGTTTGACACATAACCTAACCTGAGGTTATTGACCTAGCCTGAAGGGCCCTGAAAATAGCCGGGAAGGCCTTGAGGGGTCTGGTAGAGCCCACGAGGGATTATTGTCCAGGTTAACTTAGGCATCATCCCTCAGGGCATACTAAGGACCACTCTGCATCCTTCAAGTAACAAACCTGGACCCCTAAGGCCAGGTTTGACACATAACCTAACCTGAGCACATCTTCACTCTGTTACAAATACAAAAAGTATAATCATCATAAACCTACTTTCTTATCACCTCTCCTTTTCCCCTTTCTGCTCCCCCTCCTTCTGTCCCAATTTCAGCTCCTACCACCCCTCTACCTCTTCCCCTTTCAACTCCTCCTTTCCATCCCCTCCACCTCTTTCTGCTCCTGTATACATGGCTTTGATGATACTTCCCCTGTCAGTTGAATTGAAATCACTAGAAAACATCTGACCATCACACAAACTACTCCACCTTGAATTCAACAAACAATCAAATTTATGATCGCTGGATGTGTATCATTATGATAGTCCTCATAGGTTCTTGTGGCGGTGTACTTTAATATCACCCAAATCAAATGACCCTTTCTTCTTATCTCAGAGCTCTTGAAATGAAATGTAAGTCCATCACAAAATAATGTGCATTCTAACGATGAAACTCAACTCTTTTCAACTTTATCTTTATCTCTTCCATCTAAACGCAAATATTCCCACAAACTACATTTACAAAGACGTACTTTGATTGATACATTGGGTGTATGTTTTATAGTCTATTATTGCTTGCTATTTTAGAACCCCTTCCTCTAACTCTGGTATAATAAGTAATGTTACATTACACATTATATACAGTAATATATATACAGTAAGTTCTTGAGTCCTTTCTTGTTTCCAGTGAAGTTAATTAGCAATCCTCAAAAAAAAAAAAAATTAGAAATTTTTATATAGTTGTATTAATGTTTTAAAAAAATATTTGACTAGTGTATAGTTTGAATATACAATGATGTCTAATGTTACATTAAATGTTTATCTTGTACTCTACATTATGATTTGTATTCCCTAATTTTAGTATCTACAGTGTTACGTGTATGTCCTTCTCTATAAGCCTTCTCATAATCCTTGCAGATGAGAAAGAAATGTGAGATTACTCCTTATCAACCATGGCCAGCCCTTCTGGTATTATTTTCTGTCTGATGATCAAACCATTGTTGGAATGGCACCAGCAATGCCCTGTGGGGTTTGTACGCCATCACCACTAAAATCATCAGACTTCTTCAATTCCTCATGCATTTCATCTGCTTTTATCTTTGCTGTATTCACTCCTCTTTCCATCTGGTTACAGATTCTTACCATGTTTTCTCACTTACTTCAGTAAGATCTGGAAGCTTTTGTAAATGCAAGAGAAAATCTTAATTATATGAGCAAAAACTGTTTAAATACCAGGACTGTCCTGACGCATGAAAAAGAAAATTAAAAAGCTCCAGACCTGTAGGTTCAAGAAAGTTGGATGTCGTTGGCCCGCAGTGATAGTGGAGTCGTTTCAAGACCCCTCTCAGTGCCCCCATCCTAGAATTGAATGTAATGACCACAAAGTCCACACACATCTCCACCACTGCAACAGATGCAAAGTCTATCTTTGGACAACGGTTCCAGATGATACTGTTGAACTATTTATTCTGGTTCTGGGTAGCACCGAGGATGCAGCACTCCATCAACGAGTCCTCCGAGAGGTGAGGTTCGCCCTTCGCTACTTAATCATGGTTATGCATGGTATATTGCTGGTTATTCATGGTTAATTATGGTTATATTGATGACATACTGTAGGTGATTAAAACCACAAAGACATAGTAACTGCATCGCAGGTCAGAGGATATAATGAAAGTGTAGAGAATTAAACTTCAGTACATTTAAGGCATGTAAAATCATGTTCCTCAGCCTCCTTTTTAGTAATCTTGACACATCTAATGTGGTACCATTGTTCACATTCAATGCACTGCACCCACCATGATCGTTTATTTTCTCCCATTTCATCCTGCATACATCCTGTGGACATACTTCTTTTGCATTTCTATCACTCTTCTATAGATAGTAACAATTTCAATCTCCTTCACCTCTCCATTTTCTTAGATGAAATTATTCATCATAACCATCATAACATGGTTCAATTGTGTATGAGGAAACGGAAGACAGCATCAAAGAGAGGAAGGTCGTATTGTGTCAGTGAAACTGCAATTGTTGGTGTGTGTGCTTCAATATAGAAATCAGCAGATTTTACTCTATTCTAGCCTTGTACCTGTTCAGGTAAGTAAATACAGCAAGTGACTTTTAAAATAGTAGGAGATAACATTGACAAGTGAGAATCGATGCTCAGTCAAATCTCTACACTTCTTTGATTACAACAGCTTCCAAGTAGTAGACCAAGACCACATCAGGGCGGTGGTTACTGGGAGCCAGCTTAAGCCACAGTATTTTGCGTGAAAAGCTGAACAACCATTGCTGAACCTTACAATACAATACTTACCCGTCGATACAGCCATGGATTGTGAATCCAAAATGATTAAGTTTCTCATATGCATCTAGGGTCCTGTGATTGCATTCAAATTGTGCCAAAGGCCCAAAGTTGATATACTGCTTACTTTGCTGTGATATATGCGTCTTTTGAACCTCTTATTTGACCTTGAACTAATCCCAACAGGGTCAAGTGTTCTGAGAAGCTCCATGACAGTGTGTCTACAGCAGCTTATGTAGTGAGCACACTAAATATAAACATGTGATATTTCAGTTTTTCTCTGTAGACCCAGCCTTCTAAATTGGCATCTTATCCAGGATACACTGTATTTTTCGAAGTCTTGATCTGGGTATTTACTTAACTTATTAACAGTACATAATACCTTCTCTTTAATCCATGCATTTATAGGGTCTCCAATTATATTATGTAAAACTTGCCATCCATTAAACATACCTCGTTCCTGTATCTGCTAGCTAGGCGCGCGCTAGCTAGATCCCGGAATCGGATTCTCGCAGAGGCTACCCGGACTCTCGGAAAAACTTCCCGGACTCTCAGAAAATATCCCGAATTCACGGGATAGCAATCCCGGATTCTCGGAATAGTATTCTCGCGCAGGATGACACTGAGGGCCACCATACCGCACCATCTCCGATCCCGCCTCCGACCAGTCGGAGCAAAAAGTCAAAATGCATAAAAATTGCACTTCTCGGCTTCCATACCCTACTGAATTTAAAGACTGGGCAGATGGAATACTCTTTTAACGCACAGGAACTATAATTATCTCAAGTCAATAAGCCAGTACTATGACACAACAGTTATTAGCTATTCAATGTCTTCTGCTGAATTCTACACAACAATGTAAACAGTGTCAAGGTGAACCTAAAATAGCTAAATTATTATAATTCACCTCCAATGATGTAGGATGCCTGCTGTGACTTCTTAGACATTGTTTTTGAATATCATAGAATTAATATGTAAGTGGTCCAGGTTATTCAAGTAGACTTGCCAGTTTTTTGTCACTTCTGGTTTGATCGAAGACTTCTTGGCAGTATATATTTCAACTACAACCTTTTTTGTGAATGGTGATGGGGAGAGAGAGAGAGAGATGGGATGAGTAGAACCAAACATCAAACTTACAACCCCAAAGCAGTACACATCACTCCTGTCGCTAAAGTGACCTGAGGTTACCTCTGAAGGGTAATACCCCTCAGACTGAGTAATAAAGGGAGCAAAAAACATAGTTTTGCCGTGAGACAGCTGTGGAAGCTCCATTGAGAACCCAAAGTCATCTAACTTTGCATTCATTCCTGAGTCAAGTAGAATATTTGTTCTACCATGCAACAAACCATAATTACAATAGCACATCCATCCTTAAAAACAAATTACTTACGACTTGATATCTTGATGGATCATTGGGGGCTTGGCACTGTGAAGGTACACCATCCCTTTACATGTTCCCTTCAAAATACCAATTCTGCTTTTCCATTTAAGATGCTCCTCACCTTCCTGCAAATTGATTAGCAAAATTAACTAGTGAATTGAAAATACCTTGTGTTTGTGTAGCCAGTCATGTAAGCTACCTTGTGGCATATATTCATATACCAAACAAGGAGGCTTAGGGAAAAACCCACACAATTGTAAGATGTTTGGATGGCGAAAGCTAAAGGAGTTATAAATTTCAATGCAGTGTGTGGTAGAAGAGGGGAGAGGGGGGTATTAATAATTTACCGAGTCAATGCTGACATCCTTTATACACACTTCCATATCCTCCTCTTCCAAGGAAGTTATGCCTACAATAATTTTGTGTAGCTGAGGAGAGCTCTGCAGCATCGTATTCCATACAGTTCCCTAGGAATATGATGCCTTGATCTAAATATCATTTTCAACACTCAGACTGACATACCTGACTTGATGGAAGGCCTTGGATTTCTACAAGCCCTATGAAGGTCTTTCTTCACACCAGCTATCGAAGAAAATTGTATGATGACCACTAGATTCTTAATTGCTAGTCTAGCCATACCTAACTTTCCCCGTTTGGTAATGGAGAATCACCTGATGAGTCGGTATCTATGTAGAGTGATGATGTTTAAATTCAATACACTTCCATGAACTTACCTAAAATTCTTTTAGATCTCTGAGTCTTAGCACCAACCGCCTTACATTTTCTCACAGTTTTCCCTAAATTTTTGAGGAGATTCCATTCATAGATACACTTTAAGGGTGCCAATACATAGTAACCGAGGCATGTGCTACTATAAGCACTAATTAACCACAAACACTACCGTGCTAAAATAACAGATAGTAAACCACAATAGTAGCAGCTGCTCTGGCACATCTAAAATCCATGCTAGCATGATTAAAAGACAAATCACGGCAACTCAGGAACCAAGCATGGGAATGAGCCAATATTTTGCGTACAATAACTACAAGGTAAGGTCTAAAAAGTTACGATTTGTTTTAGTTGATATCTATTCTAGAACTTCCAGAATGCATGGTCTTGTGTGGATATATAGAAAAGTAAAATACAAATCAACAAAAACTCGTCGTAATTTTGATAGAAATATCTAAGGCAAATAGTTTTAAAGCTATTCTTCCATAGCAACCATGCGTGGGCGGGATGTATCGGCACCCTTAATCTGTGAAATCATACTATTATAGGTAGGTGGAAAGTCTAGGCTGGAAGAGGATGAGGGAATGCTTATAGGAGACTCTGGTTTAACAAAGCCTGTGGATTCAGCAGCATGAGATGGTTGAAGAGATGATGATCTGACTTTATTCGAGCCAGAAGGATATTGATGAGAATAGTGAGGGGAACCACATATGCATACGCCTATAGTATTTGCAAGGTGTTTCTGCACAACAGGTAAAATTAATCCGCTTATTTGACAACTGTTACTACTTTTGTTTGTTCATTCCTAGATGACTACAAAGGATGTTATTATTCAAAACATACTTTTGCTCAAATAATATAGTTCCATTATCAGCTGACATTTTAAACTTCATGTATTTTTCTCTTTTATATTCAGCTTAAAAAATTCTCTTTTTTTTAACCAACATTTCGGCTATGTCTCTAGCCTTCTTTATGATGATTATAAATATTAATAAAATTAAAGTGGGCGTAGTTACAAAAATGGCTCAACGTAGGTACCAGCTGGAAAAGCGCTCTCTCAAGACATTTCGCTTCCCTTTAACAGGGAATACTGTTTCTAAGGAGGGTATTCAGTATATTTATGGCTACTGCTTCGAGGAACTGGTAAAAGGAGTGCTGTAACAGTGAAGAAAAGTGAGCAAATCTTGGTCTTGTTCCTACTCCTCGTGCTACAATTTGGACCCAAACTAAGACAGTAAGTGCAGGACAATCAGGATCTGTGGGTTATATTTTGCTACAATCATCACTGAACTAGTTTGCTGAGTTCTGGGGTTGTAGCCTTTGCGTTATGGTTATGTCCGGCAAAAGTATAGCTACACTTCATGTTGTGGATGCCATATTTGCAAGAGATTGAAGCACCACTTGGCCTCAACGTGCATCCACAAATGAAGAGTCCCTCGGTCATCTATTTCTCACTCATCTCATGGGAGACACACCCAGTGAAGTTCCACTTCAGATCGTAGAGGGGTCCCAGTTCCTTGAATCTCGTCTGAGTTTGGATGGTTTGGTGAAGAAGACCCTAGGGATGATGTGTTCTACAGCTGAGCTGAAGAGTGAAGTGACTAATAGAGACATGGAACTGCTACTATCATCCTGTCAAGAGCACACGAGTACCAGAATAGCAGCTGCGGTTGCTAAGGAGTCTAGCTGGATAAAACTCTGGGACACAGCCCTGGATAGAGGCACAGCCGGCACCACTGCCTTACAGAACCTGTATAGGGAGCTGACCAGGCCCTCATATGGTTCCAGCCCTTGCCCTCGATGTGATGTCAGATTTGGAGGGCAATTCGTACTTTGAACACTATATCACAACTCACTCCTCCCTCATGAATGTGGACAGGATCCTCTCTGCTCTGTCATCATCAGAACCTGACTTATCACTTGTTATAAATCATTTTTATGTTACACCTGAGTAGCCTCCCTCAGTCACTTGACATCCTTTTTTCCCCGTTTATTTTGCCATAGATACTATAAACTACGTGTACGGGATTGGAAACCCGCCCCCGCATCCGCACATGGCAACGTAATTTATCCTTGTCCGAGGTTTCCTAGAGAAGTTAGTTTCTTCTTTTGGCGAATTTCACGTATTCTAAACATCCAAAGTTCATCTCCTGAGGAGAAATAGTTCCTGCGGTGGATTAGTAAGGTAACTATGTAAAGCTTTTACATGAAAGAGTGGCAGAAATAGTTCATAAACTCTAGTTACTGTGAAAATGGCTACTTTTTTGCATGTTAGTAATATTAACCTGCCTAGAACTCACAGTGAACAGTAATGACAATGAAAATTAGCTGGAGAATAGTTTCTTACATGTACTTAACTATATTTTAAGTCGTATAACACTATTACATTCAGCAGAGTGAACAATTTGGATTAAAAAACCAGTTCAACTGTAGTAACACTTCCTACATTACTATTAGCTAAAATGCTTACCACTCTACTGAAAGTGGTAGAGCAATGCTTACCATATGTACCTGTAACAAGCTTTTGATGCTAGAGAAATATGTTAGTTTGTTACACTTTCTTTAAAATGACCATTACTATTATAATTGAATAATAGTTATGAGTCGAAGAAAGTTTAAGCTTTGTGTTAGGAAAAACTATTCTAATGCCAAAAGACAGCACAGTGCTATTGTCTGTGATAAATGATGATATGCTGCACTTATGCAAATTTAAAAGTTCAGGAAGCTCTGTTACAGCAATTATGACGATCAATGTCTTTCGGAATTCAATATTTTACCAACTATTATACACTCGTTATCTAATCTGCTTATGATAATATCTACAATAAAGAAGTTAAATTTCTGCACTGGAATTGATAATAAAAGATTCACTCCTCTAATCAAAGCACACAAAGGCATTTTCACAGACCCCCATGGTAAGTGCATGCATTTTTGCTTTTGATGACTACAATACCCTTTATTTTGGTTTTCAGGTAAAAAGGTTGCCTTCTATGATAAATTGCACGATACACACATATCTGAAGACAATTTAACCAATCCTAGTAGCCATGTAGAGGACATTGATATGCAACCTCTTCCAAAGAGACGATGTAACAACCACACACAAAAATAGATCTCAATAACCTTGACATGCAACCACTTCAAATAATATTATGAATAATAATAATCTTCATTGTTCTCTTTAAATGATAGCTATTATGTAGATAATGTTGACCTTAATGGCTTTGTCTTTTGTGTTGTTTTTTTGGAATCTGTTTATAACGTTCCAGTATAGACTTGGCAAAAGAAAATCCTCTAATAGTCACCCACTTTGACACTATTGTTTTTAACAATGTATCAGAGACTGATTGGTCCATGTCATAACATGCTAGGCAACAATGAAATTGTACATCACAATCGTCAAGTATATCATCAACGACCGCTTTAACACTAACTGTGTGTTCAGTGTTAGGATTATTGGCAGTGCTAAAATGGTGGCGTATTCTGTATTCAATGCAACATAGAGTCTGGTGTAGCCCATCTCCTATTCGTATTAGACCACCTCTGTCAATTGAACACATCCACTCTTCAGATTCTGAGGGTTCACTGTTGTCGTCATTGTTACACAGATGATTAAGTTCAACTAAAATGTCCTTGTCATGCATGCAGTCTTTCCTTATAGATCTGATTATATAACCTCCAACATATCTTACGGCATTCTCTTCCTCATATGTCATTACTTCATCACTTAGAATCTCTTCTGCACCACTTATTGAAAAATTTTGCTCTATTAGGGAGGTGAGTATTTTCACAGATATCTGTTAATAAAATAAAGGCTCCACTGATAAGCCATAGGCAGTTAGGAATTCAGACCACTTATCAGTAAATGAATATGAACTGCGGAGTATATGATACTCATGCCATAACTTCTCATTAGTCTGGTCATACTGAGAAAATACTTTGATCAACTCCCCAATGCTCTTTCCAATCCGAGGAACAGAATTGCTTCCCATTACACAAATGAAACACATCTTAGCATGCCAATCCTCAACTGTGGGCACCAGTCCTTCCAAGCGATCTAACCCTCTGTTTGAAATTTCACGAGTACTTTGTGCACTTCTTGCCCTCTTTGCAGTGAGCAAATCACCACCAAAAAGGATTCGGTAAAAATGATCGGTGATTGATGTCACTTTTGTTAATGTACGGGGGTTTGTCACAGTATTGCTTGAGGTATGCAAAGGAACATACTTATGTAGATGTTCAAGTATGGAAATCATGTCTTCATGGCTATTTTCACTCTTTAACAGTATCCCCAAAGGTACCTAAAGACGAAGTTAAATATTGCTTTAAAAATTAATGATAATAGTATATGCATAATTTAATAGCAAAAGCTAATAAAATAACTTACAATTTCTGACTTTTGTGACATTTCTTGGTAGTAGACATGCATAATGTGCCTTTCTAAGCCAGAGCCAAAGGAGGAAAAGAATTTCATATGCTTCTTCAAAACACGACATACCAAAATTGTGGAGCTGGAAAGAAGGTGATTGACATCAGATTCAGTAGGAAGTATTTTTTCGACTTCAATGGCATCCACATCAAGTGATGGTGGGTGATCAGCTGTTTTGAGCCTGTCACGAACTGCATACAGATTGAAGTAGTGATGCATATGTGCCTGTGCATCTATCCTCATATCTCTAGGTTTAGGTATATTTATCCAAATTATCTCCGATGATCTTGAAGGTTGGATGGTTATTTGTGTTTCCATATGCTCCATCACCCAGACCACTGAATATAAAATGGACATCCATTATAGACGAGTCAGACTGATTGGTCGACAAAGAAGACAGGGATGAAACTCGGGGGCAGTACACGAAGTTGAACCACCTGAATCTGATGGGCTATCAGAAGATGAATTATCTGCATTACCATGTGGCAATGACGACACTTCTATAAATATTACTATAATAGCCATAATTGCCATAATAACTGCATTATACCTGCAATAATTGGTCCCATATCTGCATTCTCAAGCTTCTTCTTCCAGGTACATACTTTATGATCATGGTCCTTGCCAAGTGCATCAACATAAGCAATAGTTCTCTTATGAGAAAGACACAATAAAATCTTTTGCAGCCGTTTGAACAACTGAAATCTTACATAAAGTAATTCGAATTATTTTTATTAGGGAATGCTGATGAGACAGGTTGTCCTTTATGCCCCAAATCTGGAAGAGTGCTTGCTATGAGAGGTACCAAAGACATCTATCAGGTTACTAGTAATAGTAAAGAGCAAATTACCACCTTGTGTGCCTTTAGTGCGGTGGGAAGTATGGTGCCACCAATGCATATATTTGCTGGGAAACGGTTTTAAAAAAAATGACCCAATGAAAGACTGTGTCCCCAATGCTTATTTTGGTAGAACTGACTCTGGTTGGATGAACACTGAACTTTTTTACGACTGGTTGAAGGAGCATTTGCACCAGTTACTGTGTAGGAAGCTTCTGTCAAGAGCAAGAGCAAGGACGGGAAGGACGTGGTGTCTTCAGATAAGGCAATGGAAATATTAGAGTCAGTCGTGTCAGCTGAAACCTCCAAGAAATTTGAGCGCAGGTATGAGGAGGGGTATGATGTGGAAGGTGATGAATTTTATGCAGTATGGTGTCAACTCAAGGCACTTACAATAGAAGATACCACTAGTGAGGCGTGTTCTGTTAGTAAACCTATTCAAACCTATGCAAGTCTATAACATTGACAAGACTGGGATAACTGTTGTACATAAACCTGGTAAGGTTTTTAGTGTGGTTGGTAGGAAACATGTATACTCTCTTACAAGCGCTGAAAAGGGAAAAACCCACACTGTAGTGGCATGTGTGTCAGCAAGTGGGAATTCAATCCCTCCCCTAATGATTTATCCAAGAAAAAAGGCTGTTCCAGAGGGAATGAAAATAGGTGCTGTTCCCGGAACAATTTTTATGAATAGTGATAATGGATGGATCACACAGGATATCTATTTAGAGTGGTTTAAATTTTTTATAAAAACTATACCTCCAGCAAGACCAGTGCTGCTGATTGAGGATGGTCATGGGTCTCACATCACTTTAGATGTGATCGAGTTGGCACGAAAAAATAACATACATCTTCTCTGTTTACATCCCATATATTGCAACCGTTGGATATTGGTGTATTCCATTCCTTTAAAACCCTGTACTCCAAAGCCTGCCGAAAGTACATTGCAAAAAATCCTGGTAGAGTGATCACATTTGAAGCAATTGCCTCATTGGTTGGTGATACTTGGCCACAGTCTGTAACCCCAATCAACATTCTTAGTGGTTTTAAGAAGAGTGGAATTTCACCTTTAAACCCTAGTGAAGTTTCAGACAGAATGTTGGCACCTGCCAAGGGTTTGAAATCCAATAACAGCAAATCTCCACCTACTTATAGTGCTGAGGAAATTGCTTTGTATGAAAAGAGATTTATTGAAGGTTATGATCTGTGTGATTCTCGGTATGAGCAGTGGTTGAAGGAAAATCATCCTGAGTCATCAGATGCAGATTCCATGAAGACGCA
Organism: Crambe crambe; assembly: GCA_963924555.1. Classification (NCBI taxonomy): domain Eukaryota; kingdom Metazoa; phylum Porifera; class Demospongiae; order Poecilosclerida; family Crambeidae; genus Crambe; species Crambe crambe. The sequence continues at coordinate 4,502,412 of OZ004593.1, read as the reverse complement.
TGTCAGCAGATCCATCTCAACAGCGTCATCTAATGAATCGAGTCTACTCAGTGATATTTTGAAATACCCAGAATCTAAGACTTCATCAAAAGCAAAGAGGAAGCCAGCAATAAATACTAATGCTGTATGCTTGAGTGATTCTCCAGTCATTCGACATTTGAAGGAAGAGGAAGAGGAAAAAAGGGAAGCAGAGAAAGAGAAATTGAGGAAGAAAGAAGAGCGTGAAAGGAAGAAGCTATTAAAAGCAAAGGAAAAAGAGGAAAAGAGACTACAGAATGGTGAGAAAAGCAGATGATGAATTATCTGTGGTATCATACCCATTGTACAGATGTCGATCCAGACAATGTTCCAAATATATTTTTTTGTACAAGTTGTGTGTAGCTTTAGTAGCTAGTATGATGGTTTCTATACATCTCATTTCATATTTACCTACATTTCTTGAGTTCTGAATGCTTGTCCCATAATATATGTAGTGTCCCATAATTTCAAAAATGAGTGTATATTATTTCAAATCCTATGGCACATACAGTTTTACTTTTGTACAAAGGAAATATGGTGCACAATGGATTTCATAGATGGAAGGTTTCAAAATTCAAAAAATAATTGGGGGTGCGGTTATGTTCTAATTATAGGAATCAGAAACATTTACATGTCTCATAACTATGGCGGCTACTCTATACATTCCAGAGCAACACACATACTTGAGACGGCAAAGTCTCCTCTCTTTGGAAGGGGCGTGGCCCGCGAGACTAGGATGATACTATACACATAATTTACCATCTTCAAAGTACCTGTATGATTATTTCTTCCTTTAACTTGCAGGAACACAATTTCGGTCAAATCTTACCAGTTGGAGTCTAGATTAAACAAAGTTATATAGCTTGACAGCTGGTCATGCATTAATGTCTAGAATAAAAACATAATAGGTATCACAATGGAATATTTTTCATTGTGCATTGTATGGTACAGCTATAGCTGTAATCTCTCTCCTCTAGGTCACATCAGCCAATGTAGCACCTGACATGCACACGCCTCCCAGGGTGCATTCTGCACTAATTACATGATGTATGTGTCATGGAAATAAAACAGTCGTGGGGAAATAAAGACGACTGTTTTGTTGAAGAAGAATTTGTTGAGTGCAGGCACTACTAGTGCCATGAAAGCCTATTACTGGCATGAAAAATACACATTTATTCAACAGCTCATACGTACAAACACAGACATGGGACAATAAAGATCAATGGATAAAATGAAAGATCAAACACATTAGAACTACTTATGAATGCAACAGGTTTGTGTTAAGGATTCACTAAATGCCCCCAAAACTCTGTTCAAGCCAAAATGATGTTTCTCCTAATATCCCTATTGTGAAGCCCCTGGATACCTGTTACTACAAACGTGTTTTCAATATCCAAGAGTCTCTGCTTCCAGTGTTATGCCAGTACAAGGAAATCCTGTCAGGACACCATCAGTGCACCGCCCCAGGTTACTATGCAAATATATCTCTGAAATAAACAGGTTTCGCATACGCGTGCGGTTCGACTGAAAAGCCCACACAAAGTTATAAAGCCCATAACAAAGATGATTATTCATTTTGACACTAATTCTGCTCCATAGTGGTAGAAAATTTAGAGTTTAAAGATTTTCTTTGTGCATTGGATCCTACATCCCAAACGTCAACAAAGAGTTTTCATTGAGTTAAAGGCCAAAATTTCAGCAACTTTACAAAGTGCAAGATTAGACTTTGTTGTGATATCTGGTCAAAGAAGGGACTAATTGGTGTTACAGCCCATTTCTTTTCCAGAGGCGATCATCGTTGGCACACAGTAACTTTGGCTGTTTGGCACCTCACTTCTTCCCATACTGCAGTCACTATCCGACAGTGTGTTGATGAGGTACTTCATGATTGGGACATTGATTCAAGCAAGATATAGTAGTTTTAACTGATAATGGAAGCAACATTTAAAGAAGAATTTTTCAAGGAGGAAGATGATTCTAGTGAAGTCGTGGCTGAGCCTACATTATTGGAAGATGATGTGCAAGATTTTCTGGATAATGAAGATGATCATGACAGAATTCAGTTCACTCATTATTTATTTTTCTCAATTCAATGAGATGGAGTTCAATGACTTAATGAAACGTGCACATTCATTCACTTGTGCGCAAAATGAATTCTTCAACTAAAGCCACTAAGATGTTGATTGCTTTATGTGGGAGGAAACTTCTGAAGAATTGCCCGGAGCTCCACATTTTGATGGTAAAACGTCTAATTGAAGTAAAAGATCAGCTAAAAGTTGTTCTTGAAGAACAGAGCTGGGATGATCTTGCCACCAGTGGTAATCTACTCATCGAAATCTATCAACCTGGTAAGTATTACAGTAAATACTCTTAGTTCACAACGCAGATGTCTGTCTGAGAGGATTAGTCATAATATACAAGAAATCGATAGTCAACTCCAGAATGGAACTAGTACAATATGATTACAATAACCACTGGAAGTAAAAAAATGTTAAAAGCTTGCACCAGTCCTGTATTGGCTAAGTCATTACATGTAAATGAATAAAATAATAAAATATAAGAAAAATAAGAATAAAATGACTGAACAGATTATAAAGATTCAAGGCACTGCAGAGTGAGCATATATTAAATGGAAGTGATCCTGAAGGTAAGAAATTGTCTCCAGTTCAGGGGAAGGAAACATCATCCAATTGAAGAAAATTGTCTATCCACTTACACATTTACAATACAAAAACAACAACAAAAAAAAAAAACACCCCCAAAAAACAACAAAACCTTAACTTAAAAAAATTTTTACTTTAACTTCAATGAAGACACATCATCTAGCTATTCGTGTCCTGAAGACATGCCCTAGTACTTGGATGACTAGTTTATATATAATACTATAGCACTTATATGTTCATTACCTTCTGTTGCCACTCCAAGTTGTATTTGCTCTGATGAGCCTTGTGAACAGCACTTGAGTATTGTCTCAGGATTCATTCTTCCAAACTCTTCCACAATTTTTTTCAAGTTCAATTTGTTGAAACCACAATTGACACATGGCGCTTCTAGTGGACTGGTTCTGAATCTCCTAAAGAGGATGGGTTCAGTTCGTTTTCAGGTATCTACCCGTTTGCTCTCCAGGTTGGAAGTAGTCTGGGAGCGGCAGCGCAGCCCCGAGCGCAAAGCGCAGGGCTGTGCCGCCAATGTAAGTGCTAGGGCTGTCTCGTCTGCTAGTTAGTACTTGGTATGTGGCAGAGTTTTTTGTTGTACAGAGCTGGGCCTTTGGCAACCATAGCACATCAATTGGGTGAAGGAGATGTAGATGCCATTGTCCTGTACTGATTAAACCACTGGTGCAACTCTACTTGATCTTGTATATAAGATGGCTGGAGATGAATAATAACAACAAAGATTATATATGCTTCGAAATTTGAGATACTATGATATGCTTGCGACTTGCTACCTCTCAAACGAAACATCACGTGAAAACATCAAGTACTTACATTATATAGCTACCAATATATCTCATTAAGGTGTACTTTCAAACATTCAATCAACCAGTTCACTTTCATTGAAGCGAATAGGGTGGCCACCCTGCATTATGTATACTGGGGGCAATTCAGTTATTATACCTGAAACCAAAAGAGCCAAACCATCAAGAGAAAACATGTGGCATCATTTTGAAATTCTCGGATACATTAGATCTCCTAATGACATTAAATTTTGTGTGATAGTATAAAGAGATCTAGAAACTACCCACAAAGAAAAGAAAAGGAATCTTAGCCATGGCATGCTGTGATCTCACTGTGTAAACCGAGAAGTGAAGTTACATAATATTCAATCCTGTGGATCTATTATGGACAAATCATTAGTCATTGTTATCAATTGATTCATTTATTATTTCATATCACATGGTCAATTTGAGAGCTACTGGGAGTTTGACATAATGTCTCTTTGAATATAAGTAATCTAATATGACACAGTGTTTAATAGGTATGTATATTGTGAGAGACTAGTCACATATGAGTAGTTATTCTAAATAGAGCCCTACATTTCTGGTACCAGATCTTCTAAATGATCATCTTTCACATTCTGCAAATCAAATTGTTGGATTCAAGATGTCTATAGCATGATGACGTATGCGATCCGAATGTGTATCCTTTGACATACCCATGCTATGATATCTTTGCGTACCAGGCTCTCCATAAGCAGAAATTATGCCAGCTGCCTTGACCGAGTCTATTGAAAGGCATTGAGTGATAAAAAAACCACTGTCACAAGGCAAAATGAAACAAGAATTGACTGTGCTTCTGATGACATTGCATTTAGTGCCCTGAATGCAGATATTCATTTTGAGTCCCCTTATTGAAGCTCTCAAGAATAAGGAATATTACGATCCTGTATATTACGCTCCCATCGACCACAGGGACAGATACTCTTATACCAGGCAATTGGAGAAAGGACTTTCTGACCAATGACAAGCATCCTGGTCACCAAGGCTTTTTTGCACCATCATTTTGATGTTGTGATACAAAGCAGCTTAGTATGTGGGTTTTTTGAGAAATATTCCAGGCATACCCACTGTAGAGATGGGATAGGGGAGGACATATGGGAAAGAGTTTGTTTTACTAGAGGCTGATAACAATCAATCACCTCTCAATTCTTCAGTTCTCTGTGTTGCATGTTCCTCAGGTCCCATAATTTTCAGACAGGATCACAGCTTGCAAAGCGTACCGTTGAAATCCCTTTTGCAAAACTTGGCAAAGCTGTAAATCTATAGTGGAAGCAGTCGAAGTTTACTAGATATATTCTGTACAATTATGGAAAAAAAAAGAACCGGTTCACGCAACACAGTGCTATAATAAACATTAAACAAGCTGAAGCCAGTATGAAAGAAGCTTGTGAAGAAATCAGACAGTTGTATGGCGCTGATGGTGACTATTAGTTCAGATGACACCTGGAAGAAGCATGGCTTTTCATCACTCTTTGGTGTGGTATTTGCCATAGAACATGAAAGTGGAAAGGTGATAGACTATGTTGTCATGTCCGAACACCGTCGTGGTTGTGCCTACTGGAAAAGTAAAAGTAAAATAAATGACGGGAAAAAATGGCACAAATGAATGTCGGCAGACTCCAGGACGTCCAGCCAATCTCCCCATCACACAATGGGTTGAGCACTTCTCTGTGATGGCAGCTCTGCTAGCCTCGTGTTTTCTGGGTAAGGTCCCTGAACTCCTGGATTACAAGGTGCGTATTGTGAGAGCGGCCAGGAACTATGAGGGCAAGCAGTGGGTGGCATCGATTACCTTTACAGGCCATGCTCATACAATTTCCTGTTGATCCTAATTATCGGCATGCATGCAGCAGCTACTTTGGCCAGCACCCCCACATCGACTGCCTCAAAAAGCAAGCAGGACAGCCAACTGCGAGGAGCCGTCACATGAGGCCATTATGTAGGTCATGTGACTGCTACGGATATTGTGCAATGTCCAGAGTCGGTAAACTGCTGGCCTGGCTCCTGCCTAATATAGGTTACATAAACTTCCTCCACATGTGGGGTGACCATAATTATAGCTAAAGGAAAAAACGGTAGTAATTGGGCTAGCCTATACTTCTATGGTGCTGTTGCACTGTTTGTGCAAGTGAGACTGTTACAAGCATAGCTAGTAGCTACCAAGTGTGAAATGAATTCAATTTCACTACAAGTATTTTTATGAAACTTATGATATGAAATACGCCATGAAATCATTTTCATGAATCCATGTATGCCTTATCATGGAATAATTACAAATAACTGCTGAAACAATAGCCATGAAATATACATCTAAAATTAAATTGATATCAATTACCATACCATGAAAATGATATGTCATAACATGAAAGATCAGCATAACATTATTCAGCATAACATTATTCACCATGCAATCAACCCCTCAATCGTTATTTATCACAGTAAGGAATGGATTAGCTAACTGTATAGAAGTCTTCTTTTTTTGTTTAAATTTTAAACCTTATTTGTAGGTGATGGCGCACAGCTACTCCAAGTCGAACAGGAATCCTCCATTAAGACCTAAACCAGAAAGGAAGCGACCATATGCAAAGCGAAAATAATGGACTAGAGCACAAATGGATGATGCCATTAAGACTGTAATGAATGGATCAGCTGACTCAATCGACGCAGACCGTGGAGCCCCCCTAATCATGCCCAAGAATTGTCAGTTGTCAATCCAGGCCCGTGCCTTACCTCAGTAAGAGCTTGAGGAATACCTCACTTAAGCCAACAAGGTGGGGTATGGGAAGACAGGGCACCAAGTCAAAAGTGACAGCTGAGAGAGTTGACTTGTCCAGTATGCATCCTTGTCTGCTAGCAGTGTTTCTTCCTCCCACAATTCATCAATTCTAGCACCATTATGATGAGATCAGGTCAATCTGTGTGGAGGAAATCTACTAAGACTGGCACAGCTATAGTATTGACTAGTGCCGAGTGTAATGAATTCATGTATGAGAAAAAGGAACAGGAAGCCATAGGCATGCAGGTTCATGCTAACCATAGTGAGTTGCTCTCCTGTTATTGAGAGTTCACTGACGATATCCAGTGTTCCTGGTGTAGTCAAATTAGGGTCACTTTCATAGTAGATTTCTCATACTTGAATAGGTCACATAGGCCCCTCTATCCACATTCCTCACAAGTTCTCTAAAGAAATGTCTAAGGAGTCAGAAATAGTAAGTGTTATAAGAGTAGTATAGCTTTTTTATATAATATTTACAAATTACTCGTACAGGTCCCTCTTGGAATATTGTTCAAGAGTGAAATTAACTATGAGGACATGACTGAGATCCTTGAAAACTATCATACACATGTCCCCTCCGTGAGCTGTGAGAAGTTTATTCCTGAGAACACCAGACAAGTGCTTCCTAACCACATTAGTTGGTGGTGACTATTTATCCGTGGCCCGGGCTAGGGGGGCCCAGTTAATTAGGTCTACATCTGAACTTACAAAGGACACACTGGGGGGGTTGGCAGGGTGAGTTTTTAGCTCCACTCCATCCCCTTCCCCTGCATGCCAAGTTTGTTTCATGGAGGTAAAGATCCTGATTAATTAAAAAATGAACCTGATACGTGAGGAAATGCATGTTTGAACCTGCATAGATATTGTGGCACATGTTCTCAAATTAATTTGACCATGATGTGTTAGACTCTCAATTAGTTCAGAGTACGCATGTTGAGAATCAATTAAGAATTAATTATAATATGGCCTACTATCAATAGGTAACGTGGAAACGCCTCTATTATTCGAAGTCAGTAATGGAGAAGGGGACTTTGTACCAGCTGAGAAACTGAAGAAACATAACAATTGAGGTGAAGAGTAATGTTAACACAAATGAGAAATTGTGGTGACCGGATATGTAATTGTGATGGCCATGAAATTCCTTGGTATGTCCTCTCTTAACGATATACCCCATGCCTCTCATGTACCTTCAGACTCGTGGATGCAGGAAGACTCTGTAAGAAAATCTATTCTTACTGACTTGTCATCCTCCATTATAGACTTACGTGTAGACCTGAAGACAGAGTTTAATCAGCCATCCACCAGTACAGCAAGTGGTACAGTATATGACTATAGTTGTGAAGTCTTGAGTCTTGGATTACTCTATCTTGACTTCAAGGATGCAGTGAGGTAAGGAGATGGTGATCGCATCATAATTATTTGGAAATATTTTTTGCTCATTTTAAAAGCTACAGGTCACACTAACTATGCTTTGGCGGCACTAAAACTCCTAACACAGTATTTTGTCACACTTTATCCCAACCTCAAGTGGTGCCACTTTGTCAATACTTACGGAAACTTGCCTGGACACAACATCAGCTGTGATCTCCATATGGAACATTTGAATCGGATAGTTAAATGTCAATCGGGAGCCAAAAAGACTGAGAAAGCGGGCAGGAAAAAGTTCTTTCAGCAAAAGCCTGGTTAACTTTCATCATCAAGCTGGTGTACCATCGATTAATGGTAGACACTCCCAAAATCAATTTGAATGTGGTAATACAACAATTGTTGAATGCCAATATATTTGACACATCACAAGCTCATGAGTCTTTCGCAAAATTAATAAGAAAGTTATCGAAACAGGAGAACTTCAGCAAACACTTAGTATTTATTATTGCTGTTATTGTTGACTTGTACAGTTAAGTGATTTGGATTGTAATTTGTGTGGAGAGGAAGTGGTGGAAGATGGAGATGATTCGGTTCCACAGGTAAAGAAAGTAAGCATTTTGCTATACTAGCTATCTATAACGTATATTTTATTATTATCCAGGGAGGGAGATAGAGTTGAGACTGATGTTACTGATTTGCTTGTGATGCAGTCAGATTTCTTTCTATCAGTTGTTTCTTTGGCACAGGAAGACTTGATTAAACGCTCACCTAGGGGGAGGAAAGTTGCTGGTGTTTGAAGAGATTTGGAAGACATGGATGGAGATGGCATTGCAAAGGTATCGTTGATTTTGATGGACCTTGTGAACCAGTGTACATAAATTACTATCTGCTGCCCAAGCTTCCTTATGGTCTTCTTTTCATCACTTGCGAGCTAGTCGGATTATTAATTTTATTGTTCACTTGTTTTATTATTCCAAGAGTGCAAGAGGAAGAATCTTCCCTGTATTTTCAGCTCCTTGCTGACAGAATGCTGAAAGCAATGATACAGAAGATAGCAGAAGATAAGAGAGTACATTCTGAATCCGTTTCAAGATCTCTTACTATGACCAAATCTAATGGCATTCGATATATGGCAGGATATATAGCCAGCAAACTCCTGAAGAAGAATAGGAAGCGAAATAGCAACCAGAAAGTGCAGTTCAAAAGGGGTTTGTTCGTGTGTGTTTTGAAAGGGATCTCTTAGCCACCGTCTAAATCTAAATTTGAAGGATCAAGTTGCCACAGTAACAGGAATGGGACTATCTTCTACATACGTTACTGACAAAGGAGCACAAGAGAGCCCTAACTTCAAATGATACCAATACTTCAGCTGTCGCAATTGTGCACAACCACCTCATTGACTGGAATAATGCTGAGGTAGTGGACAATAGTCAGAAGCTATATCAAAGATGCTATTTAGAGTCTTGGTACATTAGGAAACAGAAAGAGAAAATGAATAGACATTGGAGTACTACCAAATGTTTACAATAGCCTCATAACCTTTAGTTAACATAGCTCATGGGTATTTAATGGTAAAGCTGATTATAACCTGAAGGCATAATTTATTGTTCATTTATAACTTTATGATTTTTGAATCATTTTAAACACTGAAGAGTGAAGTGATCGAAATATTTGTTTATAAAAAAATGTTTTAGACTAGTGTATTACGGGGGAAAAAAGAGAAATTAATTACAAAAATAGGAGGCAACAAGATGTAGCAAAGAGACTTTCCATAGCCAGTAGGGAGTTACCAGCAACAAACTTTTGTAGATTTGCCTTATTTATTTATTTATTTATTTACATTTCACATTTGTTTCATTTCCTGTGCCACCGACAGGACATTGCGACTTTCGTCACTACTTCGACTTTATTCTTTTTCAAGTTTTAGTTTAAATAGAATCAGCAACCTTGGCTATGGTAGCCTGCATATGAAACCACACCCATTACATAATCTATACAGCTCAAAGTATGTCCTCCAGGAGAGAACGAGTTTGATATACACATCCTTCCAATTTTATTTTGGAGGGGTGCGTGTGCGAGACTAGTATGTCACCTGATGTCATTCATTCAAAAGCACTACTTACCTATTTACTGTACCTATTTACTGGCTGCACAAAAATATCAACCACAAACTCTTGACAAGGGTTCTGATCCTGGAGATGATATGTATGTTAGGGAGGGGACACAATGCCACTTCTGCAATTGCAAGCTGGAGGTTATCATTGTACTGCAAAGAGTAGTTCTTGTACTAGGAAGTGCAAAGAAAAAAAAAAGATTGTCAATATCACAGGCACTCTGTGAACATTAGGCCACACCAAGTCAATCATTAGTTTCTGGTCCACCTCCCGCGTCTATTTTCAAAAATGCAAGATTGGACGACTATAAACTCTGACCCCAAAAGGGGGCAGGGCCAGACAAAATGGGCGGGGCAGGACAGATCATGTGATGGAGCACGTGATTGATCAGGTGATAATTACACGTGCTGAAGGAGTGAAAGGAGTGCTAACTATATGGCGCTAATAAACGTTACAGTTGTCAGTGAAAGGAGTGCTGTACTGCCTTGGAAGATCAGCTCTGCCCTTTTGGAGAAAGAGAGTATCCGTGAATATTACTACTGTCTCTGTACAGGTACAGCTATACTAAATGGTTTTACCCTTACAAAAGCCTACCTGGGTCGCTCTAAGGATGCTTTAGACCTAGTTGATTTGGATGTTGAATTGCATCAAGCAGTTACTGTGTTTGGCCCTTTTCTAAAATTTATTGTGGATGGAAGTTCTGAGAGTGCATGTACTACTACCTTGGGTACTTCAGCTCGATCTGTGGTTGAGGTTTTAATGAATTCACAAAGAAGTCTTAAACTTCCTAGCGAAATAACTAAGGAGAACAAGACGTTTTGTTTAATGATGTAATTAAATTTTTACAAGAGAAGGGATTAGCATGGGGTTCTGCTGAGGCTGATGTGGCGGGAAAGAAATTAGTCACTACTCTTGTTAACTGTCTCTGGTACATAGATGGGCGTACACATGTACTTACAAAGCAAGGATGCAAATTGCCGGATTTTGTTTTATCATTTACAGGATATAATAAGCCTGAAATATCTAAACATAGAAAGAGGAAGGTTGAAAACATGTGTGCATCGATTCTACGTAGTCATTCATCAGCTCTCTTTGGTTTTTTGCAATCAACGTATTGGAACAGGTCTAAATTCACTCTTTTCAAACCACCCATACCATCCCTTGAATGGATCAGACTTCAATTCTGGCCTAAATCACCACAGTCAAAACAGAGCTGTCATTACACTGGTCGCCTTGATATTAAGTTTGCAGTACAGCGAAGGCAGTGGAGACTACAGCATGAGGATGCCCACTACGCAGCAGCCTTATTTCGCGAACGGGAATCCGCGATCAAATTTCGTGACAATTGTATATTTGCATGTCTGGATGACAAACATCGCATTAAAATAGGAGATCCAGGTTCACCCTTAGCTGCCAATTGAACGTGGAAGACGTGTTCTGGTTCAGGCAAAGACAACATTTGAAGTGTCGGATCATGATTTCTCAAAATTTAGTGTTATTCCTTCTGTAATTCTTTTAGTTGATATACCAACTGAAATATCATCTTTGTGGTACCGTGGCCTTGTTAACGTGATTTTGAAAGAAGCTGCATTTGAACAGTCTTCTGCACTTCGTCATGCTACTGAACTCCATCAGCTGGTATTGTCCCAGAACATGACTGACAAGCCGATTCTCTGTGTGTACACTGACGGGGGACCAGACCATAGAGTAACCTATCTCACGGTTAAAATAGCACTAGTTTGTCTATTCCTTCAACTTGATCTCGACTATTTAATTGCTGCTAGAACTGCACCATGCCACAGTTGGCATAATCCTGTCGAAAGGATTATGTCCACTCTGAATCTGGGATTGCAATGTATGGGGTTGCAACGTCATGCTGGTGATGATAGATTTGAATCTGAGGGCTAAGAATTGCAATAGCTTGAAAGATCTTCGGAGAGCAGCACAAAAACGTCCTGAATTCCGTGAAGAGACTCTTGACTGTATTGCACCTGTCAAGGCTATGCTGAATGGTATCTTTTGTCGGCTGAACCTGAAAGAAAAGCCAATAGGGACCTCTATTGCTGCTCGGGAGCAGGATATTAAAGCTATGTGGAATGCTCTTTCAGGTATCATGAATTCCATACCTGCTCAAGAGGATCTGCATAAGAAGTCAAATCTTGAAAAGGCACCTTCAACTTGAACACTGCACCAGGCAAAGGCACTACTTCTTTGAAATAATAAAATGTGGTAAAGAAACTTGTGGCATTTGCAAGCCTATTCGCTTACCGAGGGAAGTATTCAAACCATTTCCAGATCCTACCCCTGGGTCAGATGGACACTTCTTGCCATTCGACACCGTATATGGTTCTGATACCACTGAAGAACATCAACCATCTGCCAAGAAACGTTCCTCAAAGCAGCAAACTCTACCTTTCCATGGAAAACTTCAGCATGTAAAGAATGCTGGGCTGATGATCGAGTGTGATGAGTGTGGGATGTGGCAGCTGGTGTACTCTACACACAAGCTGATTGCTACTCAGCGCAAATCCTTAGAGAAGGCATTGGATGGTTTATCCTTCTCTTGTGGTGCACCATTGCAGGAATTGGAGTTATCTGCCGAACTGAAGATGGTTTTTGTCAGAGATTTGCAGTGCCATAACCCCATTGAATTCCTTTACTACAGTGCAAAGTACGAGCCCATATGCTTTTATTGTAGCCAGCCAGCCAGTGACTCCAAGGAATTTTACCCGCAGTGTGGACAGTGCAAAGACAAGCCAAATGTATCAAGAAAATAATTCCTAATTCCCAGCTACATATATGTATGACACCAATCTTTTCTTTATGTATAACACCAATCTTTTTTTTATGTATGCACCAATCTTGTCTTTTCTTTATGTAGAGTAGCGATGGGAGTTTACGGACAGCGGTAGTTTACGGACACTTTAGACTTTGACCCATGGTAAAATTGGTACCAATTAGGCGGGAGATTTCAAATTTTGCTGACAGTAGTGATTTTTTAAGAGTAAGAATCTACAGCTAATTCAGTAAATTTGCGTAGTTTTTTCCTGCTCAATTTTTGCTTTGAATGATCATAGTTAGTATCTCGGTCAAATAATGAGGCATGGAAAAAATGACTGTAAGAGAAACCAACTTTATAACTGCACATAGTAAACAAAAACTACATGTAAACACAAAACATTATATATCAATAAAGAGCAAATTTATTGCTCTTTCCAAATGTACCCTTCATAAAATAACATGACTGACACAGTATCAGCAATTTTGGCGTAAATAGATTCTTATTGTGGAGGCAGTTACTGGACAGTGAATAATAATCGGTAATGATCTTTATAATAGGCCATGGCAACAGCAAGGAAGCGGAGAAATTGGAAATCCGAAGATCTGGAGAGAGCTGCAGAGGAAGTTAGAGAGGGGAAGGTGTCTGTCAGTGAAGCAGCAGCAAAATATTGTATACCAAAGAGCATGGTACATGATCACTCCAGCTTGAAGGTTAAGCAAGTTTCAAGTCCTGGACCATCTCCTGTGTTAATGATAGAAGAAGAAACTGAATCATGTTATCTTCTATTATCATTATCATTATCATTTCTTACAATAATAAGCACATGTGCAGCCATTTTACCTTCATTTTAAGAGCTGTCCGCCAACTGCCTCTATTGTCCGTTAACTGCCTCCAGTAGGCGCCTACTCTAAATCTCTCCCAGAAATCAGCATAATAGGACTTGCTTAGCTTCCTGCCTGGATAGAGCGAGGTAGGCCCATAGCTATCCAAAGCCCCCCTGCAATCTTCCTTGCACTCGCTAACCCGCCGGGAAAAACCACAACTTTGTTAACTGTCCGTTTACTACCTCCGTTACTCTATGGCACCAATCTTTTCTTTATGTATGACACCAATCTTTTCTTTGTGTCTTTTCTTTATGAATCTTTTCTTACCAATCTTTTCTTTATGTATGACTTTTTATGTACGACACCAATCTCTTTTTTTGGTATGACACCAATTTTGCATTTTTTTGTGTGCAATTATTTTCTTGAGATTTTTATGCTTTCCTGTTTCCTGTTTATGAAGTCTGCGCATGCGTGGGCCCGGTACCCGCATTGCAGTCCTATAGTCCTGATAGCCGCCCGCTCGCATGTCATTGGAGTAGGGGTAAGTACCAGAAACTAATGATTGACTTGGTGTGGCCTTATAGCAATAGCTGGATCAAAAAGTAACATCAAAATTTTTTTCTTTTCCTTGATTGGTACTAAGTAAATCATGGATCATAAACCATGAGTAAATAAACACGCTGGACCACAACGAAAACATAGTATAATTAGGTGCAATAAACACACTTACTAACTTACAAAATGAAAAAAGACTGGGACAGCTCTAAGAGAAGCACACCTGTATTGTTCGTTTATGCGCATGTGCGTGGATCTTACATGTACACGTGCTTTTTTTCTAGAGCGAGAGCTAGAGCTAGAGAGAGAGCGTGTTCTGTACCTATGAGGTAAGTGTTTCTCTGACTATTTTTTAAAGACCTTCTCAACATTTTTCGACATGTTTAATTTCTGCCTTTCCTTTACACAGCTCTTATCAGATGTTAGATTTGTCCACAGCAGATGAGTCAGGTTTATCATCCTCATCGGTCAGTTTTAATATCAGAAAGTCTTTGAGATAGTTCTTCCAACCAAATTCGTAATCTCACCAGAATCTGCTGGCTCCCCCAAAGCACCAGCTCATGTACGTTTTACACAAGCCTGGGCCTGCTCCTCTAATTACCAACCATCCCACCGTGATTGTCCATTTAGGGCCCCTACCCTCATGTGGCTGGACAACAGGCAGCTGCAGGCATAAAGGTATATGTTGAGTGTGTATCTAGCCCTAGTTGTGACTGCTAAATTGTTTCCACATTCATGACAGGCAGCTTTGATGTATTGCAGTTGTTCAGACTGGGCCACTACTGAATATTCGGTTGTTATGGAAACTGTGGGTTCAATTTACATAAGTACATGAGAATGGGTGTGTTCAATGTATTGTTCTTCAGGCCAGAGTTTATTTAACAGCAAATGTGTATGTCAAAGTCTAAAGTTCTGCTGTGAAGAGCACTGCATTAATTTTTAGTGCTATCAGGAGGTTTGGGGAATGAACTACTAAAAGTAACTAAATAAGTTAATCTGGGATGGCAGTAATCAACTGGTGTGCAGTTAACCTACTAGTCCTTGCAGTGTAGCTTAGAAAATTATGCTCTACTACATAGCCTTTGCTGGGCCCAAGCCTTGAACAGTAAGCCTTGCATATACTTTCCTTCTGATACGTGACTTGCTGCTGTATCTTAAGTGTATGTGGTACAGTCAGTCTGCAAAAGAAGGTAGGTGTGTCTTCACTTTTGGTGTGCGGTGCAAGGATGAAAATAGTTTCTGTTCATCTGTTAAGAAAGTGCATATGGTATGATGATCGATCTGCAAGGGTAGATAGGTGTGTCTTGGTGTGTAACTCCATATTATACGATGACCTAATATTTCAGAAAGGTAGGTGTATTGTGGAAAAGTCTTCTGTACTGATTGTTCCATGGCTAGAACCATCTGAAACTGTACACCAGTTATCTATTGTCTATAATGTAAATATGTACGTTGCTACTGATTCTGTCTGGATGATCATCAATTTACAAAAAAGGTAGGTATATCAAGTTGTGTTAAAATGTGCAAAAAAGGTAGATATACCAAGTTGTGTTATTAAAATGTGCAAAAAGGTAGGTATATCAAGGTGTGTGGATGATCTACATACGAAAACAGCCAAATATTTAATATATACTATGTAATAGCTTATATTTATCTTGAGGTATTGTGAATGGCACGAGAGCATATACCCATGAGTCAGGCTCTAAAGCTCAGCCTCTCTGCTCTAAAAGGTGCAGATGCATGGACTGGGCCTTGCCAATGTGGTGGATTATGTGACACTTGCTAGCATTCAGTGTATATATTTCGCATTGTACGTATTAAAATGGACTATACACAAAAATATACATATTTGTGCAAACTGTCGATCTTTAGAAGTAGTCGTAGTTTATGAGGGTTCCATATTCTGGTGGCTACCCTTCTGGATTAGTTATATACACTAGGGAATCAATCAAACCCAGTTTCATGATTTGTCCACTGTCACGATTATTTCCCTAAGGGACCTGGCTGTCTCAATTTTCAAATAGATTTTAGGCACTGATGCCAGAGAGAGAATTCTCTAGTAAATATTTAATATTTGTGTGCACTGTAGCTGTGGATTTGAGGTCAATAACTAACAGTGGGTATACACTCATTATCAGGAGCATACATACTCCCCAATTCAGTGATTGTTTGCACATAAACAATGCATAACAAGTTAGTCTTTTTAAAAACTGGATGCCTCGGCACGTAGTAAACTATCATTTTAGTTATCACTGATTTATTTTTGCAGGTAGCTATATAAATAATTATAGGAGTTCTACTGAAGACTTTTGCATGCACTGTCATTATTATCACATCATTGTTATTCGTTTCTTTGTTATGCTACTCATAGTTGTTTTTTTAAGTGAGCGAGCTTTTATGGTGATCATAGCTAGAGCTTGGCTATCTTTCTGCTTTCTCAGCCTACTTGTGACTTTGTAGCTTCTGTTCTTGCTATTTAAGGCCTTCTTGCAGGCTCTCTTGCGAGATGATCTTGAGCTTTGTACTCTCTGGTCTCGCTATTTATGGCTTTCATGTTGGTTTTCTTGCTTTCTTTCTGTTATAACATGCCTGGTCTTCAGCTCTTTCTGCTTTCTCACAACTCAGAGTCTTGACTTAGACTTTGTAGCTTCTATTTAAGGCTCACTCTTGCTGTTTAGACGTTCATAAAATCTTGAGGTTGTACACTCTGCTCTAGCTGCTTGCTCTCAGACAATCGTTAACTTGCCCAGCCTGCTGTTACTTTCTCTCTCGTGGCTTGTAAGGTCAAGGTCATGTGCATGGGTATAACTATTTGCGCGTGCTACTAATACATACCACCACCATAGTCGCTTTCAGCACTGTGCCTCGGCACTCCAGTGCCGAGGCAAAAACAAACTTTCACTAGCTGTAATATGTATCAACCTATTATCTGATGCAAGGCCTTTTGGAATTGTTATCTTGTTAAAAACCAGACCAAACAGATTCTAAAGTCGGAGCAGCATCTGTTCTGCTGTATATGCACTTAGTATCCTTAGCAAGGCCTTATCGACATAAGTTCTTCCATCGTCTGGAAGCCAAAGTTTCAAAAGGCCAGTTGGTATCCCATCTTCTCTTGCATAGATAGTTAAATTCTTGTATCATGACGAGTAGAATTCTCTCTTGAAGGGCGTGTGGTATCCCGGGAGGCCTTCAGTTCCCATTGATGTAATCATGCTTGCCTGCAGTGGAAACTGGGAGACTTGATTGGAATTCCCTTGCCATGTTTAATAGCTTCTATATGTATAACTAAGCTTCTACCTCTTTATATACCCCAACCAGTCCTACAAGTCATTGGCCAATCTCATCAGCAGCATCTTCTTCATCACTTTGATTAAGGGACGTGTTATCCAGCTTTTCCCCTGCCCATAACTTTTTCGTTACTTTAAGCTACAAATGTAAGAATTGATCAAAGCTCTTAAAAATGATTTTTTATGAGATAACATAGAAATTTCCCAAATCTCTCCGGACTTAGAAGTGAATAACCCCACCAAAAAGAGGTTTTGACAAAACCTGTATATAGTAAAGATAGAGTAGGAAAAGAGCTCTCAAATGACACCTCAATTATTAAATATGTTCCCATAAATACGAAAAAACATCATTTTGAGAAAACAGCTTTGTAATAGGAGAGTCCTAATATTGTATGTTCCATCTGCTATCTTTTTTTTTTTTTTTTTTTTTTCAGGTATTTAGGCCTTCACTTTAGTGCATGTGTACATAAACAAAGTACAGAAAGGATGAATATTATATTTTATATTGTGTTAACATTTATAACTTCCCTGAAATAGTGTGGGGGAATACACCACTCAGTCGTGAGCAATGCAGTCCCCCAAACCCCGCCAGCTCAGAATTCCTCAGCACCATAGCTGGTCCCCTCTTCCTCAATATGAGCCTCCTCCAGCATGTGATGCTGCCCTCTTGATGCGGAGTTCATCTTTGGCAGCCAGGTAGGAACTGCAGAGTGGACCTGGATGAGCCACGCTCCATGATGGGAATCAGAGCCTGACTGCCACTGTTGAAAACCAGCACCGCTTGACCTGTGGCAATTTCGACAGTTGACCTAGTGACGTATTCTGTCTTCGGTGCACGAGCCCACAAGAGATTATTGAAGCTCTCGTTTCTGTTCTGTGTGGCACCAAGCAAACACTTCTCTAGCAGCTTCTCCTCACATAGTGACTCAAACACTGGTTGGATATAATCCTTCAGATCCAGTGCTATTTTGGGGGTGTGTGATGGTAAATCCTGATGGAGTGCTAGTGCACGTTGGTATTTGCACTAGCTCTCAGCACCATCTGGACAACAATGGTGCTGAGGCTTCTCATCAGTGGAAATGGAGTGGTAGAACACTGCCCAGCAAATTTTCTTCATACACCAGTGGAAATGGAGTGGTAGAACACTGCCCAGCAAGCTTTCTTCATGCCTCTCAGGTCATTCTTGTGGGCACGAATGGCATTACCGTAGTAGACCTTGTAAAAAACCAAGAAACAGTACTTGACTGGGAGTGCAATATACACAAATAGAAGAAAAAAAATTTTAAAACCCCTCAGATTATACACAGCTGTTGTTTTCCTAAAGGTTTGTTGTGATTTGCAGTATCAACATCCTAGACACTAGGCACGGTAATAATCCAAAGATTAATGCACAGTTGTGCACGTTCTCCTAAAGTTTGTGATTTGCAACAACAACATCCTGGGTAGTAATAACACTGTCATGCATACTCGTCACAGGGGGAACTTGGATCAGAGCTGAATGCGACGAGGTAGATAAGTAAACTGACCTGGAGGCGTTGTATGGTCCTGACAGTTAGAATCCCTTCAATCTATTTTCCCTCCGCCTTGGTGACACGAGCCTTTAGAGCAGTCACCTCGCCCTTGTGAGGCTTGTTCTCTTAGTTTTCGGTCAGTGGGCCGGCACTGGTTGACCAAGAGGACTTGGAGCAATCTTGCCCCATCCTCCTGGTGCTTGTAGCTCTTTTGATATTACCACATTGAACTTTGTTGCCCCTGCTTTTACCAACTGGGATTTTTTGCTGTGGTGTGGGCTAGACCTAGTGCTGTGTCCTAAATATCCCCATCCTTATGAGGGTGCTGCTGCACCTCTGGCATTTAGCATATGCATACTTCCTCGCAACATTGGTATGTGCAATTTTCAAAATTTCCTCAAATGTTGTGTCGGACTCTAAGAACATGGTGAGGTCCTCAGGTGGCTGCACCTGTCTGGAAAGGTGTTTTTTTTGCTTTGCAAGACCCTTCTTCAGTGACTTCAATAATAATAATTCCTACATCACTGCCCCATCTTAAATTGTGCTTTTGACACAAGGGACTGCTCTTCTGTGGTTGGCTCATCTGACATCCTGTATGACCAAATAATATCACTAACAGAAGCTTATACTTAATATTATTCATACCTGTAAAGATTGAAAGCATCTTATAGCTGTATCAATTTGGTTTGGTCATTCAGATCTTTTAATTCCTTTGGTAACAACGTCACATGCAGGTAATCTCTCAATTCCCTAGGATCAGCATAGCATTGTTTTTTTACCGTTGAATAATACCACTCGGCCTGATTCTTCATCCTTGGAGTTCCTCCACATAGGCCTGAGGAACTTGCTCAGGTCAACAGCCATCTCTTTTGCTGGCTAGCCTTCTTCTGGCCACCACCAAGAGAACCCAGGAATCTAGAGATAACCAGTGAGAGTGGGGAGTTCAGCTGTCGGTTTGACTTTTTTGCCTGGCCTGCCTATATAGCCTTGGTGGTAGTCAGAGAGTGAGTCACCATTCTTTACGGTTAGCAAGCATGGACACTTAAGGCCATGCTTTACAAATGGGCCCTGGAAATAGCCAGGACCTCCCCATATCTACATGTCCTCCAGGTTAGTCAGGAGGACTTGCCAAGTCTAGTGAACAATTTACTAACTGGATACTGAGAAAGATCACTTTTCGCTGGTTAACAAGTCTCTCTGAATGGATGTTGGATACAGCCTTTACAATACAGGTAATTTCCCTGACTAAGCAACAGTTGAATGTGCTATTTTCCTGAGCGGACTATGAATATATTGCATTACCAAACTTTTATCACTATTGTGCAATATAAGGAGGCACTGCAAAAAATGACATCACCAAGTCTTGGAGCTATGAAGGACTTGCACTCTGTGTATGGTACTGCAGTATTAACTCTGCAATATTCTGTTTGTCTAATCTGGTTGATAGCACGTCGAAAATTTATTTTCCAAACAATTGCAGAGACATTCTCCCTTCAAAATCACTATCACTGCCAAGCCTCAGTATATATAACAGCAACATCTTCACTGCTCCATTTCTGCACAACTCTTCCTTTACTATGCATGGTAATGTGGATTATCAGGTCGTTCATCAGCACAGATTCAGTCTTGTATCGTTTGTAAAATGATTCATCTAGTTGTTTAGTGGTTCTAAAGAGGGACTACCAGTACCAGTGCGTAAAACAGGCTTCTAGTTTCTGGTGCATAATCTGTAATTCAGTTCTTCTTTCCTGATTTACTGCACTTTAGTTTTCTTTAGGTAGATGTTATCTTCAAAGTACACTCTGAAGTGATCATGAATGTTGTAGGTGAATCATTATCTATTCACAGTCCTTAAGCTGCAAATTTCACTTATGCACACTAATTAGTGATGAATGTTTTACATGTGACAAGTATAGCAAGCAAATATGATTAAGATGTGAGGTAGCAAGTGTCAACATTGAATTCCTTCAGGTGCCTTCCCACTTGTTGCTGTGTTGTGGGGCATGGCACCCAGCATATGACCTGAGCAAGAACTGGAGGAGCCAGAGCAAGAACTAGAAGAGCCGGAGCGATAACTGGAGGAGCCAGGGTGAGAGCCATTGAAGGAGCCAGAGCAAGAATGAGGACTAAAAGAGCCAGAATCCAAATTGGAGGAGCCGGAGCATAAGATATCCCAGCGGCTAATGGAGTTTTGTCACTTATTTATAGCGTGTTTGTGTGTGCACCAGCTTTATATATGCGTCTATCTTTGGCCAAATTTCCAAGAAAAAACAACAACATGAATTCATAATGTGGTTTGTAATAACATTCATCACTTAAAATATCACTAAATAAAAATATATATAAATAATGATATATATCTTTTACCCTTATCCAAAAACAAATCCTCATGTTCGACTAAAATATCATCTGATTTGCATTAACGTCTTTATCAACCTCGGCTTGCTGCTGAATATGCTATGTCCGCTGCACATTATTCATGTTTGCATACTTATCCTTCTCTTTAGATTCCTCCTTACAATCACCATCTACAGCTGTCAATTGCACTTTCCTATCACATACACTTGCACCCAATAAATCTGGCCTTTTTGGTTTCAAGAAGAAACAGAAAATAAAATATAGAAAATCTCCTTCTATTAGAGGATGAGTTGATCTCCCAAGATCTTTCAACCCAATTTGATACATTTTTAGCAGCAGCAAAAGATTAATTAATGGTTAGCAGAAAATAATAATCAGTAATAATGACAAATAGTTACATGAATCAATTGATAACAATAGCTACTTAATCAAAGCAGCACAATTTGTTTGAGATACAGTATCATTGAGGACTTCACTGTTTTGTATGTTGATCTTGTATTAATCTGTTGCTAGGTACAGAAATCGTTATTTGTTTTTAAATCCACCAGTCATAACAATATTATCCAAACATTTCAGCATCTCCATCTTCAGTGGAATGATATTTTCTTTCCACTATCACACACTATACGCATTAATTTACTACTTTGCTGCTGAGGCTATCCATGGTGGCACATTTAGGAACTATGATCTAGGTACCAAATTGTAGCTCTTGAGACAAGCTATTCAATGGATGATTGAATAATCTTGACCTTTCCACTGAAGTTCATTTACAACCTTGATGAAGTCATTTATTCATACAGAAACTGAATCCTCTTCTGAGCTGATGTACGGACTGCATACTGCATATCCTTATTCTCGCCTACTGAGAAGGGCCTGGCCAAATTATGAGAACTTTGCCTGCTACCAAGAAAAGCTGGCAGATGCTACATTTTATAAGCATCTTCTCACTTTTGTCACCAAAGCAAACAAAGCTGGGGAAAATGAGTCACTGGATTCCATAGTCATAGAGATGCAAGCTGGACTGAGCAGATGGACTTGGTATCAAACTGTGGGCCTAACAGTGTACCACCCTGTGATTGGTCAAATGGTTCTTTTGCGTCAGGTAATGCTCTGGAAAGAAAGCACTGACTGTATTTGTGTTATCAATTCAGATGATGTCTGAATTCTTGCATGTCCTCCCAACGTCAATTTCAGCAGTGAAGCTTCAAGTGAAGACTACAAGCTGCTCCCAACTATATTACAATGTTGTGAATCACTATGAGCAAATAAGGAAGCATAAATCATCTTCATCTTTTGGGGTATCACAAGCAGCAATGAACAATTCCATAGACTTTGCAGTGGAAGGGAAATAGCCAATTAATGGTGTGATGATTATGCATGCATCCATGCTATACAGAGGAACTATAACAATACTGTCAGAATTCTCTTTATTTGCTCGCATCCTTGCCACGACAGCCCATTTTATAGTAATGTAGTCAAATACTGTTGCATTAAGCAAATAATACACCATCTGAAGCATTTCAGTTGCTTATCCGTTACGTGTATTCAGGATCTGTGGATTTACAGAATATATACTAGCTCAATTGTGCACACAGACACAACATTACATATCACTATGTAATGACAAGAGTTTTTCCAGTGCCTGTATTCATTGTCTATCCTTCAATTATCCTCTATCAGAGACACGAAGGTGTTATTGATGTTGGTATGTTCTTGTAATCAGGTTGGGATCGAAGAGTAGAAGTTTTCGGTGTTTGTGCATTTCTTCATAAATGTTTCTGATTGGGGTAGAGGTTTTGTACATCACTTGGTACAGAAAAATATCATTGTCGTATTATTGAGATAGTCTTGGTTGGATTTTTCCGCAGGTTGTAGTATGTGATCAATAAATTGGGCCAAGGTGTTTTTGTGTGACAGTATAAAGGCCAGCCATTTACCACTGGTGATTTTCTAGTGCCCTCTGCTGCTACTCACCTCCTGTCAGTGCTCTTCTCTTGGCATCCTCATCTCCAGTTGGGTAGTGTGATAGTTCCTAGCCATTCTTTCTCCTTTACAAACTAGATGAACCTACTACCCTTTATCAAGTGCTACCCAGCCTGCAAGATAGGTGTGGGATCACATTACTTTCAACCAGCTCATCTGTTTTCTTCTCCTGTTTTGATCTGATTACATACATGCTTGCAATAGAGTTTGTCTACTTTAGGTCCCATGCTGCACAAAAGTTGGTGCAAATCTTAGCGCGTGCTAAGCACAAGTGCAGTTAGAGTACTGGCCCTAAGTCCAACACGACTTTCATACGTCCAAGCATATGACCTCAATGTAGTCAAAAGTATGTCCTTTTGAGGGAAGTAAAGGAACAGCCTAGGCATTGTGCAACCATTGGTGAAGTATTTATGTATTTTTTGAAATTGTGAAGTGGAAACTCAGCAATCTGTACTTGCCACATGGCCTTAGCTACTGGGATGTGCAAGTAGAGGCGTGCAACTACAGGTGTGGAAGGGAAAGCCAGTATGACTGGCCAGTCATTGACATTGTGCCTTATCACAATAGCATTTTGGCTGTGATATATTGCAGTTCGAGCTGCATGGTCTATGTCATAGAACTTTGCAGCTCTTGTCTTCACCAGCATGGGGTTCTCCTAAGCAGAGGCACTGCAACTCTCATCTTCACCAGCGTGAACAAGTTCTGCAAGGTGGATCCGGAGTCGGACTTTATCGGACTTGACTCGTTGCTGCTGTAGTTGGCAATTGACTCCATAGCTGTATCTACATAGATATCTAGCTAGCATTATTTATAACGGGCATCCAGATTCATCTATAAGCATAACTGAAACACTACAGCCTTAGGCCTAATCAAGACTAGACTAGTTAAGCGCGAGCCTCGCAAAATAATTAATATACTTATGATTTCCTGGCATCTTCGCCACGGCCTTATCCAGGGATGCTCGCAACTATGACTCCTTCGCACGAACTGGAAGCAGCCACGGCCTTCTGAATACTTCTTCATGCTCACGACCAAGACTCCTCATGAAACTTCGAGCCATTTGCGAACTGGTTGCAAAGTATTCTTTGCAAAGTACTGTAGCTATGACAAAAATTTAATAGTTACAAAGTTATTACGAACCCCATGTGGCTACTGTCACTGCAATCCAGAATGGATAGCTTCAGATCCATTATGTTGGTTGGAGGAACGACTACAACTATTAGTGTGAACCGGACAATCTTGATATACATCTGGTGTGATTCGAACAACCATAGTTACAATAATGATTAGTCAAAATCGATAGATAAAAAATCTGAATCAAAATAGTTATTTTTAAAAATAATTGTAATAGATAAACTTAACTATGGTTAGCCCGAGCGCTACTCCTAAACCTACATACCATAATAACTACAAAGTCAATTCCACAAGTCAAGTTTGTCTCCTCAGAGGTGCTGTAATAATGGTGATCTGTATTTCCCTTTCATTGGGCAGGTGGCCACAGGGTGTCCCCCTGTGCAGTAGGCGCAAACATGAGGGTAGCGGCATTTGGTGCCATAGATGTAGGTCCCATCGTACTTGTACATGATGCAGTAGTCCGTCTTAGGGCGCTTAGTTGCAGGTAGGCGTGGGCCACTCAAGGGACGCAGTGGTGAGTTGGCAGAAGGCAAGCCAGTGCGAATCATATTGGTAAACTTTGGACAGTCATATGCATGGTTTCCCCCATCCAAACTTCTAAACTCTACAAAGAGGAATTAAGGATATGTAAACTCGGTTCTAAGTCTTGGAGTGGGGATTCCCAGACAAGGCGTCCAGTGAAGCGTTGCCCCTTTCAGTACTAAAATCTTGTCACTAGCATACTATTTAAGAAGTCACTCATTTAGGTTCTTCTTTTTTCTTTCACACAAATCTTTATCCAAGTCATCGTACACTCCAGCAATCACTACCTTTGAGTGATTTTGGTGCACACAACAAAAATTGATCTCCCAGGTATAGCACCAACTTTCTTTTGCACTCCGCCAGTTTGATTGTATTTTTTATTCCATCTTTGAATTCATAATTTGCATGAAGCCCTTTTTTCCTTGTTTGCTATCCTTTCTCTCTCAATGTCCTTGGGGTGATGGTTGAACCAGCCAGGGTTGTCAAATACAATGTGGATCTCTTGAATGCCAGCACTCAAGTGTGGATTCGTAAGGGAACGATATTTTAGAAGGTCTAGGAATGGATTACTGTAACAAAATGTAGAAGAGAACAATTATTTCAACATTTTGATAATTATGATGACATAAAGCAACCACCTTCTGAATATAAGTGTTATGATATATGCAGAAAAAAGTGTAACTGTAATGAAGTCTTAAGTAATTTTATTCAGCTAATAATATAGATTTAATCATCAAATCCTGACATTGACAATTGTATTTCCCCGGCAAACACCAATTTTGATAACCTTCTTTTCATCCATTTAGTTATTACATCCTTAGGGGGCATATGTAGCAAACTTCAAGTAAAAATACGAAATTCATCATCTATCGGCTTGATATTGTCGGCTGCTGGTGTCTCCTCTTTCTGCTCCTCAATCAGACAATCAGCTGTCTTTGTCAACTCTATGTAGATCTTCTTCTTGTCTGGCGTGAGGTCGCTGTGCAGCCGGCCTTGGCTGATGTGATTCCAGGGCCTTTTTATCTTGAAGTTGCACCCAGGCACCTGGCAGAGATAGTACCTGCATGTGACATGAGCAGCTAGATTACCATTGAGCCTACCCTGAACAATACTCTTACTCCAATATAAGCTTGATGAGAGGCTGTTGCGGCTGGTGGACTCTTTGGTCAGAGGCTGGTGATTTTAGTCGGTCAGTGGCTGTGTCAGAGGCCTGAACTAAGGCTGGTTCAGAGGCTGGAGTTTGATGGTCAGAGGCTGCAGCATTTTGGGTCAGATAATTATGATGACATAAAGCAACCACCTTCTGAATGGTGCTGACGGAGTCTCAGTGACTAAGATCTAAATTCAAAGAGTAAAGACAGAGTACACATTACTTACCAAACTTGTAGGTGCTTCTCAAGTTCACCATTGTGAAGAGGTCGTCAAAGGATAGCTTTTTCCCTTCTGCAATAACCTTTGGAAAGGCCGGGCTGATGTCGTAGCCCTTGCCCTCCAGCTCAATGGCAAGTGTAGAGATGGTGTCACCCTTGTGGACTTCCAGCATAACTGGAAGCCCATCCACGTAGACTTTGATGGTTTGCATCTTCTTCAGTCTTGATGATTTTCGGCCACGAGGTCAACTGAATCGGTTCTAGCCACGAGGGCACCTGGGCAATTACTACGAGGTTGAGATCACCACGCGGCGCGGTACGTACGAGGTCACCTCAGGGCTTATTTCTGCCTGGCTTTCCAGTTGTATTAACAACTCGGGACCAAGCGAGTTGTTGAGCTAATTGTGGTGGGAGAAGGATATAAAAATGGGTTAAAGCCTCAATGGAATAATTCTTGCGATTGGATGCCTTGAATAGAATAAATAAAATTTCCAGCAATAAATTGTGTTCTCTGTCCCCTTCTTTGATAGCATCATCAAATTCAGCATAAAATAGAGAGTATTTCTTTAGCATAGTCTAGTATACCATCACTGAATTTTCAAATGGCTTGAGGAATACAAATGAATCAATGATTCTGTTGGAATGGGTGTTAAGTATTTTTTTTTTTTTTGGTTTGTTCACTGAGGCTATCAATTTGGAATCATGAAACTATTAGGCTTATCTTTAATACCTTTCATTGATAGGACTTCCATAGCATGAGCAATGGCGACAATTCAGATAAAATCTTTGCAAGCATTAGCATCTTTTTCTTATTGAACATTCTTCCAGTTTATTAGATTTATTAAAGTCCCACCATCCCTTCTTGATGTTTCTCGATATAATCTTTTCCAAATGACCTATTAACAATAATATATAGAGGTAGTTATAAAAGATATAGTATCATACCCCGAGGAGGCAAACTTTTGCATGCCAGTCTTCTGCTACAGGAACTAGTCCTTCTAAATGACCCAATCCAGTTTCAGAATTGGCTCGAATTTCTTAGCTGATCTGGCTCGGACAGCAGTGAGTTGATCCCCACCAAATAATATTTGATGGAACTGGTGCTTTTCAATTTCTTCCATCTCATGGAGTCCCAAGGGTCTCTCTCTCAGCCCCACTTTTTGGCAGGGAATCTCATATGCAAGAATAATGAGGAGCTCTTTACTTTAGCTCTGATCTAGCCCTAGCCTTCTTGCCCTAGCTCTACTTTTTTTAAGGGTGGATTATACCATTTTTTTGGTTTTGTGGTTTTTTGTCTGTAACTGTCTCCAAATTATTAGTATAATCACAAAGTTAGACTAACAGAACAGCTGCTACCCTAGTCTGGTGATCTCTCATGATACATGAGAATAATGACATGATGTGATTAGATATATGATACATGTACATAATGATGTGATTAGATGATACATAACATGATAATAATTAGTTGTTACAATCAGCATGATAATTATGCAACAGTTACATGTCCATAACTTCCTTATACTTGAGTCTTTTTTTCCATTTTTTTGTGGAATTTCAATACATCCACTTCCACACAATTGTGTGAAAATTTTCCCCTAAAGTTGTTGTGAGTTTTTTTATACTCGTACTTCTCCACTGTTTTTCAACCAGGATGCGCTCTAATGAACGCCAAACCAGGCAAAGTGACTAGGCAAAAAGGGTAGTATCGAATTGTAGCTTATTCTGCATTCTAATGGTATGCTAACTTTAAGGATTGCTCATTCCTATGCCTAGTTCCAGGTGCAAATGGTAAGCTATTAGCACCTTGTATCAAAAATCACAAGTTATTCATACTGTACTATCAACACTTCCTAATTTGGCTAAGTGTAGAGTGACCACAGATACATGATATCAAGGAGGGATTTACCCTGAAACCACTTGATTGATTTTTTAAAAATCTTTTTGTCTAGAAGTGACATCATTTGGAAGGAACGGTGAATAACTCGTGATAGGATATTTCTAAAAATATTTCTCTCGTTCATTTTGTAGAGGAATAAAAGGGCTATTTAGTGATATCAAAACTTTGATGTAAAAAAATTATATGACTTGAGTTATGATTTTTTATTCGAGTGTAATTTGAGGTCATTTATCAAAATCCAGAAATGCTGTTTGAAACTCTTGTATAACTTGTAATTCAAACTGTAGCGGAAAATGGGAGGGAAAGAAAGGAGGGTATTAATTTTAGTGTACAAAAAAAGATGATAAATTAACATACCTTAGAGTCAATGAAGGGATATCCTGATCATTAGGGAGCTCAGACTGGTGAGGGCTATATCTGATCTGCATGACAGTCAGAAGTCGGTCTCTGTCATCACTGCTCCATGATCAACATGGGAGAAGCAATCCAAAGTTCCACTGGAATCCAAAAACTCTGGATCAGAACCAACTAGCCCTCTTACACAACAATCCGAACAATTTAGAAACTCCCTGTCTGGTAGGTAGTCCCCTCTGCAGCACGCTTCCTTTCATCGGCAGCAGCTTTACGTCTCTTGTTCGATTTCCTCCTCCTCCTCTCACCAGCCAGTTGCAGCTTTTCCGCACGCTTGATGCGGAAAACATCTTGCTCATGAAAATATTCACGGCAAGTGGAACCAGGCATCAACCCCATATGCTCAGCTAGGGTTACGAAAGACTTTGCCCCCCTATTGAACGAGATAATGGCAAGGTTCACTGCAATCTGAACTGTGTTCACTGAGGTGAATTCGGTCTTCGGACATTTCTGCCACACCAATTTATTAAAACTCTCATTCTGATTCTGGGTGGCACCGAGAACAATCTCAGAGGAATGAGTCTTTTAGGATCATCATCCCTGAGGTTACCTTCAGCGCTAGTGACTGTTGGTATTTACACCACGAGTCAGCGCCTTTGGGACACTTATTGTGCTGGGGGTTAGCATCTGTGGAGATAGTGTGGTAGTACACAGCCCAACAACCATCAATCATACCCTCCAAGTCACCTGCGTGCTCATGTATGGCATTGCCATAGTATTGCTGCAGTTTCTTATATTTTCTTTCCGTAATTCCACCAATGCCACCGATCCGTACTTTGCGTGCCACTGTCTTTGTGACAGTGGGCTTAGCCGCAATGGCAGAGCGATTTTTGGTAGCCTTACGGGCCTTTACGGCTTTTTCCACCACTACCTCAACCATTTCTGTAGGAGGGTTTCTTTTTAGCTTTATTATGGCTGCGCCGACATGTTTTTGAACGTGCCCCACACACTCATACTTCACAACTGGGCAATCGTCACCATACGGTTTAGCTTTCTGGACTGAGCTGATGGCTTTAGAGTCACCATCACTGACCACATTCACATACCGAAGGTTCAGATGCTCAATTGATCTCTTCCACAGAACTAGAGCCCCACCCACCTCCATTGCTGAAGATGAGCCACTGTGATTCAGGGTACACTCATCTTTATGCCACTCAAACCAGGCATTGAACTCTTCGGAGTTCTCCACACCATCACTTAGCCCCAACAACTTTCTCTTATGAGTGCACCTGACACAGTGCTTACTCAATATATGAGTATCAAGCACCCAGCCCGTGTCCCAAGACATCACAACAAATACCCCATACAGAGCTGTGAAGCCCCGCTTGGACCACGTCCCATCAAAAGTTACCGTTATATCTAATGGTTCTGTGATCCAAATGTTAGGTGGGACTTCACTAACAGTGGGGTCCCCCAAGTCAGAGTCACTCTGGTCATCGTGATTTTGACTATCAGAATCACCATCTCGGTCAGAATCAACTTCGCTCAACTCCGTTTCCACTTCACTAACATCATCCAAATCATTATCTGACCAAGACTCCTCCAATTCATCATCATCACTCCCAGATGACTCATCATTGGCTTCTTTGTAATCATCATGAACCATTGGTGGGGTGGGGGGGGGGGGGGGGTGGTAAATAACTTACCACTAATAGAGAAAGCACGTAATTCCTGTACGGAATCAATTTGATCTTTTCGGACAAGATCACTGCTACTTACCAATAACTTTGAAACGTACGTAGAAAAGGATCTAGGCCCCAACCAGGAAGGAGATCCATCATGGCACATAATAAGCCAAGAGATTTCTGACCCTTGCCAATCAATTTCATTCCCAACACCGCCTTATCATTTAGAGTGAGTTGGCGAGAGTCGTACGGATCAGTGAGCTTATGGAACAAGCCACATACACAACTGACAGTAATACTACTCACCAGACCCCTCCGACTGCTACTATCCTCTGAGATGGTCAAGGGGTGTCTACGACAGTGGCAAACCTCTTTCACAAATTCTTCCAATACCCTCCAGTTTATGATTCGGTTACCTGGGCTGTCAGACACACCACTACTACCAGGCTCAGAGCTTTGACTGTCTAGCATACTGTTAGAGGCATTACCAATTCTGGGACGCAACAACACTGTTGAAGTCCCACTAGTAACACCAATTCTAGCAGTAAGCTTACGTTTACTGGCAGAGGGTACGGCATACTCTTGCTCTTCTTCAGACTCGCTTTGTTGGTTCTGTCCTCCGGAGTTTTCTGCTCTTGCTTTCACAAGACGGTATGGAGTTCCAGTGAAGCCTTTTGGACGCTTTTTCCCACTAACTCTGCGTTTGGGAGGCATAATAAACCTGACAACACAGACACCAACTTTGATTTTAGTTCAAAGTTGAAAAAGAACGCGTGGCATGCGCAGTTCCTGCCTTTTCTATCCACTTCCTGCCACCTCCGCGCAGTTTCCATAGCTGCAAAATGCAGGAAGCGAGCTTTATTTTGAATATAAAAACTTTTTTAAAAAGTGAAGTAATAGTTAGGTGTGATACAGAATGTACGGTGATAAGTGAGTGTGCTAAAAAATTCATAACTACAAGAAGAAGTGTCCAAATCCTTCCAGACTTGAAACATAGCTACTTTATAGATATACCCACAGAATAAACAAATAAATTTTTTTTAATTTTTTTGTTATTTTTTTCAAAAACGTGGTATAATCCACCCTTAAGTTACTAGCCAGTACTGCTTAGTCTCCTACTTTTGAAGTTTTGATAGCTTGAAATTGGTGTTTACTGCTAATACTTGATGTTTTCGTGTTTGAGAGGTACTCAGGCATACCAACCCAATGTAAATATAGTTTTATGTACAAAGTAATTTAGATTTTATTTTTCTACTTGGTATGTTTTTTGTTTTAATGTTATGTTTGCATTCATCATAGTGTAGATTTATTGCATTATTATGGATTCAGCATTCCCTACTGTCATTGCTGCTAATATTTTTGTTTTATTTATTACTGATTTTGTTTAAATTCTTCATATAAGGAGCTGAATTTGAAACAATCCAGAAAACTAGTTGCACTTGGGGTCACTTATTAGCTTCATACTGTTTATAGCATCTGGTACTGTCACCAGGTGCAATTAATAATGTCTACAAATGCTCCAAAAAACACTCGGTGACGATATATTCCAGGGGCCCTTAACCCTTTGAAGGGACTCAAATGTAAGCATAGTCTTATGTACAAAGTAATTTTAAAAAAATTTTCTACTTGGTTTTGTTTTTGTTTTTGTTTTGTTTTTTATTGTTGTTTTTTTCATATTTGCTTTTTGTAAATATTATCCAAGTGTGATTTTTCATTACTTTCTGGATTCAGCATTCTCATAAATTCTTACTGGCATCATAGTATTTATAGCATCTGGTACTGTCACCAGGCATTTTTTTTTGTTGTTGTTGTTTTAATGACCCACTCCTACAAAAACTCAACCTCTTAATTACTCATTGAAGTATTCCTGAAGTCTTCATGAAAGCACTAAAAACAATTCCAGTTCAAAGCCAAAAACAGCTGCATGTGTTACTAATGATTTTTGTAAGCAGTCCTTACCTCATTATCATAGTGTTGAAAGTGGTTTCAGGGGTAGTTGCAACGTGTCGTGGGTACTTTTTCCAAGTCGGGCCAGTCACTGTCCTCGAGCCCCTCTTAGTCGTAGGCATCCTACCTAATCAATGTAGTTGCATATGTAATCCTTACACAGTTCAAGTTGGGAAATTAAGTCGATCCTCTTTTATTCAGACGTTCAGGCTGTATATGCTCATGCAAGACCATGTGCGCACAACCTCACGGCTGAGAAGTGGCCTCGCTTCCTGTTAAACTAGAGTTTGAACAGCATTTACCTCTTTGTCTGAGGTGTCCAATCGTCCTCATCCTCTTTGTCCAACTATCCTCATCCTCTTGTCCACTTTATCCAACCGTACTCATCCTCTTTGTCTGAAGCTGAAGTGTCCAACTGTAAGAAACACTCCTCCTTATCCTCTTTGTCCAAGGTGTCCAACCATTAAAAAAGTCTTTAGTTGCTTTCTGAGCTACATTCTGACTTGACCCTATTTAGAGACAACTTCAGTATATCGCATTATTTATTTATTTATTTATTTATTTATTTATTTTTATTTATTATTTATTTATTTTGTACATGAAATGTGTGCTCATACTTATAATTTATTGAATTCTCTTTCTGTGTAATCTTTTTTTAGATGCTAGAATAACCTTTTACTATGTAAGTTAGAATGACTTCATTTCATTTAAACTTAATCATAATGATGTACCGTTCATTATTTTTATTACAGAATATTTTGTATTGGTGTAGAAATCATACTATTAAGAGTGCTTATGACTGAACCTCTCAAACAGGCATCCACCTTGAAAATTAAAAGTATTTGCTATAATACCAGATTAGTTACAGCTGTGCCTGTAACAACCCAAATTTAGATTTTAATTTTTCATGGCTTGAAAATACCTAGAGAGTCCCCTTGATTGTCACTTACAGTAGGTTCAAATAAAGACCTGAATGTAATAACCCTTACTTGTGGTGCATTAATGTAGATTTTGCCATCAGCTCTGTTATCTCTACTGGCAAGAAAGTTTGCTGGGAGAATCTTGCTTTAAAAAGAGCTAGCAAGGCAGTTATCTTGACTTTGTCCTGTCACATTATACCTGTATCTTCAAACTCACAAGGAGATCAGTGGTTCTGAATAATTATAGGTATTTTTAGGTGAAGGTTCTTTAGATTTATTTAACTCTCTGGGTCACTTAATTGGATTCTCTGTGCTCAACACCTCCCAACATTTACTGGCTACACAAAAATGCCACACAATTGTGGCATTTATTAATTTCAACTAAATTCGTAAAGTACCAGAGCTTGCTAGCTAACTAACTCTTCTATCAACAGCCCACACCTAGGCAAAATGGGAATGGGGTCAGTTATGCTCAATTAGATACAATCTGTAACAATACAGAGTATGCTGTAAGAGTTCTGTTTAAATCATGTCCTCGATCAAGATGTGCCAAGATCTCATATATTATCACTTTCTTCAAGCTTAGTACCTTAGATTTCCCTCATCTTCATTGCATTCCAACATTATTGTTATGCTCACACTCATTCAATAATAGTTTCTTCAGTGTTTATTGTTTTTTCTGCAATAAACCTCTGTCCATCAGCTGCTACCAGGCTGGTTGTCACCAGCATAAGTCTGACATATAAGTACATTTTGTCATTTGATGAATTCCACGAAGTACTTGCCATGTGCATTCTGGAAATATTGAACTTTATCAGCCTTGAATCCCTTGCTCTTCTATTGAGTACATGAATCTTTCCTCTGTTCTTGCTTGATATTATCAAGATACCTTAAAGCTTGGAGTAGTCTGGCGTATAGATTTCTAGTTTTCTTCAGTGTTCGGTTTCAAGTTATTTTACCTGCAATATTCAACTTTCTGCCTTGAATTCCTTGCTCTTCTATCGAATACATGAAACTTTCTCTGTTGTTGCTTGGTATATCATTTTGTTTGGATGACCCACCATTGACATAGCTTTAAACTGGGGAACTAGCTGGGGGATATTTAGTCTATCTTCTGAAATTCCTCTCCGTGATGGAGACCGGTTACCTTCCTGTCCACCTCACAACGTCGGGCAGAACAAGGACTAGGATCTTCAGATGGAGATTCGGTGCTTATTGGATCTATATAATTATAGAGAAAGGAGTGAATTATCCAAGATAGACAGCTTTTATCATAGGTAACCCAATGCTTCCCCTCATAGTTCCTCTCTGCACAGACTATTGTTGCCTGGTAGGCAAACAATTTTTTAGCTTTATGGTGTGTATCACTCCAGCCACTGTGAAATGTCAGTGATTGTGATTAACATTGTCTTACCATCAATGCAACAGGTTTTGTGTAGATGGAGGATGTCCTATACTCATTTTTGAGGCCACCTCAGCTGATGTATACTTTTCATACTCTTCATAAGGGTGCTTGCATAAAAGCTGAATTACATCGATCACTTAAATTTTCAGCTGTTGGCATACCCTTAGTAGTGACAAAGAGTATACAAGGTACTAATAATGTATGTATTGTTGGCTAGGCATCGACTCGTGAAATGATTCCTCTTCTCTTCTGTTCGGAAAGTTGCATGGCTAACACCACTTTGAATAACGAGGATGATTGGGTCTCTATTCCTGATGCTTCCATTACTGCAGTCTGCAAATGTGTACAATTTAGGGGGATTATCACAATTAAAAATTAATGAGGGTTTATCCATCACATTATTATCGATAAGAGTGTGTTCTAGTAAATCCTTCTCGATTACATTATGATCCATGGCTCGTGCCCTCGCAAGAGACAAAGGCACGGCAGAATGTAAGGTGACCTTTGGATTTCTTGCTCTAAATCTTGACCACCATCCGTTACCTTAGGCATCTATCATATGCTGTACCAATGCTAGCACATTCTTCCTGGTACGGGGATAGCCAATGGAGGCACAACCTATTCAATTCCTCCTCCTCAGCTACTGTTAAGTCCCAGTAATACGATCAGATAAAGTAGATTTAGGAACATTATACATTTCAACAGCAGAAAGTGTAAGTCCACTCTTAGCACTCCTTTTACGTCCTCTAAAACAAATCAATCTAGCATTAGCTACCTCTTATCAAAAAATAGAATCTGTCTTCAAGTCTTTTTTTTTTTTATTAATGTAAATTGCTTCCACTGCCCTTTTCAGAACTGGCCATAAATGGGAACACTCTTGTTTCCAAAAGAACTCTTTGCATAGATGTACCATGTATTAGCTAGTGTATAGATTCATATTAGTGGCTCTGTCACATTCACATCTTCACTCTGTTACAAATACAAAAAGTGTAATCATCATAAACCTACTTTCTAAATATATAGACAGACAGACATGGTACGCCAAATCTCAGTTCAGATCAATGATGATAGAAATAATACTAGAGATGAAAATCAGTGGTAATACTGCAGTCTAGGCATCTGAGAGAAATGTTTACTACTGCAATCTATATAGATAACTGAGAGAATCTTTGCTTACTTCGATCTGTGCTATACCTGTGTAACACAGATGTATCAAGAGGTAATTTTATCTTCGGAAGAACCTCTTCTATTCTCATGCTAGACAATCCTTCACATATCATTTCATTCAGCCAAGTGTAAGTACGATTGCTTTCTTCAATGATATCACCATTCGTGTCTAAGTGTAAATCTTCTCCCAAAACCTCCCCTCCCCCCACATCAATGCCCACATAAAGTTCTATAATTTAAGTGAAATAGCACATTTTCATACAGTTAGCTCCTTTGAATCCAAGAATACTGTGAAGTTGTTTCTAAAATGAGCTTCTCCAAATATGACACTGTATGGTCAGTATTCTTTGTCATCAGAGAGAATAATGTGCCTCGTGCTGTCAGAATTGGCTCTCGAATGTGTGATTGCCTTTGGTACACACTGCTTCCCTTTTAGCCCTCATTTGATTTTTAAATTTGATTTTTAATGAAGTTTCACATCTATATATATATATATATATTATATATAGGTCTATGTACGTACATCATAATAACTCAATCATGACTTATAACTTACATTATAAATAATGTTTACTTCCATAGGTTATGAAATATTCAATGTACAGTGTGTACATCGTAACTTACATTTGTATGTGTAAAAAGGATTCCCCCTTCACCCCTCTTTCCTCTTCCCCTTTCTGCTCCTCCTCTTCCTACCCCTCCTTCCACCCCTCCACCTTTTCCCCTTTCAATTCCTCTTCCTTCTCTTCCCATCCCTCCTTCTCCTCGTCCCATCCCTCCTGCTCCACCTCCTGGGTACCCTGCAATTGACGTGAAGTTGTATATTCCCAAGAGGCTTGAAGATAATTTTGCAGACATTTGCTCAGGACACATGTCAAAGTGTTGTAGCATGGAGCATTTCAAGCACCTGCCGAGTGGTGGGGTGGATGGCTCAACCCTCGCCTTACAGCTTAAACAGGATTTGTATGAATTGAGGGTTGGGATACCAATAATTTGCACGTTGTGCAGTTCACATCCTTCTTTTTCAGAGTCTGAGTCACTGCCCGATTCAACTGTGTCTCCAATATCTGGAATGAGGACTTCGATGTCGACACTGACCCGTTGATAGTTTTCAGTGGTGTACAATTGTGATAAGGTGATAGTTGAAGAGGGTGCACTATCATCACTGTCATCATCTGAGATGGTGATGGATCTTGGAGATTGAAGAATACGAGTGGACTTCTTGATTATCACCTCCATCTTCTGCCCTTCTCTGGACTCTTTGATTTGGCAGTCTTGGAGAGTTACGGCATTGTTGTTGAGGAAAGGGTGGAGCTTCTTTCGTTGGTCAGCATTGATCCTACAACACGAAGTTTTGTTGTTTTGTAAATTACATTTAAAAATTACTCATACATACAAAATAATAATAATCACACAGCACACGAAACGTTTATATCTACGTCTACACGTGCTCTTTTTTTCTTTTTTTTTGTTCGAGAGCGTGTTCTGTATCTGAGGCAAGTGTTTCTCCGACTGTAATTCATTTTTTTAAATAATACGATAAACTTAAAAAAGTCAATCCACATTCTTCCCTAAAAAAGGTATACAATAAGTTTCAAAACATTGCCTTGACAAATCGCACTTACCAGCCCCCATCATCCCCTTCTCCATCCGTTGGCCATCCACTCATTACTATCGCAGCAAAAGTGTGCGCCTCCTTATTATGAAATTTTGACATTGTGAACGACACTTTACCAGAATTCAGTGCGGAGTCTGTTCGACATCCGAGGATGGATAGGTGTGCATCAATACAGTATGGGATCAACTAAGGTAAGAAGAAGGTACAAAAAAATCCTACTATATGTTTTTTTTCATATTTGTATTTATAATTTATTGTCCAAGTGTACATTTTTTCATTATTACGGATTCAGCATTCCATAAATTTTTTACTGGCATTGCTGCTAATGTTTAATTATCATTACTGATTTTGTTTAAATTCTATGTTCATATAATGGAATTCCTTGCTGACTGAATTCGAAACAATCCTGAAAACTAGTTGCACCTGGTGTCACTTGTAAGCTTCACACTGTTTATAGCATCTGGTACTATCACCAGGTGATTTTTTTTCACTCCTACAAAAATCCTACCTCTAAAATTACTCATAGAAGTACTCCTAAAGTAGCTGCTTTATTCATCGTTGAAAGTGTCCTCGAGCCCTTCTTAGTCTTAGGCATCCTAAACAATGTAATCACATATGTAATCCTTACACAGTTTAAGTTGAGAAATTGTATGTGCTAGTCTGTGCTCATGTGAGACTACGCATGCGCACGACCTTATGGCTGGGAAGTGGCCCCACTTTCTGTTAACCTAGAGTTTAAATAGCATTTACCTCTTAGTCTGAGGTGTCCAATCGTCCTCATCCTCATTATCCAACCGTCCTCATCCTCTTTATCCAACCATCCTCATCCTCTTTGTCCAACTTCCTCATTCTCTTTGTCCAACCATCCTCATCCTTTTTGTTCAAAGTATCCAACTGTACTTTGTCCAAGGTGTCCAACCACTAAAAAAACTCCTTTTAAGTTACTTTCAGAATGACAAGGGTCTTATGACATTTTCATCACTTTCAGCGTTACAGCTGTGCCTGTAACAACCCAAATTTAGATTTTATCTTTCATGGCTTGAAAAATACCCCTTTTAGTCTTGATTGTTGACTTGTACTGTTCATATATGGTAGGTTCAAATAATGCAGCGAAAGACCTGAATGTAATAACCCTTATATTGGCATTTCCTTGATGCTCTGTAAAAGTTCTTCTGCAAATTTATTAGGATTATATGGAGTCGTTACATCTGTGTTTGTAGTTGGAGATGCAGATGGCTGCAGCTTAGCTGCACGGATCATGATTTGTTGGAAGTGATAATGGAGGGAGCCAAGCAAGTGGTGCATGTTTCCACCTCTTGCATTGCACTAATGTAGATTTTGCCAACCCCATAACCACTCCAGTTACAACACCCACCTGGTTTTCTTCTTTAGTACCAGTGTACCAATTCCTTTTAATGAAATATTTTGTGATTTATTAAAGCTTGGAGTTTATAGGACCTTAGATTTCCCTCACCTTCATTGCATTATGCCCTCATTTAAGAATCACGA
The DNA here is from genome assembly GCA_963924555.1 of Crambe crambe. Lineage (NCBI taxonomy): Eukaryota > Metazoa > Porifera > Demospongiae > Poecilosclerida > Crambeidae > Crambe > Crambe crambe. Next base: position 4,463,809 of record OZ004593.1, on the reverse strand, counting down.
CCGTTTCATTACCTCCAAAAACTTTCTTCACTGATAAATTCAACGTTGGCAAGAGGACTGATGGAATAGTTTTTCATTGTTCAGTTTCAAGTTATTTTTCCATTACCGGGCCTTGAATCCCTTGCTCTTACTACAATTTTACCAGCACAAATTTCATGTATTAATAGGCCAGCCGTGGAGGTAGCTTGTGTTGAGGTCTCAGTGGAGATTGGCTCCAGATCAGGATATTAAGCCTTTGAGGGTATTCCACCGCCCCGACATCCACTATAGCTATGGTGATGTCATTAAACTGCCAGCAGATTTCCACCTGGGCATTGTATGGTTGGGAAAATTGTTGTGGGACTGGAGAAGGGCCTTGCCAGGCTGAGAGGTCTGGGAACCAGCCTGTAATATAGGTCGATTGGGATTCTGAAGGCATGCCGCTGCAATGTGGTCATTTTGGAGGCAGAAATTCCACCTGGCAATTGAGCGTGCCTTCCCCGTGAAGGCTTCATTGTAGAGGCAGTGACAGATCTTTTCGTGCTAGAGCCTCCTTCCGGAACTGCCTATCATAGGTAACCCAATGCTTCCCACTGCTTTCACTAAAATAACTGCAGATGGATTGTGTGTATCCTTGTGACGAGGTAGTCACTAGGATGTAAATATACCTAGTAATATTTATGTAATTGAAACTGTAAGTCCATTTTGTCTGAACCTTGTAGTTCCTCTTATAACCATCTTGTTCTTGTTACCATGATGTTTTGTTTTCATTTTTTTTTTTTTTTTTTTTTTTTTTTTTTAACCAGTTGAGATCACATCCATATTCACGATCTTCCTCTCCCTCTGAATCATTTCGATTTTCTTCCAGTTTTTGAAAATTGCTTGTTGAAAATAATGGAGAGCCTTTGGTTGCATATTTCCTGTTCACCTGTTTATGCTATTTCAATACAATATTTGTTTTTATGTTCGTGAACATGTTGGCAGTGTCGCAGTCTGAAATGGTAGCCTGAACAATTTCGTGCTACCACTGATATCATTTGACTGAGAAAAGCAAGGAATCCATCACCCTTCCTGATTTGATATTCTTCAATAGAGCTGTAGGTTTCATTTTTAATTGTTATTGTAAGAATCTTCAATTACATCCCTAGGCAAAAATGTAGGGTTCCTAATAGTGCACACCATGTAATTATGGTTTACCTGACAACAGGTCATTCATAGATGCCAGTGTTTCTTCAGAGATTCAAGCCTTTTTCTTTGTAAGGATTAAGCTGAGACAGAAATTGATTATCTCTACCAGCTCTCCCTGTCTCTTGCATGGAACATAAGCTAACTTTAATTCATTTTTTTGATATTTATGTATAATTCATTTTTTTAAAAAAATAAGCCAAACTTAAAACAGTCATTCCAATAGTCATCCCTAACCCTACATTTTTCCCTAAAAAAGGGTATACAATCAGTTTAAAAACATTTGCCTTGACAAATCGCACTTACCCGCCTCCATCATTCCTTTTTCTATCCGTTTGCCTATATTAAAAAAAAAAAGATGGAAATTTGTCAGCTTGGGTATGAGACTGAAATAGCTACTACTAATCTTCTGGAATGGACACCTTTGGCCAAAACTACTTTATTTCTAGGAGCTGAAGTATATTACAGTCTGACCAAATCCTGCTTTAAATGTCATTTCTAGCTCTGGGCTTGAGTTTGTCTCTTTGCCTACACTTACCAATCCCATCACCTATAAGAAAAGAGCAGTTTCAAAAAGGTTGAATCGTCAAGTTGTACACTTACCAGCATCTTTAATGTTTTCTCCCATGTGTTTGCCTAAAAATGGGTATACAACAAAATCTTTATAATGACCAATCAGATTGAATGTCTTTCTAGTTACACTTACCTGCGTTTCTATCCCATTGCCTATGTGTTTGCCTAAAAATAGGTATACAATCACAAGATACTTTATGTCCGACAAAATCTTTAGCTAGTGACCTTATTTCTAGCTCTGGGAAAGGGTAGAGTGGGGGTTGGAAGCACCACTCTTCCATTCCTTATAGGCAGAACACTGCTAAATAATAACATGCTTGTGGAACACATGCATAGTTTACTTGGTAATGTGTATGGAATTTGTAGTAATTCTACTCATATGAAAAGAGTGGTAAGGTTAAATTGAATGGCCTTTGGTATCAGAGAGTAAGTAGGGATGGCACCCATTGGACTAATACTTGGTATTTTCTTTCATAACTCCAGAGTAGCTACTTCCCTCCTACAGTCAGCAACTCCTAACTTGAAGGTGCTAGGGCTCAAAGTATGAAGAGCAGAAGTCAAAGCCATATAATTTTTTACAGAAACTTCCAAAGTAGACATTTGTACATCATCGTCATCATCAAGCAACTTATTCAGAAATGGTTCATTCAAATGCTAATACCACACAACTGTACTAAAATTGACAGTGCTATAATCGACAGTGCTATAATCGACAATAGCACGTTCATTTATGTCTGCCACATATTAACCATTCTTAACCAAAATTCTTAACTGAGATTCTTAAACTAAAATTTCAATTTCTAGCTGGTGCTTGATGAGAATTGAGCACTAGCTATAACAATTATAGTGAATGATCAGTGAATAGCATACAGGTTCAGTACATTACCTTATCCAAGCACTCCATATTCTGCATACGACATCCCACCAATCACATCTAATCCTATGGGAATAAATGAAAGTTTGAATTAGTCTTGGGAAAAAAAAAATTTTTTTTAAAGTTCGAATTAGTCTTACCCTTCTCCCACCTCAATATTATATTGAATGCATAAGGTGGAGGGGGATCCCCCTGACCAGGGATAGGTTTCTTCCCGAAACACTTGCAGCTTCTACCCCAAACTTGCCTGCATGCAGACTGGCAGGCAGTCTTAAAATATTGAGTGTATCCAACTTTTCATGCCTTGTCAGAGCACCATGGAGTGCATCTAGGACACTCCTACAAGACAACTGATTCTGCCAAAGTTTTTACTCACTTCATTGCTGAGGCTCAAAGAAAGCTTTTCTTGCATGGTCTTGCCCGCGTCAAGTTTGTTAGCTTTCTCATGGATGGATCCACTGATGCTGACAACCTTGAACAGGAGGTAATTTTCGTAGTTTACTGTGAAAAAGATGAGGTTGCTCACCAAATTAGATCTGCTACACGCTATTTAGCAGTTGTTAGTCCTCAGCATAGCACAGCTGAGGGTTTAGTAGATTGTTTGCAAGAAGCATTGAGCAGGCTTTGTATTGATATTCACCAAGATGAAGATAATGATGTGGATATTATCTTCAGAGTAGGTGGGGGTACGGATGGGGCCTCTGTCAACATTGGTTGTCATAATGGTGTTAAAGAGAAATTACAGTCTATGTTCCCTTGGCTCTTTTGGGCTTGGTGTTTCTCGCACAGACTTGAGTTAGCCGATTGGGGGCACCTTCAAAAAGTTCATCTTTTACACACCTAAAATAGCCAATGAAAAAATCGTTCTTCAGTGCCCCAGCATCTATCCCTGGTTCCCCCCTGAACTGGATGTGTAATGACTTCCTCAGTTGCGATGGGCTATGGAGGCAAGACTTATAAAAAGCCTTCGCTTTGTTCGCAATACACGCTCGTGACATTTCCAGTTCAATGTACGAATCTGTCATGATCATCTCTCGCTGCTCCTTCAACAATGTAATGGTGTTACTTGGTTTAAGGAGGATATCAACAGCTCCCTCCACCGTAACCCCCTGTGCAACAATAGCAGCTATACGTGGTCTTCCGACTGAAGGAAACATTTCCATCAAATCCTACAATAAACGTACGGGTAGTGACTGTGGCATATACTTGACCTTTGACCCCCTTGGTAGCCCACATTAAAACCACACTTATTTCAATATTATAAGACCACAATACAAAATGATGTCGTGTCATAATACTAACCTCTATTTCCTTGTTCTTCACTCTCTGAATCACTAATGTGAGACGATTCAGAAGAATTCTAGAGTAGTAGGTGATCAACTTAAATAGCATTTAGTAATAATATTATTTCTAACCTCACTCAGACTCTCAATATATATGGATGTCCCAGCTCCAGCACCAATGGAGACATTTCCACCACTTGTAGACAGCCCAGCACCAATGGAGACATTCCCACTAATCAAAATTGGGTGTGGTTTACCATGTAATTTTCCCTCTCCTGATACATTATACTACTACTGCATGCTCTGTTGTGATTATTTAGGTACCACAAGAAAAGTGCCTAAGATGCAATCGGTGGTTTCGGCTGGATGTTTTGAGCCACCACATCACATCATGTGATGATGATGGCGATTTTCAGCCAACCCCAAGGTTTAGACGTCCTCCTCCCACTGATGCTGGGCCGTCCACAAGCAGTCAACATGTCTCCATTGGTGCTGGTGTTAGGCCGAGTGGAAATGTCTCCATTGTGCTAGTGCTGGGCCATCTACAAGCAGTGGGAATGTCTCCATTGGTGCTAGTGCTGGGGCGTCTTCAAGTAATCACTGCTACATAGCAGCCTCAATACTTTGAGGCTTCACATTAATGAGCTCTACATTGCAGTAAAATTGCTTGAGGAGGATTTCATTGGGAAAAGGGGGATTCCAGGGTTCCCCCCCCCCCCTCGGAGCATGCATTAACTTACTTCAGACTCCTTAGGTTGTGGCAAACTGACACTCTGCTGTAGGGGTCGAACATACACTCTGGACTGCCCAACTACTTCAGATACTGATAGGGGGGTATGACCACCAGGAGGTGGGTCCAACACTTCCAGTGTCTTGCTCTTGCCCATACATTTCATAAGTGTATACCCCCCACAAAATGTCAAGGGGGGAACGTCTCCATTATAACTTGGTGCAGCTGAGCAGAATTTGCAGCACTGGGTAAGCTAATCTTTTCCCCTAGTCCCATGGATGCAAGGGCTTCCTTTGCATGCTTTGATACAGGGACAGTTCGCACTCCCATATTTGCCAAGCAAAAAAACTTCTGAGTCCACTGAGCATGAGCTACTTGAGGTTGAGGTCTGTTGCGATATGGCTGCCTCCTGGTGATTCTTGCCCTTGCTACCAGTGGATTTCGAAATAACGATCTGTGTTCCTGAAACACTCGATCTATTAGAGAGAGATAATATCATAATACTGTACATATAAGCTATAGATTAGAATACAGAATCCAATCCTCTGTACCTGTGACCTGATTACAGTGGATTGCAGTAATCTTGCAACAGATATTTACATAGCCCTCCTTTCGAAGGACTTAATTGTGGCTTTACAGGGTTCTATCTAGGATTTTTTTGCCTCGGCACCGAAGTGCCGAGGCACAGTGCTGGGATCGACTATGCGTGGTACGTATGTCTTAATAGTAGCACACTGCGCATTCAGCAAACAGAGGTATAAATTCTCCTAGCAAATCTGTTGAGTTGAGAGGAAAGTACCTTCAGCAGTTGAAGGAGATGGTGAACCTGCGTGATCTAGGAGCACTCACAGAGGATGAATACGAAGAGCATCACTCAATTATTGCCAACCAAATAAGGAAACTACCATTGTAATTAATATCAAAAAAATAAAACAAAGTAAGATTAGTTCTGATTATTTCACAATGTGTATCCTGAATGTTGTATGTAGTGTATACAATCCTCCTGACTAATAGTGTTAAATGCCAAGGACACTATCAGACAAGGGAATGAGGTAGATTGGGCAATGACATAGTTGGCTTTAATGAATGCTTTAACTTTTGAAAAGACAAGTTCAATAGGATTTAGGTCTGGACTGTATGTGGGTAGAAACTTATGTGCTATGGATCATTTGTGTAACTCGCTCTAGATGGTGAACAGAGCAGTTATCCATAACAACAATAGAGTGGTTGTTGACACCATTGAAGGGCATCAGTTGTGGGAGGAGACATGTGGTTACAAATTTTTCAAAAGTGTCACCATTCACGAGGTCATTAACTCCTTCATGTGACATGATTGCTATAGCATTAATGGACGTCCTCCCTAACTTCAATTGGTGGTCCTCAGCACGCATGCCTCTCAAACTATACCCATAGAATTCCTCTGCCTGAACCCTGACTCGTCTACCCACAAAAACATGTGTGGATCGAATATGGACATATCTGCTATGAACTTGGCCCTTTGATCTTCACTGCGACCATATGCAATGCATTGAAGCCATCGTAGACTGCCTTGACAGCAGTGTGTGTTGTTCCTTCTTCAGGAATGCCAAGTTTCTCCAAGGAGAAACGAAGAGCAGCAGGAGCAAGAGTAAAACTATGCAGCATTGTACTAGTTGTGTGACTGCGCCCATTAATTATGACGATCGTGTAGCGGAAATATCCGAGTCATATCCTGTTTCCCAGATTTCTGGGAAAAACTGGCGCATGCGCAAACAGTGGATACCAGGCTCTCTTTTTCCCCCGCCCCCAAGAAAAGGAAAAGAGAGGCTGGGTTCAAGGCTATATCAAACCATGCCCACTTGATGTTTTGACTTTTAGCTAGCAGCTGCCCGTGTTAAACTTTGCGCGAGCAATCGCGTAATCTAGCGATGTTTGCACAACTACGCATATTTACGTCAATTCACGCGAACTTCATCCGCGAGCGGATGGCGAAGGATCGTGAAAAATCATCCGCGCTATCACGCGAACGTGCTTTTTTTTTCATGCGAATTTGGCTATTTCATGGTGCGCGCATTTATATATTTATATATAACTTGGTAATTTTCCCCCTTCCCAGGCATACTACAGCAGTACTAATCCAAGATGCTAGCCATTCTATAGTATTATACATCATAATTATTGCTGTTGTTGTTTATTTTCAGTGATAATTATATGAAATTTGGATACATAAGATTGTCAGAGAAACATTTTGTATGACTAATTCTGAAGACACCTTGACAGGAGTAGCTGGTACAATAAACCTACACTTGAAATAGTGATTCTAGTATCTATTTCTTGTATCAGTTGATATTCAGTATCCTTGTTTCTATATCCAAAATAGTCATACAACTAGTATGGTGTCTTTGTTGGAGGATCGAGGATTGGAGCCCTATGGATACCACCTCCCAATTACGTTTAGTGGCACAAGAGGCAGAAGATATAAATGTAGGGATTGTTTCGATAGGAGGCTGCGATTCATAGATTTTAGAGCCATCCCTACATAACTTTTTATTTAGAAGAAATTTTTTGTGCTTACTTGTTTCCATCCTTTTTCTTTGAGCTCACTGTGCTGTCAGTAGGTGTGACCGCTTCATCTAAGTAGGCGTGGCATGCATGCTTATCTAAGTAGGCGTGGCATGCACCTCTTGCATGCATGCTATTTCATTGCACGTACATGCTCTTAAATTAATTTCTTGTGCACATGCACAACATGCATGACAACAATGTGCAATTGCTTTTTGCTATAGGCGCTGCAGTATTTTGAAGGTTAATATAATTATTATTTTATTTCTTTTCAATGACAAGTTTATCTATCTTCTTAAATATGTAATATTCTTTAGGGAGGGCTCTATATCTTTGCCTGCTCAGTCTTGCAGAATCTGCAGCGTAAAGAAAATAAGAAAGTCATTTATTATGGAGACATGTAGCTTAAAACGTACGTTTGTATAGGCATTTATCGCCAAATTTGCAATTCCCCCTCAACCAAAATCTGCAAACTACTGAATTCCAATTTTGTGAAGCAGCTAGCTACGTATTATGGAAGAAGGAAAATATCACTAACTTTTTTCTTTTTTTGTGAATTCAGCTCATCGTCATCACCAGCTTTGTTAAAAGTTTTAAGTTTGCAATTAATGGACTTATTATAGCTACATACTTTTATTTTTTTTTTGTAGTTGATTCTTCCTCCTCTTTCTTTTCCTCTTCTTTTTTTTTCTCTCTCGTTTATTTTTTTTGTACCTCCTGTAAGAACAATGATGATCAGTTCTATAATCATTAAGTTATAAGCATAAATATATCCCACCTAATACATTTACTCCCATAGAGAAAAGTGCTCTTACTGTCATAAATTCCCTCCCTTAGGGTAAAGTGCGTTATGACTCATAACGCACTGTTCCCCAGGCTATGAATAACAACAGTTTTAGGTTTTCTGAAGCTGACTGTTGGAAGAAGATGATAATGAAGATAATCTATGAGATAATGATCAGATAACATTGTCATTACCTAGCTATTACTAAAGAGTTTATTTCTGTCTCTGTATTATGTTGGTAGTTTATAGCTGACTGTTGGAAGAAGATGATTATGAAGTTAACGATCAGTATATAACATTGTCATTAACTATTACTAAAGAATCTATTTCTGTCTCTGGGTAGTTTATAGCTGATTGTTGGAAAATGAAGAAGTCATCTGGTGCTGGGTCACAAGGAAACTTCTTTTTTTTTTTTGCAATTTTCCACAAGAAGAAATTATTTCTAAGGCCCATTGGTATTTGGCGTCATACCTTCCGCTAGCTTCGCTGTTGCTAGCAAACACAAAACGTGGGTGGAGGAACTCGTTAATAGCTGGGTGTGGTGAGCATGGGAGGAGCCTCGTAGTTCGTAGTCTTGCTTGAGAGCACGAGGCTAGAGTTGGCGTCTGAACAACGGCACATCACAGGACAGGGACAAGCCATGGCAGGAGTTTTCGTTTTGTTTCGTAACTAAGGGGTAGCTACGCTCTAGCTACAGACCGACCAATGAAATCGTGCGCCCTGGGGATATATAACAGTTAGAACACGGTAGTCCTGGTGATTATAGCCAAATAAACAACCTTATCCTCGGGCTGCGCCCTCGGATTCGGTTGTTTATTGGCCATAATCACCAGACTACCGTGTTCTAACTATTACTAATCACTGAATGGGACATGTGTTATAACGCTGTAATTGATAACTTTTGACTAGCTACAATAACATGATGAATTTACCTAAAAGCATGTCATCATCACTCAGCTGTATCTCGATCTCTGATAAAGAAAGCAACAATTTAAAATGTAATTAGATCCAATAAATTCTAACCTTGATCATCCATCTCTAGCTAGCTCTAAAAGAAATGATACATTGAGCACAACATGCTAGCTTAAATAGAATACATGTTAACTCTGTATGAAGCTAGCTATAAGAGGGTTAATTTTTTACCATGGAGTCACCAAGTCTAGCAGGCCAGCAGTAAATAAGAACAATATACCTGTAGTACAAGTACTAGTATACATGAATAATTGTAATGGTTTGAGACACACTGTCCAGTACTCCAAATGATGCACACCCAAAATTTAACAGTAACCATAGTAATGCAACAATTCTTTTTTTTTTCAAACCATGGATACTAACAACAGGATAAGTTTTACAAGTGAGGTTTCTGATCAATCCTGTTAGACTAACCGTCCCTTTCAATTTAAGGTCCTAGCCATTAGTTATAAGGTCCTAGCAATTAGCTAGGTGGGCATTAAGAAATACTATTCACTGTTATAGTAGTAGAATCGCATTTAGATACATACATACATGCTGTTACTGGGGACTCGCTTAGGTGATCCATGAGGAGGACTACTTCAGGTGGCTCAGGGACTTCCGCAGGTGCTTCAGGCAACGGCAGCCGGCTCAATGCGTCTGCATTAGCATGTGCCCCTGTCTTCCGGAATTGGATGGTATATTCATAGGAAGATAAGAATAGTGACCAACGGCGAATCCTTCCGGATGCTTGGGATGACGTTGGCTTGTGCTGATTGAGTAGTGCGAGAAGTGGTTTGTGATCCGTGATGAGATCAAAAGGGTGTCCAAATAAGTACTGGCGGAATCGTTTGATCCCAAAAACACAGGCAAGACCCTCCCGTTCCAGCTGTGAATAATTTCTTTCAGCCTTGGAAAGCGAACGGGAGGCATAGCCCACAGATGTGAGGAGGTCCTTTGAAGCTTTGAAGGCCGATTCCTCCTTGGCATTCCACTCCCAGGTTACATCACTCCTTAGCAGGCGATAAAGTGGAGCTAAAACGGTTGACATATTCGGGAGGAATTTACTGTAATAAGTAAGCAAGCCTAGATAGGACTTCAACTGATGTACATTTTGTGGCTGTGGTGCTGCTTCCACTGCTTTCACTTTCTCCGGTAACGGATGTAGGCCTTCCGAGTCAATCAGATGACCAAGATATGTCACTGATGGAGCCATAAACTGGCATTTTTTTTTCTTGGCCCGGAGGCCTGCTTTTTCCAGCCTCTTAAGGACCTCTTCCAATGACTTCAAGTGGTCCTGGGCTGTGGCTCCAGTGACTAGAATGTCGTCCAAGTAAACCACAACTCCTGGGATTCCATTTAGAATTGTGTCCATTACTCGTTGGAAGATCCCTGGTGCAGATGATATTCCATAGGGGAGCCGGGTGTAACGGAATAATCCTTTTGGTGTGTTGATCACAGCGTATTGCTTCAACTGATCATCCAGGGGTAGCTGCTGGTAGGCTTGACTAAGATCAAGCTTGGTGAAGGACTTTCCCCCTGCCAGTCTAGCAAAAAGATCCTCCACTTTTGGTATAGGATAGCAGTCCAGCTTGGATACCGGATTAACTGTCTGTTTGAAATCTCCACAGATTCTCACTGACTTTTGATCACTTTTCAACACGGCAACAATTGGTGAGGCCCAATTGGCTAACTGTACGGGTTCTAGAAGCGTGGGCAAGCTCCAGCATCAACGGATATAGTGGCCTTGGGTCCCTGGAGGGTACCTAACCCATCTTGGAGAACAGAGTCATACTTCAGCAATATTTGCTGTAACCCACCACTATGCATACAGTGAATCTCATTCCAGTGTAGTTTAAGGCTTCCCAACCAGTTCCTTCCCAATAAACTAGGTCCAGCCCCTTTTACTATCAGTAGGGGTAACTTAGCCCTTTGATCTTTATATCTCACCTCCATCTCAACACTTTCCAGCACAGGTATGTCTTCCCCGGAGTAGGAGGAGAGTGTTACTGTGGATTCTGAAACTGTCCGGTCTGGCCACATCTCCTTGAACAACATTTCGGAGACCAATGAGAGTGCCGCTCCGGTATCCAACTCCATGGAGAGGGTACATCCACCCACATTGAGTGAAATTTCAATGGGTTGATCTGGACTTGCAGAGTGTAAGTGGTATAATGGGTATTCATCTTCAGTCTCTTCGTCCTCTTGTACTCGGCGTACTGGTTGTGGAGGAGCTGGCTTTTTCTTCTTGGGCATACTCTTCTTACTTCGGTACACTTTCTTCAGATGCCCCTTCTTTCCACACAAGTGACAAGTGGCATCTCTAAACTTGCATTTGTCTGCTTTGTGGTCAGGATTTCCACACCTGTAACATGCAGCTACTATTTCCTTTGATCTGCCCTTGTCCTGAATCCTGTGTACACTTTCGGGTTTTTCAAGCCCCTCCCTGTCTTGTCTGTTGCCCAAGCGACCAGCGGTCAGTTCTTTGAGATTGTGTGCAGCTGTCTCCAGGGTAGTAGCTAGCTCTACAGCTTTATCATACTTCAACTTGGGTTCAGATAGCAGCCTTCCTTGTATTCTATCATCGTTTATGCCACAAACTAGTCTATCCCGAAGCATATCTTGGAGGGTTTCCCCGAAATTACAATACTCGGCTAAGGCCCTGAGTTCCGATACATAGGTAGCTACGGACTCGCCTTGTTTCCTAAATCTGCTGTGGAATTTGAAACGCTGCACTATCTCCGATGGTGCCGGTTTGTAGTGATCGGTAAGTATCTGAGTCAGTTCATCGAAGGTCTTATCTGCCGGTTTGTTCGGATGCAGAAGACTCCGGAGTAACTTGAAAGTGGGCCGTCCGATCAACGTCAAAAACGATACTTTCTTTTTGTCTGCCCCAGTGATCCCATTGGCCTCGAAGAAAAAACTTAACCGCTCCACATATTGCGGCCATTCCTCCTTGTCTGCATCATACGGTCCGATTGATCCAAGTAGCCATCTATATAGCTGATCCCGTACCTCGTCGCCAGTTAATGTGGTATCGCAGCACCAGCGCCAGAATTAGTAATAGTTCAAGACACTTTTAGCAAATGGTGACAACTACTGACTGACTGAAAAACCAATGATACATCAAATTAAAAGGTCCCTTTAAGCACGTGCACACAGAATGTAACTTACACAAAAATTACAAATAACCACAAATACCACAAGCTCTATTGTATTCTTGTGATCGCACTTGCAATTCTTGTCTATGAGCTCTATTGTATTCTTGTGATTTACCTATCAATTCTTGTCTGTGAGCTATATTGTATTTTGTAAATATAGTTTTTAATTCCTGTTTTTTTTTTTGGTAATACCTTTTATTAGCTTCTCTTCTATTAGCCTTCCTCTTTTGCTGTTTTGAGGGCATACTTATTTACAGAAACTCACAAACTTTGAATGAGAGAGAGAGAGAGAGAAAATCAGTGAAGGTGTAGCTAGTTCCAAATTGAGTGATGAACAGCTGAAGAACTGTAAAGTCAGAGAAAGAAACACTGATGAAATAGTGAACAAGTGAACATGGTTATGACCTGAACATACCTTATTTTATTGTATAAACAGCTGCAGAGCACTAACATTTGCCTGAAGAATTGAACAAGCAGCTGGAGAGCAGACCTTGTATCTGACCAGAGTCAGCTCCAAATATTGATAGACACACAGATAAGAAGCTGCAAAGTCAAGAGCACTAAACGTGTGCTTGAAGAATGGGAGCCGAGGAGTTTCAAAAGTCCCAAAACTGAAAGTAGCAAGCAGCTGGTCAGAAAAAGAAGTCAAAGAGAGCTAGTAAAAGACATAACGTACCTTGTTGTATACAAGCAAGTTACAAGTGGCCACAGGAAGTCAGAGAGGCTGTTCCTGGCGACAGTCTCTCCATATAGACCTGTAACATCCTCATCAATAGCGAGGTGGATCAAGGACACCTTGAGAGGAGCAGGATTGGGATAGTATAATGCTCACTCTTCAAGGGGAGCAGCAGCTACAGCTGCAGCAATGTTGGGAGTCTCAATTCAGGAGATCTTGAACGGAGCTGGTTGGTCCAAGGAGGACACTTTTTCCAGGTTCTATTACCGACCTAAAGAGGCAGAGAAAAATGCCAGGAATTTTGGAGAAGGAGTTTTGGGCTATGAACATGTGAAGGACAGGTTGATCGAGCCGGAGCCCTCCGAAGTGCAATCCCAGAATGGCTAAGGCTGCTTGCAGCTGAGTGCTATTCTGGATTGTATGAGGAGGGTGGAGGCGAGATCAACCTGTCCTGCCCACCCAAACCCTCCCTACATTGTTCATGACTCTATATTTATGATTTTTTCTTTCAATAATGTTAACCATTTCAAGGACTGATTAGTGGGTGGAGCCAGGGCCCTGTATGACTGAGTTTGTGAGTTTGACGATTATTACCAACAGCTGGAAAGGAGCTATTGTTAGGACAATGCGAAGGACAGGTTGATCTCGCCTCCACCCTCCTCATACAATCCAGAATAGCACTCAGCTGCAAGCAGCCTTAGCCATTCTGGGATTGGAGTGTTGACTTTTGGAAAATAAATTAGCTACATGTTGGTGGGCTGTTTTCACAATGATACTTCACATACAACAAACTGTTCAACTATAATAAAGTACTGTGAGCCAAAAGCTGCAATCCGAGGGGCAGTGCATTTAGGGAGCTCAACAAAAGTTTCTTCGACTGTCATTGAATGCTGAAATCATTAAGTTAAAGATCTTGAACTACTTCCTTTGTTGGTGTGATCAGATCATTTGTGCAAGCTCTTTTTTTGATGTTCAGTTGCTATTATGTGTTTAACTAGATGACTACAAAGGATGTTATTATTCAAAACATACTTTTGTTCCATTATCAGCTGACATTATAAACTTCTTGTATTTTTCTCTTTTATATTCAACTTAAAAAATTCTTTTTAACCAATGTTTCAGCTATGTCTCTAGCCTTCTTCAGGGTTTTATGATGATTATAAAAATAATAAAATTGAAGTGGGCGTGGTTACAAAAATGGCTCAACATAGGTACCAGCTGGAAAAGCATTCTTTCTGCAATCTCAAGACATTTTGCTTCCCTTTAACAGGGAATACTGTTTCTAAGGAGGGTATTCAGTATATTTATGGCTACTGCTTCGAGGAACTGGTAAAAGGAGTGCTGTGACAGTGAAGAAAAGTGAGCAAATCTTGGTCTTGTTCCTACTCCTCGTGCTACAATTTGGACCCAAACTAAGACAGTAAGTGCAGGACAATCAGGATCTGTGGGTCATATTCGCTACAATTATCACTGAACTAGTTTGCTGAGTTCTGGGGTTGTAGCCTTTGCATTATGGTTATGTCCGGCAAAAGTATAGCTATGCTATGTCGTGGATGCCATATTTGCAAGAGATTGAAGCACCACTTGGCCTCATGCCCTTTAACTGCCATACTTATGTACTTTAAGGTGACATGCACCCTCTCTCCTTGTTAATTATGTATATGGTGAAATGCAAGCTCAACATGGCCTCCCAGGATATTATACTAATAATTTACCATCTTCAAATGATTATTTCTTCCTGCAAGTTTAACTTGCAGGAACACAATTTCAGTCAAATCTTACCAGTTGGAGTCTAGATTAAACAAAGTTGTAGCTATAGCTTGACAGCTGGTCATGCATTAATGTCTAAAATAGAAACGTAATAGGTATCATAATGGAATAAGTAGCTATAAACTTTATTGTGTATTGTATATATAGCTGTAATCTCTCTCCTCTATAATATATAATGGGTCACATCAGCCAATGTAGCACCTGATATGCCAGGGTGCATTCTGCACTAATTACACGATGTATGTGCCATGAAAATAAAACTGTGGTATTCTTTACTTCCTCTTTTATTGTTTTATGTTTGAGCATGTTCACTATGTGTTACGTTTTATAACTTGTCATTCAGTTGTCTTTTTTGTAAGTTAAAGCTATAATAAAGTTCTTAAGTCATGACATATTCTGGCGACGAGGATGGTGACTTTGCTGGGAAAAATTGGTGAATTCGACCCTCAAGAAGAAGAGTGGCCTAACTATATTGAGAGGCTCGAGGAATTTTTTACTGCAAACGGGATCACTGGAGAGGCGAACGAAGAAAAAAGGCGTTCAGCATTCATTTTGAACATGGGAAAAAGGACCTATGCAGTGCTCAGGAATCTAGTTGCACCAGTGAAGCCCAAGGACAAAACCTACGACCAGTTAAAGGAAGCCCTCACCAAGCATTATAGCCCTACACCCTCAGTAGTGATGCAAAGATTTCGTTTTAATACTCGCTCAAGGAAAGAAGGAGAAACGATTGCCAACTATGTCGCTGATTTACGCCGTCTTGCAGAGTTTTGTAATTTCGGAACTGCTTTGGAAGAAATGATCAGAGATCGACTGGTGTGCGGCATTAATAATGAGCACATCCAGCGGAAGCTCCTCTCAGAGGCAACTCTGACTTATGAAACTGCCTTAACCATGGCCTTGGGAGTGAGACAGCTGCAAAGAATCTGAAGGAAATGACAGCTCCAAGTGTGAAGATGGAATCGGTAAGCAAGGTCTCCAGGAAGGACTCCGAACCCCGTAATCCTGGTATGACCTGTCATCGCTGTGGCAACACAGGGCATCTTGCACCCCAATGTTGATTCAGAGAGAGTCCACTTGGAGGTGGAAAGCTGAACAGGACAAGGGTTTTCAAGAATCCAAACGACTGCTTACGTCATCACCACTACTTGTCCATTTTGACTCCAAGTTACCTCTTGTGTTAGCTTGTGACGCTTCAGCATATGGCATCGGAGCTGTACTTGCACATCAGTTTCCGGACGGAGCAGAGAAACCCATTGGCTATGCCTCACGTACGCTCAATCCAGCAGAACGAAACTACTCACAATTAGAGAAAGAAGGGTTATCATGTGTTTTTTGAATAAAGAAGTTTTATGCATATTTGTTTGGTCACCCTTTCGAATTGATTACTGACCACAAACCACTCCTGAGTTTGTTAGGAGAGCACAAGCCAACTTCCCCGCAAGCTTCGGCCAGGATTCGCCGTTGGGCCCTGTATTTATCTATGTTTGAATACACCTTGAAAGTTCGTAATACACAAGCTCATGGGAATGCAGATGCCCTCAGTCGTCTGCCACTTCAGGTAGCACCAGTCACCAACCAGACTCCCCCAGAGTTGGTCTTGTTAATGGAACATCTGGACGAATTGCCTGTTACAGCTGCTCAAATTCGTGCCTGGACTGAGAAAGACACTGAGTTGGCTTCTATTGCACAGTTTCTCCGCTATGGCTGGCCAGATTCAACAGAAGATTCTACGGAGCTAACTCCTTACCTGTCCAAGAGAACAGAACTGTCTCTGTATGATGGATGCATACTGTGGGGAACCAGAGTGGTCATTCCGAAACCTGGTAGAGCAGCAGTATTGACTGAGTTACACGAGGGTCACCCAGGGATAGCGAAGATGAAAAGTCTCTCCCAAATGTATGTGTGGTGGCCAGGAATTTCAGCCGATATTGAGGAAACAGTACGTGGGTGCACCGAATGTCAAGTGAATCAAGCAACACCCCCAGCTGCTCCGTTGCAACCATGGTCGCCCCTGGGCCAGATTGCATTTGGATTATGCTGGTCCAGTTCAGGGAAAGATGTACCTGATACTCATTGATGCACATTCCAAGTGGATTGAAGCTTTCAATACCACAAATGCTACGTCCAGTGCAGTGATTGATGAGTTGAGAACTGAATTTGCAAGATTCGGAATTCCTGAAAGCATCATAACTGATAATGGTACCTGCTTCACCAGCACCGAATTTGAATCATTTTTGCAGAGGAACGGCATCAAACATCACAAATCTGCACCTTACCATCCAGCGTCTAATGGACTGGCAGAACGCGCCGTGCAAATTGTAAAGAAAGGCTTGAAGAAGATTCGAAAGGGAAGTGTGAATGAGAGATTGGCTCAGATCTTGATGTCGTATCGACTAACTCCACAATCAACAACTGGAGTTTCTCCAGCAGAACTGTTGCTAGGGAAACAACCGAGGTCACGGCTGGATCTGTTAAAACCAAATCTAGCAAGCCGAGTCGAAAGTAACCAGCTAAAACAGAAGAAACAACATGATCGTAAGGCAAAGGAGACATTGGAGATGATGTATTTGTTCGAAACTATCATGGAGGCGACCGGTGGATACCAGGAGTGATCCAGAAGAAAACTGGTCCAGTTTCATTGTTAGTGAGACTGTCGGATGGTCGAGAACACCGCTGCCATCTAGATCAGCCCGAAATTGTTATTCCCTCTGTTATTCCCTCTTCTTTGCCAGTTAATCCCTCAGTGGCTACTCCTTCACCGGCTAATGATTCGGTGGTTGATAGTTCACCATCACCAGCTGTGGTTGATCCAGAACCTCCACCTGAACCTGTACCTGAAACTCGAGTAAAAACTTATCCAAAACGTGATCGCAAACCGGTAGAACGATTTGAACCTAAATGGTAACTATGTACTGTACAGTATAATATCTTATGGAAGGAGGAAATGTGGTATTCTTTACTTCCTCTTTTATTGTTTTATGTTTTAGCATGCTCACTATGTGTTACGTTTTATGACTTGTCATTCAGTTGTCTTTTTTGTAAGTTAAAGCTATAATAAAGTTCTTAAGTCACGACAAAAACAAATAAAGATAACTGTTTTGTTGAAGAAGAATTTGTTGAGTGCAGGCACTACTAGTGCCATGAAAGCCTATTACTGGCATGAAAAATTTATTCAACAGGTACAAATACAGACATGGGACTATAAAGATCAATGGATAAAATGAAAGATCAAAGAACTACTTATGAATGCAACAGGTTCGTGTTAAGGATTCACTAAATGCCCCCAAAACGGGTTCGCCATACAAAGTTATAAAGCCCACAACAAAGACAATTATTCATTTTGACACTAATTCTGCTCCACAGTGGTAGAAAATTTAGAGTTTAAAGATTTTCTTCGTGCATTGGATCCTACATCAACAAAGAATTAGACAAGTTTTCATTGAGTTAAAGGCCAAAATTTCGGCAACTTTACAAAGTGCAAACAAGATTAGTCTCTGTTGTGATATCTGGTCAAAGAAGGAACTAATTGGTGTTACAGCCCATTTCTTTTCTAGAGGCGATCATCGTCAGCACACAGTAACTTTGGCTGTTTGGCACCTCACTTCTTTCCATACTGCAGGCACTATCCGACAGTGTGTTGATGAGGTACTTCATGATTGGGACATTGATTCAAGCAAGATAATGGTAGTTTTAACTGATAATGGAAGCAACATTTAAAGAAGAATTTTGCAAGGAGGAAGATGATTCTAGTGAAGTTGTGACTGAGCCTACATTGATGATGTGCAAGATTTTCTGGATAATGAAGATGATCATGACAGAATTCAGTTCACTCAATCTGTTTTTATCAATTCAATGAGATGGTGGAGTTCAATGACTTGCACATTCATTCACTTGTGCACAAAATGAATTCTTCAACTAAAGCCACTAAGATGTTGATTGCTTTATGTGGGAAGAAACTTCTGAAGAATTTCACGGAGCACATTTTTGATGGTAAAATGTCTAATTGAAGTAAAAGATCAAGCTAAAAGTTGTTCTTGAAGAACAGGGCTGGGATGATCTTGCCACCAGTGATAATCTACTCATCGAAATCTATCAACCTGGTAAGTATTACAGTAAATACTCTTAGTTTACAACGCAAATGTCTGTCTGAGAGGTTTAGTCATGAACAAAAAAAAACAAAACAAAACAAAACAAAAAAAACAACTTTAACTTCGATGAAGACACATCACCTAGCTATTCGTGTCCTGAAGACATATGCCTTAGTACTTGGATGACTAGTTTATATATAATACTATAGCACTTATATGTTCATTACCTTCTGTTGCCACTCCAAGTTGTATTTGCTCTGATGAGCCTTGTCAACAGCACTTGAGTATTGTCTCAGGATTCATTCTTCCAAACTCTTCTTCCACAATTTTTTTCAAGTTCAATTTGTTGAAACCACAATTGACACATGGCGCTTCTAGTGGACTGGTTCTGAATCTCCTAAAGAGGATGGGTTCAGTTGGTTTTCAGGTATCTACCCGTTTGCTCTCCAGATTGGAAGTAGTCTGGGAGTGGCAGCACAGCCCCGAGCACAAAGCGCAGGGCTGTGCCACCAATGTAAGTGCTAGGGCTGTCTTGTCTGCTAGTTAGTACTTGGTATGTGGCAGAGTTTTTTGCTGTACAGAGCTGGGCCTTTGGCAACCATAGCACATCAATTGGGTGAAGGAGATGTAGATGCCATTGTCCTGTACTGATTAAACCACTGGTGCAACTCTACTTGATCTTGTATATAAGATGGCTGGAGATGGTAGTGACAGCTATTGCTAATCAAGTTTTCGTGTTAGCAGATTTTTGCAATCAAGATTTAACACACAAACACACACACACAAACTAACAAACAAAACCAACCCCCCCCCAAAAAACAACAACAAATAAATTACATCATAAAACAATAAGTACAACTCCACTCAATTTAAACTGACAGCTATTGCCGATTAAGTTCTCATGTACACATATCCCTTAGTTTCATGGCTTTGCAGGATGACATGAAAGAGCAACTTCTAGATCACTTGCTGGATGGGTTTTACAGATTCAGTGACTGTAACTGCAGCAAAGCAAAACATTCAAACTTTATGAAGCAAATGTGGAGAACAAAAATAATAAATATATATATATAAATAAACAATAGATAAATAAATAAATAAAAAAGTACAGGTAGCTAGTTAAGTACACTTACAAAAATCAAATGTACAGGTAGCTAGTCAAGTACACTTACAAAAATCAAATGAAGTAGCATATAAAAAAAAATAGCTGCTGAAATTACCAGCTAGGAAGAAGTGCTCTACCTGACCAATCGTTTAGTGCAGGAAGAGGGTTATGGATGTACTGTGCTCATTAAACTGTTCTTTTGTGCCATACACCTGGCAACGGTCCCAGATGCAGTAAATAAAGAATGGATTGAATGAATGATAAATGAATAATAAAGATCAAAGCATGAAAGAATTGCCAGTGCTTTATGGGAGATTTCAAATCCAGAAAAAAATAGCACACACATTAAATGCAGTGGTAAAATGAAAACAGGCTTGAATCTATACCTATATTGACTTGAAAGATGTAGCTATTAACAGTCGCTCAAGATCAGTGTTCCAATTCAGCTTTTAAACATGCCATGGACAAAAATAATAACAACAAAGATTATATGCTTCGAAATTTGAGATACTATGATATGCTTGCGACTTGCTACCTCTCAAACAGAACATCACGTGAAAACATAAAGTACTTACAGTAAATAGCTACCAATAACTCTCATTAAGGTGTACTTTCAAACATTCAATCAACCAGTTCACTTTCATTGAAGCGAATAGGGTGGCCACCCTGCATTACGTATACTGGAGGCAATTCAGTTATTATACCTGAAACCAAAAGAGCCAAACCATCAAGAGAAAACATGTGGCATCATTTTGAAATTCTTAGATACATTAGATCTCCTAATGACATTAAATTTTGTGTGATAGTATAAGGAGATCTAGAAACTACCCACAAAGAAAAGAAAAGGAATCTTAGCCATGGCATGCTGTGATCTCACTGTGTAAACCGAGAAGTGAAGTTACATATAATATTCAATCCTGTGGATCTATTATGGACGAATCATTAGTCATTGTTATCAATTCATTCATCATTTCATATCACATTGTCAATTTGAGAGCTACTGGGAGTTTGACATAATGCTGACGCAATAAGTTCTCTTTGAATACAAGTAATCTAACATCTTATCATGACACAGTGTTTAATAGGTATGTATATTGTGAGAGACTAGTCACATATGAGTAGTTATTCTAAATAGAGCCCTACATTTCTGGTACCAGATCTTCTAAATGATCATCTTTTCACATTCTGCAAATCAAATTGTTGGATTCAAAATGTCTATAGCATGGTGACGTATGCGATCCGAATGTGTGTGACTGCTACGGATATTGTGCAATGTCCAGAGTCGGTAAACTGCTGGCCTGCCTCCTGCCTAATATAAGTTACATGTGGGGTGACCATAATTATAGTTAAAGGAAAAACGGTAGTCATTGGGCTAGCCTATACTTCTATAGTGCTGTTGCACTGTTTGTGCAAGTTAGACTGTTACAAGCATAACTAGTAGCTACCAAGTGTGAAATGAATTCAATTTCACTACAAGTATTTTTTATGAAACTTATGATATGAAATACACCATGAAATCATTTTCATGAATCCATGTATGCCTTATCATGGAATAATTACAAATAACTGCTGAAACAATAGCCATGAAATATACATCTAAATTAAATTGATATCAATTACCATACCATGAAAATGATATGTCATAACATGAAAGATCAGCATAACCCCTCAATCGTTATTTATCACAGTAAGGAATGGATTAGCTAACTGTATAGAAGTCTTCTTTTTTTGTTTAAATTTTAAACCTTATTTGTAGGTGATGGCACACAGCTACTCCAAGTCGAACAGGAATCCTCCATTAAGACCTAAACAAGAAAGGAAGCGACCATATGCAAAGCGAAAAAAATGGACTAGAGCATGAATGGATGATGCCATTAAGACTGTAATGAATGGATCAGCTGACTCAATCGACGCAGCTGCAAGACCCCAAGAATTGTCAGTTGTCAATCCAGGCCCGTGCCTTATCTCAGCAAGAGCTTGAGGAATACCTCACTCAAGCCAACAAGGTGGGGTATGGGAAGACAGGGCACCAAGTCAAAAGTGACAGCTGAGAGAGTTGACTTGTCCAGTATGCATCCTTGTCTGCTAGCAGTTCTTCTTCTCTCACCAGTGTTTCTTCCTCCCACAATTCATCAATTCTAGCACCTGAAACTTCATTTCTTCTCCAGCATTATCAATTCCAACTAACAGTTCTAGTAATACTCCTCTCTGTTAAAGCGCTCACCTTGGCTTCTATAACTAACCATCTTCCTCACAGTACACCGAAGTCTTCAGGCTAATTTAAAGCAAACATCATTTACCTATTGCAGCTCAAGAGAAGACTACTAAGACTGGCACAGCTATAGTATTGACTAGTGCCGAGTGTATTGAGTTCACGAATGAAAAACAAAGGAAAAAGGAACAGGAAGCCATAGGCATGCAGGTTCATGCTAACCATAGTGAGTTGCTCTCCTGTTATTGAGAGTTCACTGACGATATCCAGTGTTCCTGGAGTCAAATTAGGGTCACTTTCATAGTAGATTTCTCATACTTGAATAGGTCACATAGGCCCCTCTATCCACATTCCTCACAAGTTCTCTAAAGAAATGTCTAAGGAGTCAGAAATAGTAAGTGTTATAAGAGTAGTACAGCTTTTTTATATATATTTACAAATTACTCGTACAGGTCCCTCTTGGAATATTGCTCAAGAGTGAAATTAACTATGAGGAATCCTTGAAAACTACCATACCCATGTTCCCTCCGTGAGCTGTGAGAAGTTTATTTCTGAGAATACCAGACAAGTGCTTCCTAACCACATTAGTTGGTGGAGACTATTTATCCGTGGCCCGGGCTAGGGGGGCCCAGTTAATTAGGTCTACATCTGAACTTAAAAGGACACACTGGGGGGGTTGGCAGGGTGAGTTTTTAGCTCCACTCCATCCCCTTCCCCTGCATGCCAAGTTTGTTTCATGGAGGTAAAGATCCTGATTAATTAAAAAATGAACCTGATACGTGAGGAAATGCATGTTTGAACCTGCATAGATATTGTGGCACACGTTCTCAAATTAATTTGACCATGATGTGTTAGACTCTCAATTAGTTCAGAGTACATGGCATGTTGAGAATCAATTAAGAATTAATTATAATATGGCCCACTATCAATAGGTAATGTGGAAACGCCTCTATTATTCAAAGTCAGTAATGGAGAAGGGGATAGCTGAGAAACTGAAGAATCATAACCATTGAGGTGAAGAGTAATGTTAACACAAATGAGAAATTGTGGTGACCAGATATGGCCATGAAATTCCTTGGTATGTCCTCTCTTAATGATATACCCCATGCCTCTCATGTACCTTCAGACTCGTGGATGCAGGAAGAATCTGTATTTTTACTGACTTATCATCCTCCATTATAGACTTATGTGTAGACCTGAAGACAGTTTAATCAGCCATCCACCGGTACAGTATGTGACTATAGTTGTGAAGTCTTGAGTCTTGGAATACTCTATCTCGACTTGGACGCAGTGAGGTAAGGAGATCATCATAATTATTTGGAAATATTTTTTGCTCATTTTAAAAGCTACAGGTCACACTAACTATGCTTTGGAGGCACTAAAAATCCTAACACAGTATGCCACTTTGTCCATACTTACGGAAACTTGCCTGGACACAACATCAGCTGTGATCTTCATATGGAACAATTGAATTGGATAGTTAAAATGTCAATCAATGGACTGGGAGCCAAAAAGACTGCAGGAAAAAGTTCTTACAGCAAAAGCCCGGTTAACTTTCATCATCAAGCTGGTGTACCATCGATTAATGGTAGGCACTCCCAAAATCAATTTGAAGGTGCAATTGTTGAATGCCAATATATTTGACACATCACAAGCTCATGAGTCTTTTGCAAAATTAATAAGAAAGTTATCGAAAGAGGAGAACTTCAGCAAACACTTAGTATTTATTATTGCTGTTATTGTTGACTTGTACAGTTACCTACTTATGTCCTTATGTATGTGTAAGTGGCTGTCTACAAATTAATTATGATTGTACATGTAAACACACAACATACGGTTAAAAATTGAAAAACAATCACTGCAGCGCATGCTCAATTAGCAAGACACGGAGGTTTACTGACGGTGAGTGAGATTACTATACTGCTGACTTGGTACAGTACAGCTGTGCAGTGGTTCATCATCTAGTAGTGTATTGAGATCATGAGTGAATGTTCTTCATCAGCAAGTGAATTTAGCTAGCTATCTAGCTAGGTCTACTGCAAAAGCTGGTCTGCTGAGTTAACTATCTACTCATGTTTGCTGCCTAGCCATCCAAATGTGTGCAGCAGATCAAGGCTCTGAAGAAGAATTGAGATACAATTCATCTAATGTGAAATACTGTTAACTATCTATGTATTGACAATCATGTATTGTGTAGTTAGTTCTGTACTGTCTGGTTAATTTCTGTGTGTGGTTAAATCATCCGCTTGTGGTTTTTCTTAAACGTATTTATTTGTGCATTTACTCCCGGTCAATAGAGTCTCATTTCATATTAGGCCACTCCAAATAAATGTCCTGTTTCCCGTCCACCGCCCGCATCCTGTTCTTGTCACCGCACCCACTTCCATTATTGGTCTCTTCAACACTTCCGCGCATGCGCAATAGGCATTAATTGGCTGGCTAGCAGCTGCAAAATGGCTCTGATTAACTTTTGTGTTTATGATACCTGCTGCCATTGTACCGTTGTTCCTTGGACAATACACCAACTAGAGGATGAGCGAGTCTCCCTAAAGCAGCTCTACCACAAGATGAGACCTGAGAGGGCCATGAACCATGAGATTCAAGAAGTCCGTGTAGGTTCATCCAAAGATTCTCTGGATCCTGTCAGCAATCCAGGTACTGAAGCATGCATATTATTAGTCTTATGCTGTAGATATATAAAGGCATAAAAACAGAGTGAACTTGCTGCTTCTAATTATTGCCCACCAAAACAAAAAATGATCTGCACCTAGCTCTACCTCTGATCTGCTTGTAATTATTACCCACTATTAATAAATGCATGCTTTTTTCATTGATAGGAATGAAAGTGGTAGATGTATCTGCTTTTGGGAAGTATGTGAAATTTTATGAGACCAAACAAGCAGCAGTTGGGCAGGCCACAGCAGTTGAACAGTCGTCCGTTCCGAGAAATGCTTTTACTGTGTTGATGGCTAGTTCCCAGGCTCGCAGTATTCGTCCAAGCAAGACTTCACCAATAAGGAACAAAAAGGATAGCTTATACAATGTTATTCTGGATTGGATTGAGAAAGAAGGTCTTTTTTGGAAATCAGGTGAAGTTGAGCATGGAACTGCTTCAACTGCTATTCACACTCTTCAAGATGTCTTGTGGTTTATTGATGGCCACCACAGAACATTAACTGAACGTTGCTGTCATGTTCCCTCAGTGTTTTCTGAATTTGTAGGGTTCAATCGTCCCGAACTTTCTAGACACAAGAAACGTTCAAGTAGTTCCCTCTCTTGTGATCTTCTGAAATCCCATTCTCAACGCTTGTTTGGAAACCTTCAATCACCTTTCTGGTCTCGATCTTGCTGGAGTACCGTTAAGCGGGAAGTTGAACTACTGGCTCAGGCATTGGCGAGATATGCTGATTTATTGACCTCTAAGAGGGCTAGAATTACTGCCCTTCATCACTCAGATACTCCAGCACAAATGGTAGCTAATGGTCTCACTGTTGATTTTATCAAGTCTCGTCACACCGTGCCTTCTGTGTTGGAGAAATTTACTGAAGCTATTCTTGAAGCAGGCACCAATGTTCCAGTTGATCTTGACCCTCTTCTTCCTGGAGATCGTAGGAGGCGTTACAACTTGATCCAAGTATTGAAAGATGGCCTGAATTCTTCAGCTGTACTAGCTACATATTCAACTGGGAGTAATATTGGTAGTCTGCATTGGCTCTGGCTCTCTGATGCAACTGATATATCGTCTGCACTCCAGTCATGCCAACCTGTCATCGAATCTTTACGTTCTGAAATGCCACAGTACCATAGAATGCTTGATTTAGACTATATGTGTGCTACAAGGACAGCCCCCCATAATTCATATCGTAATCCTGTTGAGAGGGTCATGGCTGTCCTTAATCTCGGCCTCCAATCAGTTGGTCTTGCCTGAGGTAGGCGGGATGATGAAGAGGAAGCAGAACTTTTGAAATGTAACAGCATGGCCCAGTTGAGGGAGCATGCAAAGAAAAAACCGTCACTGAAGGAGTCTCACTTGGACTCGGTAGCCCCTGTTAAAATAACTTTATCTGACGTAACTGTACGGTTAGAAGTAAAGAAGAAGAAATTTATAGTCAATACACCTGCCTCAGAACATGAAATCAGTGATGTTTGGTCACACCTGAAGGAAATTGATCCTGCCTTTGATCTTGGCCCTACTGATAAGATCAAACGTGTGAACCTTCCCCCGGGAATTCAAGCTTTCTTAAAGCACTGTTGCTATGAACGGCACTACAGTTTTGAAATCAGGAAATGTGGGGATGTGAACTGCAAGCTTTGTAAACCCCCTAGGCTTCCACCTGAAATTTTCAAGAAGCTCCATTCTCTTCCTAACAAGCCTTTTGGTGAAGTTTTTGGCAAAGAAACCTCTGAAGAGCACAGACCTTCACTGAACAAGATCACATCTAAGCGACTCCCCTTTTACCCTAGCATACAGCATGTTTTGAACTGCAACACCATGCTTATGTGCGATGAATGTGGTATGTGGCGACTTGTCTACTCAACAAGAAAGTTGAAGCCAGGAGAGATTCGTAGGCTAAAGCAATCGTTTGATGATGTCTCATTTTCCTGTGGTGCAGATTTACAGGAAGCTGATATACCAGCTCAGTTTAAAGGTCTTGTATATGTCAAGAAAATGCATTGCAATGAACCAATAGAAAGACTTCATTACTCTGCAAACTACACAGACATCTGTATATACTGTGCAGGAGACATGGAGACGCCGTGGTCCAGTTCTTCAAAGTATTATCCACAGTGTGATAACTGCAAACAGAAAGACAAAATTCCAAATACCAAAAATAAATGTGCTTGTTGATGCAATTTTTTGTGCTTTCATGAATTGAATATTTGGCTTTTTATACTCTCTGAAATAATGGATAATGGAAATGGGCCTCCCTCCCTCATGCTGGAGGTGTGGAATAGTGGACGGGAAACAGGAAATTTATTTGGAGTGGCCTTAGTCTCTTAATCTCTGTCTTTTGACTCATGTTAGTCTCTTGATTTTGTCTCAGTTAAATAAACTATTACAGTTATTACTCGCTACGTTACATTTGGTGGCAGCGGTGGGATTCTATTGTCAAGTTACTTCAGACAAGACCTGCGTGTATGTCGTTAACCAGATCTGGGAGGATGTACAGATCGGAGAGAGAGGAGTTTACCGAGGGTCAGAGGACTTCGCCAGAGCAGCTTCATATGGAGTCTGCTGCAGCTGGGGGAAGGTGGTGATGGTGGCACCGATGGCAGGGAGCTTGGAGGCGGAGTTAATGCAGGGTCGCTGATCGCTGTGCTTCAGGAACAGCAGAGATTGATGGTTCAGCAGCAGGAACGACAGTGGGCTCAGCAACAGGCACAGCAGCGACTGATGGAGGAAATGCTTGAACGGCAGAGGACGGAGATGGAGAATTATCGGCGGGAGATCGAGGGTCTTAGAGGCAGGAGAGACGAGGCAGAAGGCGCCAGGATTAAGCTTCCGAAGCCAACTTTACAGAAGCTCGATCCGAAGGAAGACATAGAGAACTTTCTTGCAACGTTCGAGCGTATTGCAAAACAACAGAAGTGGCCGAAGGAAGTCTGGGCAACTCAACTTGCGGGGTTGCTCACTGGAAAGGCTATGGCTGCCTATACTGCATTATTTCCCGAGGAAGCAGGAAAATATGAGACGTTAAAGAAGACCATCCTGCACAGATACGATGTTAATGAAGAGACTCATCGTGTGAGGTTCCGTAAAGACCCAAAGAAGAAGGAGGAATCTTACCGGGAATGGATTTGTCGTATCACCGACCACTTTGACAAGTGGACAAAAGAAGCCGGGCTGGATCTGCGGGAGCTGATCATAATAGCAGAGAATTATGCTCAGGCTCGGAACGCAGAGGGTAGAGCGGAGTCTGGGAGAGGAGTGACGCCAGTGGAGCGGCCAGGGAAGCTGGAGAAGGAGAAAGTCTCGTGGGAGAAGAAGGATGGATCCAGCCGATTCTCTGGTGGTGGCAACCGGGTGAAGGTGAATGCACTTGGAGAGAAGCAGTGTTTTCACTGTCAACAGTGGGGGCATCTCATGTATAACTGTCCGAATCGAAAGGATTCAAAGCAGAAAGGAGCAGGCAAGACCGCACTATTTGGAGGCTCTTGACCGGAAGTGGCATGGAATCAGGAGAGTGAGAAGTACCTCAGGCGTGGACAACTGGACGGGAGGCCAGTGCAGGTACTTATTGATACAGGGAGTAGTTGTACTATGGTTAGGGCAGATCGGGTGTGCCCCTTGAAGGTGAATCAGACAGATACTGTCCCCATAATGTGTGTTCATGGGGATAGTGAGGATTACCCCACTACAGAGGTGGACCTCCTGCTTGAGGGGACCAAGAGAAAGGTTAGGGCAGTAGTGGCACCTAGCTTACCAGTACCTGTAGTCTTGGGGACTGATGTATATGATGTTCAGGAGGGATGGAAAGATGTTGAACTTGGGTTATTAGTTGAAACCAGAGCAGCCAAAAAGAGAAGGGTGGCTGAGGAGGAAACAGCTGCTGGGAATGTGGTTCAAGCTGTATCTAAGGGGATAGATGGTCTGGTTAATGATGACAAAGTGATAGATGGGGATGAGTTTGTGGGTGAGGGGTCAACCCACTCAAAGCCAACTGAGGGTAAACAAGTGGTTGTAGATGAGAATGTTGAGGTTAGGGATGCATTAGATGATTGTGAAGGTATAGCAGAATTGTTCAATGAAGGGTCAGAGGTGAATTGGCAGGGTGATATGGTAGAAAAGGAAGTGCATGGGGGGGGGGGGGGGGGGGGGGGGAACCTGGAGCTAAGGAGGGAGGAGTTGGAACAGGATCCATCTGAGGCAAAGAAGTTGACTACGAGGTGGAAATCCCAGGAAGACGTCGAGAGAAAAAGGTGTATCATATCAACCTGCTAAAGAAGTGGAACTCGGCCCCGGAGAAGGCAATGCTTGCGGTGATGGAGTCCAGGGGAGCTGAGGGTCCAGAGGCTGGTGGACTGTACCTATGGGGGAGTGAGGTCCAGATGGCAATGGATGAGATTGAGACACCTGGCTTGGGATCTGAGGAACGCCAGCAGTTATTGGAGGTCATGGAGGAGTTCCCTGCGATTTTTAGCTCCACGCCAGGGAGGACATCTTTAACACACCACCAAATTCATGTTGAGGACACAGTACCAGTGAGGCAGAAGCCATATCGAGTACCTTACTCGAAGAGGGTGATGGTTAAGCAAGAGCTGGAAAAGATGCTGGAGGCAAAGGTCATTCAACCATCTACAAGTCCGCGGGCCTCGCCCATAGTGTTGGTTGAGAAGATGGACGGGTCTGTAAGGTTCTGCGTAGACTACAGAAAACTGAACCAACGGACGAAGTTTGATGCATACCCGATGCCCCGGATCGAGGAGGTTTTGGAGAGCATAGGGTCGGCAATGATCATCTCAACCCTTGACCTACCCAAGGGATATTGGCAAATCCCATTGTCGGAGGATGCCAGGGAGAAATCTGCTTTTACAACCCTGTTCGGATTGTATGAATTTCTGGTGATGCCATTCGGTTTACATAGTGCACCAGCTACTTTTCAGAGAACCATGAATCAGGTGCTACGTGGTTGTGAGAGTTTGCTGGAGCATATTTGGATGATGTGGTTGTCATGGGAGGAGCATGTGGATCACCTTAAGGAAGTTTTTGGTAGGTTGAATGAGGCTGGGTTAACGTTGAAGGTAGCTAAGTGTCAGTTTGGGACTGGGAGTGAAGAAAGTGATTTAGAAGATAGTGATTTGGATTGTAATTTATGTGGAGAGGAAGTGGTGGAAGATGGAGAAAGAGAGATGATTCTGGTATTATTTCTATAGATATCCAAGGTTTGCTTGTGGTGCAATCAGATTTCTTTCTATCAGTTGTTTCTTTGGCACAGAAAGACTTGATTAAATGCTCACCTAGGGGGAGGAAAGTTGGGGAGGAAAGTTGCTGGTGTTTTGAAGAGATTTGAAGATATGGCATTGCAAAGGTATCGTTGATTTTGATGGACCTTGTGAACCAGTGTACAAATTACTATCTGCTGCCCAAGCTTCCTTATGGTCTTCTTTTCATCACTTGCGAGCTAGTCGGACTATTAATTTTATTGTTCTTGGAGCACACTTGTTTTATCCTATATTCCAAGAGTGCAAGAGGAAGAATCTTCCCGGTGTTTTCAGCTCCTTGCTGACAGAATGCTGAAAGCAATGATACAGAAGATAGCAGAAGATAAAAGAGTACATTCTACACCTCCTGAATCCGTTTCAAGACCTCTTACTATGACCAAATCTAATGGCATTCGATATATGGCAGGATATATAGCCAGCAAACTCCTGAAGAAGAATAGAAAGCGAAGTAGCAACCAGAAAGTGCAGTTCAAAAGGAGTTTGTTCGTGTGTGTTTTGAAAGGGATCTCTTAGCCGCCGTCTAAATTTTCATCATCATCATCAGATTCATCTTCTTGCCTTTCACATACGACAATCAAATTTATCATCATTACATCCACAGTTTCCCTTTAAAATAATCACTCATATCAAACGACTTTTCATTATAACTATGTCAGCCATTACATCATTTATCATGTGCGCACGTCTGTCACTATCACGTGTACGTACACACGTGCCAACCAGCTATTTTTACTTGAAAACAATATTCAATCTTTAGGTCGTACAAAAAGTAAACAAGTGAAAGGGAAAAAAATTATGCTAAATAAAAAGGCCAGTTTCCGTCAACAAAAAATCAAAATTATGCCTTCAAAAATAATCCCTACATCACTGCCTAAACCAAGCAGAACACTTTTATACTGACATGAACAATTAAAGCAGCTTGGTGGGAGGCAGTAATGTAGGGATCATTATTGAAGGCATAATTTTGATTTTTTATTGACAGAAATTGTTAAAGTCCATAGTCACTGTAATTCAAGTGCCACTATAATTTAAGCACCAGCTAGCAACTAATCACATTTTATTAGTTGTTAGAAAAGCACCACACCTCTTCCTGTATTATTTTTTGGCGGCGCTTAAATAAATGCAACCCACGTGGTCATTATTGAAGCAGCTTTTTTGAGAGGTGATGTCGTCCAAGCAGACTTCCATGAAGAGCTTTTTTGTCCCAACAACTGAGCCTTTAGATTCACAGTGGGCATTTCAACCAACTGCATCAGCTTCCAAATCCAAGAAGCGTAGGGTAGGAAAAACCCTCCTACCATTCCTTGTCCTGATCCACTGTTGTCTCCTTCCAGTCTTCCTGCTGATCCTCTTGCATTTTCTAATCCTTCTACTGATTCTTCTCCACCTGCCAATCTCTCTACTGACACTCCTCCGTCAGCTGATCTTCCTGCTGATTCTGCTGGACAGAAAAAACCCCAACTCTGAGAGCCAGGTATTCAATTGCCCAGAAAAGGAATGTGGCACTGTATGCCTGGCATCATGGGGGTAGGGCTGTCGACATTTTAAGATTCACCACAAAAATGTCCAAAGATGGCTCAAAGATGAGCTAGACACCATCAAGCACCCACATCGTGGTAAGCGATGCAATAAAAAGGGTCAAGGGAGAAAGCTATCTTATCCCCCTGAAATAGACATGAAGTTGTTGCAGTGGGTTTTGGAGCAACAAGAAGAGAAGGGAACATGCTTGTTTCTACCCAAGCTATTAAGTTAAAAGCATTAAAGCTTCTGATGGGTGGCTTAAATCATTTATGGTGCACAGTGGCATAACTAGGCTTGATTGATTGAGGGGGGCGTATAAGGGAGAATGGTGATTATTTAATTTGTAATATGGATGAAACCCCAGTTTATATGGATAATGGCGCCTTCAAAAACTGTAGATGTCAGGGGGGAAAAGACTATCAAAGTCAGGACAACCAAATCTGAAGTAAATCGGCTAACAGCTGTTCTTTCATGCAAATATGCTTCCTCCCATAACAGGGGTACAAGGATCAGAAGGCACTCTAGTTAGCTATCAAAAGAAAGGATAGATGAAAATTAATGTTAAAATGGATTTCGGACATTTGGGTCAAGAGGTGGCCATCCTTACTTTTCCTTGATACATTTAGTGCTCACTTAACTGACAAGGTAAAGGATGCATTTCAGAATTCTAATACTACTGTCCTGGTGATCCCTGGTGGTTGTACATCAATCCTTCAGCCTCTTGATGTCAGTATCAACAAACCAATAAAAGCTTATATGAGAAATTCATGGGTTCAATGCATGCTTGAACACTGATGATAAGGTAATAAAAAACCACCCAAGCAACTTGTAGTAAGCTGGATGGAGGAGGCTAATGAAAAACTTGATTCAAATTTATGTATTGTTAAGAAATCATTTCCAGTTACTGAGCTTTCAAATGCTCTTAGAAAAGAGGAAGATCAGATGACTGTGTTAGAAAGGAATAATCGTGGAAGTTTTTGGGGAGGCTGATAGATCAGATGACCATGTTAGAAAGGAAATAGATGAAATAATCGTGGAAGTTTTTGGGGAGGCTGATATGGGTTTCTATGAGCCGGAACAGACTGATCATGACCCCTTTGATAGTGGTTCTGATGATGCTGAATCTGATTGTAGTTCTGATGATGCTGAATCTGATTGCAGTTCTGAGGAAGAAGCAGAATATATGACCAACAGTGATGCTGATATGACCGATAGACTCTATTACCCCCTATGAACCTTTGTCTGATATTGATGAAAACATGTAGATAGCTCGATCATGTGGTACTGTTTAGTTCTTTAATATTCATTGTTTAGTACTAACCTAAGTTTATTCACAAGTTTTTTCTTCCCCTTCAGAGTATAAATGCAGGATATTTCCATCCCACCTTGCAGGAGTCCAGACCTTTGCCTTCTCCCAGTGACTTTGCAGAAAATTTCACCTTCTCTTTCAATGAAATACCAAAATGTTTGGGAAAGCTCTCTAGGTACATGCCCGATAACCTGATCACAGCCACAGCATACTGGTCTTCACTATTGCCATGTTCTTGCTGTGTTACGTATATTCAGCATTGAGCACTGGGGTCCAAACTGCCTGATACACGTGAAATCCCCTCGCAACACTGCTGAATGACAGCTGAAAGCTGCTAGCAGCCATCTCCACGTTTTTGCAATCCAGATAAGCTACAATTAATTAAGCGCCACTGTAATTTAAGCGCCACGCCCAGAGGAAGTGCATTTTTTAAGCCATAAGCTAAGCGCCACGCCTACATGGAATTATTATTTTCTGGCGCTTGAATTATAGTGACTACGGTAAAGTACAGACTAACCCTACATGGCCTCTTTATTTTAGCATAATTTTTTTTCCTTTCATAGATATTACATTGTTGTATATTTTGCAAAATATGATTATACGTCCCATTTTACTCCTTTCAGATTTCAGTCTGTCTACAATAGATTTAAAAGCTTCAGAAATTCCACCTTTGGGTTTATCCAGGACAGGTATATAACAAGTTCTCCCTAGCTGGAGGAATATATGTAATTTCAGGTGCTTGCATGCATAAACTTTTATTATAAAATTTCTTGTAGTTTTGGTTGCCGTGGCAGTCAATGCCATAACCCTAACTGTATTGGGTATGATACTGCGTACTTCATCAAGGTGAGAAAATCTCTCCCATAAATAAAAAGTCTTATCTTTAATTTTTACTATTGAGTATAAGAAGTTGGAGGGGCCTCATCGACTTACCATTTTTTGACACAGTGAGCTTCGTCTATGACTAATGCTACTTTAATATGTAGGTATCAGAAGGAAGGATATTTCGCTACTCTGTAAACAAAAAAAGCTTCTGGACTGACAAAAATTATCTGATAATCCCCATTCTTTATTCAATCAATTGTTTTAGTTGTGTCTCCATTAATACCCTTTGCCACAGTAACAGGAATGGGACTATCTTCTACATACATCACTGACAAAGGAGCACAAGTTCAGCTGTTGCAATTGTGCACAACCACCTCATTGACTGGAATAATGCTGAGGTAGTGGACAATAGTCAGAAACTATATCAAAGATGCTATTTAGAGTCTTGGTACATTAGGAAACAGAAAGAGAAAATGAATAGACGTTGGAGTACTACCAAATGTTTACAATAGCCTCATGACCTTTAGTTAACATAGCTCATGGGTATTTAATGGTAAAGCTGATTATAACCTGAACGCATAATTTATTACTTTATGATTTTTGAATCATTTTAAATAATCATTGTGAAGTGATCGAAATATTTGTTTATAAAAAATGTTTTAGACTATTGTATTACGGGGAAATTAATTATAAAAATAGGATGTAGCAAAAGAGAATTTCCATAGCCAGTAGGGAGTTACCAGCAACAAACTTTTGAAGACTTATTCCTTTTCAAGTTTTAGTTTAAATATATAATCAGCAACCTTGGCATGGTAGCCTGCATATGAAACCACACCCACTACATAAGCTATACAGCTCAAAGTATGTCATCCAGGAGAGAACGAGTTTGATATACACATCCCTCCAATTTTATTTTGGAGGGGTGGGTGTGCGAGACTAGTATGTCACCTGATGTCATTCATTCAAAAGCACTACTTACCTATTTACTGTACCTATTTACTGGCTGCACAAAAATATCAACCACAAACTCTTGACAAGGGTTCTTCTTGATAAGGGTTCTGATCCATGTTAGGGAGGGGACACAATGTCACTTCTGCAATTGCAAGCTGGAGGTTATCATTGTACTGCGTTCTTGTACTTAAGAGTAGTTCTTGTACTAGGAAGTGCAAAGGAAAAAAAAAGATTGTCAATACCACAGTCACTCTGTGAACATCATGGCAATAGCTGGATCAAAAAGTAACATCGAAATTTTTTTCTTTTCCTTGATTGGTACTAAGTAAATCATGAATCATAAACCATGAGTAAATAAATACGCCGGACCACAACGAAGACAAGTATAATGAGGTGCAATAAACACACTAACTTACAAAATGAGACTGGGACAGCTCTAAGAGAAGCACACCTGTATTGTTCGTTTATGCGCATGTGCGTGGATCTTACATGTACACGTGCTTTTTTTTCTGAGAGGATATGGAGAGCGTGTTCTGTATCTATGAGGTAAATATTTCTCTGACTATTTTTTAAAAACCTTCTCAACATTTTTCGACATGTTTAATTTCTGCCTTTCCTGTACACAAGATGAGTCAGGCTTATCATCCAGTATCACAAAGTCTTTGAGATAGTTCTTGGAACCAAATTCGTAATCTCACCAGAATCTGCTGGCTCCCCCAAAGCACCAGCTCATGTACGTTTTATACAAGCCTGGGCCTGCTCCTCTAATTACCAACCATCCCAC
This sequence comes from Crambe crambe, assembly GCA_963924555.1. NCBI lineage: Eukaryota > Metazoa > Porifera > Demospongiae > Poecilosclerida > Crambeidae > Crambe > Crambe crambe. Next base: position 4,428,560 of record OZ004593.1, on the reverse strand, counting down.
TGTGATTGTCCATTTAGGGCCCCTACCCTCATGTGGCTGGACAACAGGCAGCTGCAGGCGTAAAGGTATATGTTGAGTGTGTATCTAGCCCTAGTTGTGACTGCTGAATTGTTTCCACATTCATGACAGGCAGCTTTGATGTATTGCAGTTATTCAGACTGGACCACTACTGAAGCTCTGAATATTCATTTGGTTGTTATGGAAACTGTAGGTTCAATTTACATAAGTACATGAGAATGGGTGTGTTCAATGTATTGTTCTTCAGGCTGAGTACAGAGTTTATTTAACAGTCTAAAGTTCTGCTGTGAACACTGCATTAATTTTTATAGCTATCAGGGAAGGTTTGGGGAATGAACTACTAAATAAGTTAATCTGGGATGGCAGTGTGCAGTTAACCTACTAGTCCTTGCAGTGTAGCTTAGAAAATTATGCTCTACTACATAGCCTTTGCCAGTCTAATAGGCCCGAGCCTGAACAGTAAGCATTGCATATACTTTCCTTCTGATGTGACTTGCTGCTGTATCTTAAATAAGGTAAGTGTATGTGGTACAGTGGACCAGTCTGCAAAAGAAGGTAGGTGTGTCTTCACTCTTGGTGTGCGATCCAAGGATGAAAATAGTCTCTGTCCATCCATTAAGAAAGTGCATATGGTATGATGACTGATCTGCAAGGGTAGATGGGTATCTTGGTGTGTAACTGTATATGATTCGATGGACCTAATGTTTCCTGAAGAAAGGTAGTGTATCGTGGAAAGTCTTCTGTACTGATTGTTCCATGGCTAGGACCATCTGAAACTGTACACCAGTTATCTATTGTCTATAATGTAAATATATACGTTGCTACTGATCCTGTCTGGATGATCAAAAAAGGTAGGTATATCAAGTTATGTTGTTTAAAAAAAAGGTAGGTAATCAAGGTGTGTGGATGGTCTACATACAAAAACGGTATGTGTGTCCCAAATATATTTATCTTGAAGTGTGTGAATGGCACAAGAGCATATACCCAAGTTTCATTTCCTTGAGTAATGCCATTATTTTCATGTAAAGTGTGGCTCTAAAGCTCAGCCTCTGCTCTAGAAGGGTGCATGGACTGGGCCTTGCCAACGTGGTGGATTATGTGACGCTTGCTAGCATTCAGTATATATATTTTTCGCTTTGTATGTATTAAAATGGACTATACAACAAAAATATATTAGTGCAAACTGTCGATCTTTAGTTATAATAATAAACCAGTCAGGGTTCAATATTCTGGTGGCTACCCTTCTGGATTCGTTACATACCCTAGGGATTCAACCCAATTTCATGATTTATCCACTCTGTCACAATTATTTCCCTAAGGGACCTGGTTGTCTCCATTTTCTTTCAAGTATACAAATAGATTTTAGGCACTGATGCCAGAGAGAGAATTCTCTAGTAAATATTTAATGTTTGTGTGCACTGTAGCTGTGGATTTGGATTTATACCCTGTGCTTGTTTATTGAGGTCAATTAGTTTACTAAACTAATAGTGGGTATACACTCATTATCAGGAGCTTATACTCCCCAATTCTAATTGTGTGCACATAAACAATGCATAAAAACAAACTTTCACTAGCTGTAATATGTATCAACCTATTATCTGATGCAAGGCCTTTTGGAATTGTTATCCTGTTAAAAACCAGACCAAACAGACTCCAAAGTCGGAGCAGCATCTGTTCTGCTGTATATGCACTTAGTATCCTTAGCAAGGCCTTGTGTATTCAACATAAGTTCTTCCATCATCTGGAAGCCAAATTTTGGAAAGGCCAGTTGGTATCCCAATCTTCTCGCATAGATAGTTAAATTCTTGTATCATGACTCTTCTGGGTCCTATAATGAGTAGAATTCTCTCTTGAAGGGCGTGTGGTATTCCGAGAAGCTTCCAGTTCCCATTGATGTAATCATGCTCGCCTGCAGTGAAAGCTGGGAGACTTGAGTGGAATTCCCTTGCCATGTTTAATAGCTTCTATGTGTATAACTAAGCTTCTACCTCTTCATATACCCCATCCAGTCCTACAAGTCATTGGCCAATCCATCAGCAGCATCTTCTTCATCGCTTTGATTAAGGGACGTGTTATCCATTTTCCCCCCTGCCCATAACTTTTTTGTTAATCAAGCTACAAGGTTGATTTTGGTGTCAAATGGTTGCTTAGCTTTCCAACGGTATATTTAATTTTGACCTAGCAGAAGATGCTACCCAGTTCATCTTTGGCAGCCAGGTAGGACCTTGAATCCTAATTTCAGTCGTTCCGTGCCACGTTGCTACAGAACCAACTCCTAAATATTTAGTTTCGCCATTAAAGTCCAGCAAGACACTCTGATTACCTTTTTCGAAGGTTACTGAAGTGAATAACGGTTCGAAAACATGCTTTCCTATTTTGCTACAACCTTTTTTTCATTATTTGCCTGTAAAAGATACTCTACAAGACATATCGTTCAGCAGCGTTTCAAGTGTGTTATTAATTTTTTGATGGGGTCCAAAAGCTCTGGTGGTCTCCCCTCTGCCAGTAAATTTGGTCTAAACTTGAACAGACGATGGATATCCACAGATGCAGAAAAGCCTCTCTCATCCCTGATGTCACATAGGTCCAAGTTTGCCTGGGATAAGGACCTTTCGCACTGAAGAAATGTTTCACCTCGTAAAATCGAAAAGGAAAATTTGAAATCCGGGAATACATATCATAGGCATGTCCAAATTTTTCCATCACTGACCTGCATAAACTGCAGAGTTGACCTGGATGAGCCCCTAAACGCTCCATGATGGGAATCAGAGCCTGACTGCCACTGTTGAAAACCAGCACCGCCTGAGCTGTGGCAATTTCAACAGTTGACCTAGTAACGTACTCTTTCTTCGGTGCATGAGCCCACAAGAGATTATTAAAGCTCTCGTTTCTGTTCTGTGTGATGAATGTTTTACATGTGACAAGTATAGCAAACAAATATGATTAAGATGTGAAGTAGCAAGTGTCAACATTGAATTCCTTCAGGTGCCTCCACACTTGTCGCTGTATTGTGGGGCATGGCACCCAGCATATGACCCGAGCAAGAACTAGAAGAGCCGGAGCGATAACTGGAGGAGCCAGGATGAGAGCCGTTGAAGGAGCCAGAGCAAGAATTCAAACCAGAGCCAAAATGAGGACTAAAAGAGCCAGAATCCAAATTGGAGGAGCCGGAGCATAAGATATCCCAGCGGCTAATGGAGTTTTGTCACTTATTTATAGCGTGTTTGTGTGTGCACCAGCTTCATATATGCGTCTATCTTTGGCCAAATTTCCAAGAAGAAGAAAAACACTAATTCATGATATGGTTTATAATAACATTCAGCACTTATCAGAATTATCCTGCAGACAACATCTGTGAGAGTTCCTTCACCTGTGAAAGTGATATCACATTTGAAAGAAGATGCCGGCCAGCGGAACCGGTTTAGCTCTGATTTTATAGATCAAAAGAAATTTATTTGGGCTTTTGTACAAAAGCTATACATGTATAAATTCTGAAGTAATTTGGTAATTCTTGTGTGTCTTTAATTGTACTAGCTAAGTTATATTATCGAGTGTGAGTATTAATTTTAATATAGTTTCATTAAAAGCATTTTTTAAAAACTTTGGTTATTTATTCTGGTTAGCGCATATAAACTCTATTTCTTCTTCATTAGCTGTGGGGAAGGATTTTTACTGAGCGTAAGGTCATAGACGAATCCATTACCACCAGCCCTCAATAAATAGACATTTTTTCCCAGCATTTTCATTGATAGATTCCCCCATTCCTATATATACACTGCACCATAAATCCTCTCTCATTGTGCAAAACTTGACGACTTTAACTCACTGCATAAATAATAAGGGAAAAAACATTTCTATGAAATGAAAAAAGATGTAGGGATGACCACTGCTCCAAAAAGTAAAGAAACAAGGGTAGGTATGAAGAATGGAAATGGGATCAATCTTTGTTCTGTATATCCAGCCAACAATCCCTACACATACACACTATTATCTGAAGCTACCTGGCGTATATGTAGGGATTGTTGGCTGGATATACAGAACAAAGATTGATCCCATTTCCATTCTTCATACCTACCCTTGTTTCTTTACTTTTTGGAGCAGTGGTCATCCCTACATCTTTTTTTCTTTGAACAGTAGCTTTTTAGTGTTGAAGTTAGGCAGATAAACCCTCGTTGAATCTAAGCTAGCTACACGAGCAAGATTTTAATTAATTATGCGCATGCATTTTGTAATTGAATTATTAAAATTTATTATAATTATTTATAATTACTATAAAGAATATAGGTCTTTTTGTTCTGCAATGAAGATGTATTATCAGGACATCATAATAATGACTCAATCATGACTTGCAACTTACATTTATAAATGTTTATTTTACTTCCATATTATGAAAATAACTGTTATGAAATATTCAATGTACAGTGTATACATCATAACTTACATTTGAACGTATAGAAAGGATTCCTCCTTCCGCCCCTCCTTTCTCTTCCTCCTTCCCCTTTCTGTGCCACCTCTTCTTCCTCTTCCTCTTTCTCCTCTTCTTCCCCTACCTCTTCCTACCCCTCCTTCCACCCCTCCACCTCTTCCCCTTTCAATTCCTCCTCCTCCTCTTTCCATCCCTCCTCTTTCTCCTCTTCCCATCACAGTAGCGTGCTTTAGAGTAGGCACGGTAAGAAACTTTTGTCTTTTCTGGATTAGCCTAGTAGCGTTGTTTCCTATAATTTTTTTCCTTTTGCGGATCAGCCTGATAACGTAAGCTTTTTCTGGATCAGCCTGTTACTGTTCTTTACTGTGTGCTTTTTCCTTTTGCAGATCAGCCTGATAATGTGCCTTAGATCTTTTTTTTTTTTTTTTTTTTCCATGTTTGAACAGTAATAAGCATGAGAGCTAATTTTTGGGGGGTCAGGGTTAGCCTGATAAGAAGCACGTGCTGCTGCTGTTTGTTTGTCTCTGTTATTGATGTAATGCTGTTTGATAGTCCTTTTTTTTTTTTTTTGTATTTTTGAAGGCATAGCTATTAGTTAATAATTACTATTAAATAACTTATCTTTATATAAGGAGGGAAATATGGTAAAGGGTGATACACGGAGGATGCAGAAGAATCAGTTGGATGGCCGGTATGGAACAGCTACAGTGAATCTGAGTAACTGCAATCCCCGAATTCGAAATATCTTCAGTGTAGCCAAGTTAATAGTTCTTAAAAGAACTGGATAAAGTTCATAAAGCTCAATGTAGCCAGAAAGTCTGGACGCACATTGTACATGTATGCAGCGAATAAAGGATGGAAATATTATAATTTCGAATAATTGGATATGAATTACATGCGCATGCGCATTATTGGAATAAAAATGGCTTCTTATAATCGAGTTATTAGCATAATATTGTCCCCCGTAGTGTCTCCTTTTACATCGACTCTTTCAAGGATTGACGAGTACAAAAGATCGTAGCTGGTAGAATTTGGAGTGGATTTATCCATAAACCATAGCTGTAGCTTGAGTGATTCGAGAGATATGGTTGTCTAAGAAGAATAACGATAACAATAGAGAAGAAGAATCTAGCGATTTACCTGCTTGCCGTATTTCTGAAACGGTAAGCCTCCTGGTTCTGAAACTTGGTCTGCACATTGTAGTAGGCTCTAGTAGGCTGGATAATCATTCACAGTAGCTTTTGTTAGGTCTAAGTGGGGGAACTAGAATTTCACTTTTGTATTAGTCTATAGACGGCGCGCGTGGCCGTCCGAGTCATCCCTACATAGAGAGTGCTACCGCACTCTCTGATAATAATATATTGAATTTTTGTTTTACCCTTATCCAAAAACAAATCCTCATATTCAACTAAAATAGCAATAATTAACATCTTTATCATAAAATGATGGGTTGATCTCCCAAGATACATTTTTAGCAGCAGCAAAAGATTAATTGTTAGCAGAAAATAATCAGTAATAATGACAACTAGTTATATGAATCAATTGATAACAATAACTACTTAATCAAAGCAACACAATTCATGTGTTGATCTTGTGTTAATCTGTTGAAATTGTTGGTTTGTTTTTAAATCCAGGAGCATAACAATATTATCCAAACATTCATCTGACATTTTCTTTTCTATATTTGGTGACATGAATGAACATGCTTTACACTAGATTTTTCCCCTTCAGATAAGAATTGATTTTTCCCACTGAATGTAGGGTTTCAAAGTCATTTACCACCACCATCTTTTGATGATATTGAGACCGACATAATAGGGCATCTCTGTATACTTGGTTGAAGATGGCAGTCCTAATACCACTTTGCAATTTTTATTAAGGAGTGGGTCCCTCGCATTTTCAGTTGCAATACACTTTACTACCACCCACTATATACACTACACACTGCTGAGGCTATCCATGATCTTCCTTTTGTGTTAAATAATGGCTAACTTTAAGTTAGAATGGCTTCATTTGATTTATAGATCTTAATCATAATGATCTTAATCGTTGTTTTTATTACAGAATGTTTTGTATCATTGTAGAAATCATACTATTAAGAGTGCTTATTACTAAACTTCTCAAAACTAAAAGTATTTGTAGTAACACCATTTAACAATTTGCACTTGGGACTAGCTACCATTTACCTATGTTAAGCTTCCATATGTATGTGGAATAAAGGTTTGGTAATGCTGCAGGGGCCACTCCCCCCAACTTATAATCTTGGGGGCCCAGCGAGGGCATACCCCTACATCGAACATAGAGCTAGGGGGCCCCAGCAGGGTCGCCCCCACATAGAGCTGTGGGGCCCCAGCGGGGTCGCCCCCCATGTAATGATAACTGCAAGGAGGGGGGATGATAACTCGCCCTCCTTGCGAACTGCAGGGATGAAAGTGTGGTATCATCTGCAATGGTAGGCTGGCTGTCCGCCGCCGGTTGATCGTCCACTGAGGCCCGAGTTGATGTACGGCCGCGTGTCGCTCTGGTTGCGCGACCAACACAAGTAGCTCTGCCTCCACAGCATCAGGGGGGAAGTACGCTTGTAAATCTGAGAAATAAGTCTGGAAAATCAGCAGGAATCAGCAGCAGTCAAGTAAGTTGATGCCTTGCTCCTTCAGCGTGACTGACGCATGATCATGTACCCCGCATATACACATTAAACTCGCGAGGGAGTGGCCAATAGTGCAATTGTTAACTTCATTTAAAGAGCCCATCCTTTTAAATTATATTTGAATAGGAGCTGCCTACACCCACCTGGTTTTCTTCTTTAGTACCATTCCTTTTATGAAATGTTTCGTGATTTATTAAAGCACCAGAGCTAGCTAGCTAGCTCTTCTATCAAGTACATGAACCTTTCCTCTGTCCTTGCTTATTACAAGATTCCTTTCCAAGCTTGGAGTTTGTAGGACCTCACCTCACCTTCATTGCATTATGCCCTCATTTAAGAATCACGACCATTTCATTACCTCCTAAAACTTTTTTCACTGATAAATTCAACGTTGGCAAGAGGACTGATGGAATAGTCTCTTCATTGTTCAGTTCAGTACCAGCCTTGAATCCCTTGCTCTTCTATTGAGTACATGAATCTTTCCTCTGTTCTTGCTTGGCATTGCCACTTTCTTTGAGGTACCTTTCAAGCTTCCATTCGATAATAATTTTCATTCGGATTCACCCAATACAGGAAGTTATTGGATGAAGAAACCTATTAGTTTCAAATTGGTTAAGATCACTCACTTTCCAAACTCCAAAAAAGATGCTGTAAGTCAGATGATGAACATATATTATTCAGTTCCAAGTTGTTTTGCCAACTTTCTGCCTTGAATTCCTTGCTCTTCTATCGAGTATATGAAACTTTCTTTGTTCTTGCTTGGTGTGTCATTTTCTTCAAGGAGATGTAGATTCTGTTGTGGATGACCCACTGTACATAAATCTCAACATTGACAGAGCTTCGTGACATGGCATATAAAAGTGAGGTGAGCTTAGGCAGAATTCACAATTGGCAGGAAAGAGGTTTTTGGGGTTATACTACAGCTGACATACAATCTTTGTTAATCTTCATTTCATGGTTGGTTACAAATGCCATTGTAACTTACCTTACTCTACCTTTGTGCAGGGATTGGTGACAATTCCAATTTGCACAGGATGTCAGTGAAAAGGAGGCACCAAGATCCGCTGCTGCTGGCCATACTTATTTTTTAGAAAAGTAGAATCTGCTGGTCTTGCTCTGAAGGCTGCTTTGATGTTATTTGAGAGTGCTGGAATGTCGAGCGATGAAATCTAGAAAAATTGGCTCATTCTCCACTATGACAAAAGTCTTTGCCAAATTTTACCTCTAGCATACTTAACAAGTAATTTATTAAGCATATCCTCATTTCCTGGTAGCACTGATATAAAGCTTCTACACTCTTCTATAGCTGCCTCAATTGCTTCTGCTGGCAGTGGTTCATTAATTGAAATTTTGTTGAAAATAATGGAGGGCCTTCGGGTGCATATTTCCTGTTTACCAGTAGCATGTGTGTTTAATGCCATTTCATTAGATACGATATTTTACCTTTTTTGAATAAATTTATGGTTGTGAACATGTAGGCAGTATTGCAGTCTGAAATGGCAGCCTGACATTAGTTTCAAATGGGTCATGGTTCATCTGTCTGGTGATTATATTCTGGGTTTTCAGTGAACAATTTCATGCTACCACTGTACTCTTAGGTGAGCAACTTTACCTGCCGCTGAGGAACATTATCTTGAACAATGGGATTTTATGACGATGAGCAAATAACCAGTTTTGACCTTCCTTTCTTTGTCACACTTGGTCTCAGGTTTCTTCATTTAATTTATTTCAGCTAATGAAGGCAAGGAATCCATCACCCTTCCTGATTTGATATTCTCCAATAGAGCAATAAAGTGGGTCCCCACTAGTATCGACTATGTCCAATAGACAGTTCTCTCCTTCAATTGGTTTCATCACTCAAAAAAAAAAAAAAAAGCACCATTGACAGCTGCCAGGGCTTGTAATAATCTATTAGCTAGTGACCAGCAGCTGCATAAACTTGTACTAGTGGCTCTGGCACATTCACATCTTCATTGGCTCTGGTACATTCACATTTTCATTGGCTCTGGCACATTCACATCTTCATTCTGTTACAAATATAAAAAGTACAATTATCATAAACCTACTTGTCACCTCTCCTCTTCCCCTTTCTGCTTCCTTTTGTACCAATTTCAGCTCCTACCACCCCTCCACCTCTTCCCCTTTCCATCCCTCTTCTTCCACCTCTTCCTGCTCCCGGGTAACCTGCATTCAAATGATGAAATTGGACACCATGACAAACGATTCTTGCTTCAAAGCCTGATTGGAGCCATCAGACCAGTGGTATGACATTCACCACTTCAAAGATTTGGGGAAGTTGTGGATACTCGACATCACAGATATACCTACAGTATGATAACAACAGTAGAAGATCAATCTCGGATTATTCTGGTTTAAATAATCATTACTAAAGCAGGAAATTTCAATAAAAGACTTCCCTCTCTTCCCTGTCTCTCCACATGAACTACAGGTCTGCTTGGAATGTAGCTTGGCATACATCAAAGAATAATGATTATGGCACAGGAATACTGATGTATCATGCTCACCCGTGTTAAACATTACGTGAGCAACCGCGTAAGCTAGCAACGTTTGCACAACTATGCGCATTTACGTCTATTTGCGCAAACTTCATCCACAAGATGATGGTGAAGGATCATGAGAAATTATCTGCGCTATCACATGAACATGCTATTTTTAATGCAAATTTGGTGCATGCATTTTTTCCCCTTCCCAGGTACACTACAGCAGCGCTAATCCAAGATGCTAACCATTCTATATATTTTTTCAGATATTATACATATTTTGCTGTTGTTGTCTATTTCAAAGATAATTATATGAAATGTGGATACATAAGATTGTCAGAGAAATAGCTATTTATATGACTAATTCCCTTCAAGCTCATTATCCTTCAAGCTCATTGTAGAGGTGGTGGTTCATGACAGGTCTTTCCCTCACTCTGGAACTGCCTATCATAGGTAACACACGCACACACCTTGACCTTGAAAGGGGGCCACCCCTTGGGATGATGCTCCTCTGCCGAAGGCAGATTGAAACGTATGGCTCAAATTAAGCTGGAGGCCTTGATGTCGCTTGACCCTTAGGCCCCCCCCACACACACACACACACACACACATCAAGTTCTATAATTTAAGTCATATTACTCGGTTAATGGGTATGAAATTCATTTTGTGCACAGGCTTTTACATTAGCTCCTCTATCAGTCAGATGGTGTGCCACGTCCTCTCTTTCCAGGCAGACCAGTTAACAGGAGAAGCATTGTATGAGCAATTGAACCCTCATCACTATCCAGTGTATCATTATGACCACATACTTAGTCCTCGTAGGTTCTTGTGGCGGTGTACTTTAATATCACCCAAATCAAGTGACCCTTTCTTCTTTATCTCAGAGCTCTTGAAATGAAATGTAGCTAAGTCCAATAATTATACATTCTAACAACGAACGAAACTCTTTTTCTTCTGATTCAACTTTACTTTTATCTCTTCCATCTAAACACAAATGCTATAGTCTGTCATTTTGGTGTATTGTTTCATAGTCTATTATAGCTTGCTATTTTACAGCCCCTTCCTCCCTTCCTCTAACTCTGCAAAGATTTGTTTTAATGTTACATTAAGTTTATCTTTGTGAAGTATGTACTCTACGATATGATTTATATTCCCTAACTTTGGTATATCTGCAGTGTTACATGTATGTCCCTCTCTGCCCGAGTGAATCGTTTGGAATGGCATCAGCAACGCTCTATGGGGTTTTACTCGCAGTGAAACTTGGGAATAAACAAACACATGTACCTCCTCTCCAAAACAACTTCCACAATAGGTATTCCATCACCACTAAAATAATCGAACTTCTTCAATTCCTCATGCATCTCATCTGCTTTTATCTTTGCTGTATTCACTCCTCTGCTTTCATTCCTTTCTGCGATCCATCTTCCATTCCACTCTGTGTCCCTCATGAATAGTTGCTTCCCACCATATGAAATGTTCATTTTCTCTGGATTCAGGCAGTTAACGGGTTTTTTGCAATGTGATGGTCCATTGTCAGGATACTTTCTCTCAAAGATGTTGCAAACTTGGTTTACAAACAAGTTATTAGTGAGCTAACCTTCTGATTTGTGTTCCAGGTACAGCCGAGCTTCCTAATTGCCACACTTCAAATAGCCATTAACTTCGAAATCTGACAGCCTGTTTTCCAAGTGCATTTCAGCTTGGATTGAAGTTCTTACAAATAATCTTTTATCTTTACAGATGCTAGCTACATGAGGTCAAATCACGTGACCTTTAAAAGTTCAAGCTGTATGAATCAGCCAGTTTGGAGAAAGTTAGAAAAGTAGTGCTTGTATAACTTTTATTGGTTAAACATACAAGCAATCTGATTGCTCCACACTATAAAGAAAGGGCCAGTTCTTTCGCAGTGGCCAAAATGTACTTGGAACTCACTAAAACACTTATTAGCAAAATTCTCATATTGTGTAACACTCACTATCAGACTTTTTGACATTGACCCTCTTTTGATGAAGTGTCTTGAAGTTTTGACTACACCTGTGAGGAGCAGAGGGAGTTCAACTCATTATTTTACACCCTGAATTGCAGATGTTACATGCCCATGCAGTATTTGCCGACAGATGCAATGGTGTGCTTAGGTGGATCTAGTGAATTGATTAAGATTTCTTAACAGGCTTGGAGCTGCCATTTCTTTAGACACTCACAACAGAATAGCTACATAGGTTGCAGAACAGCACTTGAACAGAAGTATATGGACAACATTGATATACTGCAATGGTAGTAGCATCATATTCATAGCGAAGATGGCATGTTACCTCAGTTCAGTGTGTTCAACCTCATCCCATGTCCTCCATCATGTGCGATTCAGTCTTGTGTGACAACCCATCTTACTTGTCTGGATATCTACCACCATCCTTTTCGTGATCACCTTTCTTTCTGCTTGGAGTGCAGTTAAGAATGATCTTCAAATCAGATAGGGGAGAGTTGGCTAATGACTGATAATGGAATGTTGGGAATCACCGGAAGAAGTGTGGAAACAGGTGAAGGAAGGCTAGCGGCAGAAGTAGGGGCCTTACCACTGAAGGAGCAGTTACCCCTGGAAGAAGGCTGGCTGTAGGAATAAGAGCTGTTACCACTGAAGGAAGGCTGTCCACAGGAGTAGGGACACCTATGGCAGGGTTTCATCTAGGAATTTCACCTTGGAGGGGAAGGTTATGGAACGTGTGGCCATAAAGCCATGGTAAGGGGGAGGTGCGAGCAAAGCCAAAAATGCTTAAATCCTAAAATAATACTTGGAGTATTTGTTGTCCAGAAATTGAATATCTTGGAGGGGAAGCTTCCCCTGCGCCCCCCCCCCCCTCCTTAGATGAAACCCTGACCATTAACATAAGGTGGTAAATCATTCATATTCAGAGGCATCACAAGTGATTGCTTTTAGGGGAAGTGCCTCTGTGTTCCACGCCTATGAACATGGACTTAACACAAAATTTAGCTATGCTTTATAAGTGTACACATACAAAACTGACTTTTTTCCATGTCTTTCACCATACCTTTAATATTCTTTCTCTTGGTACCTTTACTATAATCAATAATAGCAGGTACCCACTTTTGGTTCCACTCTGTGTTAAATGATTGCTGTATTCCCTGCTTTCCAAGTATCAATTCCTGTAGAGGGTACATGTATATTTGCTTTATCAGAGAGTGTGGTAGCACTCTCTATGTAGGGTTAGTACAAGATGGGTGTGGCTTCTCTCATTAGAACAATACAAACTGGACTCTCTGTATCTCTTCTATTCTTGGTACAGGCTCAACTAAACTTCTTACATCTGGAAAACAATGCAGAAGATGATATGACAGCTCAAACTCCTCCAGAACAGCGTCAACGATCGGCACCAGCCACCGCCTAAATCTATGATTCGTTCATCAGATTCATCTTCTTTGATGGCTGTAACTCCATGATCCCTTCACATACGACAATGAAATTTATATCAACTCGTGCAGTTATAACCACACAATGTGCTTTTACCATCGTTATATCCACAGTTTCCCTTCAAAACAATCACTCATCAAACGATTTTGCATTAAAGTTAGTGTTAGGTTGCAATTGTAATACATAAAAGAAATCAATAATCAATGCAATGCTACTAGTGTTTCCTCGTCATGAACCTTTTAATAGTCAGAAAATGATATTAGGTTGCAATTGTGCATTATAGATATCTTGCAAGACATAGAAGATCCGAGTATCTCTCCTCTTCTGGCTCATCATCTTCCACTGGTTCTGGATCAGAGTCAGTCTCATTTTCAGTATTGTGCCTGTAGATTCTGCATCATCCCACTTGATCTCTACACTCTCCCCAATGACTTCCCAACCACTTTCATCTGACATTGCAATTTCAGTGCCAAAAACATCATCCATCAACTACGCTTTCATTATGCTTTTCCATATCATGTTCATCATCTTTACCTTCATCCAATGTTTCTTTGTGCAGTTCACTTTCTTCTTCTGATCGATTGTGTTCACCTGCACCTTAGTAAGCTATGTGCTGCTCAATTTTGTCAATATTCTCATGTGTCCCATTTAACTTTTAGTTGCCCATCCTTTTGGTACCAACCATAGTCACTCATTGGCAGCATTTTAATAATTGGTTGAACTGCTTGGCTCCGTTATAATCCATGTGCACCTGTAATGATTAAATACACCCTCACCAAGAATTCCAGACCACTTGAAATGGCTAGAATTTATCAGGAGAGTTGGCTGTCACATTCCTAAGGTAACGAAACTTCATGAATACAAGCTGATACCCTTCCAGAAACCACTGCTTCTTCATTGTTTGAGATCAAACTATGTCCTCAAACTAATTTTGAGCTTAACCAATTTAATTCAAACATTTTTTATCATGAAGCGCAAAGACCAAAGAAATTGCTACTTTCACAGTTGTGTAAACCATAGAACGAAATGTATCCACCTATTCCCCAAACCGTCCTGACAACCAACCTGAACGAGAAGATGGACTATGAGGCACCCCTCCTGTGGGACAATGAGGATGAGCAAGAAGCTGGGGTATAACGGTGTCAGAGAACACCAAGAAATTCCTTCAGGATACCTTCACGCAGTGCATGAGCAACCCCAGAAGTGGAGAGAAAGGTACGGTGTACCCAAGTTTGCTCCAACCAGAGTCCCATAACTGGATAAGGTCATTAAGGACCGAATCTCTTCTAAGATAAAGACCTGGGAAGGATCCAGCAGATAAAAGGGAGATTCAGGATTTTTCGTATGAGATGGACGGAGGCTTATGTATTTCTTGAATAGTGCAACAGGGCAGTCCTTCTCATTTACACCGTACATGGGTATCAGATCAAGAGATATACATGAACCAACTGGTAATTGAATTCTTATTTCTTACCAAGTGTATGTCATTCTCAATCTCACCATCTTTTTCATCAGAAAAATTGGTCTCGTAATTGTTAACCTCCAAAATCATGCATGCATAATATATATATAACAGGATTACGCAATCATGTATAATCCTACTGCTGCTAAATATAGGCTCATCACTCCCACTAGAGCTCTCGCTAGAATACTGCATGCATGTGTGTGTTTGATACGTATGTGTCCTTTTGGCAACCAGCCTTCAAGGCTGACTTTGTCAAAGGTGTATTAATGCAAGATAAGTATTAATTAATTCTGGTGCTGAACAGTGCCTGTAGTATTGACCTACTTTTTTAGGCTTTGATTTACAAGAATCACAATTGACAGGACCATGAAGACTATTATACACTTGATTGTAATTGGATTGGCAGAGTGGAGTCGTTTACTCTCCTGTTAACATAGAGCACATGGACTGCATGTATGTTTCTGTGCCATTATACTAAAGAACAGGAATAGTGGACACAATTAATCTTAACACCCATGTGGCTAGGGTTAGGGCATGCGTAATTCAACTCCATCATGTGCAAGTACATGAATTCTCTTTCTGTACTGTATAATGCACACACACACCTCTACAGCGTACTTGATCCAGAACTGAGGGCTGCTATGGTGATATGACATTTAAATTATAAGAGCTGGATAATATTATTAGTGTGTCTGATTGGTCGGCTATCGCACGGACCTCTCCTGGTGGATGTGGTCTTCTTGATCTTGATTGTGTAGGGTCATGGTTGTTTCTTTTGTCGTTGAGGGATTGTTTTTCTATTGGGCTGGATGTCTTGTGACAGCGTCTGGATGGACCTGTAGGTGTGTTGAGGTATCTGGTGGTTGAAGTGTGAGTAGACTCTGCTACATTCAATAGCTAATAAATAGATGTAACTACCTAAGGATCTTTTAATTGAAAATCAACTTTCGACTTTTTGACAACAATGTGCCAACTGAATGAGTATGGTGATTGGGGCAGTTCCAATTTGACGAATGATTACCTCAGGACAGCCACTGTTGCCAAGACGGTCAGGTCCACGTGACACTTGTTCATTGACCAAACAGTAGAGCATGTACCACTGAAAACAGGATTTCCCAACAAGATGGAGTCCAGACCCAAATATAGCCGTGATAGTGTCCAGTGTTTGGGGCTGGACGCCTGCTGGTACGTTTGCTTGTGTATGTCCACAGAGTGTGGACAACAGGACTCAAGCTAGCCCCACCCGTGGAACCAAACCAAGTCCTGATGGGACTCAGAACTATTAAATTGAATGTCTATGTGACCGAGGTGAGTTGGATAACTTGAGTAACAAATCTCCATCCCGTTTACATTGGGATTTCAACCCGAATTCACTTCGCATGTGAACGGTGCCAACCACAAGTTGGACAGCTTGAGTAATAAATCTCCATCCCTGTTTACACGGGGGGGTTCTAACCTGGATTTGACCTGGATTCACTTTGCATGTGAACGGTGCCAACCCTACTCACCTCAGTTACATAGACATATTCAATTCAATAGGACTTCTTTCCTAGTCCCATCAGAATTTGGTTTGGGGCTAGTGGTGGTGGATGGGACTGGCTTGAAATGGAGACTCCTACATGAAATAGCTGGTTTAAGATAGTAGAAAACTAAAAGAGCATAAGCCTTGCAAGGGCAGGGCGTATTAGGCCTAGGTTTAGGCCTTGCCCTGGAGTTCGAAAAATGCAACTAGTAAGTTGAATATCAATATATGTCGACAATCCAACAGAGCCAGACAACAGGACTCTAGTCACTCCAGGATAAAGTGCGGCAGAAACCTGACTTGATTACGTGGGTTTTTGTTTTCTGACATCATGAGTTACTGTGGTGAGGTAAGCATGTCGCCTACGCTCATTAACTTCAACAATCGAAGCATGTCAACTGTTAAATTATTTATGAACTAGATGATCAAAAGTTTCTGATCATTTTCTGAATGACTCAAGGGATCACCATAATAGGAACCAAGGGCAGTTGAACAAGAAATGTTTATATTAGGAAATGAGGTTTTGAACATGATTACTGCTGTGTTTGATACAACTATTACTTGTGAGTGGGTGATAATTATCTTGCTAGTGTTCCCTGTTGTATTCATTACACAGGGAGCCTCCGTCACAATAAGGGATCTTTATTGGCAATAAAGAAGATATAAATACAAACACTTGAGTTCTTAGTACTTGTAGTACTAATCAGATTTCTTCTGTTTCTGCTGTAAACTGTGAGGAGTATATTCTAATTAGTAGAGAGATTGCATCATTACTGGTAACAAGGTTAAAAATTTTGAACAGATTCCTGGTTAAAGATTTTAAGTCTTGTACTCACTGTAGCCTTCACAGCCAATTTGATGCTTAAATTGGTGTTCATGGTAAGTACTTATGTTTTCACATGATTTCCTGTTTGAGAGTTAATCCATAATACTTTTTTTTAAAGATTTATCATTTTTCAATTTATTGTTTCTTTGTATTTTTTGTTATTGTTGTTGTTTTTTTGTTTGTTTTTTTTTTTTTGTTTTGTTTTTTGTTACATTTTGATATTTCTGCATTGTTCATACAAGGAGTTCTGGTGCACTTAGAGCTCTAATTCTTTTCATGACTGCTTCATACTTTTTTGTTCATGACAAAGGGATCTTTTGTTTCATTTGTTGTCTCTTTTTTGTTGTTGTTGTTTTGTTGTTATTCTTTTTGACCAGGCTCATCGGGAGACAATGTACACATAATATAGTCGTATATATAATACAAAAATTTTGCAGCTTTAAGTTGAAATGCTTGTTGGAATAAGAAACTGGATATCTCTTTCGATATTATATTGCTGTGTTACATGGTGGGACTCTCGATAAATGCAGCTGATTACGCCTAGTAATTATCCCAAGGTTTGAATTTCAATTTTCTATATCTAGCCTTTTACAAGTGAAATGGGATAAAAGTGATATCTTTTTTGTCCAGCCAGTGCTTCAGGACTAGATCACTTTCCATGCAGTGTATATTTAAACTCATGACTAATACCAGTTTGAATGTCTCTTTAGTAGCACTGGTTCCTGATGTCCCTCATCTTTGGATAGGTCATGTTTTATAACATACAGCTTAAAGGAGATTTAGATTACTATCAAGGGACCGCTACTGAGCAATTACAAGAAATGCAGTTTTGCTGTCATTATAGTTAATCATTTTATTTTATTTTATTTGTGTGTGGCATCCTAAATTTTATTTTAATCATGATTTATTTGTGGCATGAATATTCTCTCTGGATTTTATTTAATTCTATTTATTCATTTTCTGATTAGAAGTTTCTTTAGTTGATCAATCCCATTTGTTTGTACTTTCTATCTTGTGTTGAGCTAAAATCTTCTCACGTTCATTTCCTAACTGCCACTGTGTGGACTGCAGGAAGTTGGATATTAGCTAACTATTAAACTATTATGTCAGTCAATTCTTTCCCAGTAGTTAATCTCAATATTATTATTTGTTTATTTTATCTTTAAAATCTGTCTAAACCTCTCAAACAGGTATCCACCTTGAAAACTAAGTATTTGCTTTAATACCAAAATTTTTGTCTCCCTTTTGAATTGGGTGTTTGTAAAAGTGCTATCCCTGCAAACTTTGTCACCTTTAGAAAGGAATAAGAACTAAATTCAAAGAGCTTAACCGAGTACATTGCTTACCAAACTTGTAGGTGCTTTTTCGGTTCACTTTGGAGAAGAGGCTGTCATACAATAGCTCTTTGCCTTTGACAGTCACCTTTGGAAATGCTGAGTTGATGGCATAGCTCTTGGCCTCCAGCTCACAGGCAAGTGAAGATATTGTATCACCATCATGGACCTCCAGCATTACATCTGTCCATCCACCTAGACCTTTAAGGAATGCATCTTCTTGATAGTCGACTGAATCTGTTTGGCCACGACCTTAGCCATCTTGTGCAGGATCCAAAGCTAGTTTGACATCCATCACATTCATCCAGTGTGAATCTGGAAGCAAGGCAAAGTCAAAAAGGTGTCTGGGAAGTACTTCTACCTAGAATTAATTATTGCAGCTAGACTACTTGTTTGTATACCCCAGTTTCTTAAGTCTCCATTTTGTAAATTGGTGCATTGTGATGTAGATTCCACTAAGTTTACAGGGACCATGTCAATTCTCATTAATTTAGCTGGTTGATGGAAATGCCTTGTATTGTAACTCAAGAAACAATGCAATAATCAAAGAGAGTTCTGATTGGGCCTTGGGCAATTACATGAAACAGCTGCATAGGGCTGTTATCAAAATTGTTGAGAGTGCAATCTTTTGCAGCTAGAATGGCTTCCAAAAATGGAAAGTCAGTGGTGATTAACCAAAACAAGAGCTTGATGTTCCTGTTATCCCATGCCTTATGCAGAAGATTATTACAGGGTACCCCAGTTTAATTTATAAGGATGGTCAGAGACCACTTTCAGAATGTAGCACCTCCAGAGATAAAGAATAGGTGGCATAGATAAAACCTTAGCTGCTTTTGATAATATGTAACTGGAAATGAACGAATATATTTTAACTAGTTAATATCTTCTCCGACCTGTACTTGATTCTTATGTTTACCACATTTGTCAAGCTCATCGTTGATATTGGTGACTTTGAAGGTAACCTTCAATTTTACGATGTATTATTTGTAAGAGCTTGGGGCTAAAGTTCACTATAAAGGTGACCCTGGAGCTGCCAGCTTCCTCATTATTTTCGCCCTCATTTTCTTGAGAGCATTTTCCATGTTTTCCTGTTTTAGGAGGGTTTCACCTACTCCTCTCCTTTCTTCAGCTGGTTTATGACTTATCATATT
This sequence comes from Crambe crambe, assembly GCA_963924555.1. NCBI lineage: Eukaryota > Metazoa > Porifera > Demospongiae > Poecilosclerida > Crambeidae > Crambe > Crambe crambe. The sequence continues at coordinate 4,409,243 of OZ004593.1, read as the reverse complement.
TCAACCACATGGCCTCTTTCTGCCTTGACACTCTCACTAATTCCAATCTCAAGGAATTTAGGCCTCTTTTCTTTTCACAGGCTGGACTTTCCAGCCAGCCATGCTTGATTGAATTAATGTTGGGAAGGGTACTCATTTTGCTTTGTAAGCCACATTCCTATACTGCTAACTCATTCTGTGCCAACCCTGAATTTCCTTCCTCTAAATACTTCAATTTCGGTACCATTGTCAATCGTGTACCTTTGTCTTGGTGATAGAAACCTTGTAGGTGTTCCCATAGAATATACCTACCGTCATTCTGTGCTCTTTCTCAACTATTCGTACTATGTTGTCTTAACTGCTCTGTATAATCTATGTCCTTTGATATCAAGTTATTTTGTTTACCAATGATTATTATTGTAATGGCAAGGATTGCCGTGATATTTTTCATTGATAGCTAGTGATAACTTTTATCATTATATTTAACAGATTTTATTTATAACTTTAATTCATTTTTTTGATATTTTCATTTTTAAAAATAATATGCTAAACTTAAAAAAGTTAAACCAATCATTGGTTAAACCAATCAGGTTGCAAGCATTCAATGAATTTGTTACTGATCTTAATCTCTTCTTCACTTCCATGTTTAAGTCACTCCATACTGTGCTTCTTTTAGATAATACTCAGCATCAAAAACATCCTTAAGGACAGCCTGAAATAATTATTGTATAACAACCACTTGATAGTGGTAACCTTTTTTTTTTCTTTTTGTTGCCACCTTTATTTTAAAATTAATGATGCCACAAAAACAAATGAGTGACTAGCTAAAGTGATGAATTCTATATATCATGATTCTATATAATTATCATGATTCAATATTCTCCCTCTCTATAATGGAAGTAGAGTGTACAAGTAGGGGTGCATTCGTGAAGAATGGATACTGATTCCACAATATCAATCGTAGGAATGACAATAGCTATTATCTCTTTTTTTTCTAGTAGCGGGCAGTCAAATTCGTCTTCACCCATGCACACTATTTTTTCAAATATTGGCCTCACTTTGGTGCCTCAGGAGGAGGTCTGATTCATTTTCCACCATTGCCATGAGCTCTGTCAGGGGTGAAGCTACATCAGCTTGAATCTTTTGTAGATTGTTGTCCATTTGTTTCGCTTCCAAGTTTCCTGCGAAATAGCTGAAATACTAGGAAACTAGGCCAAACACCATTGATATGATGTCATATATGCTCATTACTACAGTTAATTAATTATATAATATTATTATTGAGCTTCAATACTGTAGTAGCTAAGTATCAATAGAATCCAATCAAAATTTTTGATCAATAATGATCTTCAGTGATTTATAATTCCAAGTTGAAAAATTGCCTAAGGTTAGATGCATGTTATCCATGAAGAATGCACCTGTAGGCCTCTGTCTAGGTTCATGAGTGAGTTTGTTCTGGAACAAGCTGAGATGTGTAGTGATTCTTCAAGCTTTCTTATTTTATAATTGTTCTCTATTTCTAATATCCTTGCACTATCCCAGATTATGTTATGCATAGTGGAGTTTGCATGCACTGATATGCTATTGTTCATGTCATCTTTCTTTACTGCATTCTCATGTTCTTTTACTCTTACATCTAGCATTCGTCCAGTCTCTCCTATGTATGCATGTCCACAACTACAATCAATTTTATACACTACTCCTTTCAATTTTGATGGTTCCTTTTTGTTCTTCACTTTGACAAGTTCTTCTATTCGAGCTAAAAACAGTTCTCATGTTAAGTTGTTTACAACGTTTTTCCAGTTTCTCACTTAAACCTTTAAACGTATGGAGTTACTAAGCAGGCTTGTGGTTTGTCCAATGTGCTTGGTTTGCTTCTGATGCCTGAGTGAATCGTTTGGAATGGCACCAGCAACGTTCTATGGGGTTTTACTCACAGTGAAACCTGGGAATAAACAAACATGTGCCCACTCTCCAAAACAACTTCCACATAGGTACTCCATCTCCACTAAAATAATCAAACTTCTTCAATTCCTCATGCATCTCATCTGCTTTCATCTTAGCTGTATTCACTCCTCTTTCCTGCTCTCACTCCTTTCTATAATCCATCTTCAATTGTCATCTTCTAAACCTCCCCATTCCACTCTGTGTCCCTCATGAACAGTTGCTTCCCACCATTTGAAATGTTAATTTACTCTGGATTCAGGCAGCTATCTGCCTTCTTTCTAAGTGATCTATTGTATCTACTCTTATGGTTGTTAGGTTTATAGGTTAAATATACTTTATTGCTTCTGATTTTACAACGTTATGATTTGGGTGGGGGTGTGTACTTATAATTATCTTTATAATTATCTACATGTTCTGTTGCGTTACTGGCTGTACTTCCGGTTATCTGCCTGTTTGCCAAAAATTCTGCATGTTTAGAGGAGGCAGCGGGGGTTGCTGCTCCTGCTGAACCCCCTGGGCCGCCAGCGGTGGTGGCTAAGGGTGACCAGGGGTGCAGTGTGGCATAGGTTGAGGTGGAGGTACCTGGTAAGGGTTGATAGTCGGTCCGTATCCCTGTTGTATGAGGGAGGAGAGGAAACCCATCAGGATTCTTCCAGGGTCCATGGGCTGGGCGAGGCCATCAGTGGTGGTGGATGTTGCTGTCCTTGGGTGGTGCTTGTGGGCGTGGCTACTCTTTCGGTCTGGATCGGCTGTCTCGTTTCCTGTGGGTTACCTTTCCCTTCTTGGTTAGGTTGGTGGTTGTGTCAGATGAGGAGGCGGAGGCTTGTGGGTCCTTTCCTCTCATTTTCTTCTGTCGTTGGGGGTTGGGGTCCTCCAGATTTGAGTTTTCTTTTCTTTCTCTCGTTGAGTTTGTCTTTCTCCCTCATGATGTTATCGAGGGTTTTGGTCATCATTTCTGTATGTCTCTCCTTCTGTGGTTGAGTATTCGACCAAACATCTTCACTTTTGCACCTCATTAGCGTTTAAAAAATGAAAAATCTGGGCAGAGTTACCCAGATCTTCCAGGATTCATTTCAAAATGTTTTGATCTCATGGATCTTCTTCAGATAATTAAGCTAGTAACATCAACATTTGAATGTTCGCTAGTTAATGAACCAAACCACTTGAAGTGGAACCCTGCTGGAAGAGGATGGTCTTTTGAAGAGAAGATGACACTTGTAATTAGTTGCCACTATAGGTACAGACTTCGGAACCAGAGTGGTTCTCCTCAGAGAGCCTGTCTTTTCCTGGTTGTACAGAATCTCATTTTTAAGTTACTTTCTTCGTTTGGTTTATTGTTGGGATCGTCGATTCCAAATGGTAAAGTTGATGCTGCAGCCCTCTCCAAAAGGAAGCAATTTGTGAATTTTTCATAAATCTCTTGTGATACCTATAGAGTATCAATAAATATGTCAAGTACTGTCTTCACTAAGTTGAATAGCCTGGCCACATGCATATGACAGGTCTCCATTCGCCAGCAAGTCATCGGATGACCACTGCTCAAAAAAGTAAGGAAACAAGGATGAAAATGTGATCAGTCTCCTTTGTTCTGTATATCAACAATTCCATTGGGTAGTTTCGGATAGTGTATAATATATATAGGAATTGTTGGCTGGATATACAGAACAAAGAAGATTGATCACATTTTCATCCTTTTAGTTTCCGAGCAGTGGTCATCCCTACATCTTTTTTTCTTTGAACAGTAGCTTTTTAGTGTTGAAGTTAGGCAGATAAACCCTCGCTGAATCTAAGCTAGCTACATGCATCTGCCACCCCTCCACCTCTTCCTCTTCTCATCCATCCTTCTCCTCCTCGTCCTATCCCTCCTTCTTCTCCTCATTCAATCCTTTTCCCATCCCTCCTTCTGCTCCACCTCCTGGGTACCATGCAATTGACATGTGAAGTTGTACATTTTCATACATTTATAGTCATGCAGAGAGCGTTTTAGTTAAATAACCCCCTCTTCCCCTCACACCTCTTTCAATTTCACCTTTTCCCCCTCCCCCCACATCTATGCCCACCTCTTCCTGCCTATAATTTAACTTGGTCAAATTGCACATTTTCACACAGTTACAGTAATAAAGATTTTTTTTTTTTTTTGGTGATACCAGTTATTGGCATGAAATTAATTTTGTGAACAGACTTACCTAATATCATTGGCTCCTCCATATTATCACCTGTGAGAGTTGAAATCATTAAATTTATATGCATGTTTGCATTAAGTATAGGGTATAACATCTACATCCTGCAGACCATAATTGTACGCAGTCCTTTTGCTTCTCCACCTGCCATAACCATGCTTTGAGGCCTGCCAGCAAATACGGTGTCCCAAACCCTTCTAGGTCCACTATCTTTGACCAAAATGTTCTTGGTGATTAAGGCTTTCTCACCAAATTTGCGGTGGCAGCTGCTTTGATCTAAGATGAAAACAACTGTACGAGTATTCGAAGGGTATTTGAATAGAGCAATGTCACAGGCATCCTTCATCTGCTTGAGGAACTCATCCCCAATCTAGTATCCATCACAGTTCAATCCATATTCGAACATGATTCTGGCTTGCTGAGGGATTTGAGGTTGGCTTCCTTATATTGCTCATTTGTGAGACGTAAATAGCCGTCATGTTCATTGACAAAGTCAGACACCATAATTCCAGAACCTCTAATTTTTGGCTTAAGTGCTTCTTCCCCCCACATCCAAGTTTATCCTTTTAGAGTGATATATGCTGATAAGAATCTTCTATCCCTCGTCCTCTTCTTGGCGAACACGAGGTGATTCATCAGAACACAAGGGTGGCGGTTTATGTGAGAGTTGAAGGGTGCTCATTGTTTTCAAGTACTCTTTGAATAAAAAATTTGTTATGTATTTGTTATTTGTGTATACTAAGTGCATTACCACATCTTATCTACTTCCAGCCAGTCCCAACTTGTCATGTGACCTGTCACTTGACTTCATCCTCCACTGTCAACCCTAATTGCTCCAGTGTGCAGGAATACATACAGTCTCGTGCAATGGACAAAGCTGCATGGGGCACTGACATTGAATTGCTTACTATAGGTGTCTGTGTTTATACAACTGCCAGTGCAACAATACCACTCCCACCTAGGTATACTGTGTATGTACTGTGGAAAGAGATGAATAGCGATGCAGGGAGCATGAGAGGAGCAATATCTTTCATGTGCTGGACTATTCAGTCCGCAGGCCAGCGTACCGGAAGTGCTATTACCTAATACAATTTTACTTGCACGGGATTCGTCACTATTCGACCTTTGACCCCACATTGTTGCTTGGATACTTCCTCTTTCCAGTTCATTATTTCGATACAGATGGGCGGAGTTGACTCAGCCGTAGCAACTACAGGTTAAGAGTGCATTGACATTCATTTCTGCGATAAATTGAACCCTGCAGACAATAACCGTTTGTTTTATAGTGCATTTACTGGTTCTTTTCAGTGGGGCCGTTTTTTTTTTGCACAGTACACTGGAAATTTGAAGGTAAATATGAATGATTGTACCAATAATTAACATATAGAACAGCATAAAAATTGTGTCCACCCACTTCTTTTATAATGAAAGCACACAATTGTTTAAAATACATCACTAGTGCATGTGCATTGATCAGCTAATCGAATGGTAACATTGCAGCTGTGTGTACAATCAATCTATAGTGTAGACTTTCCAAGTAGACACTTCATAATCCTGTCAAAAAGAACACGACAAAAAATTAATATTACTACTGCAATAATATTCACAGGATGACAAGTTCAAGTGAGTCTGAGGTGAAGGTGGGGACTAGTTCAAAGGGACCATGTATTCTGTGTGGAAATGCCTTCCATGAAATACAAATATTTCAGAAATCTAAGCCAAAATCCACAAACATTGATTTTTCAACATTCACCTGAGGGGACAGCATGCAGGGGCAATGACTTCGTATGTTATGAAAAGAGAAAACAGAGGACACTAACATCAAAGCTATGCTGGACGGAATACTTCAGCATGGGATGTTTCATGAGTGTGATGAAAACCAAGGGCTTTGGAATATTTTCACTGATTATAAAGCTACAGCAAAGCAGTCACATGACATGCTAATTCTCTCTCTTCAAATACTGTCTTCACTAAGTTGAATGGTCCAGCCACATGCAGATGACTGGTCTCCATTCGCCAGCATGTCATCTATCTCTTCAAATGAATTTGTTCTTAATCATTGCTTGGTGCTATTGATGGCTTTTTGAATGGAATGACACACACTCTTGATTGCAAATATATATACGATTGATTTGAGAATATTGTAATATAAGACTATTGAGAGGAGGTATATTAAGTACTTAATATTTTCACATGATTTCCTGTTTGAGAGTTAGTCATAGGCATAATACTACATTTTTAACCTATTCTTACATACATTGGATTTTTAGTTATCATTTTTGTCAATTTATGTTCTTTTTATTCGTTTGTTTATTACATTTTTTGACATGTTAGTTTTTTCATACAAGGAGTTCTAGTGCACTTACCGAATACATTTCATAACTGCTTCATACTTTTTTGTTCACAACAAAGGAATCCACTACAGTTTTGTTTTGTTGTTTTGTTTTGTTATTCTTTGTTGTTTTTTGTTCCAAAAGAACTTCATAACTGCTTTGTAATTCTAATTTCTGTAACTTCATCTTTTTAACCACCCATTCTCTACCATTTGACCATGGGGATTGGACTCATTGGGAGAAAGTAATGTACACATAATATAGACAGCTCCTAAGTTGAAATGGTTGGAATAAGAAACTATTCGCTATTGCTGTGCTACACAGTGGGACTTCAGACGATTTATGCAGCTGCTTATGCCTATTTTACTCCTTCATCTCCCAATTATCCAAAATAGTAAATAAAAAATTTAATCTTTTCAAAGCAATGCTTTATTCACCTTCTCTCAGGACTAGATCCACTTGCAATTCAGTGTATATTTAAACTCATGGCTAATACCAGATTGAATGTCTCTTCAGTAGCACTGGTTCCTGATGTCCCTCATCTTTGGATAGGTCATGTTTCATGACATATAGCAAGAGAGAATTTTCTTATTTTAATGAGGACAACATTGTAAATATTTCACTCTAAGGGGACCATTTCAGTAGCACTAGGCAATTACAAGACTCTCCAGAGGCTCTCAAAAATAATTGATGTATTATTGTTAATCATTTTATATATTATTTGTATTTCTCTTAAATTTTTATATATTGTGGCATGAATATTTTCCAATTTTTTTGATTTTAAGTTTCTTTAGTGGATCAATCCTGTTTGCTATCTTATGTGTTGAGCTAAATCTTCTCACATTCATTTCCTAACTGGATCTATAACCCACTATGTGGACTGCAAGAAGTTAGCTATTAAACTATTACGTCAGTCAATTCTTTCCTAGTAGCTAATCTCAATTCAGTTCTTATATTATTATTGTTGTTATTTATTTATTTATTTTATCTTTAGTTAGTGTAGGAATATGTCTAAACCTATCAAACAGGTATCCACCTTGAAAACTTTTGAGTATTTTGCATGTAATACCAAATTGAATCTCTGCCTTGCTATCTCCCTTTTGAATTGTGCATTGGTCAAAGTGTTATCCCAGCAAACTTTGATAAAATTGTCACCCAATATACAACGTTAGCCAACACTATTATGGATTGGAAATTGTATTCAGGTCTACCCCCTTGCCCGAGCATCTAATTATAAGTAAAGAACAAGATTAGTAAGAGAATTCTGCTAGTAATATCAATCTCTTCACAGTGTGCCCTTACCACTATTGGTGGGTGTCCACTGCCTCCTCCGTTCCAGCCATCTTATGCAGGATCGCACCTTAACCACTCATGGTGATGGAGTTGCAATGTCGTTCTTCTAGAATGAGTTTAGCTCTGTTCATTTGACCTTAGATACACAGATGTTCACTGCTATCCTGGCGGAGCCATGTATGGAGACAGTTTTGTGTTCCCACACCAAGATGATTTTGTAATTTCTGCATTTCTCTGCTAACAGGACTTCTCCAGCTATCATATTGGCAACAGCACCTTTCCATTGAAATTTTGTATAGACAAGTATCTGCAAAGTACTGAATTTCAATTTTATGAAGCAGCTATTATGGAAGAAGGTGAATACTACTTTTTTCTTCTTTGGTTTTTCCTTGTAAAAAATTTCAAGTTTGCAATGATCACAGTTCTGTAGCGAAAATGACATGTACAACAATAAAATTATTTACTTATCTGAAAGTGTGTAATTAAAATAACTACTAACCTTCATCATTGATCTCTAGCAAGAAATGAACATTGAGTATACATGTTAACCCCTGTATGTCGATCTCTGTGGGTTTTGGGTGTCGGATCATGCTGAGTTTTTGGTGTTAGATCAGATCTATCTATGACAATAAGTATAGATATAAGTTTGCATACAAATGGGGTTGGGATTGGGTTGAGGGTTATTTGTGTACCTTAAATTTGCAGTCTGCCTTATAATCATTCCTTTGGTAGGCCATGGGTGTTTAATTATCAATATATAGGATATCGCATTCTTAGGATACTAGAGATTGAAGTGAGGTTACGCACGTACCTTATCTGCAGTGTGCTTTATCTTTATTCAAGAAATGGCAGGGAGTTGGATCAATCTCGTGGCTACAGTGTATATATGAAAATTGTTGTCAGCGTACGTATGGCCTTGTGCTTATCTTGACGTGCACTAAGCACATATAGAAAGTTGGTATGGCTCTTCTGGTTGAATTATCATCTAGGAGGTTGCTGGTAAACTTCCAAAGTTCTTATAACATCTCTGCCTTGCTTGCTTAGCCCAATTCCACTTGTCAACTCTGATGGATCTTTTTTTTTCAGGGAGCGACTAATCTGAAGAAATTGCGAGCAAGTGACTGTATTTCTGATTGACCTATTCCACTTCTTTTGGCTCTTCTATAATCTTTCCTTGCCTGATTCTTCAAGTCTTTTGCTTTCTTCAAAGCTCTATTATGATTGTGGGGTGTGCATTTGTATGTGGAAACTTCTTAATACCATAGTGTAGCTATGTGAATTCATATACACACCTGATTGGCTTGCAATAAGCCATTCCTTATCAATAGCTCTTGGAACATTCGATTTTTCATGCTCTCCATACTCGAAATCTTGAATGGTCTTGTTGAGATGGTTAAGAGTAAAATATTTTTTATCCATGATGCAATGATGAATAATTTCAATTTAATCGGTTGACACCATAAAGAGTAGAGAAGTACCTATAGCAACCTGCAATGTGTGACAAGTTCCTTAGAAATACTGTAGTGATTATAATTTTGTGTGAGGGCAAAAGACATTACCTTTGAACATAGTTCTTCACTTTCAATTGTACATCTATAAGCTCTCCAAACTCCCTCTTTATTTAAACCCTCCAACAAGTCCAGCTGCAGGAGTGTCACCCATGAAGGCCACTAGGGCTCCGTAAAACTTTTGACATGAAATACTCAAAACATGTTATGCATGACTGGATTATGCAAATCTTCACTGCATAAACAATCCATGATGTCTATGTAGCTACCTGGGAAGTTTTATGTGATTTGGTATCTAAACGGAGGCTTAGAACAAGTTTTTAATATTTTGTAGAATAAGTATTTTGCTTCTTAAATCAAAGAATGAAATCCTGACAGATGATATGTAATGTACCTAGTATTCTGAGTGACTCAGAAAATTCACTCTCTCTTCAATACTAACATTCTGTTCACAGACTTCACTACTTAGTATACGTCCACTGCTGTATCAAGTAAGTTAATTCTGCTGACTCGACAATACAAATAAAATAATACAGCGGTCTACGACTTCCGGTACATTGGCAAACTGACTGGTATGATCTGTCTTAGCCTCCACAAGTATACTGCTTCACTTAATTTTAGGAATAGTCTATTTTGCTCAGTTATACATCATCGGGCAGACTTTATTGCCCTAGTCAACCAGCTACTCAACCTCAAATTACAGTACTCAGTTTTGATGCAGCTACAAACCAGTAAGTGTAATGAGCTAGCCCATTCTGAGGGCAGGGCTGACTGGCTGCAACAGTAGATGCCCAGTTAGGCCACTTCTCCAAGCTCCAATCTTGCTGTTGCTATGGTTTTATTGTGGTATTTTTGCAAACTGCTCAGGTACAGCAGCTGTTTCACGCGGTGTAAAATTGACCAAAGCCCTGTGGCATTACCCCAGATCATTTTCCTGACAATTTCCCGCGAGTGTGCGTGATTTAATTGGCGAGCGAGCAAAGCCCCACACTAATCATGAAAATGGAAGATTGAGATATTTATATGTATGTACACGTAAAATGCACATGCGCTTACACATGCGCATGAAATAGCTACTAAGCAACGTTGGTACATGGTCTAATAGCGAGTATTATGGAATCCAGAGAACCAGAAAAGAAGCGAAGCGAAGAAGAAATGAAAGGGACAGAGCTAGAAGGAGAACAGAGTCAGAGGAACAGAGAAAAGCAAGACTAGCCAAAAGAAATGCGAGAGATAGAGCCAGGAGGAAAGCAGAGTCAGCAGAACACAGAGCTGCTGAACAGCGAACTGCCAGACTTGAGCAAGTAAGGACTCTTCAGAGGGAAAGACTGACAACAGAGTCCATTGAGCAGAGAGCTAAGAGGCTGAAACATATGAGGCAAAGCAGAATATCCCACCAAGAAACACAGCTCCCCCTTATTGAGCATCACAGTGTGCAGGAAAAGATGATAAAATTTCTCCAGGAAATATACTCACTACAGGCTGTAACTTGCTCCACTTGCATGGAGACATTTCCTGGGAAACTCAGCTTCTGAGTGTCTAAGATGCAGTCGAGACAAACTTAATCCTAAGCTGTATTCTGCAGCCAATAATATGATTCCTGGACCTGTTCCACAAGAGTTGCAGGTCAGCACATACTTAATGTTAATATACTGCATAAGATATACTACAATATTGTATGTATGTGACATGCAGGGTTTGTCTCAGGCAGAACAAGTGCTTTTCAGCAGTCATGCCTCTTATGGCCATCTATCGCCTCCCTCACGGACAGTATGGATACAGGGGTCACGTGATAAACTTGCCTCAGGATCTCACCACCTTTGCCACCAGTCTACCAAGACTTCCATCAGAACTTGATGTCCTGCTCGTGAGGAAGGAGGGTGTGGAAAATTCTCATCGCGACTTCAGGGTCCGGAGATCAGTAGTGCTTCGTGCTTTCCAGTGGCTAAAGCAGCATAATAAGTCAACATTGAGATCAGCCAGGCTGCCATGAGCCAGCTGCCTACTGATGGGGAGCTGACTGGACTGCGCACAGTGAATGATACCACTGTCGACGAGGAGGAGCAGCAGCGTACAGATGACCAACCCCCCATGATGTGACCACATTCATACCTGCTGCAGCAAGGAAATTGACTGAACAGGAAGTAGTCAGGAAAGCAATGCTGGAACGCCAATCATCTGCTCGTGCTCAGGTTGTGCCCTGGCCAACGAGGGGTGACACTCCCATCAACGAATTCACCACAGAGGGCTACATCTCCTGTGCCTTCCCCACTCTCCTGCCCACAGGAGCTGCTGATTTTGTGGCCCCACGCCAGCGTCCCGTCATGATAGGCAACTACTTCAAGCACCTAATGATGTATGGGGAGGGCCAATTTGCTAAGCACCCACGCTTCAGATACTTTTCTCTAAACACTGAGATGCGGTGACATGTTCTACAGAGTGGAAGGATTTTCATCAAGCAGCACCCTCAGGATGCCAGGCTCTCACTGAGTGAACTGAGGGACATGGTTGGCTGTGAAGAAGAGGCCTTTAGCAGCAGAGTATTGCACTATGCTGCCAGCCTACACGGGACCAGTCAGTACTGGTTCAAGCAGAGAAGAAGACTGATCTCTATGGTAGACACCCTTGGACTGCCCACTGTATTCTTCACCCGCAGTGCTGCTGACGGCCAGTGGCCCGAGCTAGCCCGTCTCATTTGTCCCGACCAACCACACTGCAGTTCCAGTTGCATGTCTGCAGTGACGGAGAACCAGCTGTCGCTGATTGGTTTTTTTATCACTGGACCAGCAAGTTCATCGATGTATTCTACATTAGCATCCTGGGAGCAACAGACTACTGGTTCAGATTTGAGTGGCAGCACCGTGGAAGTCCTCATGTGCATGGTCTGGCCTGGTTTAAGGATGCACCCGAAGTTGAGCAGCTACTCTCCTCCGATGAGAAATCAGGTGCATCACGAGCTATGTGGATGGCATCATAAGCACCATCGATCCAGCAATTGCAGCTGATGGGAGCGATGCAGCAAGTGCTCCTCTCCCGAAGACCAATCCTCACGTGTGCAACAAGGCATACACTGAAGTCAAAGATTTCAAGTCGGACCTGGTTGACCTCATAGCGACATGCCAGCGACACACGAGATACTCTACTGCCTACTGCCTGAAGAAGAAGAAGGGCAAGCTGGAATGTCGATTTAACTACCCAAAGCCTCTTCAGCCATTGTCACTGAAGATGGAGAGCTGAAGATTCTGACTGCACGCAATGACAGTCTGCTAAATAGCTACAACCCCATGCAGCTGTCAGCTTGGAGAGAAAACGTCGACATGCAGTATGTGGTATCACGACAGAGGATGATCCAGTATGTTGCCAAGTATGCCACTAAGGCTGAGCCACATTCCAAGGCTCTGAAAGAAGTGTACGGAAACATCATGAAAAGCATTAAGGATGATGGAACCTCCCTGCAAGTTGTGCAGAAGCTCCTGATCAACAGCGTTGCAGAGAGGGACTTTTCTGCACAGGAAACCTGTCACCTGCTTCTGTAGTTGCCCATGTTCCGAGCATCACGCAACTTTGTCATATTGAGCTTGGACGATTCATGTGAAGTGAGTGACCAGCTGAATGCAGTGACCTTGGATGCCCAGCTGGATCACGCCTTGCACCTCTGAATTTGAAAACCTCAGTCTCCTGCAGATTGTTCAGATGTACTGAATTCCCAAGCTGGTCATCTGAAGGAAGAAGGATGTCATGGTAATTTGCCGGCCCTACTGCTTTAGGAAGAGGATACTGAGCAGAGTGATGGTGATCGATCCACCAATGTGCAGGAATGGATGTTGATGTGCCAGCACAGAGCTGAATTTCCAGACTCTGTAGTCTCTACCAACGACGTTGACTGGTCACTGGCAGCCAGGGCATATCCCGACCAGGATGAGATGCCACATTTCATTGCACAGCAGCGCCAGCACAGTCACCAGCAACAACAGCTGATCCTAACAGACTCCAAGGAAAGCAGCTGGAAGCGTACAAGATCGTTGACAAATACTTTAATGACAGAACACCAGGCAAGAAGCCCCTTAGAATGGTCATCTCTGGCACAGCTGGAACAGGAAAGTCTTACCTCATCCAGTGCCTGAGGCTTCTTCTGGGAGAAAAGCTCCTCCTACGGGTGGAACTGCATGCAATGTGTACGGCTGCACGGCGAGTTCAAGGCATTCAAGGGAAATCACCTTCAGACCATCCAGGAGTCACTGGCAAGTGTAGAGTACATCATCACCAATGAAATGTCCATGGTGGATAGAAAGCTTTTTGGTAAAGTGGCTGCGCCAGGCTCTGCCACACAGGTGAGAGTTTAACAAATAATAAAAATGAAATGAAATATAACCTGTGTGCATTCTTATGCAGAGCTGAAGAGCTCCTCGCTGGATGCTCCTTTCTGCTCATCGGCCAGTTGCCACCGGTCATGGATATGCCCCTGTACACCACGGTGCCCAGTAGTGAACTGTCAGACCTGGGGAGTGCAAACTGCCACATGTTTTATCGCGCTGTTATGCTGGATCAGGTGATGAGGCAGGCCGGACAGGATGATGAACAGACACTATTTCGTGACCTGCTGCTGTATTTGAGAAATGGCAAATCTACGCTTGATTACTGGAGCCATCTCATGAAGAGGACTATCGCAGTTGGATATAGACGCAGGGCATCGTTGAATGGGGTGCTGTCCACAACTTCAGCAGTTTCTGAGCACAATCTCAGCGAGCTTCGTGCCAGCGATCAGCCAGTTGCCACCATCAAAGCCATCCAGGTGAAAGCAAAGCTTCAGTCGATGATGCAGGAGGATTGGAGCCCATTGTCAACATTGCACATGGAGCTCGTGTGATGCTCACTGCCAATCTGTGGATCGAAGTGGGACTGGTCAATGGTGCTGTTGGAACAGCTGTCGCAATCTGCTATGGAGATGGCCAGTCCCCACCTGAATTACCAATTGCAGTGACGGTGAAATTTGACTCTTACATGGGTCCAACACTGTCAGATGGCACAGTTCCCATCATTCCACCTCGCCACACCTGGTTTGCTGCCACACACCGGTGCTCTCACCTTAAGCTGGCCTGGGCTGTCACCATTCACAAGGCCCAGGGTCTGACTCTCAACAAAGTGTTTGTCAGTCTGGGTACCAAGGAGTTCTCCTCCGGTCTGACATTCGTGGCTTGCTCACGTGTTTGCCATCTCCGTGACTTGCTCTTTGAAAAGCCGTTTGATTTTCAATGTCTGGCCAACCTGGGCAAGAGTATTCGTCTAAGGAGAGGCTGCAGGAAGATGCCAGACTGCTCCAGCTGAGCATACCACCCTCCAGTTGTGTGAACTTACACTTACCCATTTTGGAAAATGGCACCTCACAAATCTGAACTCTCTGTTGGACGAAGACAGAATAAAGGAAGGAGATGAAGCAGGTATTCCAGAAGATGGCAATTGTGGGGTCCACATCACAGAGGTCGATCAGGATGCGTACCGATCCAGATTCAGGTATAATCCCGTGGATGTAAAGTGGCGGCAGAGAGCGTGTTGAGCCATGGGGTTGGAATATTGTGGACCTAATGGTTTCACTCCTGGTGGTCCTGATGTCAGTCTAACACCTCCCAGATGGCATGGTTGATATCATGACAAAAGTACATAAGTACGTTCCAGCAAAGTGCTACAAGGAGCCTTATACTTTGGAAAACTCAGAAGTGATTAGCATCTCCAAAGCTAAACTTCACCCCATACTCTTTGGAGGGGACCAGTTAACAACTAGTCGTGCTCGTGGAGCCAAGAAAGCTAAGGTTAACTCAGAGGAACCATTATCTCGCTTGGATGGTCTCATCCCTATTGCCGAAGATTGGCACACTCGTCTTAACTGAATTGAGGTATGTAGGGTAGGTATATTTTTGTGCTTAGTAAAAACTTCAGAATAATTTTTTAATTTTTTAATCTATATAGGTGATTTGGAGGTGTTTCTTCAACACTGATTCTTCAGGTGAGTATGGAACTTTGTACCAACTTAGAAACCGACCAATGTTGTGAAAGATCCTTCAATGAATTTTGATGCATGTGATGACTTTTTCATTACAGTAATATCTGGTCATGTTATAGCTGCCTTTTCTAATTTAAATCTTTCTACTACTAATTTTAACCCATCTACTACATGGATGAATACTGATGAAGAAAAGAAGAAAATGTGACTTGATGTATCTAAAAAGATAGTAGAAAAATATGTAAATTTTTCATTTCATGATGTCCCTAAGCCTTCTGAGGACAAAAAGAGAGAATATGCCATTGAAATCCTAAGCTTGGGTTGCTTTTACTTAGAATATTCTGATGCCATCAAGGAAGGGGATGGGAAAAGAGTCTTACGATGTTGGAAGTACCTACTTTCAATATTTTATAGTAGTGGGCGTACGAATTATGCCAATGAAGTATTGAGAATGCTATATCAGCATGATTACGTTCTATCGCCAAGGCATAAAACTGAGTTACTATGGGGACGATTTATAAATGTTCATGGCCGTACAGGAAAAAATATCGCTGCAGATCTCCATTTAAACCATGTGGTAAAGGAGTGCTTGGGAGCTAACAAGACTGAAGGTGCAATAGTGGGAAAAGCTTTGGGCACTGTTGTGCCAGTTTTGGATCAATTTGACTTATAGAATGATTTGTTTCTACTGCATCTGGTCTGCATAATCCAGTAAATGCTTTTAATGATGGAAGAAAAAGTAACCAAATTTTACATAAATTTATAGAAAAACAAAAACACTTAGTATCACAACTACCATATTCACATTGTTTGGCACACACATCACAACAAAGACATTTACTACCTATATCAATATGTTCATAAGAATCCATATTCTCAAATAATAAGTCTCTTCTATAAACATCATCATTATTCATATACTTTCTAATTCATTGACTTTCTGTTCTTTTTATTATTAATTAAGGTTGCTAGAGCTGGTAACCAGTTTCCTGTATATATGACTCAGTGTCATCTGGTGCGCCAAGATGTATAACCTGTCTAACATTTGGGCAGTCTATACCCATACCAAAAGCAATGGTTGCAAGTACAATACGAAGCTGAGAATGGGGTTGTAAACCTTTGTATTATTTCTTCTTTAATGTGTGGATCTGTCACACTTGTGAACATATCAACTAACCGGAAACGATTAATATCGGGAGCATTTGGTGGTTCTGTAAAGTTTGCACCCATGCAATGTCTGAACAGTAGATAAACGTTGGAACAGTCTTTGAAACTACGACAGTATATGATAACCCTCGGCATATTTGCTCGTTCATGACGTAATTTTGTAACTAATGCTTCAAAGGCAGTATCAAGAGTGTCAAATTTGCTTACTGAATATTTTAGGTTTTTCTTGCAGGGAGATAATGTGATAATATATGGGTTCTGTAATCCAATGGTTTTGAATACTATAAATCTCAGTGTTTTCGTAGCAGTAGCTGTTAATGCCATTTATTAACATCTTTGGGTAAGATGCTATGGATTTCTCCTATCCTGCGCAAGGAGGATCTCCGCTATAAAGATATTCCAAAAATATTAATTCAGCGAGCAAGCGAGCTGACTCTCAGGTCGTAACTATAGAAATTGTTCTATATAACATATAAGTCTGCATGGATGCTGATACAGCTTCACAATGTGAGAGGAAATTCTGAGTGTAAGAATGCACATGTGCTCACGAAATCAACCTTTGAACTATCGGTCGGTACCACTTGGAAACACAGTGCACTTAATCCACAGCCACAGCCACTACATTCTGCATCAAAGGAGCAGTAAGCATTGTCTTTCACCATTTTCCCTTGCTTCTGGAGCAGCCTATACAATGCCATGTTTGGAGAAATCATTGAGGATTTGGCAAGCCCTTGTGTTATGAGTGTCTCCTGATTTTGAACTTGGACATACAGGCAGTAACAGTTTTCTCCTCTGAGATCCCTGATGGTGGTGGATCAGGATAGCTCATGGTGGTGGTATCTCTTCAGCTATTTAAGTGGTCATGTGTGAGGGAATCGAGACCAATCATTATTGGCCTAGCCAAACGTATCATAACCATGCATTCTTCCTTAGAGATCCTCTCCACTTGCTCCAGTCAATGAATAAAGTCATGAGGCTGTATGCATAACTAATTTACAATTGTCATTATAATTATTTCAGACATACCATCACCAAATAGAATCAGTAGAATGCCACCTACCAGTGTCATCTCAGTCCTCTGAGAGAAGTATTGGTTCCCTTTTTTATTGTATGATTGATTTTTATATAGCTAGGAAGATTGTGATCTCATAAAATAATGACCATAATATATAGCCAACAAAATCCGCATTACCTCTCTGCATAGGTAAGGAAGCAGCACATGCATGCACTGATTGTTCGTTGTTCATTATCACTGACTGACCCAAAAGGATATGCAGTATAGTACACAACAATAATGTCAGCGGCAAATACTGAGATATGAAGACCTCAGACCAGCAGTATTAAACGACCACTACCCTGGAACTGTAAGCTCCATTGGCCACTCTTCTTGGTCAGGGGAGGGATGGGAAATACACACACAGAGCATCAACATTCTCATGTCACTTGAGCAGAAGTTAACAGGTTGGAGGGATCCCGAAGGTCACACCAGACATCGACCTAAAGAAATCAGAATGCAAGAGGTCCAGTCGTTATATGGCAGCCCACAGAAGGTAAGCCATAACTATTCGCAACCTCGTTTTCACCCACAGCAGGTTTGTGGATAATATTCTACAGAGATGGTATATCCTTGACCACTCTCTGGATAACTCCACACCTCAACCAATAGGTCTAAACTGCTTGACTACGGCAGACCTCAGTCACTGCTCGCAACTCTTCTCGATTTCAAAGGAGACTTCCTCTCGTCATTCATGTGAGTCTTATTGTGATTCTCGAGGAAGAGACCTCCTCTTGTCAACGTCGCCACGAACGAGGCCATTGCTCTGCGCGCATGCGCGTGAGCACACTTGCCACGTGCAAAAGTAGTACGGATGACACCAACCATCCGTTTCCTCGTTGAAAAATCCACACTGTATGGCAGTATGTTTGTGTTCCTGTACACAGATCAGGCACCTACTGGGATTGATGTTGGCGCTATTCTTGATCAGATTTCTTCATCAGGTGTTTGTTTACCTCATCACCTGAGTTTAACGGCTCCCCCATAGCACCAGCTTGTGTACGTTGATATTTTTAAGTTAGAAATGATGCCAGATGATACCTTGCCTGCTCCTGTAATTAAGAACTATTGGCCTTTCCCCAGGTGTCCCGCAGCTGCTTACATCTGCCTCTCACATGCACACAGCTTGGAAATTTAAATGAGGTATAATCTCTAGCCCTAGTTCTCTGTGACTGTTCAATTGTTTTCCCCTACATAGCTAGCTCCTGTGGAACTAAGTTGGATCAGAGTAGGAGCTCTTCTCAGTTGTTATGGAAACCATGGGTAGGTACATGAGAATGGGTGTGTTCAATGTATAGTCATCAAGCCATAGTTTATTTTACAGTAAGGCAGCTGCTGACAGGAGATACCTCTGCCTCCCATACAGCTTGGCAATTTGAATGAGGTATATGTAGTGTCTAGCCCTAGTTCTCTGTGACTGCTGAATTGTTCCCCTATAGCTCCTGTTGAACTAAGGTAGTGGCAGTTGGAGCAGAAAAGCTACTCATTATGGAAACCATGGGCACAACTTTACATAGGTACATGAGAATGGGTGTGTTCAATGTATTGTCATAGAAGCCATAGAAAAATTGGTTAACCTGGGATGATAATCAACTGGTGTGCAGTTAACATACGAGTCCTTAAAGTTAGAAAGATCCTGCGGATCTACAATAGATATCTAATGTTAACTGGGAATGAATTTTTACTAACTTGCAAAGCAATGCTTCAAAATCGTAAACAATTGCATTTTTTCAATGCTGTCAAACTGTTCACTTATAGGACATTATGAGCCTGAACAGTAAGCCTTATCTAAGTGTATGTGGTACAATAGACCAAATGTGATCAATCTGCGAAAAAAGGTAAGCGTGTCTTCAGTCTTAGTGTACAGTGCAAGGGTACAATGGACCAATAGTAGGTGGTTGTGATGTATGATAGACCAAATATGAGACTCTGTGTTGATGATTGATCTGTTGAAAAAGGTAGCTCTACTGAATGACGAAATAAAGGATTCTGACTGTGACCTTGCTACATACCAGGCTGAGCGGTCTATTAATGGTATAGTTTTGCACTGAGTTTTTGGTAAAAGTTCCATCCACAAGGGACCATCGGAAACTGTACACCAGTTATCTATAATCTTATAGTGTAAATGTATACTGAATATAGTATGCGTTAATAGTTAATAATGTATAATATGTTATAATAGTTAAGGGTGCAGGCACACTCTGCCCACGCATGGTTGCTAGGGAAAATTAACTTAAAAACTATTCATGATAGAAATTTCTAACTTGCACCACGTTATTAAGTATCAGAATAGTACTACATACACAAAAAATGAAGGAGGACCAATCAAAATCACTGATGTTATGACTGATTTCATTCTCAAGGTAAACTGCGTTGCATCTCAATGACCACTTGGAATCAATGGCTGATTTTTGATATACAGCTTCTATACTTCTACTTTTCAATTTATCTAATAAGGATCTTGTATCCTGCACATTCTGTACTAGCTATAAACTAAAGCAAAATGTAACTTTTTAGACCTTACCAAGTAGTTGCCATATGCAAAATATTGGCTCATTCCCATGATGCTAGCATGGATTTTATATATGCCAAAGCAGCAGCTGCTATTGTGTTTACTATCTGTTATTTTAGCGTGGTAGTGTTTGTGGTTAATAGTGCTTGTATTAGCGCATGCCTTGGTTACTATGTGCCACCACCTTAATACTGATCATCCATCAATCTACAAAAAGGTAGGATAAGTGTGGATGGATATACGTAGGTACGTCTTAATGTAACATGCAATTGAGATGTGGTGGGCATTAATTGGGTGCAGTGGGCTTTAATTAGAAACAAACCTGAAGGTGGGTGGAAATAGGTCCCCCTGATTGCGAGTGTAACATCTTTGGTATCAGCTAGCATTTATATTTAGTTTGCCGTGGGTGTGTGGAGCAATGTGGGCATGTCTAATAACAGATTCGTGGGCCAGGGCTGAATAGAGTGATAAGACCAAAAATGATTCTTTTCGAAATTTTTCATCGTTATATCTTTGTTTACAATTTGTTGAACTTCACAATAGAGGCAGAGTTTCATCTACCCATCTAATTGCAGAAGTTCCTAACTGCCACATAAAACATAACATAAACGAGTTAACTATAATGGTTAAATAGTTGTTGCTTTTTTGATCACAATACTCCCTTGCTCTATTATTACTACTACAAATTTACCTCTTGATTGATCTCCGGGTACCCCTAGCCCTAGATTGACAGCAGCCCATTGTCCCTCCTCAGCTTGGAATCATTTTTGTTGTCAATTTCTCCCTTTGTTTTTAGACATACAACAGTCAAGTGAAGATCCCCCCTCCCTTATACAGCAACTGAGGAGGGTGTACTACCATCTTTTTGTAGCAGTTGCTCAAACTTCATTATTATCACAGAAATGAGGCAGAAATACATGATGGTTATGGCTTGTATCTATGCATTCACAAACCATTTTATTGGTATCTCAAGGGGTTTGAGCGGAGATAGGGAACTTATTAGAAAATGATCCCCTGCATATGGTGTACATTGATTGGTAGCGAGTCAGCAAATTATTACAAGATACTGGGTCACGTCCAATTAAACCCTTTGAACCATCTAATTTATAGGGGGAGGTAGGGCATCCAGCATAAGTCCTGTGATCAGTTTCGGGCTGACTCGGCTGGAATGCAAATTCAAAATAGCAAACTTTCATTTGGAAAACAAGCTACGTATGGTAAATTTCCTGTTTTAAGTTTAACTGCTTTGATCAAAAGAAACGGCCCCTATTTCAAATCTAAATTCCAAAACATTAACCCCCATGTGCATTTCTGCACACAATATCAATATTATAGGACACTATACTGCCTTCTTTATTGGCGCGCAGACGAGGTTTGACGGCAGATTACTATATATAAGAGGCAAGAGAAAAATGGATGACTCTTCAGTATCAAGCTTAAACCATAGGGAGAGGGAAGAAGAAGGTGACATTTTCAGTGAATTAAAAAAGAAGCACTCGTGCAATCCTTAGTTACGCCTTTGGGCCCGAATGATTTCTTCTAATCTTCATTACAGCTTAGAAGAACACCACCACAATATGCATTTTCAAACCTCTTGACATATCCAGCTCCGATCTACAGGACGTGAAGATAGTCAGCATCAAGGTGCAACAAAGGTAGAATAACCTTCTATTAGCAATTTTATCATTAACATATTAAGGGACTGTATTCTTCATATTCTCCAAGTCGGATAAATATAATTTCCCGATTGCCGATGCACACATATTCAGAAGAAGTAAATAGACTCAATGCTGGCATATGTACCTACCCCTGGCTGAACTCGAAGAGGCAGGGTTACCACAAATGATTTTTTGATGGAGGATTGTGGCAGTTCTTTTTAGGTCTAGGTTTGTCTATGACTGGTTCATCTTAAACCTTTGGACTCCAGGAGACTGGAATTTCTGTAATAGTACCGAGTACTTGGCTACTTGAGGAATTGAGGACAATAGTGGTTGTGTCCAAAATTTATATGAATTAATCAGGCAAACTGAATAGGAGGACATTAATGATGATGCCCAGAGTGTGTTGACAGACTTATACAAAAAAATGGCAAGTAAGTGTAGAGTCACTTCTCCTTCTGCATCTTTGCTGGTCTAAGAAGTCACTTATACCACCATCCCTTAGTGCACATCCGTGAGAGGTTCATCAGGTGTCCAGGTTGGCACTAACTGCAACATGCCAAAACACAAAGACAAACTTTCCTGCAGATCGATTCTGATGCTGAAATGTCTTTTTCCTTGACCTTTGAAGTAATTATTGGTCTTTTGAGTATTGAGACACAAGCTTTTTTGTATCAGTTGATCACAATATTTTTATGATTTACAGACACATTTTTCTTTAAGATGCATTTGTTCATAGTGTGCAGCCCTGAAATTTTGTGATCACTTGTGTCATAGCAACAATATGGTTGAATACGAGTATTTTTGTTTGTTTTTCGTTGTTGCTTTTTTTGCAATTACAGCATTTGGATTTTACTAGTGTCGTGCAAGCAATCCCTACGTTTCCTCTTCTTTGAGTAAGCCGTTGAAGAAGTTAAACTTTAGATTAGTCATTGATTTAATGAGATTTTCAGTCTTAGAGCAGTAGACATGAACACCCCCAACTTCATTTGTTTATTTAGTTTCAAGGCTTCCCTTATAACCTCTTCAAATACTGTGATCCCTCCAGTATTAGTCAAGAGATGAGCTTCAGATAAAATACACAAAAAGTTTCATAATGGAAAGTCTTGGTGTAATTGAAAGTACATACGACATCCAATTTCAACTGCAGCATGGTTTTGCAGAGAGCCCTTGTACCATTCTCAAATGAAACATGGAAAACATATGCACTATTTAACTTCTTTATGAGCTCAGCAGCCCTAGGTGATCTGCGGTCATATAATATGTTGTCAATGACATCTTGAAGGTACACTCTGAACTTTGTGATGTCCTTGTTGATAGTGACATCTTTTGCTCCCTTGAAGGAAGGTTGCATATATGTTCTTTTGGTAGTTTATTGCAAGTTTAAAACGCACTGAAGTAAGGCATATTTTGTATCAAATTAACCTAAAGTCAGCAAATTTTGTTGCAGTTAGTGGGAAATGACAGGGGAAAACTGGATACACTTCACAGATGTCTGGGATTTCAACCCCAAGCATACGCTAATAAGTAGTCCCTTACCCATAGCTAATGTGTTGCATTTGTTGTGTTTTTTAGAAACTAGAAAAGATATGTACCTGCTTTTGTGGAGCTCCATATGCTTCTGCAAACGGTTTATTGTGATAAAGCCAAGCCAATTCCAATGTATTTAAACTACCGTATAGCGAGAAATTTTCGAGGGACAAGTTTTTCACGAAACAGGATCACAACTTCAGTTCACGAATAAAATATTCACGATGTATATGTACGAAAGAGAATTTCAACCATGCATGACATCATCCTAAGCTGCAGCTGCATGAGAAGATGGCTACTACTTACAGTTTAGATTCCTGTGTTCGTGGCTATCATGTGTATAAAAGCATATGGACAGCTCCTCATGGTGAAATTCTTACATGCCAGGACGAATTTGGAAATGTAGAAGACCCCTATGCTGTAGCTGTCATGACTTCAGGCACTACTGTTGGTCATGTGCCTAGAGCTATATCTGCTGTTTGTCATTTCTTTCTGAGAAAATCGGGTACCATTCATTATCAAGTTACTGGAAGTAGGCGGTATTCATCTGATTTACCTTAGGGTGGCCTGGAAATACCATGCACACTAACTTTCAGCGGAAAAGAGAAGATATTAATAAAGTGAAGAAGTTACTGAAGAATCCTTCTGTGGTAAATAATATTATTGAGCCTCCTAATAAGAAATCAAGTTAGTGACTATTACTACTGAGGAGAGTGAAGATTCAGGGGAGAAAAAAATCAATGAAGGACTCTAGCTCAAATGCAGTTACCAGAGAGTTTTCTCTTTTTCCTCTCGGCGAGTTTCTGTTTTTCCCTTAGGATGTTTTCCAGGATTTTGTCCATCATTTTGTTTTCTGTCTGGTGTGGCTTGGGATAGTCGGGCATCCATGGCTGTCTGGATAGCACATTTCTTGGAGGCGAGCTTGAGGTAGGTTTGCTCGTAGTGTTCCAAGAGTATGGTTGTCAGTTCTCTCTGGGTCTAATTGGTAGTTCTCTTGAATTTATGCTGGGCATCTGTGTAGTCTGCAAGGATTGCATCTCGTTTACACTCGGAGGCCCTTAGGGTTCTGTTATTCTGGAGGCATTCTGTGAGGAACTGTCTGTGAATCGATCTTGGCCATGTTGGTGGTGGTCCTCTTGAATTGTTGGCGAAGGGCCGGTAATTCTTTATCGTCTGTTTCATGTGTGCACCAACTCCAGCACTGTTATTAATATGCTCGAAAAAGCACTAGATTATTAATCCTGCTTGGACAATCAGTGTACAAGATTTCAAAAGAGGTAATGAAGGAAGTGTTTTCCAAAGAAGAAAGTTTAACATAGGCAAATAACATGGGGAAAAAGTATTCTCCAAGTTTAATTAGCCTCAAATGAACAAATATAAGTTATAGGCAATTAGCAGGGCTGACCAGCAGCAGAGCAACGGTCCAATCTAGTTGACAGTCCTATCATGATTAGGACATTGATACGTGTCTCATTGTCCATACTTTTTTAAATATTGAGTACTAGTATGGATCAATTAAAACTGCATCAAATGTCAAGGTGTGCTGACCAGGCAGCAGCAGAGCAAGGGCTGACCAGAAGCAAGCGAGTGATGTCCAAGTCTGCCTCGTCCCACCTAGGAATACCATGGGTCCCTAAGGGACATGGACCAGGTGTCCGTCCTATCCACAGTCCTAAGTAGGACATAGTAGGACTGTCCTATGTCCACCTGTATAGGCCACCATCCTAAGTGTCCGTCCTATCCACTGTCCTAGGTGGGACATGGTAGGACTGTCCTATGGACTCCATCCATCCACCTGTATAGGCCACCATCCTAAGTGTCCGTCCTATCCACTGTCTTAGGTTGGATATGGTAGGACTATCCTATGGACTCCGTCCATCCCACATAGAGGCCACCATCCTAAGTGTCCGTCCTACTGTCCTATGGACTTTTTCCATCCCACATAAAGGCCACCATCCTAATTGTCTCATCCTTTCTGTGGCTCAATGTAGAACTGTCCATGTCACATATAAATTCTCTTTGCTGACTGGGTGCACACAAAACATGAACAGCTTCGACATAGACCTTGTGTGCTGTGTTGTTTATTACGTTTTACCTTAGTATGGTTTTTTATTATGTACATGAACTCACTAGACCACATAGCTATAGTACTTGTTAATAAAATAAATAGGCACTATTGTCTTCAGATCTTGATCTTCAGGTTTGGCACCTCAGCTCCATGGCTAGAGGTGGTGTTGGGAGACTCAGACTTTGTGATTCTCTCACTACCACTACAGTTCAAATAGACAAAGTATACTATAAGCTTGCTATTAAATTACTTGTTACTCACTCTGACATCAACTTTCGAACATAATCTAAGAGAGACACGCCATGCTTCTTTAGGGAAGAGGCTAGCACTGTCTTGTTGTCTTGGTCCTCAGGGACCTCACGCTTGACAAACATCCATGTCTACAATAGATTAAGCAGACAATTAAATGAGACCAAGGTACAGAGGTGAGTTGGGTCACCCTGATAAATGAATGGAAGTATAAACACATGCCAAGTCAGTCTGGAACCCTTGTATGAATATTATAGCATTATCAGTGTGGTACAGTGGACCCTCACTAATCTGAATACCATGAGACCAATGCCTGTTCAGATTAGTGAATGCACAATATTTTAATGGAGGAAATCAAAGATGTGATAATTATAAGGAAAATGTGATATGACACAAATCAAAGATGTGGTTATATGAAGAAAATACAGTAGATATGGGATACTGTAGACGATGAAGAAAAGGTGAAAGTCGACCTCATCGAATAACATTGCGATTCGCGCTATTCTATGAGGTTGATGCAAGTTGATTCCCCTCGCTTGGAATCAACTTGCATCAAGCCCATTGAACGGCACGAATAGCAATGCTATTCGATGAGCGACCAAGTTATGAGGATCCTGCTGCCTGCTGCTTCTTGCTGCCTAGCCTTCTTGTCCGAGTCAATAGAGTCGGACTGTCCGCATATGGACACCAGACTGCATTCGAGCGGCCCAACACACGGTGGATTTGCCGTCAGGCGTTTTGTCACTCGCAGTTTGCAGCTGGTGGCATACCAGACAGCGACGCTTCTTTGCTGTCAGATCATCCTGAAATTATCAAATCATAAGATGAGATACAAGGACAGGAAAGGCTGGCAAACGTGGATTGATGTACATTAATTGGGGCAGAGACCCTCTGTAGTGAGTCTGATGGAGGCGGCATACTTTCTGTGCGGGAGGGAACTTAGTCAAACTCCGTCACCCACCAGCCCCACCTCTCTGCCCCTTGCTTTAGGTTCAATCAACATTCTGATGCAGTCATGGTTGAAATGATAAATGACAAGAATCAATGCTAAGATGGTATAATGGCAACAATGAAGATGATCAGCGTGTAGAGACTTGAACACTTACTTCTCTAAGGTCCCAGCATCTCACTGTGTCGTCCAGACTGCCGGTCCACCTAAGGTCCCAGCATCTCACTGTGTCGTCCGGTCCAAAGCTTTGTACCGTCAGGCGAAATGTCAATGCAGCTGGAGCCATTTAGCGTGAGTCATGTAGGTTTGTCTCTAGAGTGTTATTGTCTCTAATACACATTAGTCAATTAGAGTATTTTGTATTTATTATTTAGAGTCTGTGCTGCGTAGGTACCTGCATTATATCAAGGTCATTAACAGTTATATCATACACAACTTGTCACTCACTAGTTGGTTTCCCTGTAAGCCAAGATCCATCTGTTACAATCTGTCTGCCTGGTCCTGCAAAATTGAAGCACTCATAAGGTTTCTTAGCTCATCAGATAGCTCTGCCACTTACTCATGTTTGGGGTTATGGGGTTGCCATGTGTCTCCTAATGAGTCTCACTACCCCACACAGTGCCTCCCTTTGGAGTTCTTCAGCCTGTTTTTCTATATCTCTTTTCTTGGAACCCACCCTTCCTCAAGTGTCTTTGAAGGTCGACAATCAGTCCCATTGTCCCTATAACCACTGGTATCACTACTACTCTGTGGTCAGGCCATTGCGTGCGTAGGTCGGCGGCAAGCTCAGCATATTTCACTTTTCCCCTCAGCTCCTCTCGCAGGGAGTCTTCATAAGCCTCCTGTAATATGGTTTTTGGGCAGGGCAGTTCATCAGTCGAATCTGACCTCAGGGAGTATTTGTCGAGTGCCCCCTGAGCTCTTGCGAGGAAAGAGTAATTCCCTTGGTCTGAAAGCCACTTTTGGAGAAGCATGGCACTTTGGACCTGCGTGTCTTCTGACTTCAGCAGGTACGTCGTGCTTGAGACTGCCTCTCTCTCCCATGCATTTTGCACACTTCTCAACCCCCTTCCACCCTCAGATCTCGGGAGGTAGAGTCGCTCACTGAGGCGTTTGCATGGTGACATTTGTATTGTCTCATTATTCTCCTCGCCTTTCTGTCCAACTCCACCAGCTCCCTGTCAGACCACCTGATGGTTCCAAAGAAATATTGGAGGACCGCTGTTGCCCAAGAGTTGTTTGCCTTGTTCTTTTTGTGGGCATTCAGCTGAGATGACCAGCACTTTCTTAGGCGGGCAATGAACTCCTTTTTTATTCTTTCCTTGGTCCGAGCCTGGTTTGCTCCAAACAGCTGGGCCACCTCCAGGTACCTGTACGTTTCCCCATAGGCCATCTCTGCCATTCTTCCTCCAAGTCCAGGTGGCCACCTTGTACCACTCTGCCCCCCACCACATGTGCAACAGAGCATTTGCTGAGTCCCAACTCCATCCCCACTGCTGCTGACGTCTCTATCACCCTTCCCACAGCTGCTGCTAGGTCGCTCTGTAATTCCTGGTACAGTTTTAGTTTCGTTACTTAGGATTGCAATTAGACCTGCCAGTATACAGTATTGTACAGTGGATAGTCTAGTCCTGTGACCCCTTTCTTCTAAATTTTGCACCTTTAAAAATTACCCGCTATACGGTACAGCTGTCCTAGAATAGCAGGTACACCCAGGCCTCCATCACTTAAAACAATTTTTACCTGAAGTGGAGGGACTCCCAACTCCTCCATTCTCGCAGCAAGCGGCGCAGCCGTGTGGAATTCACGAAATCCAGTTTTGCCATTGCAGCAGGCACAATCCATGTATAAAAAGTGGGGAACGTCAACTCCCGCAGCCTTGTGCCTCTCCACCACCTCAGACATCGCCTCCTTCGCCCAAGCCATTGGTTGCTGAGGATAGCACGCAGCTCTCTCATTATGTAAGGCTTGTGCTCCCAGTAGTCCCTGACTAATATCGCTGTGAGGTGAGGTCTACCAGGGACATAGTGGGAAGGGAATGGAGGGAAGCCGTCATGAGGAGCAACATTTTTCTTCCCCACACCACAAAATGCCTCCACCTAGATTTAAGCCAAGGAATCAGGGTAAATAGTACTCCATTACAACCCCGATATCTGATGATCTTGGGTGTGCTTTTAATGGACCCCCCACCTCATCAAACTGCACTCTTGAATAAGGAGAACAAGTACTAGGTGTAAACACCACACATGGTTTGCCATTACCTTGTCCCAAACTTGGATATACTCCGACTTCAGCCTCAGGTAGTGCTCCCTGATCTGACCCTCAGCATAGCGTTCCACCTGGGCTACGGTCATGCCTGCCCTCAGCATCCTCACCAGGTGGCAATGAAGTCTCTCCTCAGCTGCTCCCCTGATGGAAGGGTGTCCATGTACTCACTGCTGTGAGTCATGAAATGCCTTTTGCACGCAGTGCACCTCATGTCAATCCCAACCACAGTCTTGGGCCATGGTAGGGCGTAGCAAAGCTTCCGCTTACCCACAGAGTTCGCAGAGATCAAACTGGACCTGCAATGAGGACATCTGCCCTTCAATGGGCAGTATACAAGCAGGTCCAGCTTGCCAGCAGAGGTCTTCACTCCTATTCCCATTGCCTTCAACTCCCCAATCGATGGTGACTGAAAGTTGGTTGAGTCTAACTTGGGAGGTACTGGTACAGCAGCAAAGGGACGAGAAGCCTGTCCACATTTTGTAAACCATTTCTGAAAACAGCCATCCCTACTTCTCTTTATTTACTTCATAAATCTTACCAGTTAGTTGAAGAGAAATTATTAAACACACACGAACTAGCTACTTATCCATAACATGCCAACCCACATTGCAGTTGCCACTCCCACAAAGTCAAATATGTACTCCAAGGGGGCATGTTATCAGAGTCTCCCACCACATATTCAACCCCATCCACCCCTTCTTTAACTTACAGCTGCCGTCAATGAATAATGTTGGTGAGTTCAGAGGGTGGGAGGACAACGAGGATGAGGATGAGGGAGTTCAAGGAGGAGGAAGAACCTGGGCCTATGAGGTGGACATGCTGGATCCATCCTGATCAGCAAACTGCACCCATGATGCTCTGCTGGATGCGGCTCACAATGACCCAGCAGATCGGAACTGTTTTCAGCCCGTAATCCTATATATTGTTTTTTGCAAGTAATTAAGTAAATCACATTGTTAGAAGTACAGTCGACTCCATATGGTTTTCCAACTGCAAAATAATGTCCACAACTTGTTCCAATGTTGGTATCAACTGAGTACGGACCAGCTGGTTTCCTAGAGTGGGGTAACTCCTGGCAATAAATCTGGAGTTAGGAAGATTTTTTTGGTCGAGTTTTGAAGGATTATAGTCTTTTTATAGATAGAGTAGAAAGCAGGTGACGCGTAACAAGCTTGTGGTTTTTTTACTTGTTACCTTCCCCCATAAGATTAGATAACCAATCCTAAGCATCCTTGATTTGCCTGACTGTTTATCCAAAATGCATCTAACAAATTCAGGTGCAACTAACTGTACAGTGTCTTCACTTTTTATAGAGGCAAAAATGTTAAAAGAGCGAAGGTACTGGTCAGCTGTTCTACCCTTATTCCATGGTGGTTCCATAGTTCTGGCAGCCATTCTTCGCATGGTCCAACTGAGCATGCTCTATTGTGCATATACTTGTGGTATCGTTTAAGCTCTTTAAGCTAATCGCTATAATTCCAATACTTACGCTATGCTGTGTGTGTGTTTGATAGGACCATACGCATCCAATTTTATGGTGATGAACCCTTTCCCCTTTAACATGAAGCTAGTGTTATAATGTGAGGTTACCAGATGGTCTTAGCCTAGGCTGTAGCTTGCTTATTATAGACTCGTGTGGTGGTGTAGGTGGCTCCTCAGTATAATAACCAACAAGGTGACTGGATGTGTGTCTGTGGAGGGAATGTATTTCAGAAAGGAATTCAGACATTATGAGTCGTGCTTGATCATATGCACACATGGGGTAATGAGATAATCCAGATAAGTGTAATCCAGATCAATGAAATGAAATTCACCCCGAGCATGCCTCTAAATGTAGGAGGCATGACAATCATTACATGATACGGTGCAGAGGAGTTCATAGAAAATCGATGAACTTTTCACCAGTTTCTGAAATGCTTTTTGAATGATTGAGATCAAGTACGACATCTCTGCTTTTGCCATAAACTTTTCCACTTTGGACCACATTTCAATTGGTTTGTTAATGACCTCTCCAACAAACAAAAAATACCGAACACCAGTGTGATAAAACTGTGGGAGATAGTGGTAGCATATATCGATCCTGCATTCAAGTGCACCTTAATCTCTTTTCCTAATGCAGATTTCAATATGAAGCAAATGCATTGATAGTTGTAGAAACAGAGAGCAATCTGCATTTAATGTGGACACTCCATTTCTTGCCAATTTATTTCTATGCATGATATCTCAAAAGAATGGCTTGCAATAATATGTAGTTAGGCCACACCAAATACCGAGTGTAGGTCAGACTCTTTGATATGAAGAATAACCCCTCGTGAATTGATCTGTTAAGCTCACAGGGGCATCAATCGGTACAATATGTACAGGATCTGTGAATTTTTCATTTATAGATATTTCTGTCTTCACAACAGACACTTCTGCAGGTCAAGGATGCCAAAGGTTTCTTCCCATTCACATTTCACCACTTGCCTAGGCCTTATCACTTTTTGGCCACATCTTACCAATATAGACAGCCAAACACTGAAAATGGCCATTTTCATGACCACACCCACCACATTTAGCCCCACCCACCGTATCCGTGAAACATTTATTCAATTTGGTGTGGCCTTACAGATGCATGCTTACTAGGAAGAACCACGAGCTTTCAAAAGGAATCTTCCATGGGGAACCTTCAGAATAAGGAATGGCAGAGTGACATCCCATTAGAAAAGACGTCATCGCTAACTCTAACGTGGAAATATGTAATTTCAATTAGCATACCATAGAATCGGCTTACTGGAATAGCTACATCAACTGAATACTTTAGACACATAACATGTTGTCACCTTTACTGGCTCTTCCTCACCCTGTACAGCTACCTCATCTATAGGTGACTGTAGGTATATACTGGTGAAGATGTGACAAAACTTCAATCTTTTCTTCATATTTCTGCTCTCCTTTCAATATGCCTAATAGATAGAACCTATACTAATGAGTTATAGCTACAATTCTTAAGGTACAATGGGGCAACTTTTATGATTGGCCTTGAACCTTATCGAGTACATGAAAATTTTCTCTGTTCTTGCTTGGTATTCTGAATTGCATCATCACATTCTTCAAAGTACCCAAAGTCTATAGGCTCTTACCATCAGTTGAAGATACAGGCACCAGAATAATATTCTTTAGTGCCTACCTTGAATCCCTTGCTCTTCTATTGAGTACATGAATCTTTCCTCTGTTCTTGCTTGGTATTCTGTATTGGATTTGTATATGATTTCTTCAAGGGGATATATATTCTGCTTATCTCTACATTGTGGTGTGTCTTTACAACTTCTCTCTCTCTCTTCCTTGGGTATACCACCACAGGAAAAAAAAAATCCTTTGTGTCAAGTTACTAGCAAGTACTATCCTACCTTTGGGTAATGAAATAACTACATTGGTAAGTACTTGATGTTTTCATGTGATTTCCTGTTTGAGAGGTACTCGTAAGCATAATACTCTCTACCAACTAACTCTAAGTGTGTATTTCATTATTGGTATGTTTGCTTTTATTGTAGTATAACTTTTGTGAGTTTATTGTCTGTGCATTTTTTTTTCTGGATTCAGCATCCCCATAAATTGTACTAGCATTGCTGCATTCACTATTATCACTATTATTAATTTCTACTGATTTTGTTATGTTCTACATACGAGGAATTCCCTGCCAGCTGAATTTGAAATAATTCTGAATACTTCATAACTGCTTCATGTAATCTTTAATCATAACCATCTAGTACTGTCACTAGGTATGTAAACAAAGAGTCTCTCTCTCTCTCTCTCTCTCTCTCTCTCTCTCTCTCTCTCTCTCTCTCTCTCTCTCTCTCTCTCTCTCTCTCTCTCTCTCTCTCTCTCACTCACTTTTTGATTCACACAAGTCTATCTTATGCATTGATGATGGCCCCTTTAAAAACCTCCTGGATTGTATACTATACGTATTTATGCATGCATGCATGCACCTTCAATCAATGCTCAACAGAATTGCTGATTTATGAGAGAATATTGCTGCTATAACTTAACCAAATTTTTAGCTCTCTCTTCTGGTGTTTGAAATTTGAAAATCAAGAAAGTTATAGCACTAGCTATAGCAATTATAATGAATGATCAAGGGGCAAAGTGAGCTGATCATACAGATTCAGTACCTGTTCCATAGGTGCTTCCACCGTTGGCCTTGATATAATCATGTTGAATATAATCTACTTTATGATGCAATCTGGGTAGGCTTGATGCTACCATCATCCTTGACATGCCCTTCAATTTATTCCTGTCCGGTCTTTGAAATTCCACATACATTCAATAATTTCTGTTAAAGGGTTAGGCTGCAGCTTCTGTTCATTACTAAATAGATCCGATTTCATAAGCATCTTAAAGTGATGATTCAACAATCCATGAATCCTCTTCGACACAAACTTTCTCTATACTCCTATTACTAGCCAGGAATTATAATAGTTGGACTGAAGAATCTTTCTTTACTGTGCAGTTGCTTGCACCTGTTGTTCTGAACTACAAGGAAAAAAAAATTCAATAGCAGTAAGGAATTAATTCTCATAGGTGGTTCATTTGCTTGCTTATTCATTGTTCATTTATTCAATTAGACAATTTTATCTTTCCATCTATAGTTACATTATCCATGCGAGCCATAGAAAAAGTTTGGCCTATACAAAATATCATCAGAGCAATCTATTTATTTATTTTGTTTGTTTGTTTATTTGTTTGTTTGTTTAATATTTTTAATTTTTGCATGAGTGTACTCTTAAATTGTGTGTAGTTTTCCTTCTTGTGTGTGGTACTTTTAGCTACTAAAATTACCCCCCCCCCCCCCCCCCCCAGCCTGATCTTATTCCATGCCATTTTTTGGTTTCGGTGTAGAGTATTAAGAATGTTTGTGACCAAACCTCTCAAACAGGCATCCACTTTGGAAACCTAAAAAAGTATTTATTATAATACCAGATTCTAGTTCAATGAATTGTTGCTGTTCAATTCAATTGTTTGCTGTTGGATTGTCATCACTACTGGATGGAGACCACTTACAGTTCTTGCTTTAATGCCTAGCAATTTCATCGAGACCATTTGTTTGAGGGTGATATGGTGCTGATATTCAGTGTTCTACTCCTGTGAGCTCAAATAGGTGAGCATTGACCTGATAGAAGTAGCAAGACTATTATGTGATGGCAAGTGGTATTATGGGCCATCTTTTTTGCATACACTTTTTTATTAGCTTAACTACATACCTGGTTAACAAATTCTCTACCCTGATCAGATTGGATTATATCTGGACTACCATGTCTTGTAATTAGCTGATACAAAAGGTTTGCCACAGATGCGGCCTGTTTTATCAGAAATGGCTGCAGCTTCACATTTAGTAATCTGAACATATGCATATAACTACTGTAAGTATTATACCAGCAGCTGTTATTGGAAGAGGACTAACAAGATTTATTACAAGTGCTACACCCTTCAATAGTATCAACTGTCTCAAACACAATTCAATGTTCCCTTTTTTTCACTATATTTTTCAATCTTTCATCCGATAGTTTTAATGCAATATTTTTGCTTTACTTACTGTCTGTGCTAGTATGCCGAAGTTGTTTGTAGGCTTTCAGATTCTGTGTATATGTTGAAATAAGCTCATCACGCACCCTAGTTTCTTTAATTGGTTGCAAAATGGTACATAAATTTAAAAGAAGTAACTATTACTTTTAATCTCACTTACCAGCACCAGGAAGGAGGCTGACAAGGCCAACAGCAAGAAAGTGGTTGTCAGGATAACAGAAAGAAAGGGCCCAACAGCATCAACAGGCCAACTGCAACCTTGCAACTGGTGAAGAATGTCTCTGGCATCCTCTTGTGCCTCCTTCCTGAAGTTGCAGCTGGGCACTCCATCATGCATATATAATAACCAATGTTAATAATTCACCTCTCATGCAGTTTGTTTCACATTCTATATGTCCTTATGGAGCGTCTTTTCGGTGCCTTCAGGAAAGTGACAACAAACAATTGAATTCACTAAGGTGTCTTAATCACTACACTTCTTCCAAAATCTTATTCAGCATGCTCCCTTCTGCTCGATTGCTGTTGTCACCCAGGATCATCAAAAAGAAGATGAACTTCCCCTTCTGCAGGTATCGGGAAATAAATCTCATTACAAACTTGCTATGTCTTGTGACTGTTTATGGGCTTGGAACCTTACTTCAGGAAAGGAATGAAGTTAGCACTTTCATACCAAACCTGAGTTGCCATACTCTTGAACTTGTTATGCTGATTGCACAGAGCTCTGTGTTATTCGATGTACTGCTCTCCCACAATGTCTGCCCTGGTGCCTGTCCTATTTGCAAAGGCAATTTCTAGTCTCATACACTTTTAGATCCTTTTTATCTCTGCTGTAAAGAGGTAGCTTTCCCTGTTCCTTTCTTTTTTGACGCTGCAAAAGTATGCGGACATTTTCGCTGAAATGAGGATATATTTTTGCAATCATGAAAATTCTGCCTAATGAGTGTTATGAATATTAATTTGTTGAAAAACTATTTCTACTTGTATATCTACCCACAAAAGTGAGTGAATAGTGATATTGCCTAATTTCAGTATTTTTTTTTTTTTTTTTTTTTTTTAATTCTTCAGTAATAAATCAGTATTGTTGGAGGCTCTGCATGCATGCCTCAGGCTAACGCACTGCACCTTGACCTCCCTTTAAAACCTCTCTTTAAATATCCTTTTAAAACGTTCAAATGGTTCAACTCTACTGGCTGATACTGACTCCAATGAAAGCTGGCAAGATGTTCACAGTTTCATAATTTTGAACATGTAATTGCTTTCCTGTCAAGTTTGGGGCAAGGCCATTAAAAGGTTGTCTTTTTCTACTTTCAATTATATCATTCACAATGGACTCACCAATTCCATCAACTGAGAGAAGCAGCTTCCTAGAGGAAGTGCTTATGTTTGGTGGTGTGAGGTTCTTCATAACAAATGCACGACCAGAAAGTGGACCAAAATAATACTTAAAATTATCTTCATACACTAAGGCGCAATGGTCATTTGGAAGGTGGTTTGACAGCAGGAAAGCGGATAACAGCTGAATAAGACACTCTAGCACTCATATGCAACACATGTGCATACCCATTTTGCTGTTGCAGCTATAGTAGATATTGTAATTCTCCTACAAATTAAGGGTGGCCACCCTATTCCTTTCAGAAAAGATCCTTTCAAGAAGACTCTCC
Organism: Crambe crambe; assembly: GCA_963924555.1. Classification (NCBI taxonomy): domain Eukaryota; kingdom Metazoa; phylum Porifera; class Demospongiae; order Poecilosclerida; family Crambeidae; genus Crambe; species Crambe crambe. The sequence goes on along the minus strand of OZ004593.1, from coordinate 4,373,324 downwards.
ATAGCCATCCACTTACAGGATGTTCAGTCAGTGTTGTTTGTAAAATTGAATTCACTGAGGTGTCTTCATTTGTCAACCCTCTTTCTTCACTTCTTCCAAAATCTTATTCGGCATGCTCCCTTCAGCTCGATTGCTGTTGTCGCCCAGGATCATCAAAAAGAAGATGAACTTCCCCTTCTACAGGTATTGGGAACCCAGTTCTGTCATCATGCACACTCAGTGCATATACACAGTAAGTCATGAAAGTATGCCTAGGCATCCAAAAATGGCCCCATGCGCTTGGAAATAAGTTCACAGCTTCCTGCGCCTTCTATAGAAATGTACGTCCCAGCATTTCTCCCTGCTGCTGCGCATTTGCAAAGGCAATTTCTAGTCTCATACACTTTTGGATCCTTTTTATCTCTGCTGTAAAGAGGTAGCTTTCCCTGTTCCTTTCTTTTTTGATGATTGCTTCCTATTGAGGGTTGGCGTGATGGTGATTTCTTCCCATGACGAAATGGGGCTTTCGAACTGGGCTCATTAGGTGGTATGGCTTTATACTTCAATCTGGTGAAAGTTCAGCAAATCATGCCTCTGGGTTTCGTTTGCTACGAATCCTCTGAAAGGATTGATTCCTCTGTTGGAAGAGATGTTAGCAGGAAGCAGGGCCACTTCTTCAATCTTGTTCATCTTCACCTCATCAGGTAGAGGTGACATGAGAAGAGTAGTGCTGAAAACAAGGTTTTCCCCCTTCAGATTTGGATTGAATTCAATAATTTCTTCCGTTGAATATCGAGTTTCAAAATCATTACCACCACCAGATGGTATGGAGAGACCAATAATTGGCCACAAATAGATTTTGATGGCGACATAATTGGTGCCTCAAAGCTTTCCCCTATCCAAGGTGGTGTGTTTGTTCATGATACTTTTTTGCTGAGGATTCTTCCTTCTTTTTTTTCAATGTCTTCTTTTTTTCTTTGTCTCCTATAAGAATAATGATCAGCTATTACATTTCTGTAGCTACCGCACTCTCTGATTATAATTACAAAGTGAGGTTTCTTATTAGAAAACCTCAATCCTTACTTAATGCTCATCCTTCTATGAGTGTATATTTCCTGCCTACCCTTTAATTTAAGGTCCTAACCATTAGGTGGGCATTAATAAATATGCCTTAATTATTTTTATCCATTCAAATTTCAATTGGGTCACTACTAGTATTATGGATTAGTTTCACAGTCATAACTACATTGAAATGATTCTCTGAATACATTGCCTTTTGCATTATTGGAATGATAAAGTTGCCTCAGGAGTTATTCTGGCCCAGTTATGTGAATCAGGCACAGAAGTTCTCAGCAAATGTGAGAGATGTAATTTCATTTCGAGTCCCCCAAATCCCATCTTGGTCCATGTTAGTGTTCCTTAAGGGTGGGCGCACACTCGCCCACGCATGGTTGCTAGGGAAAACTTATCTCGAAAAATACTTACAGTAAGAACTTCAAACAAGCACAGGCGTGTGGAGCACTACAGAACTACTACACATACCAAAGTTGAAGGAAGGGAGACGATTTTTAAGGAAGATATGAGCAATCTCATCCTCGACCTAAACGACATTACATCTCAACGATCACTAAAGTTCTATGAAAACCTTCCACTGTGTTAGTGGTCAGCCTCCCATGGTCTGAAATGTAATCTTGGGGACGATCAGCCATGTCTTTCAGGAGGATTTTGAAGGCATCTGTCTGGGCCTTGCATGTGAATACCACTTCACTACTGTATGGACTCCATCCTTATCGAACTAAAGGAGAATTGGGGCTCATTAATTAGAAATATGAGGGAAAAAACTTGTACCTTATCGTGGTGACACCATGGGGACGTGTGGACATCAAGGCAATAATGGGCATGAAAATTCAGAATTGCTTCAGGGAATGATTTCAGAGGATCATCAGACTTCTCCGAAGAAATTAAATTACTGAGAGCTGCCTTGCAGTGCTTCAGAAGTCCCTCCGTCATCCGCTTGCAACAGAAACCATCAGCTCTGCCTGAAGTGGAAAGAGTAAGTAAAAAAACTGTGCTGTTATATATAAAACAGCCTTACTTCACATTTGCTTCTCTTTATCCTCTCCAGATCTTTGTGCATATTCTTTGCACAGTGGTTGGAGCAATATGTAATCATCCCCTCTGGAAAGTACCGGCAAAAAATTGCATTTGTTGATGAGTCCTTGTCGGTGATTATTTCCTTGATGATGAATCCAGCATCTTTCACCTTTCCAAAGATGTCATCAAACATGTCACCCTCCGCTCCGCCAGAGGTACCCTCCCAGTTGTGCCCTGGACCTCTTTTGGTGTGGTGGGTAAACCATACTATGTCACCAGTGGAGAAATCATGATGGGGTGAAACAAGCAAGGCAATGCAGTTTGCTGATTCGTATAAATGAATTCTGCTTCAGCTTCAGTCATGCATTACAAAGCCACATCCCCACCAAGCTACATTGCATTACATTCCCAATGCTTTTCTGAGCCACTAAGTTTGGTTTGGAGTGCTTTTGACTTCTGTAGCTAATGACCTTTTATGTTCTAGTAGCTTTAAAATCCCCAGCAAAAGAAAAACCTTGAATAATTGTCCAATCCTCAGCAAAAGACTGCCTTGTTTTGCATCATCCATCTATTGCCGACCATTGTAAATTTACATCTTCATTCTTCAAAATACTTCCAACTATCTCTCCCTTCATACCCTCTTCCAAATCCTCTGCTTCTCTATCTCCCAGACAGATTATGATTGTACCAGTTACTGCCCAAACATAGCCCTTCCAGCCATCCCACATCGAAATGCTTGTAGAAATAAGCTGAATATATTTCTATTTCTCTCTTCCACCTTTCTTCTTCTTCCAGAAACCTTTCCTCTGATTAATCTAGCTGCAGAAAAAGTACTAGAGGTAGCTCTGTTAACTGCATTAGGATTTATACGAGTATATAGATAGTTAGATCACTATCAATGAAGGCAAAAGGTAATAGCACTGTTACACGGGTTCGTAATATCCACATGTTACAAGCACTTTTGGTTTTTCGAATACAATGTGGCAAATCTGATTCATCCCATCAATTATTATTGACAAATACTTCTGTGGTTCTTGTCTAGCTTTCTCACGATTTAAGTAGTACCATGCACGTTCTTGCCTATATATTTAATTATACACACAGGTGTGTTCAGCATAAAACATTTGTTTTGCACAGGATAAAACATTGGACAATTGTTATAATAATAGACCATGTGCAGTAGCTATATTCCACCTTTGCAAACCAATATACTTCCTTCTCTCGGAATCAGTTATCTTTTGAAGTTCATTTTTCACTAATGTACATTAATCATATTTTAGTAAACCTATTCTCCTGCTCCCATGCAGACATAAAAAAATCGTACCTTAGGAATAGATACATGTGGATATTCTAATGAGTAGATGGCTTTCAATAAAGACAGCACAGCACCTTCAAGATCTTCTGAAACTACTGCATGGAAACGCGCTTGGAGAAGTTAGGCAACTGCTACAGCCTAAATAACTTAGATCCCTAGATCTCATTGTCTAACTATTATGTATTGCTTAATATCGTGTACAGTAAAGTGACTAAGCATGTCTTTAAACTTGTCGTGAGGGAAATAAGCACTAGCTACTTGGTCTAAATATCTTTCATATGCTAATAATTCAACGCCAAAATTATTTACCTGAATGGTTCTCCTCACTTAAGTACATATCAGAAAGCAAATGTGTAGATCCAATGAAAGAAATCTTACTACATTCAATTACCAAGGGCAGAAATGTTTCTTGTTGTCCTTACAAGACTGGTGAAACTTGGCTTGCTAGGGAGTACCAACGATTTTCGCTGCTATCTTTGTGATACATTCACTGTAGACACTTAAAATAATGGAGTGCTGTGAAATTACTTTTAATTTTGCCTGCACTTGCTCTGGCTCGGAGGAGCCCTGGGAGGAGTATTTTTTGTCTTTTTGCCTCGGCACCGAAGTGCCGAGCAGTGCTGGAAGCGACTATGATCGGCGATAGTGGTACGTTTGTACAGTGGATTGCAGTAATCTTGCAACAGAAATTTACATAGCCCTCCTTTCGAAGGACTTAATTGTGGCTTTACAGGGTTCTATTTAGGATTTTTTTGCCTCGGCACCGAAGTGCCGAGGCGCAGTGCTGGGATCGACTATGCGTGGTACGTATGTCTTAATAGTTGCACACTGCGCATTCATGTACACCCACGCAATACATTGCATGCGCATGTGCAATTGAAAAAAAAAATGAAGTAGGCCTAGAAATCTCAGAGAATCGATGGAGAGACAGCGAGAAAGTAACGGACAGTAACAGCAGAGACGACAGTCCAGGCGATACATGTATGTGCATCCTACAGGCCACGCCAGGCAACACTCAACAGGAAAGGCTAAGAGCGTGAGAGAACACCTTCTCTCACCATACATCTACAACACTGCTAGCTCTCGTAGGGTTTCTCCTACTGCTTCTGAACCTGAACCGCCATCTCCTTCATCACATGATCAGGGCTCGCCAAAGTAGTGTGTTGTCTTGAAGGTTCTTGATCCACAGAACAAACGGAATTACACGATGTTTACACTAAGAGATCTCACTGAAGAAGACTTGACATCACTTGAAAGTATTAAACAAGCTATATTTGTTCAAGTTGGTGAAAATGTTGTTTCCAGAAAGCTTAATTTTCAACTGGGATATATAAAGAGGTCACGGAAGATTTGGATAAACAATGAACGAGATATCCAAGATGCTTTGGAGATCTAAAAGCAGAAAAGCTTACACTGTGGTGTATTGGACTGGGTGAGCACGCAAGAAAGCGAGCCCGTGAACATGATGAAAGTGATGATGGAGCTGGAGCTAGTGATATGGAAGCTAGTACCAGTTGTTCAAAGAAAAAGAAAACTGCAACAGAAGAAAGGGAGAGTCGGGTTGTTGAGCTTAAAAAAAAACTTCGGGAGAAGCATGGTTCAGCTTACTCTGGAATTCAATTCTCTGTCTGGGCTGAAACAATAGCAGCAGGGAATCACGAAAGTCTTGATAATCCACCAACAGGTATTCTTAACTTTGGTAGTCGTCCACGTGGTAGGTCAAGTCATTTTGAAGAAACTCTCACAAATGCAGTAGGTAATGGACGTCCTCCCTAACTTCAATTGGTGGTCCTCAGCACGCATGCCTCTCAAACTATACCCATAGCTTCTGATAGAATTCCTCTGCCTGAACCCTGACTCGTCTACCCACAAAAACATGTGTGGATCGAATATGGACATATCTGCTATGAACTTGGCTTTTTGATCTTCACTGCGACCATATGCAATGCATTGAAGTTTTTTTCTGGTGAATCCTAAATAGTGAATTGTACGGCAGATAGTCGATTGATGTACCCAAGTACCAGTGGTATCAAATAATTTTTTTTGTAGCTCAATTAGGTAAATACTTGGGTTCTCAATTAGCCATTGTAGAACTATGGTCTGCTCAAAGTCACTTAATAAGCATTGAGGTCCATGCCTTTGTTTTTCTGGATCAACATTGCCAGTAGAAAAAAAAAGGGCAACATATCTCCTAACTGACCTCTCTGAAATAAATAGCATTTTGCTAACTTCACTGTAGTTCATACCACGAAGAGTGACAAGCCATACCGCTCTCTAATCCAAGATGCTAGCCATTCTATAGTATTATACATCATAATTATTGCTGTTGTTGTTTATTTTCAATGATAATTATATGAAATTTGGATACATAAGATTGTCAGAGAAACATTTTGTATGACTAATTCTGAAGCACCTTGACAGGAGTAGCTAATTCTTAGCTGGAGTAGCTGGTACAATAAACCTACACTTGAAATAGTGATTCTAGTATCTATTTCTTGTATCAGTTGATATTCAGTATCCTTGTTTCTATTTATAGTTTTTATAGTACTTTTAGTTTTATGGATATTGATGAGGGCGTTAATGACTTAAGTATCTGTTCAGCATAGTGAATCATAAAATGCATTTTAGGTATTATTGGAAAATGCCATAAAATGCTCTTCAATTTTGAGATACCCACAGATATGCATGGACTTACAACTAAGTCAATAAGAAGAAGAAAACAATGCCTGTTTAAAGTACTTTATCCCCTAATGTAGTGATTGTTTCGATAGGAGGCTGCGATTCATAGATTTTAGAGCCATCCCTACATAACTTTATTTAGAAGAAATTTTTTGTTTCCATCCTTTTTCTTTGAGCTCACTGTGCTGTCAGTAGGTGTGACCGCTTCATCTAAGTAGGCGTGGCATTCATGCTTATCTAAGTAGGCGTGGCATGCACCTCTTGCATGCATGCTATTTCATTGCACGTACATGCTCTTAAATTAATTTCTTGTGCACATGCACAACATGCATGACAACAATGTGCAATTGCTTTTTGCTATAGGCGCTGCAGTATTTTGAAGGTTAATATAATTATTATTTTATTTCTTTTCAATGACAAGTTTATCTATCTTCTTAAATATGTAATATTCTTTAGGGGGGGCTCTATATCTTTGCCTGCTCAGTCTTGCAGAATCTGCAGCGTAAAGAAAATAAGAAAGTCATTTATTATGGAGACATGTAGCTTAAAACGTACGTTTGTATAGGCATTTATCGCCAAATTTGCAATTCCCCCTCAACCAAAATCTGCAAACTACTGAATTCCAATTTTGTGAAGCAGCTAGCTACGTATTATGGAAGAAGGAAAATATCACTAACTTTTTTCTTTTTTTGTGAATTCAGCTCATCGTCATCACCAGCTTTGTTAAAAGTTTTTTTAAGTTTGCAATTAATGGACTTATTATAGCTACATACTTTTATTTTTTTTGTAGTTGATTCTTCCTCCTCTTTCTTTTCCTCTTCTTTTTTTTCTTCATTTATTTTTTTGTACCTCCTGTAAGAACAATGATGATCAGTTCTGTAATCATTAAGTTATAAGCATAATAATCACTGAATGGGACATGTGTTATAACGCTGTAATTGATAACTTTTGACTAGCTACAATAACATGATAAATTTACCTAAAAGCATGTCATCATCACTCAGCTGTATCTCGATCTCTGATAAAGAAAGCAATAATTTAAAATGTAATTAGATCCAATAAATTCTAACCTTGATCATCCATCTCTAGCTAGCTCTAAAAGAAATGATACATTGAGCACAACATGTAGTACAAGTACTAGTATACATGAATAATTGTAATGGTTTGAGACACACTGTCCAGTACTCCAAATGATGCACACCCAAAATTTAACAGTAACCATAGTAATGCAACAATTCTTTTTTTTTTCAAACCATGGATACTAACAACAGGATAAGTTTTACAAGTGAAGTTTCTGATCAATCCTGTTAGACTAACCGTCCCTTTCAATTTAAGGTCCTAGCCATTAGTTATAAGGTCCTAGCCATTGAAGTGGGCGTGGTTACAAAAATGGCTCAACATAGGTACCAGCTGGAAAAGCATTCTTTCTGCAATCTCAAGACATTTTGCTTCCCTTTAACAGGGAATACTGTTTCTAAGGAGGGTATTCAGTATATTTATGGCTACTGCTTCGAGGAACTGGTAAAAGGAGTGCTGTGACAGTGAAGAAAAGTGAGCAAATCTTGGTCTTGTTCCTACTCCTCGTGCTACAATTTGGACCCAAACTAAGACAGTAAGTGCAGGACAATCAGGATCTGTGGGTCATATTCGCTACAATTATCACTGAACTAGTTTGCTGAGTTCTGGGGTTGTAGCCTTTGCATTATGGTTATGTCCGGCAAAAGTATAGCTATACTATGTCGTGGATGCCATATTTGCAAGACTTGGCCTCATGCCCTTTAACTGCCATACTTATGTACTTTAAGGTGACATGCACCCTCTCTCCTTGTTAATTATGTATATGGTGAAATGCAAGCTCAACATGGCCTCCCAGGATGATATTATACTAATAATTTACCATCTTCAAATGATTATTTCTTCCTGCAAGTTTAACTTGCAGGAACACAATTTCAGTCAAATCTTACCAGTTGGAGTCTAGATTAAACAAAGTTGTAGCTATAGCTTGACAGCTGGTCATGCATTAATGTCTAAAATAGAAACGTAATAGGTATCATAATGGAATAAGTAGCTATAAACTTTATTGTGTATTGTATATATAGCTGTAATCTCTCTCCTCTATAATATATAATGGGTCACATCAGCCAATGTAGCACCTGATATGCCAGGGTGCATTCTGCACTAATTACACGATGTATGTGCCATGGAAATAAAACTGTGGTATTCTTTACTTCCTCTTTTATTGTTTTATGTTTGAGCATGTTCACTATGTGTTACGTTTTATGACTTGTCATTCAGTTGTCTTTTTTGTAAGTTAAAGCTATAATAAAGTTCTTAAGTCATGACATATTCTGGCGACGAGGATGGTGACTTTGCTGGGAAAAATTGGTGAATTCGACCCTCAAGAAGAAGAGTGGCCTAACTATATTGAGAGGCTCGAGGAATTTTTTACTGCAAACGGGATCACTGGAGAGGCGAACGAAGAAAAAAGGCGTTCAGCATTCATTTTGAACATGGGAAAAAGGACCTATGCAGTGCTCAGGAATCTAGTTGCACCAGTGAAGCCCAAGGACAAAACCTACGACCAGTTAAAGGAAGCCCTCACCAAGCATTATAGCCCTACACCCTCAGTAGTGATGCAAAGATTTCGTTTTAATACTCGCTCAAGGAAAGAAGGAGAAAAGATTGCCAACTATGTCGCTGATTTACGCCGTCTTGCAGAGTTTTGTAATTTCGGAACTGCTTTGGAAGAAATGATCAGAGATCGACTGGTGTGCGGCATTAATAATGAGCACATCCAGCGGAAGCTCCTCTCAGAGGCAACTCTGACTTATGAAACTGCCTTAACCATGGCCTTGGGAGTGAGACAGCTGCAAAGAATCTGAAGGAAATGACAGCTCCAAGTGTGAAGATGGAATCGGTAAGCAAGGTCTCCAGGAAGGACTCCGAACCCCGTAATCCTGGTATGACCTGTCATCGCTGTGGCAACACAGGGCATCTTGCACCCCAATGTCGATTCAGAGAGAGTCCACTTGGAGGTGGAAAGCTGAACAGGACAAGGGTTTTCAAGAATCCAAACGACTGCTTACGTCATCACCACTACTTGTCCATTTTGACTCCAAGTTACCTCTTGTGTTAGCTTGTGACGCTTCAGCATATGGCATCGGAGCTGTACTTGCACATCAGTTTCCGGACGGAGCAGAGAAACCCATTGGCTATGCCTCATGTACGCTCAATCCAGCAGAACGAAACTACTCACAATTAGAGAAGGAAGGGTTATCATGTGTTTTTTGAATAAAGAAGTTTTGGTAACTATGTACTGTACAGTATAATATCTTATGGAAGGAGGAAATGTGGTATTCTTTACTTCCTCTTTTATTGTTTTATGTTTTAGCATGCTCACTATGTGTTACGTTTTATGACTTGTCATTCAGTTGTCTTTTTTGTAAGTTAAAGCTATAATAAAGTTCTTAAGTCACGACAAAAACAAATAAAGATAACTGTTTTGTTGAAGAAGAATTTGTTGAGTGCAGGCACTACTAGTGCCATGAAAGCCTATTACTGGCATGAAAAATTTATTCAACAGGTACAAATACAGACATGGGACTATAAAGATCAATGGATAAAATGAAAGATCAAAGAACTACTTATGAATGCAACAGGTTCGTGTTAAGGATTCACTAAATGCCCCCAAAACGGGTTCGCCATACAAAGTTATAAAGCCCACAACAAAGACAATTATTCATTTTGACACTAATTCTGCTCCACAGTGGTAGAGAATTTAGAGTTTAAAGATTTTCTTCGTGCATTGGATCCTACATCAACAAAGAATTAGACAAGTTTTCATTGAGTTAAAGGCCAAAATTTCGGCAACTTTACAAAGTGCAAACAAGATTAGTCTCTGTTGTGATATCTGGTCAAAGAAGGAACTAATTGGTGTTACAGCCCATTTCTTTTCTAGAGGCGATCATCATCAGCACACAGTAACTTTGGCTGTTTGGCACCTCACTTCTTTCCATACTGCAGGCACTATCCGACAGTGTGTTGATGAGGTACTTCATGATTGGGACATTGATTCAAGCAAGATAATGGTAGTTTTAACTGATAATGGAAGCAACATTTAAAGAAGAATTTTGCAAGGAGGAAGATGATTCTAGTGAAGTTGTGACTGAGCCTACATTGATGATGTGCAAGATTTTCTGGATAATGAAGATGATCATGACAGAATTCAGTTCACTCAATCTGTTTTTATCAATTCAATGAGATGGTGGAGTTCAATGACTTGCACATTCATTCACTTGTGCACAAAATGAATTCTTCAACTAAAGCCACTAAGATGTTGATTGCTTTATGTGGGAAGAAACTTCTGAAGAATTTCACGGAGCACATTTTTGATGGTAAAATGTCTAATTGAAGTAAAAGATCAAGCTAAAAGTTGTTCTTGAAGAACAGGGCTGGGATGATCTTGCCACCAGTGATAATCTACTCATCGAAATCTATCAACCTGGTAAGTATTACAGTAAATACTCTTAGTTTACAACGCAAATGTCTGTCTGAGAGGTTTAGTCATGAACAAAAAAAACAAAACAAAACAAAACAAAAAAAACAACTTTAACTTCGATGAAGACACATCACCTAGCTATTCGTGTCCTGAAGACATATGCCTTAGTACTTGGATGACTAGTTTATATATAATACTATAGCACTTATATGTTCATTACCTTCTGTTGCCACTCCAAGTTGTATTTGCTCTGATGAGCCTTGTCAACAGCACTTGAGTATTGTCTCAGGATTCATTCTTCCAAACTCTTCTTCCACAATTTTTTTCAAGTTCAATTTGTTGAAACCACAATTGACACATGGCGCTTCTAGTGGACTGGTTCTGAATCTCCTAAAGAGGATGGGTTCAGTTGGTTTTCAGGTATCTACCCGTTTGCTCTCCAGATTGGAAGTAGTCTGGGAGTGGCAGCACAGCCCCGAGCACAAAGCGCAGGGCTGTGCCGCCAATGTAAGTGCTAGGGCTGTCTTGTCTGCTAGTTAGTACTTGGTATGTGGCAGAGTTTTTTGCTGTACAGAGCTGGACCTTTGGCAACCATAGCACATCAATTGGGTGAAGGAGATGTAGATGCCATTGTCCTGTACTGATTAAACCACTGGTGCAACTCTACTTGATCTTGTATATAAGATGGCTGGAGATGGTAGTGACAGCTATTGCTAATCAAGTTTTCGTGTTAGCAGATTTTTGCAATCAAGATTTAACACACAAACACACACACACAAACTAACAAACAAAACCAACCCCCCCCCCCCCCCCCCCCCCCCGAAAAAACAACAACAAATAAATTACATCATAAAACAATAAGTACAACTCCACTCAATTTAAACTGACAGCTATTGCCGATTAAGTTCTCATGTACACATATCCCTTAGTTTCATGGCTTTGCAGGATGACATGAAAGAGCAACTTCTAGATCACTTGCTGGATGGGTTTTACAGATTCAGTGACTGTAACTGCAGCAAAGCAAAACATTCAAACTTTATGAAGCAAATGTGGAGAACAAAAATAATAAATATATATATATATATAAATAAACAATAGATAAATAAATAAATAAAAAAGTACAGGTAGCTAGTTAAGTACACTTACAAAAATCAAATGTACAGGTAGCTAGTCAAGTACACTTACAAAAATCAAATGAAGTAGCATATAAAAAAAAATAGCTGCTGAAATTACCAGCTAGGAAGAAGTGCTCTACCTGACCAATCGTTTAGTGCAGGAAGAGGGTTATGGATGTACTGTGCTCATTAAACTGTTCTTTTGTGCCATACACCTGGCAACGGTCCCAGATGCAGTAAATAAAGAATGGATTGAATGAATGATAAATGAATAATAAAGATCAAAGCATGAAAGAATTGCCAGTGCTTTATGGGAGATTTCAAATCCAGAAAAAAATAGCACACACATTAAATGCAGTGGTAAAATGAAAACAGGCTTGAATCTATACCTATATTGACTTGAAAGATGTAGCTATTAACAGTCGCTCAAGATCAGTGTTCCAATTCAGCTTTTAAACATGCCATGGACAAAAATAATAACAACAAAGATTATATGCTTCGAAATTTGAGATACTATGATATGCTTGCGACTTGCTACCTCTCAAACAGAACATCACGTGAAAACATAAAGTACTTACAGTAAATAGCTACCAATAACTCTCATTAAGGTGTACTTTCAAACATTCAATCAACCAGTTCACTTTCATTGAAGCGAATAGGGTGGCCACCCTGCATTACGTATACTGGAGGCAATTCAGTTATTATACCTGAAACCAAAAGAGCCAAACCATCAAGAGAAAACATGTGGCATCATTTTGAAATTCTCAGATACATTAGATCTCCTAATGACATTAAATTTTGTGTGATAGTATAAGGAGATCTAGAAACTACCCACAAAGAAAAGAAAAGGAATCTTAGCCATGGCATGCTGTGATCTCACTGTGTAAACCGAGAAGTGAAGTTACATATAATATTCAATCCTGTGGATCTATTATGGACGAATCATTAGTCATTGTTATCAATTCATTCATCATTTCATATCACATTGTCAATTTGAGAGCTACTGGGAGTTTGACATAATGCTGACGCAATAAGTTCTCTTTGAATACAAGTAATCTAACATCTTATCATGACACAGTGTTTAATAGGTATGTATATTGTGAGAGACTAGTCACATATGAGTAGTTATTCTAAATAGAGCCCTACATTTCTGGTACCAGATCTTCTAAATGATCATCTTTTCACATTCTGCAAATCAAATTGTTGGATTCAAAATGTCTATAGCATGGTGACGTATGCGATCCGAATGTGTGTCCTTTGACATACCCATGCTATATCTTTGCGTACCAGGCTCTCCATTATGCCAGACCGAGTCTATTGAAAGGTATTGAGTGGTAAAAAAGCCACTGTCACAAGGCGAAATGAAACAAGAATTGACTGTGCTTCTGATGACATTACATTTAGTGCCCTGAATGCAGATACTCATTTTGAGTCCCCTTATTGAAGCTCTCAAGAATAAGGAATATTATATTACGCTCCCATCGACCACAGGGACAGATACTCTTATATCAGGCAATTGGAGAAAGGACTTTCTGACCAATGACAAGCATCCTGGTCACCAAGGCTTTTTTACACCATCATTTTGATGTTGTGATACAAAGCATTAGTATGTGGGTTTTTTGAGAAAAATTCCAGGCATACCCACTGTAGAGATGGGATAGGGGAGGACATATGGGAAAGAGTTTGTTTTACTAGAGGCTGATAACAATCAATCACCTCTCAATTCTTCAGTTCTCTGTGTTGCATGTTCCTCAGGTCCCATAATTTTCAGACAGGATCACAGCTTGCAAAGCGTACGTTGAAATCCCTTTTGCAAAACTTGGCAAAGCTGTAAATCTATAGTGGAAGCAGTCGGATATGTTCTGTACAATTATGGAAAAAAAAGAACCGGTTCACGCAACACAGTGCTATAATAAACATTAAACAAGCTGAAGCCAGTATGAAAGAAGCTTGTGAAGAAATCAGACAGTTGTATGGCGCTGATGGTGACTATTAGTTCAGATGACACCTGGAAGAAGCATGGCTTTTCATCACTCTTTGGTGTGGTATTTGCCATAGAACATGAAAGTGGAAAGGTGATAGACTATGTTGTCATGTCCGAACACCGTCGTGGTTGTGCCTACTGGAAAAGTAAAAGTAAAATAAATGACGGGAAAAAATGGCACAAATGAATGTCGGCAGACTCCAGGACGTCCAGCCAATCTCCGAATCACACAATGGGTTGAGCACTTCTCTGTGATGGCAGCTCTGCTAGCCTCGTGTTTTCTGGGTAAGGTCCCTGAACTCCTGGATTACAAGGTGCGTATTGTGAGAGCGGCCAGGAACTATGAGGGCAAGCAGTGGGTGGCATCGATTACCTTTACAGGCCATGCTCATACAATTTCCTGTTGATCCTAATTATCGGCATGCATGCAGCAGCTACTTTGGCCAGCACCCCCACATCGACTGCCTCAAAAAGCAAGCAGGACAGCCAACTGCGAGGAGCCGTCACATGAGGCCATTATGTAGGTCATGTGACTGCTACGGATATTGTGCAATGTCCAGAGTCGGTAAACTGCTGGCCTGACTCCTGCCTAATATAGGTTACATAAACTTCCTCCACATGTGGGGTGACCATAATTATAGCTAAAGGAAAAAACGGTAGTCATTGGGCTAGCCTATACTTCTATGGTGCTGTTGCACTGTTTGTGCAAGTGAGACTGTTACAAGCATAGCTAGTAGCTACCAAGTGTGAAATGAATTCAATTTCACTACAAGTATTTTTATGAAACTTATGATATGAAATACGCCATGAAATCATTTTCATGAATCCATGTATGCCTTATCATGGAATAATTACAAATAACTGCTGAAACAATAGCCATGAAATATACATCTAAAATTAAATTGATATCAATTACCATACCATGAAAATGATATGTTATAACATGAAAGATCAGCATAACATTATTCACCATGCAATCAACCCCTCAATCGTTATTCATCACAGTAAGGAATGGATTAGCTAACTGTATAGAAGTCTTCTTTTTTTGTTTAAATTTTAAACCTTATTTGTAGGTGATGGCGCACAGCTACTCCAAGTCGAACAGGAATCCTCCATTAAGACCTAAACCAGAAAGGAAGTGACCATATGCAAAGCGAAAACAATGGACTAGAGCACAAATGGATGATGCCATTAAGACTGTAATGAATGGATCAGCTGACTCAATCGACGCAGACCGTGGAGCCCCCCTAATCATGCCCAAGAATTGTCAGTTGTCAATCCAGGCCCGTGCCTTACCTCAGTAAGAGCTTGAGGAATACCTCACTTAAGCCAACAAGGTGGGGTATGGGAAGACAGGGCACCAAGTCAAAAGTGACAGCTGAGAGAGTTGACTTGTCCAGTATGCATCCTTGTCTGCTAGCAGTGTTTCTTCCTCCCACAATTCATCAATTCTAGCACCATTATGATGAGATCAGGTCAATCTGTGTGGAGGAAATGTTAGGTGCATAGAGTTGTTGATTGGATTCCAACTAGTTGGTAATTGATAGAGCAAATTGATTCTCGTGTCTCCTGAAACTTCATCCAACGATTCCATCCCTCCTTTCATTTCTTCTCCAGCATTATCAATTCCAACTAACAGTTCTAGTAATACTCCTCTCTGAAAGCGCTCACCTTTGGCTTCTATAACTAACCATCTTCCTCACAGTATACCGAAGTCTTCAGGCTGATTTAAAGCAAACATCATTTACCTATTGCAGCTCAAGAGAAGACTACTAAGACTGGCACAGCTATAGTATTGACTAGTGCCGAGTGTATTGAATTCATGTATGAGAAAAAGGAACAGGAAGCCATAGGCATGCAGGTTCATGCTAACCATAGTGAGTTGCTCTCCTGTTATTGAGAGTTCACTGACGATATCCAGTGTTCCTGGTGTAGTCAAATTAGGGTCACTTTCATAGTAGATTTCTCATACTTGAATAGGTCACATAGGCCCCTCTATCCACATTCCTCACAAGTTCTCTAAAGAAATGTCTAAGGAGTCAGAAATAGTAAGTGTTATAAGAATAGTACAGCTTTTTTATATAATATTTACAAATTACTCGTACAGGTCCCTCTTGGAATATTGTTCAAGAGTGAAATTAACTATGAGGACATGACTGAGATCCTTGAAAACTATCATACACATGTCCCCTCCGTGAGCTGTGAGAAGTTTATTCCTGAGAACACCAGACAAGTGCTTCCTAACCACATTAGTTGGTGGTGACTATTTATCCGTGGCCCGGGCTAGGGGGGCCCAGTTAATTAGGTCTACATCTGAACTTACAAAGGACACACTGGGGGGTTGGCAGGGTGAGTTTTTAGCTCCACTCCATCCCCTTCCCCTGCATGCCAAGTTTGTTTCATGGAGGTAAAGATCCTGATTAATTAAAAAATGAACCTGATACGTGAGGAAATGCATGTTTGAACCTGCATAGATATTGTGGCACATGTTCTCAAATTAATTTGACCATGATGTGTTAGACTCTCAATTAGTTCAGAGTACGCATGTTGAGAATCAATTAAGAATTAATTATAATATGGCCTACTATCAATAGGTAACGTGGAAACGCCTCTATTATTCGAAGTCAGTAATGGAGAAGGGGACTTTGTACCAGCTGAGAAACTGAAGAAACATAACAATTGAGGTGAAGAATAATGTTAACACAAATGAGAAATTGTGGTGGCCGGATATGTAATTGTGATGGCCATGAAATTCCTTGGTATGTCCTCTCTTAACGATATACCCCATGCCTCTCATGTACCTTCAGACTCGTGGATGCAGGAAGACTCTGTAAGAAAATCTATTCTTACTGACTTGTCATCCTCCATTATAGACTTACATGTAGACCTGAAGACAGAGTTTAATCAGCCATCCACCAGTACAGCAAGTGGTACAGTATATGACTATAGTTGTGAAGTCTTGAGTCTTGGATTACTCTATCTTGACTTGGACGCAATGAGGTAAGGAGATGGTGATCGCATCATGATTATTTGGAAATATTTTTTGCTCATTTTAAAAGCTACAGGTCACACTAACTATGCTTTGGCGGCACTAAAACTCCTAACACAGTATTTTGTCACACTTTATCCCAACCTCAAGTGGTGCCACTTTATCAATACTTACGGAAACTTGCCTGGATACAACATCAGCTGTGATCTCCATATGGAACATTTGAATCGGATAGTTAAAATGTCAATCGATGGACTGGGAGCCAAAAAGACTGAGAAAGCGGGCAGGAAAAAGTTCTTTCAGCAAAAGCCTGGTTAACTTTCATCATCAAGCTGGTGTACCATCGATTAATGGTAGACACTCCCAAAATCAATTTGAATGTGGTAATACAACAATTGTTGAATGCCAATATATTTGACACATCATAAGCTCATGAGTCTTTCGCAAAATTAATAAGAAAGTTATCGAAAGAGGAGAACTTCAGCAAACACTTAGTATTTATTATTGCTGTTATTGTTGACTTGTACAGTTACCTACTTATGTCCTTATGTATGTGTAAGTGGCTGTCTACAAATTAATTATGATTGTACATGTAAACACACAACATACGGTTAAAAATTGAAAAACAATCACTGCAGCGCATGCTCAATTAGCAAGACACGGAGGTTTACTGACGGTGAGTGAGATTACTATACTGCTGACTTGGTACAGTATAACTGTGCAGTGGTTCATCATCTAGTAGTGTATTGAGATCATGAGTGAATGTTCTTCATCAGCAAGTGAATTTAGCTAGCTATCTAGCTAGGTCTACTGCAAAAGCTGGTCTGCTGAGTTAACTATCTACTCATGCTAGTTTGTATTGTGCCTAGCCATCCAAATGTGTGCAGCAGATAAAGGTTCTGAAGAAGAATTGAGATACAATTCATCTACTGGGAGTGAAGAAAGTGATTTAGAAGATAGTGATTTGGATTGTAATTTGTGTGGAGAGGAAGTGGTGGAAGATGGAGATGATTCGGTTCCACAGGTAAAGAAAGTAAGCATTTTGCTATACTAGCTATCTATAACGTATATTTTATTATTATCCAGGGAGGGAGATAGAGTTGAGACTGATGTTACTGATTTGCTTGTGGTGCAGTCAGATTTCTTTCTATCAGTTGTTTCTTTGGCACAGGAAGACTTGATTAAACGCTCACCTAGGGGGAGGAAAGTTGCTGGTGTTTTGAAGAGATTTGGAAGACATGGATGGAGATGGCATTGCAAAGGTATCGTTGATTTTGATGGACCTTGTGAACCAGTGTACATAAATTACTATCTGCTGCCCAAGCTTCCTTATGGTCTTCTTTTCATCACTTGCGAGCTAGTCGGATTATTAATTTTATTGTTCACTTGTTTTATTATTCCAAGAGTGCAAGAGGAAGAATCTTCCCTGTATTTTCAGCTCCTTGCTGACAGAATGCTGAAAGCAATGATACAGAAGATAGCAGAAGATAAGAGAGTACATTCTGAATCCGTTTCAAGATCTCTTACTATGACCAAATCTAATGGCATTCGATATATGGCAGGATATATAGCCAGCAAACTCCTGAAGAAGAATAGGAAGCGAAATAGCAACCAGAAAGTGCAGTTCAAAAGGGGTTTGTTCGTGTGTATTTTGAAAGGGATCTCTTAGCCACCGTCTAAATCTAAATTTGAAGGATCAAGTTGCCACAGTAACAGGAATGGGACTATCTTCTACATACGTTACTGACAAAGGAGCACAAGAGAGCCCTAACTTCAAATGATACCAATACTTCAGCTGTCGCAATTGTGCACAACCACCTCATTGACTGGAATAATGCTGAGGTAGTGGACAATAGTCAGAAGCTATATCAAAGATGCTATTTAGAGTCTTGGTACATTAGGAAACAGAAAGAGAAAATGAATAGACATTGGAGTACTACCAAATGTTTACAATAGCCTCATAACCTTTAGTTAACATAGCTCATGGGTATTTAATGGTAAAGCTGATTATAACCTGAAGGCATAATTTATTGTGCATTTATAACTTTATGATTTTTGAATCATTTTAAACACTGAAGAGTGAAGTGATCGAAATATTTGTTTATAAAAAAATGTTTTAGACTAGTGTATTACGGGGGGAAAAAGAGAAATTAATTACAAAAATAGGAGGCAACAAGATGTAGCAAAGAGACTTTCCATAGCCAGTAGGGAGTTACCAGCAACACAATTTTGTAGATTTGCCTTATTTATTTATTTATTTACATTTCACATTTTTTTTATTTCCTGCGCCACCGACAGGACATTGTGACTTTCGTCACTACTTCGACTTTATTCCTTTTCAAGTTTTAATTTAAATATAGAATCAGCAACCTTGGCTATGGTAGCCTGCATATGAAACCACACCCATTACATAAGCTAAGTATGTCCTCCAGGAGAGAACGAGTTTGATATACACATCCTTCCAATTTTATTTTGGAGGGGTGGGCGTGCGAGACTAGTATGTCACCTGATGTCATTCATTCAAAAGCACTACTTACCTATTTACTAGCTGCACAAAAATATCAACCACAAACTCTTGACAAGGGTTCTGATCCTGGAGATGATATGTATGTTAGGGAGGGGACACAATGTCACTTCTGCAATTGCAAGCTGGAGGTTATCATTGTACTGCAAAGAGTAGTTCTTGTACTAGGAAGTGCAAAGAAAAAAAAAAGATTGTCAATATCACAGGCACTCTGTGAACATTAGGCCACACCAAGTCAATCATTAGTTTCTGGTCCACCTCCCGCGTCTATTTTCAAAAATGCAAGATTGGACGACTATAAACTCTGACCCCAAAAGGGGGCAGGGCCAGACAAAATGGGCGGGGCAGGACAGATCATGTGATGGAGCACGTGATTGATCAGGTGATAATTACACGTGTTGAAGGAGTGAAAGGAGTGCTAACTATATGGCGCTAATAAATGTTACAGTTGTCAGTGAAAGGAGTGCTGTACTGCCTTGGAAGATCAGCTCTGAGAAAGAGAGTATCCGTGAATATTACTACTGTCTCTGTACAGGTACAGCTGTACTAAATGGTTTTACCCTTACAAAAGCCTACCTGGGTCGCTCTAAGGATGCTTTAGACCTAGTTGATTTGGATGTTGAATTGCATCAAGCAGTTACTGTGTTTGGCCCTTTTCTAAAATTTATTGTGGATGGAAGTTCTGAGAGTGCATGTACTACTACCTTGGGTACTTCAGCTCAATCTGTGGTTGAGGTTTTAATGAATTCACAAAGAAGTCTTAAACTTCCTAGCGAAATAACTAAGGAGAACAAGACGTTTTGTTTAATGATGTAATTAAATTTTTACAAGAGAAGGGATTAGCATGGGGTTCTGCTGAGGCTGATGTGGCGGGAAAGAAATTAGTCACTACTCTTGTTAACTGTCTCTGGTACATAGATGGGCGTACACATGTACTTACAAAGCAAGGATGCAAATTGCCGGATTTTGTTTTATCATTTACAGGATATAATAAGCCTGAAATATCTAAACATAGAAAGAGGAAGGTTGAAAACATGTGTGCATCGATTCTACGTAGTCATTCATCAGCTCTCTTTGGTTGTTTGCAATCAACGTATTGGAACAGGTCTAAATTCACTCTTTTCAAACCACCCATACCATCCCTTGAATGGATCAGACTTCAATTCTGGCCTAAATCACCACAGTCAAAACAGAGCTGTCATTACACTGGTCGCCTTGATATTAAGTTTGCAGTACAGCGAAGGCAGTGGAGACTACAGCATGAGGATGCCCACTACGCAGCAGCCTTATTTTGATACGAACGGGAATTCGCGATCAAATTTCGTGACAATTGTATATTTGCATGTCTGGATGACAAACATCGCATTAAAATAGGAGATCCAGGTTCACCCTTAGCTGCCATTGAATGTGGAAGACGTGTTCTGGTTCAGGCAAAGACAACATTTGAAGTATTTCTCAAAATTTAGTGTTATTCCTTCTGTAATTCTTTTAGTTGATATACCACTGAAATATCATCTTTGTGGTACCGTGGCCTTGTTAACGTGACTTTGAAAGAAGCTGCATTTGAACAGTCTTCTGCACTTCGTCATGCTACTGAACTCCATCAGCTGGTATTGTCCCAGAACATGACTGACAAGCCGATTCTCTGTGTGTACACTGACGGGGGACCAGACCATAGAGTAACCTATCTCACGGTTAAAATAGCACTAGTTTGTCTATTCCTTCAACTTGATCTCGACTATTTAATTGCTGCTAGAACTGCACCATGCCACAGTTGGCATAATCCTGTCGAAAGGATTATGTCCACTCTGAATCTGGGATTGCAATGTGTGGGGTTGCAACGTCATGCTGGTGATGATAGATTTGAATCTGAGGGCTAAGAATTGCAATAGCTTGAAAGATCTTCGGAGAGCAGCACAAAAACGTCCTGAATTCCGTGAAGAGACTCTTGACTGTATTGCACCTGTCAAGGCTATGCTGAATGGTATCTTTTGTTGGCTGAACCTGAAAGAAAAGCCAATAGGGACCTCTATTGCTGTTCGGGAGCAGGATATTAAAGCTATGTGGAATGCTCTTTCAGGTATCACGAATTCCATACCTGCTCAAGAGGATCTGCATAAGAAGTCAAATCTTGAAAAGGCACCTTCAACTTGAACACTGCACCAGGCAAAGGCACTACTTCTTTGAAATAACAAAATGTGGTAAAGAAACTTGTGGCATTTGCAAGCCTATTCGCTTACCGAGGGAAGTATTCAAACCATTTCCAGATCCTACCCCTGGGTCAAATGGACACTTCTTGCCATTCGACACCGTATATGGTTCTGATACCACTGAAGAACATCAACCATCTGCCAAGAAACGTTCCTCAAAGCAGCGAACTCTACCTTTCCACGGAAAACTTCAGCATGTAAAGAATGCTGGGCTGATGATCGAGTGTGATGAGTGTGGGATGTGGTGGCTGGTGTACTCTACACACAAGCTGATTGCTACTCAGCGCAAATCCTTAGAGAAGGCATTGGATGGTTTATCCTTCTCTTGTGGTGCACCATTGCAGGAATTGGAGTTATCTGCCGAACTGAAGATGGTTTTTGTCAGAGATTTGCAGTGCCATAACCCCATTGAATTCCTTTACTACAGTGCAAAGTACAAGCCCATATGCTTTTATTGTAGCCAGCCAGCCAGTGACTCCAAGGAATTTTACCCAGTGTGGACAGTGCAAAGACAAGCCAAATGTATCAAGAAAATAATTCCTAATTCCCAGCTACATATATGTATGACACCAATCTTTTCTTTATGTATGACACCAATCTTTTTTTTTTATGTATGCACCAATCTTGTCTTTTCTTTATGTATGGCACCAATCTTTTCTTTATGTATGACACCAATCTTTTCTTTGTGTCTTTTCTTTATGAATCTTTTCTTACCAATCTTTTCTTTATGTATGACTTTTTATGTATGACACCAATCTCTTTTTTTGGTATGACACCAATTTTGCATTTTTTTGTGTGCAATTATTTTCTTGAGGTTTTTATGCTTTCCTGTTTCCTGTTTATGAAGTCTGCGCATGCGTGGGCCCGGTACCCGCGTTGCAGTCCTATAGTCCTGATAGCCGCCCGCTCGCATGTCATTGGAGTAGGGGTAAGTACCAGAAACTAATGATTGAATTGGTGTGGCCTTATAGCAATAGCTGGATCAAAAAGTAACATCAAAATTTTTTTCTTTTCCTTGATTGGTACTAAGTAAATCATGGATCATAAACCATGAGTAAATAAACACGCTGGACCACAACGAAAACATAGTATAATTAGGTGCAATAAACACACTTACTAACTTACAAAATGAAAAAAGACTGGGACAGCTCTAAGAGAAGCACACCTGTATTGTTCGTTTATGCGCATGTGCGTGGATCTTACATGTACACGTGCTTTTTTTCTAGAGCGAGAGCTAGAGCTAGAGAGAGAGCGTGTTCTGTACCTATGAGGTAAGTGTTTCTCTGACTATTTTTTAAAGACCTTCTCAACATTTTTCGACATGTTTAATTTCTGCCTTTCCTTTACACAGCTCTTATCAGATGTTAGATTTGTCCACAGCAGATGAGTCAGGTTTATCATCCTCATCGGTCAGTTTTAATATCAGAAAGTCTTTGAGATAGTTCTTCCAACCAAATTCGTAATCTCACCAGAATCTGCTGGCTCCCCCAAAACACCAGCTCATGTACGTTTTACACAAGCCTGGGCCTGCTCCTCTAATTACCAACCATCCCACCGTGATTGTCCATTTAGGGCCCCTACCCTCATGTGGCTGGACAACAGGCAGCTGCAGGCATAAAGGTATATGTTGAGTGTGTATCTAGCCCTAGTTGTGACTGCTAAATTGTTTCCACATTCATGACAGGCAGCTTTGATGTATTGCAGTTGTTCAGACTGGGCCACTACTGAATATTCGGTTGTTATGGAAACTGTGGGTTCAATTTACATAAGTACATGAGAATGGGTGTGTTCAATGTATTGTTCTTCAGGCCAGAGTTTATTTAACAGCAAATGTGTATGTCAAAGTCTAAAGTTCTGCTGTGAAGAACACTGCATTAATTTTTTAGTGCTATCAGGAGGTTTGGGGAATGAACTACTAAAAGTAACTAAATAAGTTAATCTGGGATGGCAGTAATCAACTGGTGTGCAGTTAACCTACTAGTCCTTGCAGTGTAGCTTAGAAAATTATGCTCTACTACATAGCCTTTGCTAGGCCCAAGCCTGAACAGTAAGCCTTGCATATACTTTCCTTCTGATACGTGACTTGCTGCTGTATCTTAAGTGTATGTGGTACAGTCAGTCTGCAAAAGAAGGTAGGTGTGTCTTCACTTTTGGTGTGCGGTGCAAGGATGAAAATAGTCTCTGTCCATCTGTTAAGAAAATGCATATGGTATGATGATCGATCTGCAAGGGTAGATTGGTGTGTAACTCTATATGATACGATGACCTAATGTTTCAGAAAGGTAGGTGTATTGTGGAAAAGTCTTCTGTACTGATTGTTCCATGGCTAGGACCATCTGAAACTGTACACCAGTTATCTATTGTCTATAATGTAAATATGTACGTTGCTACTGATTCTGTCTGGATGATCATCAATTTACAAAAAAGGTAGGTATATCAAGTTGTGTTGTTAAAATGTGCACAAAAAAAGGTAGATATATCAAGTTGTGTTAAAATGTGCAAAAAAGGTAGATATACCAAGTTGTGTTATTAAAATGCGCAAAAAAGGTAGGTATATCAAGGTGTGTGGATGATCTACATACGAAAACAGCCAAATATTTAATATATACTATGTAATAGCTTATATTTATCTTGAGGTATTGTGAATGGCACGAGAGCATATACCAATGAGTCAGGCTCTAAAGCTCAGCCTCTCTGCTCTAAAAGGTGCAGACGCATGGACTGGGCCTTGCCAATGTGGTGGATTATGTGACACTTGCTAGCATTCAGTGTATATATTTCGCATTGTACGTATTAAAATGGACTATACACAAAAATATACATATTTGTGCAAACTGTCTATCTTTAGAAGTAGTCGTAGTTTATGAGGGTTCCATATTCTGGTGGCTACCCTTCTGGATTCGTTATATACACTAGGGAATCAATCAAACCCAATTTCATGATTTGTCCACTGTCACGATTATTTCCCTAAGGGACCTGGCTGTCTCCATTTTCAAATAGATTTTAGGCACTGATGCCAGAGAGAGAATTCTCTAGTAAATATTTAATATTTGTGTGCACTGTAGCTGTGGATTTGAGGTCAATAACTAACAGTGGGTATACACTCATTATCAGGAGCATACATACTCCCCAATTCAGTGATTGTTTGCACATAAACAATGCATAACAAGTTAGTCTTTTAAAAAACTGGATGCCTCGGCACGTAGTAAACTATCATTTTAGTTATCACTGATTTATTTTTGCAGGTAGCTATATAAATAATTATAGGAGTTCTACTGAAGACTTTTGCATGCACTCATTATCACATCATTGTTATTCGTTTCTTTGTTATGCTACTCATAGTTGTTTTTTTAAGTGAGCGAGCTTTTATGGTGGTCATAGCTAGAGCTTGGCTATCTTTCTGCTTTCTCAGCCTACTTGTGACTTTGTAGCTTCTGTTCTTGCTATTTAATTAAGGCCTGCTTGCAGGCTCTCTTGCGAGATGATCTTAAGCTTTGTACTCTCTGGTCTCGCTATTTATGGCTTTCATGTTGGTTTTCTTGCTTTCTTTCTGTTATAACATGCCTGGTCTTCAGCTCTTTCTGCTTTCTCACAACTCAGAGTCTTGACTCAGACTTTGTAGCTTCTATTTAAGGCTCACTCTTGCTGTTTAGACGTTCATAAAATCTTGAGGTTGTACACTCTGCTCTAGCTGCTTGCTCTCAGACAATCGTTAACTTGCCCAGCCTGCTGTTACTTTCTCTCTCGTGGCTTGTAAGGTCAAGGTCATGCGCATGGGTATAACTATTTGCACATGCTACTAATACATACCACCACCATAGTCGCTTTCAGCACTGTGCCGAGGCAAAAACAAACTTTCACTAGCTGTAATATGTATCAACCTATTATCTGATGCAAGGCCTTTTGGAATTGTTATCTTGTTAAAAACCAGACCAAACAGATTCTAAAGTCGGAGCAGCATCTGTTCTGCTGTATATGCACTTAGTATCCTTAGCAAGGCCTTATCGACATAAGTTCTTCCATTGTCTGGAAGCCAAAGTTTCAAAAGGCCAGTTGGTATCCCATCTTCTCTTGCATAGATAGTTAAATTCTTGTATCATGACGAGTAGAATTCTCTCTTGAAGGGCGTGTGGTATCCCGGGAGGCCTTCAGTTCCCATTGATGTAATCATGCTTGCCTGCAGTGGAAGCTGGGAGACTTGATTGGAATTCCCTTGCCATGTTTAATAGCTTCTATGTGTATAACTAAGCTTCTACCTCTTTATATACCCCAACCAGTCCTACAAGTCATTGGCCAATCTCATCAGCATCTTCTTCATCACTTTGATTAAGGGACGTGTTATCCACTGTTGAAAACCAGCACCGCTTGACCTGTGGCAATTTCGACAGTTGACCTAGTAACGTATTCTGTCTTCGGTGCACGAGCCCACAAGAGATTATTGAAGCTCTCGTTTCTGTTCTGTGTGGCACCAAGCAAACACTTCTCTAGCAGCTTCTCCTCACATAGTGACTCAAACACTGGTTGGATATAATCCTTCAGATCCAGTGCTATCTTTGGGGTGTGTGATGGTAAATCCTGATGGAGTGCTAGTGCATGCACCAGCACCATCTGGACAACAATGGTGCTGAGGCTTCTCATCAGTGGAAATGGAGTGGTAGAACACTGCCCAGCAAACTTTCTTCATACATCAGTGGAAATGGAGTGGTAGAACACTGCCCAGCAAGCTTTCTTCATGCCTCTCAGGTCATTCTTGGGCACGAATGGCATTACCGTAGTAGACCTTGTAACCCACAATGCACCATTCTTCTCCCACTTCATCACCCCAATCACCCACACCATCTCCATCTCCTAAAAGGAGACGGCGATAACACTTACTTAGCTACCTTTAACTTACTTGGAATGATTGTCTAGACCCAAAAAAGAAAGCAGCTGAACAGTGATTAACCATAAAGATGCGCTTACCCACTCCAGATGTCACAAGCAGCAATGGAAGTGTGCTACCTGTGTGAGTTATTCCATCATTATGTTTCATATATTTCAAGCTCAACGAGATCATTAATCTCTGTTAGCTAGCATGAGCTTTCCAAAAATTGAAAAACAAGAAAAATAAGAATAAGACCACGTTTTGGTTACTGAGGCTGAGAAAGTCTTTTTGTTTCTTATATAGAGAGGGTGTTGAGTTAGACTCATTGGGTTACATGGCCACATTCTTCACTTCATTAGCTAGTCATATTAATAATCATAGCTCATTCTCAGACATTCTTTATTATTCCTTTATTAATTTGAAACACATCAATCCTCTGTACAGAATCCTATCGGAAAAGGGGAATACCGTGTGGGTACATATTTTCTAGGGATTTTAATTTCGTGGTTTTCGCGGTCACTTTGCATTTCATGGAATTTTTAACATTCAATAGCCTATTAATTTTAGCGCATGCACATTAGTCATTACAGAGTACTTTGACCTCATCTTGGCTCTCTAAAAGTATTTCAGAACTTTGTTTCATATGACCCGAGCAAGAACTGGAGGAGCCAGAGCAAGAACTAGAAGAGCCGGAGCGATAACTGGAGGAGCCAGGGTGAGAGCCATTGAAGGAGCCAGAGCAAGAATTCAAACCAGGGCCAGAATGAGGACTAAAAGAGCCAGAATCCAAATTGGAGGAGCCGGAGCATAAGATATCCCAGCGGCTAATGGAGTTTTGTCACTTATTTATAGCGTGTTTGTGTGTGCACCAGCTTCATATATGCATCTATCTTTGGCCAAATTTCCAAGGAAAAAAACAACATGAATTCATAATGTGGTTTGTAATAACATTCATCACTTAAAAAATCACTAAATAAAAAATATATATAAATAATGATATATATCTTTTACCCTTATCCAAAAACAAATCCTCATGTTCGACTAAAATATCATCTGATTTGCATTAACGTCTTTATCAACCTCGGCTTGCTGCTGAATATGCTATGTCCGCTGCACATTTATTCATGTTTGCATACTTATCCTTCTCTTTAGATTCCTCCTTACAATCACCATCTACAGCTGTCAATTGCACTTTCCTATCACATACACTTGCACCCAATAAATCTGGCCCTTTTGATTTCAAGAAGAAACAGAAGATAAAATATAGAAAATCTCCTTCTATTAGAGGATGAGTTGATCTCCCAAGATCTTTCAACCCAATTTGATACATTTTTAGCAGCAGCAAAAGATTAATTAATGGTTAGCAGAAAATAATAATCAGTAATAATGACAAATAGTTACATGAATCAATTGATAACAATAACTACTTAATCAAAGCAGCACAATTTGTTTGAGATACAGTATCATTGAGGACTTCACTGTTTTGTACGTTGATCTTGTATTAATCTGTTGCTAGGTACAGAAATCGTTATTTGTTTTTAAATCCACCGGTCATAACAATATTATCCAAACATTTCAGCATCTCCATCTTCAGTGGAATGACATTTTCTTTCCACTATCATACACTATACGCATTAATTTGCTACTTTGCTGCTGAGGCTATCCATGGTGGCACATTTAGGAACTATGATCTAGGTACCAAATTGTAGCTCTTGAGACAAGCTGTTCAATGGATGATAGAATAATCTTGACCTTTCCACTGAAGTTCATTTACAACCTTGATGAAGTCATTTATTCATACAGAAACTGAATCCTCTTCTGAGCTGATGTACGGACTGCATACTGCATATCCTTATTCTCGCCTACCGAGAAAGGCCTGGCCAAATTATGAGAGAACTTTGCCTGCTACCAAGAAAAGCTGGCAGATGCTACATTTTATAAGCATCTTCTCACTTTTGTCACCAAGCAAACAAAGCTGGGGAAAATGAGTCACTGGATTCCATAGTCATAGAGATGCAAGCTGGACTGAGCAGATGGACTTGGTATCAAACTGTGGGCCTAACAGTGTACCACCCTGTGATTGGTCAAATGGTTCTTTTGCGTCAGGTAATGCTCTGGAAAGAAAGCATTGACTGTATTTGTGTTATCAATTCAGATATCTGAATTCTTGCATGTCCTCCCAACGTCAATTTCAGCAGTGAAGCTTCAAGTGAAGACTACAAGCTGCTCCCAACTACATTACAATGTTGTGAATCACTATGAGCAAATAAGGAAGCATAAATCATCTTCATCTTTTAGGGTATCACAAGCAGCAATGAACAATTCCATAGACTTTGCAGTGGAAGGGGAAAAGCCAATTAATGGTGTGATGATTATGCATGCATCCATGCTATACAGAGGAACTATAACAGTACTGTGTCAGAATTCTCTTTATTTGCTCGCATCCTTGCCACGACAGCCCATTTCATAGTAATGTAGTCAAATACTGTTGCATTAAGCAAATAATACACCATCTGAAGCATTTCAGTTGCTTATCCGTTACGTGTATTCAGGATCTGTGGAATGCACTGATTTACAGAAATATATACTAGCTCAATTGTGCACACAGACACAACATTACATATCACTATGTAATGACAACAAGAGTTTTTCCAGTGCCTGTATTCATTGTCTATCCTTCAATTATCCTCTATCAGAGACACGAAGGTGTTATTGATGTTGGTATGTTCTTGTAATCAGGTTGGGATCGAAGAGTAGAAGTTTTCGGTGTTTGTGCATTTCTTCATAAATGTTTCTGATTGGGGTAGAGGTTTTGTACATCACTTGGTACAGGAAAATATCATTGTCGTATTATTGAGATAGTCTTGGTTGGATTTTGCCGCAGGTTGTAGTATGTGATCAATAAATTGGGCCAAGGTGTTTTTGTGTGTGACTGTATAAAGGCCAGCCATTTACCACTGGTGATTTTCTAGTGCCCTCTGCTGCTACTCACCTCCTGTCAGTGCTCTTCTCTTGGCATCCTCATCTCCAGTTGGGTAGTGTGATAGTTCCTAGCCATTCTTTCTCCTTTACAAACTAGGTGAACCTACTACCCTTTATCAAGTGCTACCCAGCCTGCAAGATAGGTGTGGGATCACATTACTTTCAACCAGCTCATCTGTTTTCTTCTCCTGTTTTGATCTGATTACATACATGCTTGCAATAGAGTTTGTCTACTTTAGGTCCCATGCTGCACAAAAGTTGGTGCAAATCTGAGGTAGCGCGTGCTAAGCACAAGTGCAGTTAGAGTACTGGCCCTAAGTCCAACACGACTTTCGTATGTCCAAGCATATGACCTCAATGTAGTCAAAAGTATGTCCTTTTGAGGGAAGTAAAGGAACAGCCTAGGCATTGTGCAACCATTGGTGAAGTATTTATGTATTTTTGAAATTGTGGGATATTTGAGTGATCTGGTTCTGAGGTTAGGGGCAGCTTGGGGGGGAGGGGGGGAGCTAGGTGCAGAAATCATTGCTGGAGAATTTTCGGGCAGCTTCCAATGAGTGGCTGCTCTTGTCACCGGCAACATTAGGGGTGCTCTTGGCACCCCTAAAGTTGTTGTGAGTTTTTTTATACTCATACTTCTCCACTGTTTTTCAACCAGGATGCGCTCTAATGAACGCCGAACCAGGCAAAGTGACTAGGCAAAAAGGGTAGTATCAAATTGTAGCTTATTCTGCATTCTAATGGTATGCTAACTTTAAGGATTCCTCATTCCTATGCCTAGTTCCAGGTGCAAATGGTAAGCTATTAGCACCTTGTATCAAAAATCACAAGTTATTCATACTGTACTATCAACACTTCCTAATTTGGCTAAGTGTAGAGTGACCAC
This sequence comes from Crambe crambe, assembly GCA_963924555.1. Lineage (NCBI taxonomy): Eukaryota > Metazoa > Porifera > Demospongiae > Poecilosclerida > Crambeidae > Crambe > Crambe crambe. The sequence goes on along the minus strand of OZ004593.1, from coordinate 4,343,205 downwards.
AGATACATGATATCAACGAGGGATTTACCCTGAAACCACTTGATTGATTTTTTAAAAATCCTTTTGTCTAGAAGTGACATCATTTGGGAGGAACGGTGAATAACTCGTGATAGGATATTTCTAAAAATATTTCTCTCGTTCATTTTGTAGAGGAATAAAAGGGCTATTTAGTGATATCAAAACTTTGATGTAAAAAATTTATATGACTGAGTTATGATTTTTTATTCGAGTGTAATTTGAGGTCATTTATCAAAGTCCAGAAATGCTGTTTGAAACTCTTGTATAACTTGTAATTCAAACTGTAGCAGAAAATGGGAGGGAAAGAAAAGGAGGGTATTTAGTGTACAAAAAAAGATGATAAATTAACATACCTTAGAGTCAATGAAGGGATATCCTGATCATTAGGGAGCTCAGACTGGTGAGGGCTATATCTGATCTGCATGACAGTCAGAAGTCGGTCTCTGTCATCACTGCTCCATGATCAACATGGGAGAAGCAATCCAAAGTTCCACTGGAATCCAAAAACTCTGGATCAGAACCAACTAGCCCTCTTACACAACAATCCGAACAATTTAGAAACTCCCTGCCTGGTAGGTAGTCCCCTCTGCAGCACGCTTCCTTTCATCGGCAGCAGCTTTACGTCTCTTGTTCGATTTCCTCCTCCTCCTCTCACCAGCCAGTTGCAGCTTTTCCGCACGCTTGATGCGGAAAACATCTTGCTCATGAAAATATTCACGGCAAGTGGAACCAGGCATCAACCCCATATGCTCAGCTAGGGTTACGAAAGACTTTGCCCCCCTATTGAACGAGATAATGGCAAGGTTCACTGCAATCTGAACTGTGTTCACTGAGGTGAATTCGGTCTTCGGACATTTCTGCCACACCAATTTATTAAAACTCTCATTCTGATTCTGGGTGGCACCGAGAACACACCTAGCCAACAACTCACGACTACAAAGTCGTTCGAAGATTGACTTCACATATTCAGTCAATCTCAGAGGAATGAGTCTTTTAGGATCATCATCCCTGAGGTTACCTTCAGCGCTAGTGACTGTTGGTATTTACACCACGAGTCAGCGCCTTTGGGACACTTATTGTGCTGGGGGTTAGCATCTGTGGAGATAGTGTGGTAGTACACAGCCCAACAACCATCAATCATACCCTCCAAGTCACCTGCGTGCTTATGTATGGCATTGCCATAGTATTGCTGCAGTTTCTTATATTTTCTTTCCGTAATTCCACCAATGCCACCGATCCGTACTTTGCGTGCCACTGTCTTTGTGACAGCGGGCTTAGCCGCAATGGCAGAGCGATTTTTGGTAGCCTTACGGGCCTTTACGGCTTTTTCCACCACTACCTCAACCATTTCTGTAGGAGGGTTTCTTTTTAGCTTTATCATGGCTGCGCCGACACGTTTTTGAACGTGCCCCACACACTCATACTTCACAACTGGGCAATCGTCACCATACGGTTTAGCTTTCTGGACAGAGCTGATGGCTTTAGAGTCACCATCACTGACCACATTCACATACCGAAGGTTCAGATGCTCAATTGATCTCTTCCACAGAACTAGAGCCCCACCCACCTCCATTGCTGAAGATGAGCTACTGTGATTCAGGGTACACTCATCTTTATGCCACTCAAACCAGGCATTGAACTCTTCGGAGTTCTCCACACCATCACTTAGCCCCAACAACTTTCTCTTATGAGTGCACCTGACACAGTGCTTACTCAATATATGAGTATCAAGCACCCGGCCCGTGTCCCAAGACATCACAACAAATACCCCATACAGAGCTGTGAAGCCCCGCTTGGACCACGTCCCATCAAAAGTTACCGTTATATCTAATGGTTCTGTGATCCAAACGTTAGGTGGGACTTCACTAACAGTGGGTCCCCCAAGTCAGAGTCACTCTGGTCATCGTGATTTTGACTATCAGAATCAACTTCGCTCAACTCCGTTTCCACTTCACTAACATCATCCAAATCATTATCTGACCGAGACTCCTCCAATTCATCATCATCACTCCCAGATGACTCATCATTGGCTTCTTTGTAATCATCATGAACCATTGGGGGGGGGGGGGGGGGGGGGGTAAATAACTTACCACTAATAGAGAAAGCACGTAATTCCTGTATGGAATCAAGTTGATCTTTTCGGACAAGATCACTGCTACTTACCAATAACTTTGAAACATACGTAGAAAAGGATCTAGGCCCCAAACCAGGAAGGAGATCCATCATGGCACATAATAAGCCAAGAGATTTCTGACCCTTGCCAATCAATTTCATTCCCAACACCGCCTTAGCATTTAGAGTGAGTTGGCGAGAGTCGTACGGATCAGTGAGCTTATGGAACCAGCCACATACACAACTCACAGTAATACTACTCACCAGACCCCTCCGACTGCTACTATCCTCTGAGATGGTCAAGGGGTGTCTACGACAGTGGCAAACCTCTTTCACAAACTCTTCCAATACCCTCCAGTTTATGATTCGGTTACCTGGGCTGTCAGACACATCACTACTACCAGGCTCAGAGCTTTGACTGTCTAGCATACTGTTAGAGGCATTACCAATTCTGGGACGCAACAACACTGTTAAAGTCCCACTAGTAAGACCAATTCTAGCAGTAAGCTTACGTTTACTGGCAGAGGGTACGGCATACTCTTGCTCTTCTTCAGACTCGCTTTGTTGGTTCTGTCCTCCGGAGTTTTCTGCTCTTGCTTTCACAAGACGGTATGGAGTTCCAGTGAAGCCTTTTGGACGCTTTTTCCCACTAACTCTGCATTTGGGAGGCATAATAAACCTGACAACACAGACACCAACTTTGATTTTAGTTCAAAAGTTGAAAAAGAACGCGTGGCATGCGCAGTTCCTGCCTTTTCTATCCACTTCCTGCCACCTCTGCGCAGTTTTCATAGCTGCAAAATGCAGGAAGCGAGCTTTATTTTGAATATAAAAACTTTTTTAAAAAGTGGAAGTAATAGTTAGGTGTGATACAGAATGTACGGTGATAAGTGAGTGTGCTAAAAATTCATAACTACAAGAAGAAGTGTCCAAATCCTTCCAGACTTGAAACATAGCTACTTCATAGATATACCCACAGAATAAACAAATAAATTTTTTTAATTTTTTTGTTATTTTTTCAAAAACATATGGTATAATCCACCCTTAAGTTACTAGCCAGTACTGCTTAGTCTCCTACTTTTGAAGTTTTGATAGCTTGAAATTGGTGTTTACTGCTAATACTTGATGTTTTCATGTTTGAGAGGTACTCAGTTTAGATTTTATTTTTCTACTTGGTATGTTTTTTGTTTTAATGTTATGTTTGCATTCATCATAGTGTAGATTTATTGCATTATTATGGATTCAGCATTCCCTACTGTCATTGCTGCTAATATTTTTGTTTCATTTATTACTGATTTTGTTTAAATTCTTCATATAAGGAGCTGAATTTGAAACAATCCAGAAAACTAGTTGCACTTGGGGTCACTTATTATTAGCTTCATACTGTTTATAGCATCTGGTACTGTCACCAGGTGCAATTAATAATGTCTACAAATGCTCCAAAAAACACTCGGTGACGATATATTCCAGGGGCCCTTAACCCTTTGAAGGGACTCAAATGTAAGCATAGTCTTATGTACAAAGTAATTTAAATTTTTTTTTCTACTTGGTATGTTTTTTTTTGTTTTTGTTTTTGTTTTGTTTTTTATTGTTTGTTTTTTTTCATATTTGCTTTTTGTAAATATTATCCAAGTGTGATTTTTCATTACTTTCTGGATTCAGCATTCTCATAAATTCTTACTGGCATCATAGTATTTATAGCATCTGGTACTGTCACCGGGCATTTTTTTGTTGTTGTTGTTGTTTTAATGACCCACTCCTACAAAAACTCAACCTCTTAATTACTCATTGAAGTATTCCTGAAGTCTTCATGAAAGCACTAAAAACAATTCCAGTTCAAAGCCAGAAACAACTGCATGTGTTACTAATGATTTTTGTAAGCAGTCCTTACCTCATTATCATAGTGTTGAAAGTGGTTTCAGGGGTAGTTGCAACGTGTCGTGGGTACTTTTTCCAAGTCGGGCCAGTCACTGTCCTCGAGCCCCTCTTAGTCTTAGGCATCCTACCTAATCAATGTAGTCGCATATGTAATCCTTACACAGTTCAAGTTGGGAAATTAAGTCGATCCTCTTTTATTCAGACGTTCAGGTTGTATATGCTCATGCAAGACCATGTGCGCACAACCTCACGGTTGAGAAGTGGCCTCGCTTCCTGTTAAACTAGAGTTTGAACAGCATTTACCTCTTAGTCTGAGGTGTCCAATCGTCCTCATCCTCTTTGTCCAATTATCCTCATCCTCTTTGTCCAACTATCCTCATCCTCTTGTCCACTTTATCCAACCGTACTCATCCTCTTTGTCTGAAGCTGAAGTGTCCAACTGTTAGAAACACTCCTCCTTATCCTCTTTGTCCAAGGTGTCCAACCATTAAAAAAGTCTTTAGTTGCTTTCTGAGCTACATTCTGACTTGACCCTATTTAGAGACAACTTCAGTATATCGCATTATTTATTTATTTATTTATTTATTTATTTATTTATTTATTTTTATTTATTATTTATTTATTTTGTACATGAAATGTGTGCTCATACTTATAATTTATTGAATTCTCTTTCTGTGTAATCTTTTTTTAGATGCTAGAATAACCTTTTACTATGTAAGTTAGAATGGCTTCATTTCATTTAAACTTAATCATAATGATGTACCGTTCATTGTTTTTATTACAGAATGTTTTGTATTGGTGTAGAAATCATACTATTAAGAGTGCTTATGACTGAACCTCTCAAACAGGCATCCACCTTGAAAATTAAAAGTATTTGCTATAATACCAGATTAGTTACAGCTGTGCCTGTAACAACCCAAATTTAGATTTTAATTTTTCATGGCTTGAAAATACCTAGAGAGTCATCCCTTGATTGTTGATTTATACTGTTCACTTACAGTAGGTTCAAATAAAGACCTGAATGTAATAACCCTTAATTGTGGTGCATTAATGTAGATTTTGCCATCAGCTCTGTTATCTCTACTGGCAAGAAAGTTTGCTGGGAGAATCTTGCTTTTAAAAAGAGCTAGCAAGGCAGTTATCTTGACTTTGTCCTGTCACATTATACCTGTATCTTCAAACTCGCAAGGAGATCAGTGGTTCTGAATAATTTTAGGTATTTTTAGGTGAAGGTTCTTTAGATTTATTTAACTCTCTGGGTCACTTAATTGGATTCTCTGTGCTCAACACCTCCCAACTTTTACTGGCTACACAAAAATGCCACACAATTGTGGCATTTATTAATTTCAACTAAATTCGTAAAGTACCAGAGCTAGCTAGCTAACTAACTCTTCTATCAACAGCCCACACCTAGGCAAAATGGGAATGGGGTCAGTTATGCTCAATTAGATACAATCTGTAACGACACAGAGTTCTGTTTAAATCATGTCCTCGATCAAGATGTGCCAAGATCTCATATATATTATCACTTTCTTCAAGCTTAGTACCTTAGATTTCCCTCATCTTCATTGCATTCCAACATTATTGTTATGCTCACACTCATTCAATAATAGTTTCTTCAGTGTTTATTGTTTTTTCTGCAATAAACCTCTGTCCATCAGCTGCTACCAGGCTGGTTGTCACCAGCATAAGTCTGACATATAAGTACATTTTGTCATTTGATGAATTCCACGAAGTACTTGCCATGTGCATTCTGGAAATATTGAACTTTATCAGCCTTGAATCCCTTGCTCTTCTATTGAGTACATGAATCTTTCCTCTGTTCTTGCTTGATATTATCAAGATACCTTAAAGCTTGGAGTAGTCTGGCGTATAGATTTCTAGTTTTCTTCAGTGTTCAGTTTCAAGTTATTTTACCTGCAATATTCAACTTTCTGCCTTGAATTCCTTGCTCTTCTATCGAATACATGAAACTTTCTCTGTTGTTGCTTGGTATATCATTTTGTTTGGATGACCCACCATTGACATAGCTTTAAACTGGGGAACTAGCTGGGGGATATTTAGTCTATCTTCTGAAATTCCTCTCCGTGATGGAGACCGGTTACCTTCCTGTCCACCTCACAATGTCGGGCAGAACAAGGACTAGGATCTTCAGATAGAGATTCGGTGCTTATTGGATCTATATAATTATAGAGAAAGGAGTGAATTATCCAAGATAGACAGCTTTTATCATAGGTAACCCAATGCTTCCCCTCATAGTTCCTCTCTGCACAGACTATTGTTGCCTGGTAGGCAAACAATTTTTTAGCTTTATGGTGTGTATCACTCCAGCCACTGTGAAATGTCAGTGATTGTGATTAACATTGTCTTACCATCAATGCAACAGGTTTGGTGTAAATGGAGGATGTCCTATACTCATTTTTGAGGCCACCTCAGCTGATGTATACTTTTCATACTCTTCATAAGGGTGCTTGCATAAAAGCTGAATTACATCGATCACTTAAATTTTCAGCTGTTGGCATACCCTTAGTAGTGACAAAGAGTATACAAGGTACTAATAATGTATGTATTGTTGGCTAGGCATCGACTCGTGAAATGATTCCTCTTCTCTTCTGTTCGGAAAGTTGCATGGCTAACACCACTTTGAATAACGAGGATGATTGGGTCTCTATTCCTGATGCTTCCATTACTGCAGTCTGCAAATGTGTACAATTTAGGGGGATTATCACAATTAAAAATTAATGAGGGTTTATCCATCACATTATTATCGATAAGAGTGTGTTCTAGTAAATCCTTCTCGATTACATTATGATCCATGGCTCGTGCCCTCGCAAGAGACAAAGGCACGGCAGAATGTAAGGTGACCTTTGGATTTCTTGCTCTAAATCTTGACCACCATCCGTTACCTTAGGCATCTATCATATGCTGTACCAATGCTAGCACATTCTTCCTGGTACGGGGATAGCCAATGGAGGCACAACCTATTCAATTCCTCCTCCTCAGCTACTGTTAAGTCCCAGTAATACGATCAGATAAAGTAGATTTAGGAACATTATACATTTCAACAGCAGAAAGTGTAAGTCCACTCTTAGCACTCCTTTTACGTCCTCTAAAACAAATCAATCTAGCATTAGCTACCTCTTATCAAAAAATAGAATCTGTCTTCAAGTCTTTTTTTTTTTATTAATGTAAATTGCTTCCACTGCCCTTTTCAGAACTGGCCATAAATGGGAACACTCTTGTTTCCAAAAGAACTCTTTGCATAGATGTACCATGTATTAGCTAGTGTATAGATTCATATTAGTGGCTCTGTCACATTCACATCTTCACTCTGTTACAAATACAAAAAGTGTAATCATCATAAACCTACTTTCTAAATATATAGACAGACAGACATGGTACGCCAAATCTCAGTTCAGATCAATGATGATAGAAATAATACTAGAGATGAAAATCAGTGGTAATACTGCAGTCTAGGCATCTGAGAGAAATGTTTACTACTGCAATCTATATAGATAACTGAGAGAATCTTTGCTTACTTCGATCTGTGCTATACCTGTGTAACACAGATGTATCAAGAGGTAATTTTATCTTCGGAAGAACCTCTTCTATTCTCATGCTAGACAATCCTTCACATATCATTTCATTCAGCCAAGTGTAAGTACGATTGCTTTCTTCAATGATATCACCATTCGTGTCTAAGTGTAAATCTTCTCCCAAAACCTCCCCTCCCCCCACATCAATGCCCACATAAAGTTCTATAATTTAAGTGAAATAGCACATTTTCATACAGTTAGCTCCTTTGAATCCAAGAATACTGTGAAGTTGTTTCTAAAATGAGCTTCTCCAAATATGACACTGTATGGTCAGTATTCTTTGTCATCAGAGAGAATAATGTGCCTCGTGCTGTCAGAATTGGCTCTCGAATGTGTGATTGCCTTTGGTACACACTGCTTCCCTTTTAGCCCTCATTTGATTTTTAAATTTGATTTTTAATGAAGTTTCACATCTATATATATATATATATATTATATATAGGTCTATGTACGTACATCATAATAACTCAATCATGACTTATAACTTACATTATAAATAATGTTTACTTCCATAGGTTATGAAATATTCAATGTACAGTGTGTACATCGTAACTTACATTTGTATGTGTAAAAAGGATTCCCCCTTCACCCCTCTTTCCTCTTCCCCTTTCTGCTCCTCCTCTTCCTACCCCTCCTTCCACCCCTCCACCTTTTCCCCTTTCAATTCCTCTTCCTTCTCTTCCCATCCCTCCTTCTCCTCGTCCCATCCCTCCTGCTCCACCTCCTGGGTACCCTGCAATTGACGTGAAGTTGTATATTCCCAAGAGGCTTGAAGATAATTTTGCAGACATTTGCTCAGGACACATGTCAAAGTGTTGTAGCATGGAGCATTTCAAGCACCTGCCGAGTGGTGGGGTGGATGGCTCAACCCTCGCCTTACAGCTTAAACAGGATTTGTATGAATTGAGGGTTGGGATACCAATAATTTGCACGTTGTGCAGTTCACATCCTTCTTTTTCAGAGTCTGAGTCACTGCCCGATTCAACTGTGTCTCCAATATCTGGAATGAGGACTTCGATGTCGACACTGACCCGTTGATAGTTTTCAGTGGTGTACAATTGTGATAAGGTGATAGTTGAAGAGGGTGCACTATCATCACTGTCATCATCTGAGATGGTGATGGATCTTGGAGATTGAAGAATACGAGTGGACTTCTTGATTATCACCTCCATCTTCTGCCCTTCTCTGGACTCTTTGATTTGGCAGTCTTGGAGAGTTACGGCATTGTTGTTGAGGAAAGGGTGGAGCTTCTTTCGTTGGTCAGCATTGATCCTACAACACGAAGTTTTGTTGTTTTGTAAATTACATTTAAAAATTACTCATACATACAAAATAATAATAATCACACAGCACACGAAACGTTTATATCTACGTCTACACGTGCTCTTTTTTTCTTTTTTTTTGTTCGAGAGCGTGTTCTGTATCTGAGGCAAGTGTTTCTCCGACTGTAATTCATTTTTTTAAATAATACGATAAACTTAAAAAAGTCAATCCACATTCTTCCCTAAAAAAGGTATACAATAAGTTTCAAAACATTGCCTTGACAAATCGCACTTACCAGCCCCCATCATCCCCTTCTCCATCCGTTGGCCATCCACTCATTACTATCGCAGCAAAAGTGTGCGCCTCCTTATTATGAAATTTTGACATTGTGAACGACACTTTACCAGAATTCAGTGCGGAGTCTGTTCGACATCCGAGGATGGATAGGTGTGCATCAATACAGTATGGGATCAACTAAGGTAAGAAGAAGGTACAAAAAAATCCTACTATATGTTTTTTTTCATATTTGTATTTATAATTTATTGTCCAAGTGTACATTTTTTCATTATTACGGATTCAGCATTCCATAAATTTTTTACTGGCATTGCTGCTAATGTTTAATTATCATTACTGATTTTGTTTAAATTCTATGTTCATATAATGGAATTCCTTGCTGACTGAATTCGAAACAATCCTGAAAACTAGTTGCACCTGGTGTCACTTGTAAGCTTCACACTGTTTATAGCATCTGGTACTATCACCAGGTGATTTTTTTTCACTCCTACAAAAATCCTACCTCTAAAATTACTCATAGAAGTACTCCTAAAGTAGCTGCTTTATTCATCGTTGAAAGTGTCCTCGAGCCCTTCTTAGTCTTAGGCATCCTAAACAATGTAATCACATATGTAATCCTTACACAGTTTAAGTTGAGAAATTGTATGTGCTAGTCTGTGCTCATGTGAGACTACGCATGCGCACGACCTTATGGCTGGGAAGTGGCCCCACTTTCTGTTAACCTAGAGTTTAAATAGCATTTACCTCTTAGTCTGAGGTGTCCAATCGTCCTCATCCTCATTATCCAACCGTCCTCATCCTCTTTATCCAACCATCCTCATCCTCTTTGTCCAACTTCCTCATTCTCTTTGTCCAACCATCCTCATCCTTTTTGTTCAAAGTATCCAACTGTACTTTGTCCAAGGTGTCCAACCACTAAAAAAACTCCTTTTAAGTTACTTTCAGAATGACAAGGGTCTTATGACATTTTCATCACTTTCAGCGTTACAGCTGTGCCTGTAACAACCCAAATTTAGATTTTATCTTTCATGGCTTGAAAAATACCCCTTTTAGTCTTGATTGTTGACTTGTACTGTTCATATATGGTAGGTTCAAATAATGCAGCGAAAGACCTGAATGTAATAACCCTTATATTGGCATTTCCTTGATGCTCTGTAAAAGTTCTTCTGCAAATTTATTAGGATTATATGGAGTCGTTACATCTGTGTTTGTAGTTGGAGATGCAGATGGCTGCAGCTTAGCTGCACGGATCATGATTTGTTGGAAGTGATAATGGAGGGAGCCAAGCAAGTGGTGCATGTTTCCACCTCTTGCATTGCACTAATGTAGATTTTGCCAACCCCATAACCACTCCAGTTACAACACCCACCTGGTTTTCTTCTTTAGTACCAGTGTACCAATTCCTTTTAATGAAATATTTTGTGATTTATTAAAGCTTGGAGTTTATAGGACCTTAGATTTCCCTCACCTTCATTGCATTATGCCCTCATTTAAGAATCACGACCGTTTCATTACCTCCAAAAACTTTCTTCACTGATAAATTCAACGTTGGCAAGAGGACTGATGGAATAGTTTTTCATTGTTCAGTTTCAAGTTATTTTTCCATTACCGGGCCTTGAATCCCTTGCTCTTACTACAATTTTACCAGCACAAATTTCATGTATTAATAGGCCAGCCGTGGAGGTAGCTTGTGTTGAGGTCTCAGTGGAGATTGGCTCCAGATCAGGATATTAAGCCTTTGAGGGTATTCCACCGCCCCGACATCCACTATAGCTATGGTGATGTCATTAAACTGCCAGCAGATTTCCACCTGGGCATTGTATGGTTGGGAAAATTGTTGTGGGACTGGAGAAGGGCCTTGCCAGGCTGAGAGGTCTGGGAACCAGCCTGTAGTATAGGTCGATTGGGATTCTGAAGGCATGCCGCTGCAATGTGGTCATTTTGGAGGCAGAAATTCCACCTGGCAATTGAGCGTGCCTTCCCCGTGAAGGCTTCATTGTAGAGGCAGTGACAGATCTTTTCGTGCTAGAGCCTCCTTCCGGAACTGCCTATCATAGGTAACCCAATGCTTCCCACTGCTTTCACTAAAATAACTGCAGATGGATTGTGTGTATCCTTGTGACGAGGTAGTCACTAGGATGTAAATATACCTAGTAATATTTATGTAATTGAAACTGTAAGTCCATTTTGTCTGAACCTTGTAGTTCCTCTTATAACCATCTTGTTCTTGTTACCATGATGTTTTGTTTTCATTTTTTTTTTTTTTTTTTTTTTTTTTTTTTAACCAGTTGAGATCACATCCATATTCACGATCTTCCTCTCCCTCTGAATCATTTCGATTTTCTTCCAGTTTTTGAAAATTGCTTGTTGAAAATAATGGAGAGCCTTTGGTTGCATATTTCCTGTTCACCTGTTTATGCTATTTCAATACAATATTTGTTTTTATGTTCGTGAACATGTTGGCAGTGTCGCAGTCTGAAATGGTAGCCTGAACAATTTCGTGCTACCACTGATATCATTTGACTGAGAAAAGCAAGGAATCCATCACCCTTCCTGATTTGATATTCTTCAATAGAGCTGTAGGTTTCATTTTTAATTGTTATTGTAAGAATCTTCAATTACATCCCTAGGCAAAAATGTAGGGTTCCTAATAGTGCACACCATGTAATTATGGTTTACCTGACAACAGGTCATTCATAGATGCCAGTGTTTCTTCAGAGATTCAAGCCTTTTTCTTTGTAAGGATTAAGCTGAGACAGAAATTGATTATCTCTACCAGCTCTCCCTGTCTCTTGCATGGAACATAAGCTAACTTTAATTCATTTTTTTGATATTTATGTATAATTCATTTTTTTAAAAAAATAAGCCAAACTTAAAACAGTCATTCCAATAGTCATCCCTAACCCTACATTTTTCCCTAAAAAAGGGTATACAATCAGTTTAAAAACATTTGCCTTGACAAATCGCACTTATCCGTTTGCCTATATTAAAAAAAAAAAGATGGAAATTTGTCAGCTTGGGTATGAGACTGAAATAGCTACTACTAATCTTCTGGAATGGACACCTTTGGCCAAAACTACTTTATTTCTAGGAGCTGAAGTATATTACAGTCTGACCAAATCCTGCTTTAAATGTCATTTCTAGCTCTGAAGACACCTTGACAGGAGTAGCTGGTACAATAAACCTACACTTGAAATAGTGATTCTAGTATCTATTTCTTGTATCAGTTGATATTCAGTATCCTTGTTTCTATATCCAAAATAGTCATACAACTAGTATGGTGTCTTTGTTGGAGGATCGAGGATTGGAGCCCTATGGATACCACCTCCCAATTACGTTTAGTGGCACAAGAGGCAGAAGATATAAATGTAGGGATTGTTTCGATAGGAGGCTGCGATTCATAGATTTTAGAGCCATCCCTACATAACTTTTTATTTAGAAGAAATTTTTTGTGCTTACTTGTTTCCATCCTTTTTCTTTGAGCTCACTGTGCTGTCAGTAGGTGTGACCGCTTCATCTAAGTAGGCGTGGCATGCATGCTTATCTAAGTAGGCGTGGCATGCACCTCTTGCATGCATGCTATTTCATTGCACGTACATGCTCTTAAATTAATTTCTTGTGCACATGCACAACATGCATGACAACAATGTGCAATTGCTTTTTGCTATAGGCGCTGCAGTATTTTGAAGGTTAATATAATTATTATTTTATTTCTTTTCAATGACAAGTTTATCTATCTTCTTAAATATGTAATATTCTTTAGGGAGGGCTCTATATCTTTGCCTGCTCAGTCTTGCAGAATCTGCAGCGTAAAGAAAATAAGAAAGTCATTTATTATGGAGACATGTAGCTTAAAACGTACGTTTGTATAGGCATTTATCGCCAAATTTGCAATTCCCCCTCAACCAAAATCTGCAAACTACTGAATTCCAATTTTGTGAAGCAGCTAGCTACGTATTATGGAAGAAGGAAAATATCACTAACTTTTTTCTTTTTTTGTGAATTCAGCTCATCGTCATCACCAGCTTTGTTAAAAGTTTTAAGTTTGCAATTAATGGACTTATTATAGCTACATACTTTTATTTTTTTTTTGTAGTTGATTCTTCCTCCTCTTTCTTTTCCTCTTCTTTTTTTTTCTCTCTCGTTTATTTTTTTTGTACCTCCTGTAAGAACAATGATGATCAGTTCTATAATCATTAAGTTATAAGCATAAATATATCCCACCTAATACATTTACTCCCATAGAGAAAAGTGCTCTTACTGTCATAAATTCCCTCCCTTAGGGTAAAGTGCGTTATGACTCATAACGCACTGTTCCCCAGGCTATGAATAACAACAGTTTTAGGTTTTCTGAAGCTGACTGTTGGAAGAAGATGATAATGAAGATAATCTATGAGATAATGATCAGATAACATTGTCATTACCTAGCTATTACTAAAGAGTTTATTTCTGTCTCTGTATTATGTTGGTAGTTTATAGCTGACTGTTGGAAGAAGATGATTATGAAGTTAACGATCAGTATATAACATTGTCATTAACTATTACTAAAGAATCTATTTCTGTCTCTGGGTAGTTTATAGCTGATTGTTGGAAAATGAAGAAGTCATCTGGTGCTGGGTCACAAGGAAACTTCTTTTTTTTTTTTTGCAATTTTCCACAAGAAGAAATTATTTCTAAGGCCCATTGGTATTTGGCGTCATACCTTCCGCTAGTTTCGCTGTTGCTAGCAAACACAAAACGTGGGTGGAGGAACTCGTTAATAGCTGGGTGTGGTGAGCATGGGAGGAGCCTCGTAGTTCGTAGTCTTGCTTGAGAGCACGAGGCTAGAGTTGGCGTCTGAACAACGGCACATCACAGGACAGGGACAAGCCATGGCAGGAGTTTTCGTTTTGTTTCGTAACTAAGGGGTAGCTACGCTCTAGCTACAGACCGACCAATGAAATCGTGCGCCCTGGGGATATATAACAGTTAGAACACGGTAGTCCTGGTGATTATAGCCAAATAAACAACCTTATCCTCGGGCTGCGCCCTCGGATTCGGTTGTTTATTGGCCATAATCACCAGACTACCGTGTTCTAACTATTACTAATCACTGAATGGGACATGTGTTATAACGCTGTAATTGATAACTTTTGACTAGCTACAATAACATGATGAATTTACCTAAAAGCATGTCATCATCACTCAGCTGTATCTCGATCTCTGATAAAGAAAGCAACAATTTAAAATGTAATTAGATCCAATAAATTCTAACCTTGATCATCCATCTCTAGCTAGCTCTAAAAGAAATGATACATTGAGCACAACATGCTAGCTTAAATAGAATACATGTTAACTCTGTATGAAGCTAGCTATAAGAGGGTTAATTTTTTACCATGGAGTCACCAAGTCTAGCAGGCCAGCAGTAAATAAGAACAATATACCTGTAGTACAAGTACTAGTATACATGAATAATTGTAATGGTTTGAGACACACTGTCCAGTACTCCAAATGATGCACACCCAAAATTTAACAGTAACCATAGTAATGCAACAATTCTTTTTTTTTTCAAACCATGGATACTAACAACAGGATAAGTTTTACAAGTGAGGTTTCTGATCAATCCTGTTAGACTAACCGTCCCTTTCAATTTAAGGTCCTAGCCATTAGTTATAAGGTCCTAGCAATTAGCTAGGTGGGCATTAAGAAATACTATTCACTGTTATAGTAGTAGAATCGCATTTAGATACATACATACATGCTGTTACTGGGGACTCGCTTAGGTGATCCATGAGGAGGACTACTTCAGGTGGCTCAGGGACTTCCGCAGGTGCTTCAGGCAACGGCAGCCGGCTCAATGCGTCTGCATTAGCATGTGCCCCTGTCTTCCGGAATTGGATGGTATATTCATAGGAAGATAAGAATAGTGACCAACGGCGAATCCTTCCGGATGCTTGGGATGACGTTGGCTTGTGCTGATTGAGTAGTGCGAGAAGTGGTTTGTGATCCGTGATGAGATCAAAAGGGTGTCCAAATAAGTACTGGCGGAATCGTTTGATCCCAAAAACACAGGCAAGACCCTCCCGTTCCAGCTGTGAATAATTTCTTTCAGCCTTGGAAAGCGAACGGGAGGCATAGCCCACAGATGTGAGGAGGTCCTTTGAAGCTTTGAAGGCCGATTCCTCCTTGGCATTCCACTCCCAGGTTACATCACTCCTTAGCAGGCGATAAAGTGGAGCTAAAACGGTTGACATATTCGGGAGGAATTTACTGTAATAAGTAAGCAAGCCTAGATAGGACTTCAACTGATGTACATTTTGTGGCTGTGGTGCTGCTTCCACTGCTTTCACTTTCTCCGGTAACGGATGTAGGCCTTCCGAGTCAATCAGATGACCAAGATATGTCACTGATGGAGCCATAAACTGGCATTTTTTTTTCTTGGCCCGGAGGCCTGCTTTTTCCAGCCTCTTAAGGACCTCTTCCAATGACTTCAAGTGGTCCTGGGCTGTGGCTCCAGTGACTAGAATGTCGTCCAAGTAAACCACAACTCCTGGGATTCCATTTAGAATTGTGTCCATTACTCGTTGGAAGATCCCTGGTGCAGATGATATTCCATAGGGGAGCCGGGTGTAACGGAATAATCCTTTTGGTGTGTTGATCACAGCGTATTGCTTCAACTGATCATCCAGGGGTAGCTGCTGGTAGGCTTGACTAAGATCAAGCTTGGTGAAGGACTTTCCCCCTGCCAGTCTAGCAAAAAGATCCTCCACTTTTGGTATAGGATAGCAGTCCAGCTTGGATACCGGATTAACTGTCTGTTTGAAATCTCCACAGATTCTCACTGACTTTTGATCACTTTTCAACACGGCAACAATTGGTGAGGCCCAATTGGCTAACTGTACGGGTTCTAGAAGCGTGGGCAAGCTCCAGCATCAACGGATATAGTGGCCTTGGGTCCCTGGAGGGTACCTAACCCATCTTGGAGAACAGAGTCATACTTCAGCAATATTTGCTGTAACCCACCACTATGCATACAGTGAATCTCATTCCAGTGTAGTTTAAGGCTTCCCAACCAGTTCCTTCCCAATAAACTAGGTCCAGCCCCTTTTACTATCAGTAGGGGTAACTTAGCCCTTTGATCTTTATATCTCACCTCCATCTCAACACTTTCCAGCACAGGTATGTCTTCCCCGGAGTAGGAGGAGAGTGTTACTGTGGATTCTGAAACTGTCCGGTCTGGCCACATCTCCTTGAACAACATTTCGGAGACCAATGAGAGTGCCGCTCCGGTATCCAACTCCATGGAGAGGGTACATCCACCCACATTGAGTGAAATTTCAATGGGTTGATCTGGACTTGCAGAGTGTAAGTGGTATAATGGGTATTCATCTTCAGTCTCTTCGTCCTCTTGTACTCGGCGTACTGGTTGTGGAGGAGCTGGCTTTTTCTTCTTGGGCATACTCTTCTTACTTCGGTACACTTTCTTCAGATGCCCCTTCTTTCCACACAAGTGACAAGTGGCATCTCTAAACTTGCATTTGTCTGCTTTGTGGTCAGGATTTCCACACCTGTAACATGCAGCTACTATTTCCTTTGATCTGCCCTTGTCCTGAATCCTGTGTACACTTTCGGGTTTTTCAAGCCCCTCCCTGTCTTGTCTGTTGCCCAAGCGACCAGCGGTCAGTTCTTTGAGATTGTGTGCAGCTGTCTCCAGGGTAGTAGCTAGCTCTACAGCTTTATCATACTTCAACTTGGGTTCAGATAGCAGCCTTCCTTGTATTCTATCATCGTTTATGCCACAAACTAGTCTATCCCGAAGCATATCTTGGAGGGTTTCCCCGAAATTACAATACTCGGCTAAGGCCCTGAGTTCCGATACATAGGTAGCTACGGACTCGCCTTGTTTCCTAAATCTGCTGTGGAATTTGAAACGCTGCACTATCTCCGATGGTGCCGGTTTGTAGTGATCGGTAAGTATCTGAGTCAGTTCATCGAAGGTCTTATCTGCCGGTTTGTTCGGATGCAGAAGACTCCGGAGTAACTTGAAAGTGGGCCGTCCGATCAACGTCAAAAACGATACTTTCTTTTTGTCTGCCCCAGTGATCCCATTGGCCTCGAAGAAAAAACTTAACCGCTCCACATATTGCGGCCATTCCTCCTTGTCTGCATCATACGGTCCGATTGATCCAAGTAGCCATCTATATAGCTGATCCCGTACCTCGTCGCCAGTTAATGTGGTATCGCAGCACCAGCGCCAGAATTAGTAATAGTTCAAGACACTTTTAGCAAATGGTGACAACTACTGACTGACTGAAAAACCAATGATACATCAAATTAAAAGGTCCCTTTAAGCACGTGCACACAGAATGTAACTTACACAAAAATTACAAATAACCACAAATACCACAAGCTCTATTGTATTCTTGTGATCGCACTTGCAATTCTTGTCTATGAGCTCTATTGTATTCTTGTGATTTACCTATCAATTCTTGTCTGTGAGCTATATTGTATTTTGTAAATATAGTTTTTAATTCCTGTTTTTTTTTTTGGTAATACCTTTTATTAGCTTCTCTTCTATTAGCCTTCCTCTTTTGCTGTTTTGAGGGCATACTTATTTACAGAAACTCACAAACTTTGAATGAGAGAGAGAGAGAGAGAAAATCAGTGAAGGTGTAGCTAGTTCCAAATTGAGTGATGAACAGCTGAAGAACTGTAAAGTCAGAGAAAGAAACACTGATGAAATAGTGAACAAGTGAACATGGTTATGACCTGAACATACCTTATTTTATTGTATAAACAGCTGCAGAGCACTAACATTTGCCTGAAGAATTGAACAAGCAGCTGGAGAGCAGACCTTGTATCTGACCAGAGTCAGCTCCAAATATTGATAGACACACAGATAAGAAGCTGCAAAGTCAAGAGCACTAAACGTGTGCTTGAAGAATGGGAGCCGAGGAGTTTCAAAAGTCCCAAAACTGAAAGTAGCAAGCAGCTGGTCAGAAAAAGAAGTCAAAGAGAGCTAGTAAAAGACATAACGTACCTTGTTGTATACAAGCAAGTTACAAGTGGCCACAGGAAGTCAGAGAGGCTGTTCCTGGCGACAGTCTCTCCATATAGACCTGTAACATCCTCATCAATAGCGAGGTGGATCAAGGACACCTTGAGAGGAGCAGGATTGGGATAGTATAATGCTCACTCTTCAAGGGGAGCAGCAGCTACAGCTGCAGCAATGTTGGGAGTCTCAATTCAGGAGATCTTGAACGGAGCTGGTTGGTCCAAGGAGGACACTTTTTCCAGGTTCTATTACCGACCTAAAGAGGCAGAGAAAAATGCCAGGAATTTTGGAGAAGGAGTTTTGGGCTATGAACATGTGAAGGACAGGTTGATCGAGCCGGAGCCCTCCGAAGTGCAATCCCAGAATGGCTAAGGCTGCTTGCAGCTGAGTGCTATTCTGGATTGTATGAGGAGGGTGGAGGCGAGATCAACCTGTCCTGCCCACCCAAACCCTCCCTACATTGTTCATGACTCTATATTTATGATTTTTTCTTTCAATAATGTTAACCATTTCAAGGACTGATTAGTGGGTGGAGCCAGGGCCCTGTATGACTGAGTTTGTGAGTTTGACGATTATTACCAACAGCTGGAAAGGAGCTATTGTTAGGACAATGCGAAGGACAGGTTGATCTCGCCTCCACCCTCCTCATACAATCCAGAATAGCACTCAGCTGCAAGCAGCCTTAGCCATTCTGGGATTGGAGTGTTGACTTTTGGAAAATAAATTAGCTACATGTTGGTGGGCTGTTTTCACAATGATACTTCACATACAACAAACTGTTCAACTATAATAAAGTACTGTGAGCCAAAAGCTGCAATCCGAGGGGCAGTGCATTTAGGGAGCTCAACAAAAGTTTCTTCGACTGTCATTGAATGCTGAAATCATTAAGTTAAAGATCTTGAACTACTTCCTTTGTTGGTGTGATCAGATCATTTGTGCAAGCTCTTTTTTTGATGTTCAGTTGCTATTATGTGTTTAACTAGATGACTACAAAGGATGTTATTATTCAAAACATACTTTTGTTCCATTATCAGCTGACATTATAAACTTCTTGTATTTTTCTCTTTTATATTCAACTTAAAAAATTCTTTTTAACCAATGTTTCAGCTATGTCTCTAGCCTTCTTCAGGGTTTTATGATGATTATAAAAATAATAAAATTGAAGTGGGCGTGGTTACAAAAATGGCTCAACATAGGTACCAGCTGGAAAAGCATTCTTTCTGCAATCTCAAGACATTTTGCTTCCCTTTAACAGGGAATACTGTTTCTAAGGAGGGTATTCAGTATATTTATGGCTACTGCTTCGAGGAACTGGTAAAAGGAGTGCTGTGACAGTGAAGAAAAGTGAGCAAATCTTGGTCTTGTTCCTACTCCTCGTGCTACAATTTGGACCCAAACTAAGACAGTAAGTGCAGGACAATCAGGATCTGTGGGTCATATTCGCTACAATTATCACTGAACTAGTTTGCTGAGTTCTGGGGTTGTAGCCTTTGCATTATGGTTATGTCCGGCAAAAGTATAGCTATGCTATGTCGTGGATGCCATATTTGCAAGAGATTGAAGCACCACTTGGCCTCATGCCCTTTAACTGCCATACTTATGTACTTTAAGGTGACATGCACCCTCTCTCCTTGTTAATTATGTATATGGTGAAATGCAAGCTCAACATGGCCTCCCAGGATATTATACTAATAATTTACCATCTTCAAATGATTATTTCTTCCTGCAAGTTTAACTTGCAGGAACACAATTTCAGTCAAATCTTACCAGTTGGAGTCTAGATTAAACAAAGTTGTAGCTATAGCTTGACAGCTGGTCATGCATTAATGTCTAAAATAGAAACGTAATAGGTATCATAATGGAATAAGTAGCTATAAACTTTATTGTGTATTGTATATATAGCTGTAATCTCTCTCCTCTATAATATATAATGGGTCACATCAGCCAATGTAGCACCTGATATGCCAGGGTGCATTCTGCACTAATTACACGATGTATGTGCCATGAAAATAAAACTGTGGTATTCTTTACTTCCTCTTTTATTGTTTTATGTTTGAGCATGTTCACTATGTGTTACGTTTTATAACTTGTCATTCAGTTGTCTTTTTTGTAAGTTAAAGCTATAATAAAGTTCTTAAGTCATGACATATTCTGGCGACGAGGATGGTGACTTTGCTGGGAAAAATTGGTGAATTCGACCCTCAAGAAGAAGAGTGGCCTAACTATATTGAGAGGCTCGAGGAATTTTTTACTGCAAACGGGATCACTGGAGAGGCGAACGAAGAAAAAAGGCGTTCAGCATTCATTTTGAACATGGGAAAAAGGACCTATGCAGTGCTCAGGAATCTAGTTGCACCAGTGAAGCCCAAGGACAAAACCTACGACCAGTTAAAGGAAGCCCTCACCAAGCATTATAGCCCTACACCCTCAGTAGTGATGCAAAGATTTCGTTTTAATACTCGCTCAAGGAAAGAAGGAGAAACGATTGCCAACTATGTCGCTGATTTACGCCGTCTTGCAGAGTTTTGTAATTTCGGAACTGCTTTGGAAGAAATGATCAGAGATCGACTGGTGTGCGGCATTAATAATGAGCACATCCAGCGGAAGCTCCTCTCAGAGGCAACTCTGACTTATGAAACTGCCTTAACCATGGCCTTGGGAGTGAGACAGCTGCAAAGAATCTGAAGGAAATGACAGCTCCAAGTGTGAAGATGGAATCGGTAAGCAAGGTCTCCAGGAAGGACTCCGAACCCCGTAATCCTGGTATGACCTGTCATCGCTGTGGCAACACAGGGCATCTTGCACCCCAATGTCGATTCAGAGAGAGTCCACTTGGAGGTGGAAAGCTGAACAGGACAAGGGTTTTCAAGAATCCAAACGACTGCTTACGTCATCACCACTACTTGTCCATTTTGACTCCAAGTTACCTCTTGTGTTAGCTTGTGACGCTTCAGCATATGGCATCGGAGCTGTACTTGCACATCAGTTTCCGGACGGAGCAGAGAAACCCATTGGCTATGCCTCACGTACGCTCAATCCAGCAGAACGAAACTACTCACAATTAGAGAAAGAAGGGTTATCATGTGTTTTTTGAATAAAGAAGTTTTATGCATATTTGTTTGGTCACCCTTTCGAATTGATTACTGACCACAAACCACTCCTGAGTTTGTTAGGAGAGCACAAGCCAACTTCCCCGCAAGCTTCGGCCAGGATTCGCCGTTGGGCCCTGTATTTATCTATGTTTGAATACACCTTGAAAGTTCGTAATACACAAGCTCATGGGAATGCAGATGCCCTCAGTCGTCTGCCACTTCAGGTAGCACCAGTCACCAACCAGACTCCCCCAGAGTTGGTCTTGTTAATGGAACATCTGGACGAATTGCCTGTTACAGCTGCTCAAATTCGTGCCTGGACTGAGAAAGACACTGAGTTGGCTTCTATTGCACAGTTTCTCCGCTATGGCTGGCCAGATTCAACAGAAGATTCTACGGAGCTAACTCCTTACCTGTCCAAGAGAACAGAACTGTCTCTGTATGATGGATGCATACTGTGGGGAACCAGAGTGGTCATTCCGAAACCTGGTAGAGCAGCAGTATTGACTGAGTTACACGAGGGTCACCCAGGGATAGCGAAGATGAAAAGTCTCTCCCAAATGTATGTGTGGTGGCCAGGAATTTCAGCCGATATTGAGGAAACAGTACGTGGGTGCACCGAATGTCAAGTGAATCAAGCAACACCCCCAGCTGCTCCGTTGCAACCATGGTCGCCCCTGGGCCAGATTGCATTTGGATTATGCTGGTCCAGTTCAGGGAAAGATGTACCTGATACTCATTGATGCACATTCCAAGTGGATTGAAGCTTTCAATACCACAAATGCTACGTCCAGTGCAGTGATTGATGAGTTGAGAACTGAATTTGCAAGATTCGGAATTCCTGAAAGCATCATAACTGATAATGGTACCTGCTTCACCAGCACCGAATTTGAATCATTTTTGCAGAGGAACGGCATCAAACATCACAAATCTGCACCTTACCATCCAGCGTCTAATGGACTGGCAGAACGCGCCGTGCAAATTGTAAAGAAAGGCTTGAAGAAGATTCGAAAGGGAAGTGTGAATGAGAGATTGGCTCAGATCTTGATGTCGTATCGACTAACTCCACAATCAACAACTGGAGTTTCTCCAGCAGAACTGTTGCTAGGGAAACAACCGAGGTCACGGCTGGATCTGTTAAAACCAAATCTAGCAAGCCGAGTCGAAAGTAACCAGCTAAAACAGAAGAAACAACATGATCGTAAGGCAAAGGAGACATTGGAGATGATGTATTTGTTCGAAACTATCATGGAGGCGACCGGTGGATACCAGGAGTGATCCAGAAGAAAACTGGTCCAGTTTCATTGTTAGTGAGACTGTCGGATGGTCGAGAACACCGCTGCCATCTAGATCAGCCCGAAATTGTTATTCCCTCTGTTATTCCCTCTTCTTTGCCAGTTAATCCCTCAGTGGCTACTCCTTCACCGGCTAATGATTCGGTGGTTGATAGTTCACCATCACCAGCTGTGGTTGATCCAGAACCTCCACCTGAACCTGTACCTGAAACTCGAGTAAAAACTTATCCAAAACGTGATCGCAAACCGGTAGAACGATTTGAACCTAAATGGTAACTATGTACTGTACAGTATAATATCTTATGGAAGGAGGAAATGTGGTATTCTTTACTTCCTCTTTTATTGTTTTATGTTTTAGCATGCTCACTATGTGTTACGTTTTATGACTTGTCATTCAGTTGTCTTTTTTGTAAGTTAAAGCTATAATAAAGTTCTTAAGTCACGACAAAAACAAATAAAGATAACTGTTTTGTTGAAGAAGAATTTGTTGAGTGCAGGCACTACTAGTGCCATGAAAGCCTATTACTGGCATGAAAAATTTATTCAACAGGTACAAATACAGACATGGGACTATAAAGATCAATGGATAAAATGAAAGATCAAAGAACTACTTATGAATGCAACAGGTTCGTGTTAAGGATTCACTAAATGCCCCCAAAACGGGTTCGCCATACAAAGTTATAAAGCCCACAACAAAGACAATTATTCATTTTGACACTAATTCTGCTCCACAGTGGTAGAAAATTTAGAGTTTAAAGATTTTCTTCGTGCATTGGATCCTACATCAACAAAGAATTAGACAAGTTTTCATTGAGTTAAAGGCCAAAATTTCGGCAACTTTACAAAGTGCAAACAAGATTAGTCTCTGTTGTGATATCTGGTCAAAGAAGGAACTAATTGGTGTTACAGCCCATTTCTTTTCTAGAGGCGATCATCGTCAGCACACAGTAACTTTGGCTGTTTGGCACCTCACTTCTTTCCATACTGCAGGCACTATCCGACAGTGTGTTGATGAGGTACTTCATGATTGGGACATTGATTCAAGCAAGATAATGGTAGTTTTAACTGATAATGGAAGCAACATTTAAAGAAGAATTTTGCAAGGAGGAAGATGATTCTAGTGAAGTTGTGACTGAGCCTACATTGATGATGTGCAAGATTTTCTGGATAATGAAGATGATCATGACAGAATTCAGTTCACTCAATCTGTTTTTATCAATTCAATGAGATGGTGGAGTTCAATGACTTGCACATTCATTCACTTGTGCACAAAATGAATTCTTCAACTAAAGCCACTAAGATGTTGATTGCTTTATGTGGGAAGAAACTTCTGAAGAATTTCACGGAGCACATTTTTGATGGTAAAATGTCTAATTGAAGTAAAAGATCAAGCTAAAAGTTGTTCTTGAAGAACAGGGCTGGGATGATCTTGCCACCAGTGATAATCTACTCATCGAAATCTATCAACCTGGTAAGTATTACAGTAAATACTCTTAGTTTACAACGCAAATGTCTGTCTGAGAGGTTTAGTCATGAACAAAAAAAAACAAAACAAAACAAAACAAAAAAAACAACTTTAACTTCGATGAAGACACATCACCTAGCTATTCGTGTCCTGAAGACATATGCCTTAGTACTTGGATGACTAGTTTATATATAATACTATAGCACTTATATGTTCATTACCTTCTGTTGCCACTCCAAGTTGTATTTGCTCTGATGAGCCTTGTCAACAGCACTTGAGTATTGTCTCAGGATTCATTCTTCCAAACTCTTCTTCCACAATTTTTTTCAAGTTCAATTTGTTGAAACCACAATTGACACATGGCGCTTCTAGTGGACTGGTTCTGAATCTCCTAAAGAGGATGGGTTCAGTTGGTTTTCAGGTATCTACCCGTTTGCTCTCCAGATTGGAAGTAGTCTGGGAGTGGCAGCACAGCCCCGAGCACAAAGCGCAGGGCTGTGCCACCAATGTAAGTGCTAGGGCTGTCTTGTCTGCTAGTTAGTACTTGGTATGTGGCAGAGTTTTTTGCTGTACAGAGCTGGGCCTTTGGCAACCATAGCACATCAATTGGGTGAAGGAGATGTAGATGCCATTGTCCTGTACTGATTAAACCACTGGTGCAACTCTACTTGATCTTGTATATAAGATGGCTGGAGATGGTAGTGACAGCTATTGCTAATCAAGTTTTCGTGTTAGCAGATTTTTGCAATCAAGATTTAACACACAAACACACACACACAAACTAACAAACAAAACCAACCCCCCCCAAAAAACAACAACAAATAAATTACATCATAAAACAATAAGTACAACTCCACTCAATTTAAACTGACAGCTATTGCCGATTAAGTTCTCATGTACACATATCCCTTAGTTTCATGGCTTTGCAGGATGACATGAAAGAGCAACTTCTAGATCACTTGCTGGATGGGTTTTACAGATTCAGTGACTGTAACTGCAGCAAAGCAAAACATTCGCACAGCTATAGTATTGACTAGTGCCGAGTGTATTGAGTTCACGAATGAAAAACAAAGGAAAAAGGAACAGGAAGCCATAGGCATGCAGGTTCATGCTAACCATAGTGAGTTGCTCTCCTGTTATTGAGAGTTCACTGACGATATCCAGTGTTCCTGGAGTCAAATTAGGGTCACTTTCATAGTAGATTTCTCATACTTGAATAGGTCACATAGGCCCCTCTATCCACATTCCTCACAAGTTCTCTAAAGAAATGTCTAAGGAGTCAGAAATAGTAAGTGTTATAAGAGTAGTACAGCTTTTTTATATATATTTACAAATTACTCGTACAGGTCCCTCTTGGAATATTGCTCAAGAGTGAAATTAACTATGAGGAATCCTTGAAAACTACCATACCCATGTTCCCTCCGTGAGCTGTGAGAAGTTTATTTCTGAGAATACCAGACAAGTGCTTCCTAACCACATTAGTTGGTGGAGACTATTTATCCGTGGCCCGGGCTAGGGGGGCCCAGTTAATTAGGTCTACATCTGAACTTAAAAGGACACACTGGGGGGGTTGGCAGGGTGAGTTTTTAGCTCCACTCCATCCCCTTCCCCTGCATGCCAAGTTTGTTTCATGGAGGTAAAGATCCTGATTAATTAAAAAATGAACCTGATACGTGAGGAAATGCATGTTTGAACCTGCATAGATATTGTGGCACACGTTCTCAAATTAATTTGACCATGATGTGTTAGACTCTCAATTAGTTCAGAGTACATGGCATGTTGAGAATCAATTAAGAATGAATTATAATATGGCCCACTATCAATAGGTAATGTGGAAACGCCTCTATTATTCAAAGTCAGTAATGGAGAAGGGGATAGCTGAGAAACTGAAGAATCATAACCATTGAGGTGAAGAGTAATGTTAACACAAATGAGAAATTGTGGTGACCAGATATGGCCATGAAATTCCTTGGTATGTCCTCTCTTAATGATATACCCCATGCCTCTCATGTACCTTCAGACTCGTGGATGCAGGAAGAATCTGTATTTTTACTGACTTATCATCCTCCATTATAGACTTATGTGTAGACCTGAAGACAGTTTAATCAGCCATCCACCGGTACAGTATGTGACTATAGTTGTGAAGTCTTGAGTCTTGGAATACTCTATCTCGACTTGGACGCAGTGAGGTAAGGAGATCATCATAATTATTTGGAAATATTTTTTGCTCATTTTAAAAGCTACAGGTCACACTAACTATGCTTTGGAGGCACTAAAAATCCTAACACAGTATGCCACTTTGTCCATACTTACGGAAACTTGCCTGGACACAACATCAGCTGTGATCTTCATATGGAACAATTGAATTGGATAGTTAAAATGTCAATCAATGGACTGGGAGCCAAAAAGACTGCAGGAAAAAGTTCTTACAGCAAAAGCCCGGTTAACTTTCATCATCAAGCTGGTGTACCATCGATTAATGGTAGGCACTCCCAAAATCAATTTGAAGGTGCAATTGTTGAATGCCAATATATTTGACACATCACAAGCTCATGAGTCTTTTGCAAAATTAATAAGAAAGTTATCGAAAGAGGAGAACTTCAGCAAACACTTAGTATTTATTATTGCTGTTATTGTTGACTTGTACAGTTACCTACTTATGTCCTTATGTATGTGTAAGTGGCTGTCTACAAATTAATTATGATTGTACATGTAAACACACAACATACGGTTAAAAATTGAAAAACAATCACTGCAGCGCATGCTCAATTAGCAAGACACGGAGGTTTACTGACGGTGAGTGAGATTACTATACTGCTGACTTGGTACAGTACAGCTGTGCAGTGGTTCATCATCTAGTAGTGTATTGAGATCATGAGTGAATGTTCTTCATCAGCAAGTGAATTTAGCTAGCTATCTAGCTAGGTCTACTGCAAAAGCTGGTCTGCTGAGTTAACTATCTACTCATGTTTGCTGCCTAGCCATCCAAATGTGTGCAGCAGATCAAGGCTCTGAAGAAGAATTGAGATACAATTCATCTAATGTGAAATACTGTTAACTATCTATGTATTGACAATCATGTATTGTGTAGTTAGTTCTGTACTGTCTGGTTAATTTCTGTGTGTGGTTAAATCATCCGCTTGTGGTTTTTCTTAAACGTATTTATTTGTGCATTTACTCCCGGTCAATAGAGTCTCATTTCATATTAGGCCACTCCAAATAAATGTCCTGTTTCCCGTCCACCGCCCGCATCCTGTTCTTGTCACCGCACCCACTTCCATTATTGGTCTCTTCAACACTTCCGCGCATGCGCAATAGGCATTAATTGGCTGGCTAGCAGCTGCAAAATGGCTCTGATTAACTTTTGTGTTTATGATACCTGCTGCCATTGTACCGTTGTTCCTTGGACAATACACCAACTAGAGGATGAGCGAGTCTCCCTAAAGCAGCTCTACCACAAGATGAGACCTGAGAGGGCCATGAACCATGAGATTCAAGAAGTCCGTGTAGGTTCATCCAAAGATTCTCTGGATCCTGTCAGCAATCCAGGTACTGAAGCATGCATATTATTAGTCTTATGCTGTAGATATATAAAGGCATAAAAACAGAGTGAACTTGCTGCTTCTAATTATTGCCCACCAAAACAAAAAATGATCTGCACCTAGCTCTACCTCTGATCTGCTTGTAATTATTACCCACTATTAATAAATGCATGCTTTTTTCATTGATAGGAATGAAAGTGGTAGATGTATCTGCTTTTGGGAAGTATGTGAAATTTTATGAGACCAAACAAGCAGCAGTTGGGCAGGCCACAGCAGTTGAACAGTCGTCCGTTCCGAGAAATGCTTTTACTGTGTTGATGGCTAGTTCCCAGGCTCGCAGTATTCGTCCAAGCAAGACTTCACCAATAAGGAACAAAAAGGATAGCTTATACAATGTTATTCTGGATTGGATTGAGAAAGAAGGTCTTTTTTGGAAATCAGGTGAAGTTGAGCATGGAACTGCTTCAACTGCTATTCACACTCTTCAAGATGTCTTGTGGTTTATTGATGGCCACCACAGAACATTAACTGAACGTTGCTGTCATGTTCCCTCAGTGTTTTCTGAATTTGTAGGGTTCAATCGTCCCGAACTTTCTAGACACAAGAAACGTTCAAGTAGTTCCCTCTCTTGTGATCTTCTGAAATCCCATTCTCAACGCTTGTTTGGAAACCTTCAATCACCTTTCTGGTCTCGATCTTGCTGGAGTACCGTTAAGCGGGAAGTTGAACTACTGGCTCAGGCATTGGCGAGATATGCTGATTTATTGACCTCTAAGAGGGCTAGAATTACTGCCCTTCATCACTCAGATACTCCAGCACAAATGGTAGCTAATGGTCTCACTGTTGATTTTATCAAGTCTCGTCACACCGTGCCTTCTGTGTTGGAGAAATTTACTGAAGCTATTCTTGAAGCAGGCACCAATGTTCCAGTTGATCTTGACCCTCTTCTTCCTGGAGATCGTAGGAGGCGTTACAACTTGATCCAAGTATTGAAAGATGGCCTGAATTCTTCAGCTGTACTAGCTACATATTCAACTGGGAGTAATATTGGTAGTCTGCATTGGCTCTGGCTCTCTGATGCAACTGATATATCGTCTGCACTCCAGTCATGCCAACCTGTCATCGAATCTTTACGTTCTGAAATGCCACAGTACCATAGAATGCTTGATTTAGACTATATGTGTGCTACAAGGACAGCCCCCCATAATTCATATCGTAATCCTGTTGAGAGGGTCATGGCTGTCCTTAATCTCGGCCTCCAATCAGTTGGTCTTGCCTGAGGTAGGCGGGATGATGAAGAGGAAGCAGAACTTTTGAAATGTAACAGCATGGCCCAGTTGAGGGAGCATGCAAAGAAAAAACCGTCACTGAAGGAGTCTCACTTGGACTCGGTAGCCCCTGTTAAAATAACTTTATCTGACGTAACTGTACGGTTAGAAGTAAAGAAGAAGAAATTTATAGTCAATACACCTGCCTCAGAACATGAAATCAGTGATGTTTGGTCACACCTGAAGGAAATTGATCCTGCCTTTGATCTTGGCCCTACTGATAAGATCAAACGTGTGAACCTTCCCCCGGGAATTCAAGCTTTCTTAAAGCACTGTTGCTATGAACGGCACTACAGTTTTGAAATCAGGAAATGTGGGGATGTGAACTGCAAGCTTTGTAAACCCCCTAGGCTTCCACCTGAAATTTTCAAGAAGCTCCATTCTCTTCCTAACAAGCCTTTTGGTGAAGTTTTTGGCAAAGAAACCTCTGAAGAGCACAGACCTTCACTGAACAAGATCACATCTAAGCGACTCCCCTTTTACCCTAGCATACAGCATGTTTTGAACTGCAACACCATGCTTATGTGCGATGAATGTGGTATGTGGCGACTTGTCTACTCAACAAGAAAGTTGAAGCCAGGAGAGATTCGTAGGCTAAAGCAATCGTTTGATGATGTCTCATTTTCCTGTGGTGCAGATTTACAGGAAGCTGATATACCAGCTCAGTTTAAAGGTCTTGTATATGTCAAGAAAATGCATTGCAATGAACCAATAGAAAGACTTCATTACTCTGCAAACTACACAGACATCTGTATATACTGTGCAGGAGACATGGAGACGCCGTGGTCCAGTTCTTCAAAGTATTATCCACAGTGTGATAACTGCAAACAGAAAGACAAAATTCCAAATACCAAAAATAAATGTGCTTGTTGATGCAATTTTTTGTGCTTTCATGAATTGAATATTTGGCTTTTTATACTCTCTGAAATAATGGATAATGGAAATGGGCCTCCCTCCCTCATGCTGGAGGTGTGGAATAGTGGACGGGAAACAGGAAATTTATTTGGAGTGGCCTTAGTCTCTTAATCTCTGTCTTTTGACTCATGTTAGTCTCTTGATTTTGTCTCAGTTAAATAAACTATTACAGTTATTACTCGCTACGTTACATTTGGTGGCAGCGGTGGGATTCTATTGTCAAGTTACTTCAGACAAGACCTGCGTGTATGTCGTTAACCAGATCTGGGAGGATGTACAGATCGGAGAGAGAGGAGTTTACCGAGGGTCAGAGGACTTCGCCAGAGCAGCTTCATATGGAGTCTGCTGCAGCTGGGGGAAGGTGGTGATGGTGGCACCGATGGCAGGGAGCTTGGAGGCGGAGTTAATGCAGGGTCGCTGATCGCTGTGCTTCAGGAACAGCAGAGATTGATGGTTCAGCAGCAGGAACGACAGTGGGCTCAGCAACAGGCACAGCAGCGACTGATGGAGGAAATGCTTGAACGGCAGAGGACGGAGATGGAGAATTATCGGCGGGAGATCGACGGTCTTAGAGGCAGGAGAGACGAGGCAGAAGGCGCCAGGATTAAGCTTCCGAAGCCAACTTTACAGAAGCTCGATCCGAAGGAAGACATAGAGAACTTTCTTGCAACGTTCGAGCGTATTGCAAAACAACAGAAGTGGCCGAAGGAAGTCTGGGCAACTCAACTTGCGGGGTTGCTCACTGGAAAGGCTATGGCTGCCTATACTGCATTATTTCCCGAGGAAGCAGGAAAATATGAGACGTTAAAGAAGACCATCCTGCACAGATACGATGTTAATGAAGAGACTCATCGTGTGAGGTTCCGTAAAGACCCAAAGAAGAAGGAGGAATCTTACCGGGAATGGATTTGTCGTATCACCGACCACTTTGACAAGTGGACAAAAGAAGCCGGGCTGGATCTGCGGGAGCTGATCATAATAGCAGAGAATTATGCTCAGGCTCGGAACGCAGAGGGTAGAGCGGAGTCTGGGAGAGGAGTGACGCCAGTGGAGCGGCCAGGGAAGCTGGAGAAGGAGAAAGTCTCGTGGGAGAAGAAGGATGGATCCAGCCGATTCTCTGGTGGTGGCAACCGGGTGAAGGTGAATGCACTTGGAGAGAAGCAGTGTTTTCACTGTCAACAGTGGGGGCATCTCATGTATAACTGTCCGAATCGAAAGGATTCAAAGCAGAAAGGAGCAGGCAAGACCGCACTATTTGGAGGCTCTTGACCGGAAGTGGCATGGAATCAGGAGAGTGAGAAGTACCTCAGGCGTGGACAACTGGACGGGAGGCCAGTGCAGGTACTTATTGATACAGGGAGTAGTTGTACTATGGTTAGGGCAGATCGGGTGTGCCCCTTGAAGGTGAATCAGACAGATACTGTCCCCATAATGTGTGTTCATGGGGATAGTGAGGATTACCCCACTACAGAGGTGGACCTCCTGCTTGAGGGGACCAAGAGAAAGGTTAGGGCAGTAGTGGCACCTAGCTTACCAGTACCTGTAGTCTTGGGGACTGATGTATATGATGTTCAGGAGGGATGGAAAGATGTTGAACTTGGGTTATTAGTTGAAACCAGAGCAGCCAAAAAGAGAAGGGTGGCTGAGGAGGAAACAGCTGCTGGGAATGTGGTTCAAGCTGTATCTAAGGGGATAGATGGTCTGGTTAATGATGACAAAGTGATAGATGGGGATGAGTTTGTGGGTGAGGGGTCAACCCACTCAAAGCCAACTGAGGGTAAACAAGTGGTTGTAGATGAGAATGTTGAGGTTAGGGATGCATTAGATGATTGTGAAGGTATAGCAGAATTGTTCAATGAAGGGTCAGAGGTGAATTGGCAGGGTGATATGGTAGAAAAGGAAGTGCATGGGGGGGGGGGGGGGGGGGAACCTGGAGCTAAGGAGGGAGGAGTTGGAACAGGATCCATCTGAGGCAAAGAAGTTGACTACGAGGTGGAAATCCCAGGAAGACGTCGAGAGAAAAAGGTGTATCATATCAACCTGCTAAAGAAGTGGAACTCGGCCCCGGAGAAGGCAATGCTTGCGGTGATGGAGTCCAGGGGAGCTGAGGGTCCAGAGGCTGGTGGACTGTACCTATGGGGGAGTGAGGTCCAGATGGCAATGGATGAGATTGAGACACCTGGCTTGGGATCTGAGGAACGCCAGCAGTTATTGGAGGTCATGGAGGAGTTCCCTGCGATTTTTAGCTCCACGCCAGGGAGGACATCTTTAACACACCACCAAATTCATGTTGAGGACACAGTACCAGTGAGGCAGAAGCCATATCGAGTACCTTACTCGAAGAGGGTGATGGTTAAGCAAGAGCTGGAAAAGATGCTGGAGGCAAAGGTCATTCAACCATCTACA
The DNA here is from genome assembly GCA_963924555.1 of Crambe crambe. Taxonomy (NCBI): domain Eukaryota; kingdom Metazoa; phylum Porifera; class Demospongiae; order Poecilosclerida; family Crambeidae; genus Crambe; species Crambe crambe. Next base: position 4,310,967 of record OZ004593.1, on the reverse strand, counting down.
AGTCCGCGGGCCTCGCCCATAGTGTTGGTTGAGAAGATGGACGGGTCTGTAAGGTTCTGCGTAGACCACAGAAAACTGAACCAACGGACGAAGTTTGATGCATACCCGATGCCCCGGATCGAGGAGGTTTTGGAGAGCATAGGGTCGGCAATGATCATCTCAACCCTTGACCTACCCAAGGGATATTGGCAAATCCCATTGTCGGAGGATGCCAGGGAGGAATCTGCTTTTACAACCCTGTTCGGATTGTATGAATTTCTGGTGATGCCATTCGGTTTACATAGTGCACCAGCTACTTTTCAGAGAACCATGAATCAGGTGCTACGTGGTTGTGAGAGTTTGCTGGAGCATATTTGGATGATGTGGTTGTCATGGGAGGAGCATGTGGATCACCTTAAGGAAGTTTTTGGTAGGTTGAATGAGGCTGGGTTAACGTTGAAGGTAGCTAAGTGTCAGTTTGGGACTGGGAGTGAAGAAAGTGATTTAGAAGATAGTGATTTGGATTGTAATTTATGTGGAGAGGAAGTGGTGGAAGATGGAGAAAGAGAGATGATTCTGGTATTATTTCTATAGATATCCAAGGTTTGCTTGTGGTGCAATCAGATTTCTTTCTATCAGTTGTTTCTTTGGCACAGAAAGACTTGATTAAATGCTCACCTAGGGGGAGGAAAGTTGGGGAGGAAAGTTGCTGGTGTTTTGAAGAGATTTGAAGATATGGCATTGCAAAGGTATCGTTGATTTTGATGGACCTTGTGAACCAGTGTACAAATTACTATCTGCTGCCCAAGCTTCCTTATGGTCTTCTTTTCATCACTTGCGAGCTAGTCGGACTATTAATTTTATTGTTCTTGGAGCACACTTGTTTTATCCTATATTCCAAGAGTGCAAGAGGAAGAATCTTCCCGGTGTTTTCAGCTCCTTGCTGACAGAATGCTGAAAGCAATGATACAGAAGATAGCAGAAGATAAAAGAGTACATTCTACACCTCCTGAATCCGTTTCAAGACCTCTTACTATGACCAAATCTAATGGCATTCGATATATGGCAGGATATATAGCCAGCAAACTCCTGAAGAAGAATAGAAAGCGAAGTAGCAACCAGAAAGTGCAGTTCAAAAGGAGTTTGTTCGTGTGTGTTTTGAAAGGGATCTCTTAGCCGCCGTCTAAATTTTCATCATCATCATCAGATTCATCTTCTTGCCTTTCACATACGACAATCAAATTTATCATCATTACATCCACAGTTTCCCTTTAAAATAATCACTCATATCAAACGACTTTTCATTATAACTATGTCAGCCATTACATCATTTATCATGTGCGCACGTCTGTCACTATCACGTGTACGTACACACGTGCCAACCAGCTATTTTTACTTGAAAACAATATTCAATCTTTAGGTCGTACAAAAAGTAAACAAGTGAAAGGGAAAAAAATTATGCTAAATAAAAAGGCCAGTTTCCGTCAACAAAAAATCAAAATTATGCCTTCAAAAATAATCCCTACATCACTGCCTAAACCAAGCAGAACACTTTTATACTGACATGAACAATTAAAGCAGCTTGGTGGGAGGCAGTAATGTAGGGATCATTATTGAAGGCATAATTTTGATTTTTTATTGACAGAAATTGTTAAAGTCCATAGTCACTGTAATTCAAGTGCCACTATAATTTAAGCACCAGCTAGCAACTAATCACATTTTATTAGTTGTTAGAAAAGCACCACACCTCTTCCTGTATTATTTTTTGGCGGCGCTTAAATAAATGCAACCCACGTGGTCATTATTGAAGCAGCTTTTTTGAGAGGTGATGTCGTCCAAGCAGACTTCCATGAAGAGCTTTTTTGTCCCAACAACTGAGCCTTTAGATTCACAGTGGGCATTTCAACCAACTGCATCAGCTTCCAAATCCAAGAAGCGTAGGGTAGGAAAAACCCTCCTACCATTCCTTGTCCTGATCCACTGTTGTCTCCTTCCAGTCTTCCTGCTGATCCTCTTGCATTTTCTAATCCTTCTACTGATTCTTCTCCACCTGCCAATCTCTCTACTGACACTCCTCCGTCAGCTGATCTTCCTGCTGATTCTGCTGGACAGAAAAAACCCCAACTCTGAGAGCCAGGTATTCAATTGCCCAGAAAAGGAATGTGGCACTGTATGCCTGGCATCATGGGGGTAGGGCTGTCGACATTTTAAGATTCACCACAAAAATGTCCAAAGATGGCTCAAAGATGAGCTAGACACCATCAAGCACCCACATCGTGGTAAGCGATGCAATAAAAAGGGTCAAGGGAGAAAGCTATCTTATCCCCCTGAAATAGACATGAAGTTGTTGCAGTGGGTTTTGGAGCAACAAGAAGAGAAGGGAACATGCTTGTTTCTACCCAAGCTATTAAGTTAAAAGCATTAAAGCTTCTGATGGGTGGCTTAAATCATTTATGGTGCACAGTGGCATAACTAGGCTTGATTGATTGAGGGGGGCGTATAAGGGAGAATGGTGATTATTTAATTTGTAATATGGATGAAACCCCAGTTTATATGGATAATGGCGCCTTCAAAAACTGTAGATGTCAGGGGGGAAAAGACTATCAAAGTCAGGACAACCAAATCTGAAGTAAATCGGCTAACAGCTGTTCTTTCATGCAAATATGCTTCCTCCCATAACAGGGGTACAAGGATCAGAAGGCACTCTAGTTAGCTATCAAAAGAAAGGATAGATGAAAATTAATGTTAAAATGGATTTCGGACATTTGGGTCAAGAGGTGGCCATCCTTACTTTTCCTTGATACATTTAGTGCTCACTTAACTGACAAGGTAAAGGATGCATTTCAGAATTCTAATACTACTGTCCTGGTGATCCCTGGTGGTTGTACATCAATCCTTCAGCCTCTTGATGTCAGTATCAACAAACCAATAAAAGCTTATATGAGAAATTCATGGGTTCAATGCATGCTTGAACACTGATGATAAGGTAATAAAAAACCACCCAAGCAACTTGTAGTAAGCTGGATGGAGGAGGCTAATGAAAAACTTGATTCAAATTTATGTATTGTTAAGAAATCATTTCCAGTTACTGAGCTTTCAAATGCTCTTAGAAAAGAGGAAGATCAGATGACTGTGTTAGAAAGGAATAATCGTGGAAGTTTTTGGGGAGGCTGATAGATCAGATGACCATGTTAGAAAGGAAATAGATGAAATAATCGTGGAAGTTTTTGGGGAGGCTGATATGGGTTTCTATGAGCCGGAACAGACTGATCATGACCCCTTTGATAGTGGTTCTGATGATGCTGAATCTGATTGTAGTTCTGATGATGCTGAATCTGATTGCAGTTCTGAGGAAGAAGCAGAATATATGACCAACAGTGATGCTGATATGACCGATAGACTCTATTACCCCCTATGAACCTTTGTCTGATATTGATGAAAACATGTAGATAGCTCGATCATGTGGTACTGTTTAGTTCTTTAATATTCATTGTTTAGTACTAACCTAAGTTTATTCACAAGTTTTTTCTTCCCCTTCAGAGTATAAATGCAGGATATTTCCATCCCACCTTGCAGGAGTCCAGACCTTTGCCTTCTCCCAGTGACTTTGCAGAAAATTTCACCTTCTCTTTCAATGAAATACCAAAATGTTTGGGAAAGCTCTCTAGGTACATGCCCGATAACCTGATCACAGCCACAGCATACTGGTCTTCACTATTGCCATGTTCTTGCTGTGTTACGTATATTCAGCATTGAGCACTGGGGTCCAAACTGCCTGATACACGTGAAATCCCCTCGCAACACTGCTGAATGACAGCTGAAAGCTGCTAGCAGCCATCTCCACGTTTTTGCAATCCAGATAAGCTACAATTAATTAAGCGCCACTGTAATTTAAGCGCCACGCCCAGAGGAAGTGCATTTTTTAAGCCATAAGCTAAGCGCCACGCCTACATGGAATTATTATTTTCTGGCGCTTGAATTATAGTGACTACGGTAAAGTACAGACTAACCCTACATGGCCTCTTTATTTTAGCATAATTTTTTTTCCTTTCATAGATATTACATTGTTGTATATTTTGCAAAATATGATTATACGTCCCATTTTACTCCTTTCAGATTTCAGTCTGTCTACAATAGATTTAAAAGCTTCAGAAATTCCACCTTTGGGTTTATCCAGGACAGGTATATAACAAGTTCTCCCTAGCTGGAGGAATATATGTAATTTCAGGTGCTTGCATGCATAAACTTTTATTATAAAATTTCTTGTAGTTTTGGTTGCCGTGGCAGTCAATGCCATAACCCTAACTGTATTGGGTATGATACTGCGTACTTCATCAAGGTGAGAAAATCTCTCCCATAAATAAAAAGTCTTATCTTTAATTTTTACTATTGAGTATAAGAAGTTGGAGGGGCCTCATCGACTTACCATTTTTTGACACAGTGAGCTTCGTCTATGACTAATGCTACTTTAATATGTAGGTATCAGAAGGAAGGATATTTCGCTACTCTGTAAACAAAAAAAGCTTCTGGACTGACAAAAATTATCTGATAATCCCCATTCTTTATTCAATCAATTGTTTTAGTTGTGTCTCCATTAATACCCTTTGCCACAGTAACAGGAATGGGACTATCTTCTACATACATCACTGACAAAGGAGCACAAGTTCAGCTGTTGCAATTGTGCACAACCACCTCATTGACTGGAATAATGCTGAGGTAGTGGACAATAGTCAGAAACTATATCAAAGATGCTATTTAGAGTCTTGGTACATTAGGAAACAGAAAGAGAAAATGAATAGACGTTGGAGTACTACCAAATGTTTACAATAGCCTCATGACCTTTAGTTAACATAGCTCATGGGTATTTAATGGTAAAGCTGATTATAACCTGAACGCATAATTTATTACTTTATGATTTTTGAATCATTTTAAATAATCATTGTGAAGTGATCGAAATATTTGTTTATAAAAAATGTTTTAGACTATTGTATTACGGGGAAATTAATTATAAAAATAGGATGTAGCAAAAGAGAATTTCCATAGCCAGTAGGGAGTTACCAGCAACAAACTTTTGAAGACTTATTCCTTTTCAAGTTTTAGTTTAAATATATAATCAGCAACCTTGGCATGGTAGCCTGCATATGAAACCACACCCACTACATAAGCTATACAGCTCAAAGTATGTCATCCAGGAGAGAACGAGTTTGATATACACATCCCTCCAATTTTATTTTGGAGGGGTGGGTGTGCGAGACTAGTATGTCACCTGATGTCATTCATTCAAAAGCACTACTTACCTATTTACTGTACCTATTTACTGGCTGCACAAAAATATCAACCACAAACTCTTGACAAGGGTTCTTCTTGATAAGGGTTCTGATCCATGTTAGGGAGGGGACACAATGTCACTTCTGCAATTGCAAGCTGGAGGTTATCATTGTACTGCGTTCTTGTCCTTAAGAGTAGTTCTTGTACTAGGAAGTGCAAAGGAAAAAAAAAGATTGTCAATACCACAGTCACTCTGTGAACATCATGGCAATAGCTGGATCAAAAAGTAACATCGAAATTTTTTTCTTTTCCTTGATTGGTACTAAGTAAATCATGAATCATAAACCATGAGTAAATAAATACGCCGGACCACAACGAAGACAAGTATAATGAGGTGCAATAAACACACTAACTTACAAAATGAGACTGGGACAGCTCTAAGAGAAGCACACCTGTATTGTTCGTTTATGCGCATGTGCGTGGATCTTACATGTACACGTGCTTTTTTTTCTGAGAGGATATGGAGAGCGTGTTCTGTATCTATGAGGTAAATATTTCTCTGACTATTTTTTAAAAACCTTCTCAACATTTTTCGACATGTTTAATTTCTGCCTTTCCTGTACACAAGATGAGTCAGGCTTATCATCCAGTATCACAAAGTCTTTGAGATAGTTCTTGGAACCAAATTCGTAATCTCACCAGAATCTGCTGGCTCCCCCAAAGCACCAGCTCATGTACGTTTTATACAAGCCTGGGCCTGCTCCTCTAATTACCAACCATCCCACTGTGATTGTCCATTTAGGGCCCCTACCCTCATGTGGCTGGACAACAGGCAGCTGCAGGCGTAAAGGTATATGTTGAGTGTGTATCTAGCCCTAGTTGTGACTGCTGAATTGTTTCCACATTCATGACAGGCAGCTTTGATGTATTGCAGTTATTCAGACTGGACCACTACTGAAGCTCTGAATATTCATTTGGTTGTTATGGAAACTGTAGGTTCAATTTACATAAGTACATGAGAATGGGTGTGTTCAATGTATTGTTCTTCAGGCTGAGTACAGAGTTTATTTAACAGTCTAAAGTTCTGCTGTGAACACTGCATTAATTTTTATAGCTATCAGGGAAGGTTTGGGGAATGAACTACTAAATAAGTTAATCTGGGATGGCAGTGTGCAGTTAACCTACTAGTCCTTGCAGTGTAGCTTAGAAAATTATGCTCTACTACATAGCCTTTGCCAGTCTAATAGGCCCGAGCCTGAACAGTAAGCATTGCATATACTTTCCTTCTGATGTGACTTGCTGCTGTATCTTAAATAAGGTAAGTGTATGTGGTACAGTGGACCAGTCTGCAAAAGAAGGTAGGTGTGTCTTCACTCTTGGTGTGCGATCCAAGGATGAAAATAGTCTCTGTCCATCCATTAAGAAAGTGCATATGGTATGATGACTGATCTGCAAGGGTAGATGGGTATCTTGGTGTGTAACTGTATATGATTCGATGGACCTAATGTTTCCTGAAGAAAGGTAGTGTATCGTGGAAAGTCTTCTGTACTGATTGTTCCATGGCTAGGACCATCTGAAACTGTACACCAGTTATCTATTGTCTATAATGTAAATATATACGTTGCTACTGATCCTGTCTGGATGATCAAAAAAGGTAGGTATATCAAGTTATGTTGTTTAAAAAAAAGGTAGGTAATCAAGGTGTGTGGATGGTCTACATACAAAAACGGTATGTGTGTCCCAAATATATTTATCTTGAAGTGTGTGAATGGCACAAGAGCATATACCCAAGTTTCATTTCCTTGAGTAATGCCATTATTTTCATGTAAAGTGTGGCTCTAAAGCTCAGCCTCTGCTCTAGAAGGGTGCATGGACTGGGCCTTGCCAACGTGGTGGATTATGTGACGCTTGCTAGCATTCAGTATATATATTTTTCGCTTTGTATGTATTAAAATGGACTATACAACAAAAATATATTAGTGCAAACTGTCGATCTTTAGTTATAATAATAAACCAGTCAGGGTTCAATATTCTGGTGGCTACCCTTCTGGATTCGTTACATACCCTAGGGATTCAACCCAATTTCATGATTTATCCACTCTGTCACAATTATTTCCCTAAGGGACCTGGTTGTCTCCATTTTCTTTCAAGTATACAAATAGATTTTAGGCACTGATGCCAGAGAGAGAATTCTCTAGTAAATATTTAATGTTTGTGTGCACTGTAGCTGTGGATTTGGATTTATACCCTGTGCTTGTTTATTGAGGTCAATTAGTTTACTAAACTAATAGTGGGTATACACTCATTATCAGGAGCTTATACTCCCCAATTCTAATTGTGTGCACATAAACAATGCATAAAAACAAACTTTCACTAGCTGTAATATGTATCAACCTATTATCTGATGCAAGGCCTTTTGGAATTGTTATCCTGTTAAAAACCAGACCAAACAGACTCCAAAGTCGGAGCAGCATCTGTTCTGCTGTATATGCACTTAGTATCCTTAGCAAGGCCTTGTGTATTCAACATAAGTTCTTCCATCATCTGGAAGCCAAATTTTGGAAAGGCCAGTTGGTATCCCAATCTTCTCGCATAGATAGTTAAATTCTTGTATCATGACTCTTCTGGGTCCTATAATGAGTAGAATTCTCTCTTGAAGGGCGTGTGGTATTCCGAGAAGCTTCCAGTTCCCATTGATGTAATCATGCTCGCCTGCAGTGAAAGCTGGGAGACTTGAGTGGAATTCCCTTGCCATGTTTAATAGCTTCTATGTGTATAACTAAGCTTCTACCTCTTCATATACCCCATCCAGTCCTACAAGTCATTGGCCAATCCATCAGCAGCATCTTCTTCATCGCTTTGATTAAGGGACGTGTTATCCATTTTCCCCCCTGCCCATAACTTTTTTGTTAATCAAGCTACAAGGTTGATTTTGGTGTCAAATGGTTGCTTAGCTTTCCAACGGTATATTTAATTTTGACCTAGCAGAAGATGCTACCCAGTTCATCTTTGGCAGCCAGGTAGGACCTTGAATCCTAATTTCAGTCGTTCCGTGCCACGTTGCTACAGAACCAACTCCTAAATATTTAGTTTCGCCATTAAAGTCCAGCAAGACACTCTGATTACCTTTTTCGAAGGTTACTGAAGTGAATAACGGTTCGAAAACATGCTTTCCTATTTTGCTACAACCTTTTTTTCATTATTTGCCTGTAAAAGATACTCTACAAGACATATCGTTCAGCAGCGTTTCAAGTGTGTTATTAATTTTTTGATGGGGTCCAAAAGCTCTGGTGGTCTCCCCTCTGCCAGTAAATTTGGTCTAAACTTGAACAGACGATGGATATCCACAGATGCAGAAAAGCCTCTCTCATCCCTGATGTCACATAGGTCCAAGTTTGCCTGGGATAAGGACCTTTCGCACTGAAGAAATGTTTCACCTCGTAAAATCGAAAAGGAAAATTTGAAATCCGGGAATACATATCATAGGCATGTCCAAATTTTTCCATCACTGACCTGCATAAACTGCAGAGTTGACCTGGATGAGCCCCTAAACGCTCCATGATGGGAATCAGAGCCTGACTGCCACTGTTGAAAACCAGCACCGCCTGAGCTGTGGCAATTTCAACAGTTGACCTAGTAACGTACTCTTTCTTCGGTGCATGAGCCCACAAGAGATTATTAAAGCTCTCGTTTCTGTTCTGTGTGATGAATGTTTTACATGTGACAAGTATAGCAAACAAATATGATTAAGATGTGAAGTAGCAAGTGTCAACATTGAATTCCTTCAGGTGCCTCCACACTTGTCGCTGTATTGTGGGGCATGGCACCCAGCATATGACCCGAGCAAGAACTAGAAGAGCCGGAGCGATAACTGGAGGAGCCAGGATGAGAGCCGTTGAAGGAGCCAGAGCAAGAATTCAAACCAGAGCCAAAATGAGGACTAAAAGAGCCAGAATCCAAATTGGAGGAGCCGGAGCATAAGATATCCCAGCGGCTAATGGAGTTTTGTCACTTATTTATAGCGTGTTTGTGTGTGCACCAGCTTCATATATGCGTCTATCTTTGGCCAAATTTCCAAGAAGAAGAAAAACACTAATTCATGATATGGTTTATAATAACATTCAGCACTTATCAGAATTATCCTGCAGACAACATCTGTGAGAGTTCCTTCACCTGTGAAAGTGATATCACATTTGAAAGAAGATGCCGGCCAGCGGAACCGGTTTAGCTCTGATTTTATAGATCAAAAGAAATTTATTTGGGCTTTTGTACAAAAGCTATACATGTATAAATTCTGAAGTAATTTGGTAATTCTTGTGTGTCTTTAATTGTACTAGCTAAGTTATATTATCGAGTGTGAGTATTAATTTTAATATAGTTTCATTAAAAGCATTTTTTAAAAACTTTGGTTATTTATTCTGGTTAGCGCATATAAACTCTATTTCTTCTTCATTAGCTGTGGGGAAGGATTTTTACTGAGCGTAAGGTCATAGACGAATCCATTACCACCAGCCCTCAATAAATAGACATTTTTTCCCAGCATTTTCATTGATAGATTCCCCCATTCCTATATATACACTGCACCATAAATCCTCTCTCATTGTGCAAAACTTGACGACTTTAACTCACTGCATAAATAATAAGGGAAAAAACATTTCTATGAAATGAAAAAAGATGTAGGGATGACCACTGCTCCAAAAAGTAAAGAAACAAGGGTAGGTATGAAGAATGGAAATGGGATCAATCTTTGTTCTGTATATCCAGCCAACAATCCCTACACATACACACTATTATCTGAAGCTACCTGGCATATATGTAGGGATTGTTGGCTGGATATACAGAACAAAGATTGATCCCATTTCCATTCTTCATACCTACCCTTGTTTCTTTACTTTTTGGAGCAGTGGTCATCCCTACATCTTTTTTTCTTTGAACAGTAGCTTTTTAGTGTTGAAGTTAGGCAGATAAACCCTCGTTGAATCTAAGCTAGCTACACGAGCAAGATTTTAATTAATTATGCGCATGCATTTTGTAATTGAATTATTAAAATTTATTATAATTATTTATAATTACTATAAAGAATATAGGTCTTTTTGTTCTGCAATGAAGATGTATTATCAGGACATCATAATAATGACTCAATCATGACTTGCAACTTACATTTATAAATGTTTATTTTACTTCCATATTATGAAAATAACTGTTATGAAATATTCAATGTACAGTGTATACATCATAACTTACATTTGAACGTATAGAAAGGATTCCTCCTTCCGCCCCTCCTTTCTCTTCCTCCTTCCCCTTTCTGTGCCACCTCTTCTTCCTCTTCCTCTTTCTCCTCTTCTTCCCCTACCTCTTCCTACCCCTCCTTCCACCCCTCCACCTCTTCCCCTTTCAATTCCTCCTCCTCCTCTTTCCATCCCTCCTCTTTCTCCTCTTCCCATCACAGTAGCGTGCTTTAGAGTAGGCACGGTAAGAAACTTTTGTCTTTTCTGGATTAGCCTAGTAGCGTTGTTTCCTATAATTTTTTTCCTTTTGCGGATCAGCCTGATAACGTAAGCTTTTTCTGGATCAGCCTGTTACTGTTCTTTACTGTGTGCTTTTTCCTTTTGCAGATCAGCCTGATAATGTGCCTTAGATCTTTTTTTTTTTTTTTTTTTTTCCATGTTTGAACAGTAATAAGCATGAGAGCTAATTTTTGGGGGGTCAGGGTTAGCCTGATAAGAAGCACGTGCTGCTGCTGTTTGTTTGTCTCTGTTATTGATGTAATGCTGTTTGATAGTCCTTTTTTTTTTTTTTTTGTATTTTTGAAGGCATAGCTATTAGTTAATAATTACTATTAAATAACTTATCTTTATATAAGGAGGGAAATATGGTAAAGGGTGATACACGGAGGATGCAGAAGAATCAGTTGGATGGCCGGTATGGAACAGCTACAGTGAATCTGAGTAACTGCAATCCCCGAATTCGAAATATCTTCAGTGTAGCCAAGTTAATAGTTCTTAAAAGAACTGGATAAAGTTCATAAAGCTCAATGTAGCCAGAAAGTCTGGACGCACATTGTACATGTATGCAGCGAATAAAGGATGGAAATATTATAATTTCGAATAATTGGATATGAATTACATGCGCATGCGCATTATTGGAATAAAAATGGCTTCTTATAATCGAGTTATTAGCATAATATTGTCCCCCGTAGTGTCTCCTTTTACATCGACTCTTTCAAGGATTGACGAGTACAAAAGATCGTAGCTGGTAGAATTTGGAGTGGATTTATCCATAAACCATAGCTGTAGCTTGAGTGATTCGAGAGATATGGTTGTCTAAGAAGAATAACGATAACAATAGAGAAGAAGAATCTAGCGATTTACCTGCTTGCCGTATTTCTGAAACGGTAAGCCTCCTGGTTCTGAAACTTGGTCTGCACATTGTAGTAGGCTCTAGTAGGCTGGATAATCATTCACAGTAGCTTTTGTTAGGTCTAAGTGGGGGAACTAGAATTTCACTTTTGTATTAGTCTATAGACGGCGCGCGTGGCCGTCCGAGTCATCCCTACATAGAGAGTGCTACCGCACTCTCTGATAATAATATATTGAATTTTTGTTTTACCCTTATCCAAAAACAAATCCTCATATTCAACTAAAATAGCAATAATTAACATCTTTATCATAAAATGATGGGTTGATCTCCCAAGATACATTTTTAGCAGCAGCAAAAGATTAATTGTTAGCAGAAAATAATCAGTAATAATGACAACTAGTTATATGAATCAATTGATAACAATAACTACTTAATCAAAGCAACACAATTCATGTGTTGATCTTGTGTTAATCTGTTGAAATTGTTGGTTTGTTTTTAAATCCAGGAGCATAACAATATTATCCAAACATTCATCTGACATTTTCTTTTCTATATTTGGTGACATGAATGAACATGCTTTACACTAGATTTTTCCCCTTCAGATAAGAATTGATTTTTCCCACTGAATGTAGGGTTTCAAAGTCATTTACCACCACCATCTTTTGATGATATTGAGACCGACATAATAGGGCATCTCTGTATACTTGGTTGAAGATGGCAGTCCTAATACCACTTTGCAATTTTTATTAAGGAGTGGGTCCCTCGCATTTTCAGTTGCAATACACTTTACTACCACCCACTATATACACTACACACTGCTGAGGCTATCCATGATCTTCCTTTTGTGTTAAATAATGGCTAACTTTAAGTTAGAATGGCTTCATTTGATTTATAGATCTTAATCATAATGATCTTAATCGTTGTTTTTATTACAGAATGTTTTGTATCATTGTAGAAATCATACTATTAAGAGTGCTTATTACTAAACTTCTCAAAACTAAAAGTATTTGTAGTAACACCATTTAACAATTTGCACTTGGGACTAGCTACCATTTACCTATGTTAAGCTTCCATATGTATGTGGAATAAAGGTTTGGTAATGCTGCAGGGGCCACTCCCCCCAACTTATAATCTTGGGGGCCCAGCGAGGGCATACCCCTACATCGAACATAGAGCTAGGGGGCCCCAGCAGGGTCGCCCCCACATAGAGCTGTGGGGCCCCAGCGGGGTCGCCCCCCATGTAATGATAACTGCAAGGAGGGGGGATGATAACTCGCCCTCCTTGCGAACTGCAGGGATGAAAGTGTGGTATCATCTGCAATGGTAGGCTGGCTGTCCGCCGCCGGTTGATCGTCCACTGAGGCCCGAGTTGATGTACGGCCGCGTGTCGCTCTGGTTGCGCGACCAACACAAGTAGCTCTGCCTCCACAGCATCAGGGGGGAAGTACGCTTGTAAATCTGAGAAATAAGTCTGGAAAATCAGCAGGAATCAGCAGCAGTCAAGTAAGTTGATGCCTTGCTCCTTCAGCGTGACTGACGCATGATCATGTACCCCGCATATACACATTAAACTCGCGAGGGAGTGGCCAATAGTGCAATTGTTAACTTCATTTAAAGAGCCCATCCTTTTAAATTATATTTGAATAGGAGCTGCCTACACCCACCTGGTTTTCTTCTTTAGTACCATTCCTTTTATGAAATGTTTCGTGATTTATTAAAGCACCAGAGCTAGCTAGCTAGCTCTTCTATCAAGTACATGAACCTTTCCTCTGTCCTTGCTTATTACAAGATTCCTTTCCAAGCTTGGAGTTTGTAGGACCTCACCTCACCTTCATTGCATTATGCCCTCATTTAAGAATCACGACCATTTCATTACCTCCTAAAACTTTTTTCACTGATAAATTCAACGTTGGCAAGAGGACTGATGGAATAGTCTCTTCATTGTTCAGTTCAGTACCAGCCTTGAATCCCTTGCTCTTCTATTGAGTACATGAATCTTTCCTCTGTTCTTGCTTGGCATTGCCACTTTCTTTGAGGTACCTTTCAAGCTTCCATTCGATAATAATTTTCATTCGGATTCACCCAATACAGGAAGTTATTGGATGAAGAAACCTATTAGTTTCAAATTGGTTAAGATCACTCACTTTCCAAACTCCAAAAAAGATGCTGTAAGTCAGATGATGAACATATATTATTCAGTTCCAAGTTGTTTTGCCAACTTTCTGCCTTGAATTCCTTGCTCTTCTATCGAGTATATGAAACTTTCTTTGTTCTTGCTTGGTGTGTCATTTTCTTCAAGGAGATGTAGATTCTGTTGTGGATGACCCACTGTACATAAATCTCAACATTGACAGAGCTTCGTGACATGGCATATAAAAGTGAGGTGAGCTTAGGCAGAATTCACAATTGGCAGGAAAGAGGTTTTTGGGGTTATACTACAGCTGACATACAATCTTTGTTAATCTTCATTTCATGGTTGGTTACAAATGCCATTGTAACTTACCTTACTCTACCTTTGTGCAGGGATTGGTGACAATTCCAATTTGCACAGGATGTCAGTGAAAAGGAGGCACCAAGATCCGCTGCTGCTGGCCATACTTATTTTTTAGAAAAGTAGAATCTGCTGGTCTTGCTCTGAAGGCTGCTTTGATGTTATTTGAGAGTGCTGGAATGTCGAGCGATGAAATCTAGAAAAATTGGCTCATTCTCCACTATGACAAAAGTCTTTGCCAAATTTTACCTCTAGCATACTTAACAAGTAATTTATTAAGCATATCCTCATTTCCTGGTAGCACTGATATAAAGCTTCTACACTCTTCTATAGCTGCCTCAATTGCTTCTGCTGGCAGTGGTTCATTAATTGAAATTTTGTTGAAAATAATGGAGGGCCTTCGGGTGCATATTTCCTGTTTACCAGTAGCATGTGTGTTTAATGCCATTTCATTAGATACGATATTTTACCTTTTTTGAATAAATTTATGGTTGTGAACATGTAGGCAGTATTGCAGTCTGAAATGGCAGCCTGACATTAGTTTCAAATGGGTCATGGTTCATCTGTCTGGTGATTATATTCTGGGTTTTCAGTGAACAATTTCATGCTACCACTGTACTCTTAGGTGAGCAACTTTACCTGCCGCTGAGGAACATTATCTTGAACAATGGGATTTTATGACGATGAGCAAATAACCAGTTTTGACCTTCCTTTCTTTGTCACACTTGGTCTCAGGTTTCTTCATTTAATTTATTTCAGCTAATGAAGGCAAGGAATCCATCACCCTTCCTGATTTGATATTCTCCAATAGAGCAATAAAGTGGGTCCCCACTAGTATCGACTATGTCCAATAGACAGTTCTCTCCTTCAATTGGTTTCATCACTCAAAAAAAAAAAAAAAAGCACCATTGACAGCTGCCAGGGCTTGTAATAATCTATTAGCTAGTGACCAGCAGCTGCATAAACTTGTACTAGTGGCTCTGGCACATTCACATCTTCATTGGCTCTGGTACATTCACATTTTCATTGGCTCTGGCACATTCACATCTTCATTCTGTTACAAATATAAAAAGTACAATTATCATAAACCTACTTGTCACCTCTCCTCTTCCCCTTTCTGCTTCCTTTTGTACCAATTTCAGCTCCTACCACCCCTCCACCTCTTCCCCTTTCCATCCCTCTTCTTCCACCTCTTCCTGCTCCCGGGTAACCTGCATTCAAATGATGAAATTGGACACCATGACAAACGATTCTTGCTTCAAAGCCTGATTGGAGCCATCAGACCAGTGGTATGACATTCACCACTTCAAAGATTTGGGGAAGTTGTGGATACTCGACATCACAGATATACCTACAGTATGATAACAACAGTAGAAGATCAATCTCGGATTATTCTGGTTTAAATAATCATTACTAAAGCAGGAAATTTCAATAAAAGACTTCCCTCTCTTCCCTGTCTCTCCACATGAACTACAGGTCTGCTTGGAATGTAGCTTGGCATACATCAAAGAATAATGATTATGGCACAGGAATACTGATGTATCATGCTCACCCGTGTTAAACATTACGTGAGCAACCGCGTAAGCTAGCAACGTTTGCACAACTATGCGCATTTACGTCTATTTGCGCAAACTTCATCCACAAGATGATGGTGAAGGATCATGAGAAATTATCTGCGCTATCACATGAACATGCTATTTTTAATGCAAATTTGGTGCATGCATTTTTTCCCCTTCCCAGGTACACTACAGCAGCGCTAATCCAAGATGCTAACCATTCTATATATTTTTTCAGATATTATACATATTTTGCTGTTGTTGTCTATTTCAAAGATAATTATATGAAATGTGGATACATAAGATTGTCAGAGAAATAGCTATTTATATGACTAATTCCCTTCAAGCTCATTATCCTTCAAGCTCATTGTAGAGGTGGTGGTTCATGACAGGTCTTTCCCTCACTCTGGAACTGCCTATCATAGGTAACACACGCACACACCTTGACCTTGAAAGGGGGCCACCCCTTGGGATGATGCTCCTCTGCCGAAGGCAGATTGAAACGTATGGCTCAAATTAAGCTGGAGGCCTTGATGTCGCTTGACCCTTAGGCCCCCCCACACACACACACACACACACACACATCAAGTTCTATAATTTAAGTCATATTACTCGGTTAATGGGTATGAAATTCATTTTGTGCACAGGCTTTTACATTAGCTCCTCTATCAGTCAGATGGTGTGCCACGTCCTCTCTTTCCAGGCAGACCAGTTAACAGGAGAAGCATTGTATGAGCAATTGAACCCTCATCACTATCCAGTGTATCATTATGACCACATACTTAGTCCTCGTAGGTTCTTGTGGCGGTGTACTTTAATATCACCCAAATCAAGTGACCCTTTCTTCTTTATCTCAGAGCTCTTGAAATGAAATGTAGCTAAGTCCAATAATTATACATTCTAACAACGAACGAAACTCTTTTTCTTCTGATTCAACTTTACTTTTATCTCTTCCATCTAAACACAAATGCTATAGTCTGTCATTTTGGTGTATTGTTTCATAGTCTATTATAGCTTGCTATTTTACAGCCCCTTCCTCTAACTCTGCAAAGATTTGTTTTAATGTTACATTAAGTTTATCTTTGTGAAGTATGTACTCTACGATATGATTTATATTCCCTAACTTTGGTATATCTGCAGTGTTACATGTATGTCCCTCTCTGCCCGAGTGAATCGTTTGGAATGGCATCAGCAACGCTCTATGGGGTTTTACTCGCAGTGAAACTTGGGAATAAACAAACACATGTACCTCCTCTCCAAAACAACTTCCACAATAGGTATTCCATCACCACTAAAATAATCGAACTTCTTCAATTCCTCATGCATCTCATCTGCTTTTATCTTTGCTGTATTCACTCCTCTGCTTTCATTCCTTTCTGCGATCCATCTTCCATTCCACTCTGTGTCCCTCATGAATAGTTGCTTCCCACCATATGAAATGTTCATTTTCTCTGGATTCAGGCAGTTAACGGGTTTTTTGCAATGTGATGGTCCATTGTCAGGATACTTTCTCTCAAAGATGTTGCAAACTTGGTTTACAAACAAGTTATTAGTGAGCTAACCTTCTGATTTGTGTTCCAGGTACAGCCGAGCTTCCTAATTGCCACACTTCAAATAGCCATTAACTTCGAAATCTGACAGCCTGTTTTCCAAGTGCATTTCAGCTTGGATTGAAGTTCTTACAAATAATCTTTTATCTTTACAGATGCTAGCTACATGAGGTCAAATCACGTGACCTTTAAAAGTTCAAGCTGTATGAATCAGCCAGTTTGGAGAAAGTTAGAAAAGTAGTGCTTGTATAACTTTTATTGGTTAAACATACAAGCAATCTGATTGCTCCACACTATAAAGAAAGGGCCAGTTCTTTCGCAGTGGCCAAAATGTACTTGGAACTCACTAAAACACTTATTAGCAAAATTCTCATATTGTGTAACACTCACTATCAGACTTTTTGACATTGACCCTCTTTTGATGAAGTGTCTTGAAGTTTTGACTACACCTGTGAGGAGCAGAGGGAGTTCAACTCATTATTTTACACCCTGAATTGCAGATGTTACATGCCCATGCAGTATTTGCCGACAGATGCAATGGTGTGCTTAGGTGGATCTAGTGAATTGATTAAGATTTCTTAACAGGCTTGGAGCTGCCATTTCTTTAGACACTCACAACAGAATAGCTACATAGGTTGCAGAACAGCACTTGAACAGAAGTATATGGACAACATTGATATACTGCAATGGTAGTAGCATCATATTCATAGCGAAGATGGCATGTTACCTCAGTTCAGTGTGTTCAACCTCATCCCATGTCCTCCATCATGTGCGATTCAGTCTTGTGTGACAACCCATCTTACTTGTCTGGATATCTACCACCATCCTTTTCGTGATCACCTTTCTTTCTGCTTGGAGTGCAGTTAAGAATGATCTTCAAATCAGATAGGGGAGAGTTGGCTAATGACTGATAATGGAATGTTGGGAATCACCGGAAGAAGTGTGGAAACAGGTGAAGGAAGGCTAGCGGCAGAAGTAGGGGCCTTACCACTGAAGGAGCAGTTACCCCTGGAAGAAGGCTGGCTGTAGGAATAAGAGCTGTTACCACTGAAGGAAGGCTGTCCACAGGAGTAGGGACACCTATGGCAGGGTTTCATCTAGGAATTTCACCTTGGAGGGGAAGGTTATGGAACGTGTGGCCATAAAGCCATGGTAAGGGGGAGGTGCGAGCAAAGCCAAAAATGCTTAAATCCTAAAATAATACTTGGAGTATTTGTTGTCCAGAAATTGAATATCTTGGAGGGGAAGCTTCCCCTGCGCCCCCCCCCCCCCTCCTTAGATGAAACCCTGACCATTAACATAAGGTGGTAAATCATTCATATTCAGAGGCATCACAAGTGATTGCTTTTAGGGGAAGTGCCTCTGTGTTCCACGCCTATGAACATGGACTTAACACAAAATTTAGCTATGCTTTATAAGTGTACACATACAAAACTGACTTTTTTCCATGTCTTTCACCATACCTTTAATATTCTTTCTCTTGGTACCTTTACTATAATCAATAATAGCAGGTACCCACTTTTGGTTCCACTCTGTGTTAAATGATTGCTGTATTCCCTGCTTTCCAAGTATCAATTCCTGTAGAGGGTACATGTATATTTGCTTTATCAGAGAGTGTGGTAGCACTCTCTATGTAGGGTTAGTACAAGATGGGTGTGGCTTCTCTCATTAGAACAATACAAACTGGACTCTCTGTATCTCTTCTATTCTTGGTACAGGCTCAACTAAACTTCTTACATCTGGAAAACAATGCAGAAGATGATATGACAGCTCAAACTCCTCCAGAACAGCGTCAACGATCGGCACCAGCCACCGCCTAAATCTATGATTCGTTCATCAGATTCATCTTCTTTGATGGCTGTAACTCCATGATCCCTTCACATACGACAATGAAATTTATATCAACTCGTGCAGTTATAACCACACAATGTGCTTTTACCATCGTTATATCCACAGTTTCCCTTCAAAACAATCACTCATCAAACGATTTTGCATTAAAGTTAGTGTTAGGTTGCAATTGTAATACATAAAAGAAATCAATAATCAATGCAATGCTACTAGTGTTTCCTCGTCATGAACCTTTTAATAGTCAGAAAATGATATTAGGTTGCAATTGTGCATTATAGATATCTTGCAAGACATAGAAGATCCGAGTATCTCTCCTCTTCTGGCTCATCATCTTCCACTGGTTCTGGATCAGAGTCAGTCTCATTTTCAGTATTGTGCCTGTAGATTCTGCATCATCCCACTTGATCTCTACACTCTCCCCAATGACTTCCCAACCACTTTCATCTGACATTGCAATTTCAGTGCCAAAAACATCATCCATCAACTACGCTTTCATTATGCTTTTCCATATCATGTTCATCATCTTTACCTTCATCCAATGTTTCTTTGTGCAGTTCACTTTCTTCTTCTGATCGATTGTGTTCACCTGCACCTTAGTAAGCTATGTGCTGCTCAATTTTGTCAATATTCTCATGTGTCCCATTTAACTTTTAGTTGCCCATCCTTTTGGTACCAACCATAGTCACTCATTGGCAGCATTTTAATAATTGGTTGAACTGCTTGGCTCCGTTATAATCCATGTGCACCTGTAATGATTAAATACACCCTCACCAAGAATTCCAGACCACTTGAAATGGCTAGAATTTATCAGGAGAGTTGGCTGTCACATTCCTAAGGTAACGAAACTTCATGAATACAAGCTGATACCCTTCCAGAAACCACTGCTTCTTCATTGTTTGAGATCAAACTATGTCCTCAAACTAATTTTGAGCTTAACCAATTTAATTCAAACATTTTTTATCATGAAGCGCAAAGACCAAAGAAATTGCTACTTTCACAGTTGTGTAAACCATAGAACGAAATGTATCCACCTATTCCCCAAACCGTCCTGACAACCAACCTGAACGAGAAGATGGACTATGAGGCACCCCTCCTGTGGGACAATGAGGATGAGCAAGAAGCTGGGGTATAACGGTGTCAGAGAACACCAAGAAATTCCTTCAGGATACCTTCACGCAGTGCATGAGCAACCCCAGAAGTGGAGAGAAAGGTACGGTGTACCCAAGTTTGCTCCAACCAGAGTCCCATAACTGGATAAGGTCATTAAGGACCGAATCTCTTCTAAGATAAAGACCTGGGAAGGATCCAGCAGATAAAAGGGAGATTCAGGATTTTTCGTATGAAATGGACGGAGGCTTATGTATTTCTTGAATAGTGCAACAGGGCAGTCCTTCTCATTTACACCGTACATGGGTATCAGATCAAGAGATATACATGAACCAACTGGTAATTGAATTCTTATTTCTTACCAAGTGTATGTCATTCTCAATCTCACCATCTTTTTCATCAGAAAAATTGGTCTCGTAATTGTTAACCTCCAAAATCATGCATGCATAATATATATATAACAGGATTACGCAATCATGTATAATCCTACTGCTGCTAAATATAGGCTCATCACTCCCACTAGAGCTCTCGCTAGAATACTGCATGCATGTGTGTGTTTGATACGTATGTGTCCTTTTGGCAACCAGCCTTCAAGGCTGACTTTGTCAAAGGTGTATTAATGCAAGATAAGTATTAATTAATTCTGGTGCTGAACAGTGCCTGTAGTATTGACCTACTTTTTTAGGCTTTGATTTACAAGAATCACAATTGACAGGACCATGAAGACTATTATACACTTGATTGTAATTGGATTGGCAGAGTGGAGTCGTTTACTCTCCTGTTAACATAGAGCACATGGACTGCATGTATGTTTCTGTGCCATTATACTAAAGAACAGGAATAGTGGACACAATTAATCTTAACACCCATGTGGCTAGGGTTAGGGCATGCGTAATTCAACTCCATCATGTGCAAGTACATGAATTCTCTTTCTGTACTGTATAATGCACACACACACCTCTACAGCGTACTTGATCCAGAACTGAGGGCTGCTATGGTGATATGACATTTAAATTATAAGAGCTGGATAATATTATTAGTGTGTCTGATTGGTCGGCTATCGCACGGACCTCTCCTGGTGGATGTGGTCTTCTTGATCTTGATTGTGTAGGGTCATGGTTGTTTCTTTTGTCGTTGAGGGATTGTTTTTCTATTGGGCTGGATGTCTTGTGACAGCGTCTGGATGGACCTGTAGGTGTGTTGAGGTATCTGGTGGTTGAAGTGTGAGTAGACTCTGCTACATTCAATAGCTGATAAATAGATGTAACTACCTAAGGATCTTTTAATTGAAAATCAACTTTCGACTTTTTGACAACAATGTGCCAACTGAATGAGTATGGTGATTGGGGCAGTTCCAATTTGACGAATGATTACCTCAGGACAGCCACTGTTGCCAAGACGGTCAGGTCCACGTGACACTTGTTCATTGACCAAACAGTAGAGCATGTACCACTGAAAACAGGATTTCCCAACAAGATGGAGTCCAGACCCAAATATAGCCGTGATAGTGTCCAGTGTTTGGGGCTGGACGCCTGCTGGTACGTTTGCTTGTGTATGTCCACAGAGTGTGGACAACAGGACTCAAGCTAGCCCCACCCGTGGAACCAAACCAAGTCCTGATGGGACTCAGAACTATTAAATTGAATGTCTATGTGACCGAGGTGAGTTGGATAACTTGAGTAACAAATCTCCATCCCGTTTACATTGGGATTTCAACCCGAATTCACTTCGCATGTGAACGGTGCCAACCACAAGTTGGACAGCTTGAGTAATAAATCTCCATCCCTGTTTACACGGGGGGGTTCTAACCTGGATTTGACCTGGATTCACTTTGCATGTGAACGGTGCCAACCCTACTCACCTCAGTTACATAGACATATTCAATTCAATAGGACTTCTTTCCTAGTCCCATCAGAATTTGGTTTGGGGCTAGTGGTGGTGGATGGGACTGGCTTGAAATGGAGACTCCTACATGAAATAGCTGGTTTAAGATAGTAGAAAACTAAAAGAGCATAAGCCTTGCAAGGGCAGGGCGTATTAGGCCTAGGTTTAGGCCTTGCCCTGGAGTTCGAAAAATGCAACTAGTAAGTTGAATATCAATATATGTCGACAATCCAACAGAGCCAGACAACAGGACTCTAGTCACTCCAGGATAAAGTGCGGAAGAAACCTGACTTGATTACGTGGGTTTTTGTTTTCTGACATCATGAGTTACTGTGGTGAGGTAAGCATGTCGCCTACGCTCATTAACTTCAACAATCGAAGCATGTCAACTGTTAAATTATTTATGAACTAGATGATCAAAAGTTTCTGATCATTTTCTGAATGACTCAAGGGATCACCATAATAGGAACCAAGGGCAGTTGAACAAGAAATGTTTATATTAGGAAATGAGGTTTTGAACATGATTACTGCTGTGTTTGATACAACTATTACTTGTGAGTGGGTGATAATTATCTTGCTAGTGTTCCCTGTTGTATTCATTACACAGGGAGCCTCCGTCACAATAAGGGATCTTTATTGGCAATAAAGAAGATATAAATACAAACACTTGAGTTCTTAGTACTTGTAGTACTAATCAGATTTCTTCTGTTTCTGCTGTAAACTGTGAGGAGTATATTCTAATTAGTAGAGAGATTGCATCATTACTGGTAACAAGGTTAAAAATTTTGAACAGATTCCTGGTTAAAGATTTTAAGTCTTGTACTCACTGTAGCCTTCACAGCCAATTTGATGCTTAAATTGGTGTTCATGGTAAGTACTTATGTTTTCACATGATTTCCTGTTTGAGAGTTAATCCATAATACTTTTTTTTAAAGATTTATCATTTTTCAATTTATTGTTTCTTTGTATTTTTTGTTATTGTTGTTGTTTTTTTGTTTGTTTTTTTTTTTGTTTTGTTTTTTGTTACATTTTGATATTTCTGCATTGTTCATACAAGGAGTTCTGGTGCACTTAGAGCTCTAATTCTTTTCATGACTGCTTCATACTTTTTTGTTCATGACAAAGGGATCTTTTGTTTCATTTGTTGTCTCTTTTTTGTTGTTGTTGTTTTGTTGTTATTCTTTTTGACCAGGCTCATCGGGAGACAATGTACACATAATATAGTCGTATATATAATACAAAAATTTTGCAGCTTTAAGTTGAAATGCTTGTTGGAATAAGAAACTGGATATCTCTTTCGATATTATATTGCTGTGTTACATGGTGGGACTCTCGATAAATGCAGCTGATTACGCCTAGTAATTATCCCAAGGTTTGAATTTCAATTTTCTATATCTAGCCTTTTACAAGTGAAATGGGATAAAAGTGATATCTTTTTTGTCCAGCCAGTGCTTCAGGACTAGATCACTTTCCATGCAGTGTATATTTAAACTCATGACTAATACCAGTTTGAATGTCTCTTTAGTAGCACTGGTTCCTGATGTCCCTCATCTTTGGATAGGTCATGTTTTATAACATACAGCTTAAAGGAGATTTAGATTACTATCAAGGGACCGCTACTGAGCAATTACAAGAAATGCAGTTTTGCTGTCATTATAGTTAATCATTTTATTTTATTTTATTTGTGTGTGGCATCCTAAATTTTATTTTAATCATGATTTATTTGTGGCATGAATATTCTCTCTGGATTTTATTTAATTCTATTTATTCATTTTCTGATTAGAAGTTTCTTTAGTTGATCAATCCCATTTGTTTGTACTTTCTATCTTGTGTTGAGCTAAAATCTTCTCACGTTCATTTCCTAACTGCCACTGTGTGGACTGCAGGAAGTTGGATATTAGCTAACTATTAAACTATTATGTCAGTCAATTCTTTCCCAGTAGTTAATCTCAATATTATTATTTGTTTATTTTATCTTTAAAATCTGTCTAAACCTCTCAAACAGGTATCCACCTTGAAAACTAAGTATTTGCTTTAATACCAAAATTTTTGTCTCCCTTTTGAATTGGGTGTTTGTAAAAGTGCTATCCCTGCAAACTTTGTCACCTTTAGAAAGGAATAAGAACTGAATTCAAAGAGCTTAACCGAGTACATTGCTTACCAAACTTGTAGGTGCTTTTTCGGTTCACTTTGGAGAAGAGGCTGTCATACAATAGCTCTTTGCCTTTGACAGTCACCTTTGGAAATGCTGAGTTGATGGCATAGCTCTTGGCCTCCAGCTCACAGGCAAGTGAAGATATTGTATCACCATCATGGACCTCCAGCATTACATCTGTCCATCCACCTAGACCTTTAAGGAATGCATCTTCTTGATAGTCGACTGAATCTGTTTGGCCACGACCTTAGCCATCTTGTGCAGGATCCAAAGCTAGTTTGACATCCATCACATTCATCCAGTGTGAATCTGGAAGCAAGGCAAAGTCAAAAAGGTGTCTGGGAAGTACTTCTACCTAGAATTAATTATTGCAGCTAGACTACTTGTTTGTATACCCCAGTTTCTTAAGTCTCCATTTTGTAAATTGGTGCATTGTGATGTAGATTCCACTAAGTTTACAGGGACCATGTCAATTCTCATTAATTTAGCTGGTTGATGGAAATGCCTTGTATTGTAACTCAAGAAACAATGCAATAATCAAAGAGAGTTCTGATTGGGCCTTGGGCAATTACATGAAACAGCTGCATAGGGCTGTTATCGAAATTGTTGAGAGTGCAATCTTTTGCAGCTAGAATGGCTTCCAAAAATGGAAAGTCAGTGGTGATTAACCAAAACAAGAGCTTGATGTTCCTGTTATCCCATGCCTTATGCAGAAGATTATTACAGGGTACCCCAGTTTAATTTATAAGGATGGTCAGAGACCACTTTCAGAATGTAGCACCTCCAGAGATAAAGAATAGGTGGCATAGATAAAACCTTAGCTGCTTTTGATAATATGTAACTGGAAATGAACGAATATATTTTAACTAGTTAATATCTTCTCCGACCTGTACTTGATTCTTATGTTTACCACATTTGTCAAGCTCATCGTTGATATTGGTGACTTTGAAGGTAACCTTCAATTTTACGATGTATTATTTGTAAGAGCTTGGGGCTAAAGTTCACTATAAAGGTGACCCTGGAGCTGCCAGCTTCCTCATTATTTTCGCCCTCATTTTCTTGAGAGCATTTTCCATGTTTTCCTGTTTTAGGAGGGTTTCACCTACTCCTCTCCTTTCTTCAGCTGGTTTATGACTTATCATATTTCAACCACATGGCCTCTTTCTGCCTTGACACTCTCACTAATTCCAATCTCAAGGAATTTAGGCCTCTTTTCTTTTCACAGGCTGGACTTTCCAGCCAGCCATGCTTGATTGAATTAATGTTGGGAAGGGTACTCATTTTGCTTTGTAAGCCACATTCCTATACTGCTAACTCATTCTGTGCCAACCCTGAATTTCCTTCCTCTAAATACTTCAATTTCGGTACCATTGTCAATCGTGTACCTTTGTCTTGGTGATAGAAACCTTGTAGGTGTTCCCATAGAATATACCTACCGTCATTCTGTGCTCTTTCTCAACTATTCGTACTATGTTGTCTTAACTGCTCTGTATAATCTATGTCCTTTGATATCAAGTTATTTTGTTTACCAATGATTATTATTGTAATGGCAAGGATTGCCGTGATATTTTTCATTGATAGCTAGTGATAACTTTTATCATTATATTTAACAGATTTTATTTATAACTTTAATTCATTTTTTTGATATTTTCATTTTTAAAAATAATATGCTAAACTTAAAAAAGTTAAACCAATCATTGGTTAAACCAGTCAGGTTGCAAGCATTCAATGAATTTGTTACTGATCTTAATCTCTTCTTCACTTCCATGTTTAAGTCACTCCATACTGTGCTTCTTTTAGATAATACTCAGCATCAAAAACATCCTTAAGGACAGCCTGAAATAATTATTGTATAACAACCACTTGATAGTGGTAACCTTTTTTTTTTTCTTTTTGTTGCCACCTTTATTTTAAAATTAATGATGCCACAAAAACAAATGAGTGACTAGCTAAAGTGATGAATTCTATATATCATGATTCTATATAATTATCATGATTCAATATTCTCCCTCTCTATAATGGAAGTAGAGTGTACAAGTAGGGGTGCATTCGTGAAGAATGGATACTGATTCCACAATATCAATCGTAGGAATGACAATAGCTATTATCTCTTTTTTTTCTAGTAGCGGGCAGTCAAATTCGTCTTCACCCATGCACACTATTTTTTCAAATATTGGCCTCACTTTGGTGCCTCAGGAGGAGGTCTGATTCATTTTCCACCATTGCCATGAGCTCTGTCAGGGGTGAAGCTACATCAGCTTGAATCTTTTGTAGATTGTTGTCCATTTGTTTCGCTTCCAAGTTTCCTGCGAAATAGCTGAAATACTAGGAAACTAGGCCAAACACCATTGATATGATGTCATATATGCTCATTACTACAGTTAATTAATTATATAATATTATTATTGAGCTTCAATACTGTAGTAGCTAAGTATCAATAGAATCCAATCAAAATTTTCGATCAATAATGATCTTCAGTGATTTATAATTCCAAGTTGAAAAATTGCCTAAGGTTAGATGCATGTTATCCATGAAGAATGCACCTGTAGGCCTCTGTCTAGGTTCATGAGTGAGTTTGTTCTGGAACAAGCTGAGATGTGTAGTGATTCTTCAAGCTTTCTTATTTTATAATTGTTCTCTATTTCTAATATCCTTGCACTATCCCAGATTATGTTATGCATAGTGGAGTTTGCATGCACTGATATGCTATTGTTCATGTCATCTTTCTTTACTGCATTCTCATGTTCTTTTACTCTTACATCTAGCATTCGTCCAGTCTCTCCTATGTATGCATGTCCACAACTACAATCAATTTTATACACTACTCCTTTCAATTTTGATGGTTCCTTTTGGTTCCTTTTTGTTCTTCACTTTGACAAGTTCTTCTATTCGAGCTAAAAACAGTTCTCATGTTAAGTTGTTTACAACGTTTTTCCAGTTTCTCACTTAAACCTTTAAACGTATGGAGTTACTAAGCAGGCTTGTGGTTTGTCCAATGTGCTTGGTTTGCTTCTGATGCCTGAGTGAATCGTTTGGAATGGCACCAGCAACGTTCTATGGGGTTTTACTCACAGTGAAACCTGGGAATAAACAAACATGTGCCCACTCTCCAAAACAACTTCCACATAGGTACTCCATCTCCACTAAAATAATCAAACTTCTTCAATTCCTCATGCATCTCATCTGCTTTCATCTTAGCTGTATTCACTCCTCTTTCCTGCTCTCACTCCTTTCTATAATCCATCTTCAATTGTCATCTTCTAAACCTCCCCATTCCACTCTGTGTCCCTCATGAACAGTTGCTTCCCACCATTTGAAATGTTAATTTACTCTGGATTCAGGCAGCTATCTGCCTTCTTTCTGAGTGATCTATTGTATCTACTCTTATGGTTGTTAGGTTTATAGGTTAAATATACTTTATTGCTTCTGATTTTACAACGTTATGATTTGGGTGGGGGTGTGTACTTATAATTATCTTTATAATTATCTACATGTTCTGTTGCGTTACTGGCTGTACTTCCGGTTATCTGCCTGTTTGCCAAAAATTCTGCATGTTTAGAGGAGGCAGCGGGGGTTGCTGCTCCTGCTGAACCCCCTGGGCCGCCAGCGGTGGTGGCTAAGGGTGACCAGGGGTGCAGTGTGGCATAGGTTGAGGTGGAGGTACCTGGTAAGGGTTGATAGTCGGTCCGTATCCCTGTTGTATGAGGGAGGAGAGGAAACCCATCAGGATTCTTCCAGGGTCCATGGGCTGGGCGAGGCCATCAGTGGTGATGGATGTTGCTGTCCTTGGGTGGTGCTTGTGGGCGTGGCTACTCTTTCGGTCTGGATCGGCTGTCTCGTTTCCTGTGGGTTCCCTTTCCCTTCTTGGTTAGGTTGGTGGTTGTGTCAGATGAGGAGGCGGAGGCTTGTGGGTCCTTTCCTCTCATTTTCTTCTGTCGTTGGGGGTTGGGGTCCTCCAGATTTGAGTTTTCTTTTCTTTCTCTCGTTGAGTTTGTCTTTCTCCCTCATGATGTTATCGAGGGTTTTGGTCATCATTTCTGTATGTCTCTCCTTCTGTGGTTGAGTATTCGACCAAACATCTTCACTTTTGCACCTCATTAGCGTTTAAAAAATGAAAAATCTGGGCAGAGTTACCCAGATCTTCCAGGATTCATTTCAAAATGTTTTGATCTCATGGATCTTCTTCAGATAATTAAGCTAGTAACATCAACATTTGAATGTTCGCTAGTTAATGAACCAAACCACTTGAAGTGGAACCCTGCTGGAAGAGGATGGTCTTTTGAAGAGAAGATGACACTTGTAATTAGTTGCCACTATAGGTACAGACTTCGGAACCAGAGTGGTTCTCCTCAGAGAGCCTGTCTTTTCCTGGTTGTACAGAATCTCATTTTTAAGTTACTTTCTTCGTTTGGTTTATTGTTGGGATCGTCGATTCCAAATGGTAAAGTTGATGCTGCAGCCCTCTCCAAAAGGAAGCAATTTGTGAATTTTTCATAAATCTCTTGTGATACCTATAGAGTATCAATAAATATGTCAAGTACTGTCTTCACTAAGTTGAATAGCCTGGCCACATGCATATGACAGGTCTCCATTCGCCAGCAAGTCATCGGATGACCACTGCTCAAAAAAGTAAGGAAACAAGGATGAAAATGTGATCAGTCTCCTTTGTTCTGTATATCAACAATTCCATTGGGTAGTTTCAGATAGTGTATAATATATATAGGAATTGTTGGCTGGATATACAGAACAAAGAAGATTGATCACATTTTCATCCTTTTAGTTTCCGAGCAGTGGTCATCCCTACATCTTTTTTTCTTTGAACAGTAGCTTTTTAGTGTTGAAGTTAGGCAGATAAACCCTCGCTGAATCTAAGCTAGCTACATGCATCTGCCACCCCTCCACCTCTTCCTCTTCTCATCCATCCTTCTCCTCCTCGTCCTACTTCCAGCCAGTCCCAACTTGTCATGTGACCTGTCACTTGACTTCATCCTCCACTAGGAATACATACAGTCTCGTGCAATGGACAAAGCTGCATGGGGCACTGACATTCATCCAGTATTCTGTCGAAGGAGCAACCGATCAGGATCAATACATGGCTTGTCTGCCTGTGGTAAGTTACTACATTCATTCTAGCCAGTAGGGAGTGACACACAGACATCATGGCCAGTTACAAATTTCTGAAGAGTCCTCTCTTGCTCTGGCTTCAGTGAAATAGCCAAGTAACTCCACCGTCCTGGCAATGAATTTGGCTCAGCAGCTGCCATACTTCGACTCAGGCTCTGGAAACTATGCTAAAAGCTTAGCTATCTCTCAATTTTTACACTTTCTCTGGCAGTTGGATTCTCTTTTCGCGATTTTTCAATATGACAGTACTCAGTTGGTCCAGCTTTACAATTCTATTGCTCCTTCAGATATACGGATTAGTCCAGACCCCTATATTTTTACACGGGGCAGGACTGAATTGGTGGGGTGTGGCCCTTGCCACATCCCTCCCTACCCCTGTCCCTATTAAGCACCACCCATGAGCGTGCCAGGGCTAGGGCACACTCATCTTCGTCTCAAAAGGGATACTGTAGGACCTCTCTAAGTAAGTTGAGCCCATTCTTTGATATCTCATGGTAGCAAGTTTTCAGCATTTCATCAAGAATACGAAGCTCCACTTGTGGTGCTTGAAATTTAAAGGGTACTACTAGTATTGCTCGTACAAGATATCTAAAGATTTATACAATCCTAAATTATATGCTTTATCATAGCTGTACCTGGTCTCCAGGACATATTCGTTAGCTGTTATCAGTGGAGTGCATAGGGCATTGAATTGTGTATGTTCATTACCCATACCAGCCCCTCCAAAAACATGTAATGAAGAGCTGTTTTACAACATCATAGTTCCCTGGATTATCATAACTAAATGGGAGTAATCCACTAAGGAATCTCTGAGCCATATTTTCAGAGAAGAATGTTTGATATCCCTTTGGGTAGTTGCAGGCTGCTAAAAAAAATTTCAGAGCAATGCTCTTGCCTTTACTGACACCCCCCAATAATATCATATGATCAATTCCCATCCTATGAAGAGGAAATCGTCTCCAGCTCTGGTAGAAAGCACCAAGATGAAGACTGAAGGAAAAAAATACGTAGAGCTGAAGCTGTATAATTATTAGTCCTTCCGTAAAAATGAATAATATAGTATCATTTGCTGATCGTAATTGGTACTTTCGCATACATGATTCCATTTATCATAACATTATAGTAAAGAATGACTTTATTCATGATCGCATCATGTATAATCTAAGGCTACTGCTACTTTTCCTAATACAAATGGCAAAGAGTATGCCGTCCCATTTAGAGCACCACAGTACCTCTGTTATGGAGAAGGTGTTCTTTGATCTTGTGTATGTAAAATCTGCAATTTTTGTTTACTCAGAGCTTTTACCAAGTGCTCTACATGTGTCGTCAATGATTGACTGGAACTGATCCTTGAGGTCTTGTATCATGACTGAGTCCTGATTAATGGGATAATCCTCCCTTAAGTTTTATGTAGCTGGTATGGTTACCAGAACATCGTTGATGGATGTGATGCGATCTGGGTAGGCTTGATGCCCTCTGATTTCTTCCTTTTCAGTCTTTGAAATTCTACATATACATATGCTGCAGCCCTCTCCAAAAGGAAGCAATTTGTGAACTCTTCATAAATCGCATCTCTTGTGATACCTAATTAAGCACTTCAAAATAAGGTCTCAACCCTTTCTTTGCCAGCTTGAACTGTTCTCTCTCTTCAAATACTGTCTTCACTAAGTTGAATGGTCCAGCCACATGCAGATGACTGGTCTCCATTCGCCAGCATGTCATCTATCTCTTCAAATGAATTTGTTCTTAATCATTGCTTGGTGCTATTGATGGCTTTTTGAATGGAATGATACACACTCTTGATTGCAAATATATACACGATTGATTTGAGAATATTGTAATATAAGACTATTGAGAGGAGGTATTTGAGTCATTTCAATAGATTGATCTGACCTTAGCTCGTCTCTTAGCCTGATGCTCTTTAGCACAGTACCTATTCCAGAAGCGTTTCCACCACACAGGCCTTGATCCTCACAGTCTTAAGATTATTGATCATTATTCACTTCCAGCTGGTGTGGATTACAGTGTGTCATCACTAACCACCTCTTACCAGATGATATCATCCAGGATGGTATACTCGAGGGCACAGAAATTTTTCCTGTGAGCGTATTGTGTGCTATTTTAGGGGGCAATCAAATGACACACTACCACGTATCAAAATAACACACTCGTTTTTGCAGTGTATATTAATTATGGTGTTCATGGTAAGTACTTAATGTTTTCACATGATTTCCTGTTTGAGAGTTAGTCATAGGCATAATACTACATTTTTAACCTATTCTTACATACATTGGATTTTTAGTTATCATTTTTGTCAATTTATGTTCTTTTTATTCGTTTGTTTATTACATTTTTTGACATGTTAGTTTTTTCATACAAGGAGTTCTAGTGCACTTACCGAATACATTTCATAACTGCTTCATACTTTTTTGTTCACAACAAAGGAATCCACTACAGTTTTATTTTGTTGTTTTGTTTTGTTATTCTTTGTTGTTTTTTGTTCCAAAAGAACTTCATAACTGCTTTGTAATTCTAATTTCTGTAACTTCATCTTTTTAACCACCCATTCTCTACCATTTGACCATGGGGATTGGACTCATTGGGAGAAAGTAATGTACACATAATATAGACAGCTCCTAAGTTGAAATGGTTGGAATAAGAAACTATTCGCTATTGCTGTGCTACACAGTGGGACTTCAGACGATTTATGCAGCTGCTTATGCCTATTTTACTCCTTCATCTCCCATCATCATAAAAAGGCTAGATAATATAAAGGAAATTCGAACCATCAATGAGTAATCCAATAATTATCCAAAATAGTAAATAAAAAATTTAATCTTTTCAAAGCAATGCTTTATTCACCTTCTCTCAGGACTAGATCCACTTGCAATGCAGTGTATATTTAAACTCATGGCTAATACGATGTCCCTCATCTTTGGATAGATCATGTTTCATGACATCAGCTGCTTAAGAGAGAATTTTCTTATTTTAATGAGGACAACATTGTAAATATTTCACTCTAATGGGACCATTTCAGTAGCACTAGGCAATTACAAGACTCTCCAGAGGCTCTCAAAAATAATTGAAGTATTATTGTTAATCATTTTATATATTTATTTGTATTTCTCTTAAATTTTTATATATTGTGGCATGAATATTTTCCAATTTTTTTGTTTTTAAGTTTCTTTAGTGGATCAATCCTGTTTGCTATCTTATGTGTTGAGCTAAATCTTCTCACATTCATTTCCTAACTGGATCTATAACCCACTATGTGGACTGCAAGAAGTTAGCTATTAAACTATTATGTCAGTCAATTCTTTCCTAGTAGCTAATCTCAATTCAGTTGTTATATTATTATTGTTGTTATTTATTTATTTATTTTATCTTTAGTTAGTGTAGGAATATGTCTAAACCTCTCAAACAGGTATCCACCTTGAAAACTTTTGAGTATTTTGCATGTAATACCAAATTGAATCTCTGCCTTGCTATCTCCCTTTTGAATTGTGCATTGGTCAAAGTGTTATCCCAAGCAAACTTTGATAAAATTGTCACCCAATATACAACGTTAGCCAACACTATTATGGATTGGAAATTGTATTCAGGTCTACCCCCTTGCCCGAGCATCTAATTATAAGTAAAGAACAAAATTAGTAAGAGAATTCTGCTAGTAATATCAATCTCTTCACAGTGTGCCCTTACCACTATTGGTGGGTGTCCACTGCCTCCTCCGTTCCAGCCATCTTATGCAGGATCGCACCTTAACCACTCATGGTGATGGAGTTGCAATGTCGTTCTTCTAGAATGAGTTTAGCTCTGTTCATTTGACCTTAGATACACGGATGTTCACTGCTATCCTGGCGGAGCCATGTATGGAGACAGTTTTGTGTTCCCACACCAAGATGATTTTGTAATTTCTGCATTTCTCTGCTAACAGGACTTCTCCAGCTATCATATTGGCAACAGCACCT
Source organism: Crambe crambe (assembly GCA_963924555.1). NCBI lineage: Eukaryota > Metazoa > Porifera > Demospongiae > Poecilosclerida > Crambeidae > Crambe > Crambe crambe. Next base: position 4,277,677 of record OZ004593.1, on the reverse strand, counting down.
TTCCATTGAAATTTTGTATAGACAAGTATGTATGTGTACTCGTAATTCACAAAAATAAACTTCTCCAATATCTGCAAAGTACTGAATTTCAATTTTATGAAGCAGCTATTATGGAAGAAGGTGAATACTACTTTTTTCTTCTTTGGTTTTTCCTTGTAAAAAATTTCAAGTTTGCAATGATCACAGTTCTGTAGCGAAAATGACATGTACAACAATAAAATTATTTACTTATCTGAAAGTGTGTAATTAAAATAACTACTAACCTTCATCATTGATCTCTAGCAAGAAATGAACATTGAGTATACATGTTAACCCCTGTATGTCGATCTCTGTGGGTTTTGGGTGTCGGATCATGCTGAGTTTTTGGTGTTAGATCAGATCTATCTATGACAATAAGTATAGATATAAGTTTGCATACAAATGGGGTTGGGATTGGGTTGAGGGTTATTTGTGTACCTTAAATTTGCAGTCTGCCTTATAATCATTCCTTTGGTAGGCCATGGGTGTTTAATTATCAATATATAGGATATCGCATTCTTAGGATACTAGAGATTGAAGTGAGGTTACGCACGTACCTTATCTGCAGTGTGCTTTATCTTTATTCAAGAAATGGCAGGGAGTTGGATCAATCTCGTGGCTACAGTGTATATATGAAAATTGTTGTCAGCGTACGTATGGCCTTGTGCTTATCTTGACGTGCACTAAGCACATATAGAAAGTTGGTATGGCTCTTCTGGTTGAATTATCATCTAGGAGGTTGCTGGTAAACTTCCAAAGTTCTTATAACATCTCTGCCTTGCTTGCTTAGCCCAATTCCACTTGTCAACTCTGATGGATCTTTTTTTTTCAGGGAGCGACAAGTGACTGTATTTCTGATTGACCTATTCCACTTCTTTTGGCTCTTCTATAATCTTTCCTTGCCTGATTCTTCAAGTCTTTTGCTTTCTTCAAAGCTCTATTATGATTGTGGTTTGTATGTGGAAACTTCTTAATACCATAGTGTAGCTATGTGAATTCATATACACACCTGATTGGCTTGCAATAAGCCATTCCTTATCAATAGCTCTTGGAACATTCGATTTTTCATGCTCACCATACTCGAAATCTTGAATGGTCTTGTTTAGATGGTTAAGAGTAAAATATTTTTTATCCATGATGCAATGATGAATAATTTCAATTTAATCGGTTGACACCATAAAGAGTAGAGAAGTACCTATAGCAACCTGCAATGTGTGACAAGTTCCTTAGAAATACTGTAGTGATTATAATTTTGTGTGAGGGCAAAAGACATTACCTTTGAACATAGTTCTTCACTTTCAATTGTACATCTATAAGCTCTCCAAACTCCCTCTTTATTTAAACCCTCCAACAAGTCCAGCTGCAGGAGTGTCACCCACCGAAATACTCAAAACATGTTATGCATGACTGGATTATGCAAATCTTCACTGCATAAACAATCCATGGTGTCTATGTAGCTACCTGGGAAGTTTTATGTGATTTGGTATCTAAACGGAGGCTTAGAACAAGTTTTTAATATTTTGTAGAATAAGTATTTTGCTTCTTAAATCAAAGAATGAAATCCTGACAGATGATATGTAATGTACCTAGTATTCTGAGTGACTCAGAAAATTCACTCTCTCTTCAATACTAACATTCTGTTCACAGACTTCACTACTTAGTATACGTCCACTGCTGTATCAAGTAAGTTAATTCTGCTGACTCGACAATACAAATAAAATAATACAGCGGTCTACGACTTCCGGTACATTGGCAAACTGACTGGTATGATCTGTCTTAGCCTCCACAAGTATACTGCTTCACTTAATATTAGGAAAGTCTATTTTGCTCAGTTATACATCATCGGGCAGACTTTATTGCCCTAGTTAACCAGCTACTCAACCTCAAATTACAGTACTCAGTTTTGATGCAGCTACAAACCAGTAAGTGTAATGAGCTAGCCCATTCTGAGGGCAGGGCTGACTGGCTGCAATAGTAGATGCCCAGTTAGGCCACTTCTCCAAGCTCCAATCTTGCTGTTGCTATGGTTTTATTGTGGTATTTTTGCAAACTGCTCAGGTACAGCAGCTGTTTCACGCGGTGTAAAATTGACCAAAGCCCTGTGGCATTACCCCAGATCATTTTCCTGACAATTTCCCGCGAGTGTGCATGATTTAATTGGCGAGCGAGCAAAGCCCCACACTAATCATGAAAATGGAAGATTGAGATATTTATATGTATGTACACGTAAAATGCACATGCGCTTACACATGCGCATGAAATAGCTACTAAGCAACGTTGGTACATGGTCTAATAGCGAGTATTATGGAATCCAGAGAACCAGAAAAGAAGCGAAGCGAAGAAGAAATGAAAGGGACAGAGCTAGAAGGAGAACAGAGTCAGAGGAACAGAGAAAAGCAAGACTAGCCAAAAGAAATGCGAGAGATAGAGCCAGGAGGAAAGCAGAGTCAGCAGAACACAGAGCTGCTGAACAGCGAACTGCCAGGCTTGAGCAAGTAAGGACTCTTCAGAGGGAAAGACTGACAACAGAGTCCATTGAGCAGAGAGCTAAGAGGCTGAAACATATGAGGCAAAGCAGAATATCCCACCAAGAAACACAGCTCCCCCTTATTGAGCATCACAGTGTGCAGGAAAAGATGATAAAATTTCTCCAGGAAATATACTCACTACAGGCTGTAACTTGCTCCACTTGCATGGAGACATTTCCTGGGAAACTCAGCTTCTGAGTGTCTAAGATGCAGTCGAGACAAACTTAATCCTAAGCTGTATTCTGCAGCCAATAATATGATTCCTGGACCTGTTCCACAAGAGCTGCAGGTCAGCACATACTTAATGTTAATATACTGCATAAGATATACTACAATATTGTATGTATGTGACATGCAGGGTTTGTCTCAGGCAGAACAAGTGCTTTTCAGCAGTCATGCCTCTTATGGCCATCTATCGCCTCCCTCACGGACAGTATGGATACAGGGGTCACGTGATAAACTTGCCTCAGGATCTCACCACCTTTGCCACCAGTCTACCAAGACTTCCATCAGAACTTGATGTCCTGCTCGTGAGGAAGGAGGGTGTGGAAAATTCTCATCGCGACTTCAGGGTCCGGAGATCAGTAGTGCTTCGTGCTTTCCAGTGGCTAAAGCAGCATAATAAGTCAACATTGAGATCAGCCAGGCTGCCATGAGCCAGCTGCCTACTGATGGGGAGCTGACTGGACTGCGCACAGTGAATGATACCACTGTCGACGAGGAGGAGCAGCAGCGTACAGATGACCAACCCCCCATGATGTGACCACATTCATACCTGCTGCAGCAAGGAAATTGACTGAACAGGAAGTAGTCAGGAAAGCAATGCTGGAACGCCAATCATCTGCTCGTGCTCAGGTTGTGCCCTGGCCAACGAGGGGTGACACTCCCATCAACGAATTCACCACAGAGGGCTACATCTCCTGTGCCTTCCCCACTCTCCTGCCCACAGGAGCTGCTGATTTTGTGGCCCCACGCCAGCGTCCTGTCACGATAGGCAACTACTTCAAGCACCTAATGATGTATGGGGAGGGCCAATTTGCTAAGCACCCACACTTCAGATACTTTTCTCTAAACACTGAGATGCGGTGGCGTGTTCTACAGAGTGGAAGGATTTTCATCAAGCAGCACCCTCAGGATGCCAGGCTCTCACTGAGTGAACTGAGGGACATGGTTGGCTGTGAAGAAGAGGCCTTTAGCAGCAGAGTATTGCACTATGCTGCCAGCCTACACGGGACCAGTCAGTACTGGTTCAAGCAGAGAAGAAGACTGATCTCTATGGTAGACACCCTTGGACTGCCCACTGTATTCTTCACCCGCAGTGCTGCTGACGGCCAGTGGCCCGAGCTAGCCCGTCTCATTTGTCCCGACCAACCACACTGCAGTTCCAGTTGCATGTCTGCAGTGACGGAGAACCAGCTGTCGCTGATTGGTTTTTTTATCACTGGACCAGCAAGTTCATCGATGTATTCTACATTAGCATCCTGGGAGCAACAGACTACTGGTTCAGATTTGAGTGGCAGCACCGTGGAAGTCCTCATGTGCATGGTCTGGCCTGGTTTAGGGATGCACCCGAAGTTGAGCAGCTACTCTCCTCCGATGAGAAATCAGGTGCATCACGAGCTATGTGGATGGCATCATAAGCACCATCGATCCAGCAATTGCAGCTGATGGGAGCGATGCAGCAAGTGCTCCTCTCCCGAAGACCAATCCTCACGTGTGCAACAAGGCATACACTGAAGTCAAAGATTTCAAGTCGGACCTGGTTGACCTCATAGCGACATGCCAGCGACACACGAGATACTCTACTGCCTACTGCCTTAAGAAGAAGAAGGGCAAGCTGGAATGTCGATTTAACTACCCAAAGCCTCTTCAGCCATTGTCACTGAAGATGGAGAGCTGAAGATTCTGACTGCACGCAATGACAGTCTGCTAAATAGCTACAACCCCATGCAGCTGTCAGCTTGGAGAGAAAACGTCGACATGCAGTATGTGGTATCACGACAGAGGATGATCCAGTATGTTGCCAAGTATGCCACTAAGGCTGAGCCACATTCCAAGGCTCTGAAAGAAGTGTACGGAAACATCATGAAAAGCATTAAGGATGATGGAACCTCCCTGCAAGTTGTGCAGAAGCTCCTGATCAACAGCGTTGCAGAGAGGGACTTTTCTGCACAGGAAACCTGTCACCTGCTTCTGTAGTTGCCCATGTTCCGAGCATCACGCAACTTTGTCATATTGAGCTTGGACGATTCATGTGAAGTGAGTGACCAGCTGAATGCAGTGACCTTGGATGCCCAGCTGGATCACGCCTTGCACCTCTGAATTTGAAAACCTCAGTCTCCTGCAGATTGTTCAGATGTACTGAATTCCCAAGCTGGTCATCTGAAGGAAGAAGGATGTCATGGTAATTTGCCGGCCCTACTGCTTTAGGAAGAGGATACTGAGCAGAGTGATGGTGATCGATCCACCAATGTGCAGGAATGGATGTTGATATGCCAGCACAGAGCTGAATTTCCAGACTCTGTAGTCTCTACCAACGACGTTGACTGGTCACTGGCAGCCAGGGCATATCCCGACCAGGATGAGATGCCACATTTCATTGCACAGCAGCGCCAGCACAGTCACCAGCAACAACAGCTGATCCTAACAGACTCCAAGGAAAGCAGCTGGAAGCGTACAAGATCGTTGACAAATACTTTAATGACAGAACACCAGGCAAGAAGCCCCTCAGAATGGTCATCTCTGGCACAGCTGGAACAGGAAAGTCTTACCTCATCCAGTGCCTGAGGCTTCTTCTGGGAGAAAAGCTCCTCCTACGGGTGGAACTGCATGCAATGTGTACGGCTGCATGGCGAGTTCAAGGCATTCAAGGGAAATCACCTTCAGACCATCCAGGAGTCACTGGCAAGTGTAGAGTACATCATCACCAATGAAATGTCCATGGTGGACAGAAAGCTTTTTGGTAAAGTGGCTGCGCCAGGCTCTGCCACACAGGTGAGAGTTTAACAAATAATAAAAATGAAATGAAATATAACCTGTGTGCATTCTTATGCAGAGCTGAAGAGCTCCTCGCTGGATGCTCCTTTCTGCTCATCGGCCAGTTGCCACCGGTCATGGATATGCCCCTGTACACCACGGTGCCCAGTAGTGAACTGTCAGACCTGGGGAGTGCAAACTACCACATGTTTTATCGCGCTGTTATGCTGGATCAGGTGATGAGGCAGGCCGGACAGGATGATGAACAGACACTATTTCGTGACCTGCTGCTGTATTTGAGAAATGGCAAATCTACGCTTGATTACTGGAGCCATCTCATGAAGAGGACTATCGCAGTTGGATATAGACGCAGGGCATCGTTGAATGGGGTGCTGTCCACAACTTCAGCAGTTTCTGAGCACAATCTCAGCGAGCTTCGTGCCAGCGATCAGCCAGTTGCCACCATCAAAGCCATCCAGGTGAAAGCAAAGCCTCAGTCGATGATGCAGGAGGATTGGAGCCCATTGTCAACATTGCACATGGAGCTCGTGTGATGCTCACTGCCAATCTGTGGATCGAAGTGGGACTGGTCAATGGTGCTGTTGGAACAGTTGTCGCAATCTGCTATGGAGATGGCCAGTCCCCACCTGAATTACCAATTGCAGTGACGGTGAAATTTGACTCTTACATGGGTCCAACACTGTCAGATGGCACAGTTCCCATCATTCCACCTCGCCACACCTGGTTTGCTGCCACACACCGGTGCTCTCACCTTAAGCTGGCCTGGGCTGTCACCATTCACAAGGCCCAGGGTCTGACTCTCAACAAAGTGTTTGTCAGTCTGGGTACCAAGGAGTTCTCCTCCGGTCTGACATTCGTGGCTTGCTCACGTGTTTGCCGTCTCCGTGACTTGCTCTTTGAAAAGCCGTTTGATTTTCAATGTCTGGCCAACCTGGGCAAGAGTATTCGCCTAAGGAGAGGCTGCAGGAAGATGCCAGACTGCTCCAGCTGAGCATACCACCCTCCAGTTGTGTGAACTTACACTTACCCATTTTGGAAAATGGCACCTCACACCACACAAATCTGAACTCTCTGTTGGACGAAGACAGAATAAAGGAAGGAGATGAAGCAGGTATTCCAGAAGATGGCAATTGTGGGGTCCACATCACAGAGGTCGATCAGGATGCGTACCGATCCAGATTCAGGTATAATCCCGTGGATGTAAAGTGGCGGCAGAGAGCGTGTTGAGCCATGGGGTTGGAATATTGTGGACCTAGTGGTTTCACTCCTGGTGGTCCTGATGTCAGTCTAACACCTCCCAGATGGCATGGTTGATATCATGACAAAAGTACATAAGTACGTTCCAGCAAAGTGCTACAAGGAGCCTTATACTTTGGAAAACTCAGAAGTGATTAGCATCTCCAAAGCTAAACTTCACCCCATACTCTTTGGAGGGGACCAGTTAACAAATAGTCGTGCTCGTGGAGCCAAGAAAGCTAAGGTTAACTCAGAGGAACCATTATCTCGCTTGGATGGTCTCATCCCTATTGGATGGTCTCATCCCTATTGCCGAAGATTGGCACACTCGTCTTAACTGAATTGAGGTATGTAGGGTAGGTATATTTTTGTGCTTAGTAAAACTTCAGAATAATTTTTTAATCTATATAGGTGATTTAGAGGTGTTTCTTCAACACTGATTCTTCAGGTGAGTATGGAACTTTGTACCAACTTAGAAACCGCATCACTCGTACCAATGTTGTGAAAGATCCTTCAATGAATTTTGATGCATGTGATGACTTTTTCATTACAGTAATATCTGGTCATGTTATAGCTGCCTTTTCTAATTTAAATCTTTCTACTACTAATTTTAACCCATCTACTACATGGATGAATACTGATGAAGAAAAGAAGAAAATGTGACTTGATGTATCTAAAAAGATAGTAGAAAAATATGTAGATTTTTCATTTCATGATGTCCCTAAGCCTTCTGAAGACAAAAAGAGAGAATATGCCATTGAAATCCTAAGCTTGGGTTGCTTTTACTTCGAATATTCTGATGCCATCAAGGAAGGGGATGGGAAAAGAGTCTTACGATGTTGGAAGTACCTACTTTCAATATTTTATAGTAGTGGGCGTACGAATTATGCCAATGAAGTATTAATGCTATATCAGCATGATTATGTTCTATCGCCAAGGCATAAAACTGAGTTACTATGGGGACGATTTATAAATGTTCATGGCCGTACAGGAAAAAATATCGCTGCAGATCTCCATTTAAACCATGTGGTAAAGGAGTGCTTGGGAGCTAACAAGACTGAAGGTGCAATAGTGGGAAAAGCTTTGGGCACTGTTGTGCCAGTTTTGGATCAATTTGATTTATAGAATGATGTGTTTCTACTGCGTCTGGTCTGCATAATCCAGTAAATGCTTTCACATAACATATTTAAGGATAGAAAGCATGCTCACTTCCCAAAACCCAGAAATGTACAAAAAAAGACGGTGTTGGAGAAATTGATGGAAGACAAATTTTACATAAATTTATAGAAAAACAAAAACACTTGTATCACAACTACCACATTCACATTGTTTGGCACACACATCACAACAAAGACATTTACTACCTATATCAATATGTTCATAAGAATCCATATTCTCAAATTATAAATCTCTTCTATAAACATCATCATTATCCATATACTTTCTAACTCATTGACTTTCTGTTCTTTTTATTATTAATTAAGGTTGCTAGAGCTGGTAACCAGTTTCCTGTATATATGACTCAGTGTCATCTGGTGCGCCAAGATGTATAACCTGTCTAACATTTGGGCAGTCTATACCCATGCCAAAAGCAATGGTTGCAACTACAATACGAAGCTGAGAATGGGGTTGTAAACCTTTGTATTATTTCTTCTTTAATGTGTGGATCTGTCACGCTTGTGAACATATCAACTAACCGGAAACGATTAATATCGGGAGCATTTGTAAAGTTTGCACCCATGCAATGTCTGAACAGTAGATAAACGTTGGAACAGTCTTCGAAACTACGACAGTATATGATAACCCTCGGCATATTTGCTCGTTCATGACGTAACTTAGTAACTAATGCTTCAAAGGCAGTATCAAGAGTGTCAAATTTGCTTACTGAATATTTTAGGTTTTTCTTGCAGGGAGATAATGTGATAATATATGGGTTCTGTAATCCAATGGTTTTGAATACTATAAATCTCAGTGTTTTCGTAGCAGTAGCTGTTAATGCCATTTATTAACATCTTTGGGTAAGATGCTATGGATTTCTCCTATCCTGCGCAAGGAGGATCTCCGCTATAAAGATATTCCAAAAATATTAATTCAGCGAGCAAGCGAGCTGACTCTCAGATCGTAACTATAGAAATTGTTCTATATAACATATATAAGTCTGCATGGATGCTGATACAGCTTCACAATGTGAGAGGAAATTCTGAGTGTAAGAATGCACATGTGCTCACGAAATCAACCTTTGAACTATCGGTCGGTACCACTTGGAAACACAGTGCACTTAATCCACAGCCACAGCCACTACATTCTGCATCAAAGGAGCAGTAAGCATTGTCTTTCACCATTTTCCCTTGCTTCTGGAGCAGCCTATACAATGCCATGTTTGGAGAAATCATTGAGGATTTGGCAAGCCCTTGTGTTATGAGTGTCTCCTGATTTTGAACTTGGACATACAGGCAGTAACAGTTTTCTCCTCTGAGATCCCTGATGGTGGTAGATCAGGATAGCTCATGGTGGTGGTATCTCTTCAGCTATTTAAGTGGTCATGTGTGAGGGAATCGAGACCAATCATTATTGGCCTAGCCAAACAAACGTATCATAACCATGCATTCTTCCTTTAGGCATACTCCACTCCTTCCAACCTTGTGTCCAAAATTAGAAAGGGTTATCATTAAGTATCTAATTTTATCACTGAATAGCATGAAAATAAATAAGGGCTAACATCATTTCAATGTCTTATAGTAACAGGTCAACACACCCACTTCCTGGCCTGACCACTCTACAGATGAAATTCAGTGTTGCTTGCTTTTGACTTGCCCTCTAAGAAGATGCAGTGAAGAATTTGTTGCAAGTTACTGATTCATGATAAATGCATTAATGGTTCACTACAGCTAAAGCTTCACACCAACGGTAGGTGTGAAGCTTTAGCTGTAGTAGCATGCAATAATTCTGTTTTTAGTCGACTTCTACATAGCATTGTTGTAGTCCAAATCCATTCAGTCTGCAAATTATGTTTGAATGTTTGTTAGAGATCCTCTCCACTTGCTCCAGTCAATGAATAAAGTCATGAGGCTGTATGCATAACTAATTTACAATTGTCATTATAATTATTTCAGACATACCATCACCATCATTCTGCAAATAGAATCAGTAGAATGCCACCTACCAGTGTCATCTCAGTCCTCTGAGAGAAGTATTGGTTCCCTTTTTTATTGTACGATTGATTTTTATATAGCTAGGAAGATTGTGATCTCATAAAATAATGACCATAATATATAGCCAACAAAATCCGCATTACCTCTCTGCATAGGTAAGGAAGCAGCACATGCATGCACTGATTGTTCGTTGTTCATTATCACTGACTGACCCAAAAGGATATGCAGTATAGTACACAACAATAATGTCACTAAAGGGATGACATCCTGAGAGCGGCAAATACTGAGATATGAAGACCTCAGACCAGCAGTATTAAACGACCACTACCCTGGAACTGTAAGCTCCATTGGCCACTCTTCTTGGTCAGGGGAGGGATGGGAAATACACACACACACACACACACAGAGCATCAACATTATCATGTCACTTGAGCAGAAGTTAACAGGTTGGAGGGATCCCGAAGGTCACACCAGACATCGACCTAAAGAAATCAGAATGCAAGAGGTCCAGTCGTTATATGGCAGCCCACAGAAGGTAAGCCATAACTATTCGCAACCTCGTTTTCGACCCACAGCAGGTTTGTGGATAATATTCTACAGAGATGGTATATCCTTGACCACTCTCTGGATAACTCCACACCTCAACCAATAGGTCTAAACTGCTTGACTACGGCAGACCTCAGTCACTGCTCGCAACTCTTCTCGATTTCAAAGGAGACTTCCTCTCGTCATTCATGTGAGTCTTATTGTGATTCTCGAGGAAGAGACCTCCTCTTGTCAACGTCGCCACGAACGAGGCCATTGCTCTGTGCGCATGCGCGTGAGCACACTTGCCACGTGCAAAAGTAGTACGGATGACACCAACCATCCGTTTCCTCGTTGAAAAGTCCACACTGTATGGCAGTATGTTTGTGTTCCTGTACACAGATCAGGCACCTCCTACTGGGATTGATGTTGGCGCTATTCTTGATCAGATTTCTTCATCAGGTGTTTGTTTACCTCATCACCTGAGTCTAACGGCTCCCCCATAGCACCAGCTTGTGTACGTTGATATTTTTAAGTTAGAAATGATGCCAGATGGTACCTTGCCTGCTCCTGTAATTAAGAACTATTGGCCTTTCCCCAGGTGTCCCGCAGCTGCTTACATCTGCCTCTCACATGCACACAGCTTGGAAATTTAAATGAGGTATAATCTCTAGCCCTAGTTCTCTGTGACTGTTCAATTGTTTTCCCCTACATAGCTAGCTCCTGTGGAACTAAGTTGGATCAGAGTAGGAGCTCTTCTCAGTTGTTATGGAAACCATGGGTAGGTACATGAGAATGGGTGTGTTCAATGTATAGTCATCAAGCCATAGTTTATTTTACAGTAAGGCAGCTGCTGACAGGAGATACCTCTGCCTCCCATACAGCTTGGCAATTTGAATGAGGTATATGTAGTGTCTAGCCCTAGTTCTCTGTGACTGCTGAATTGTTCCCCTATAGCTCCTGTTGAACTAAGGTAGTGGCAGTTGGAGCAGAAAAGCTACTCATTATGGAAACCATGGGCACAACTTTACATAGGTACATGAGAATGGGTGTGTTCAATGTATTGTCATAGAAGCCATAGAAAAATTGGTTAACCTGGGATGATAATCAACTGGTGTGCAGTTAACATACGAGTCCTTAAAGTTAGAAAGATCCTGCGGATCTACAATAGATATCTAATGTTAACTGGGAATGAATTTTTACTAACTTGCAAAGCAATGCTTCAAAATCGTAAACAATTGCATTTTTTCAATGCTGTCAAACTGTTCACTTATAGGACATTATGAGCCTGAACAGTAAGCCTTATCTAAGTGTATGTGGTACAATAGACCAAATGTGATCAATCTGCGAAAAAAGGTAAGCGTGTCTTCAGTCTTAGTGTACAGTGCAAGGGTACAATGGACCAATAGTAGGTGGTTGTGATGTATGATAGACCAAATATGAGACTCTGTGTTGATGATTGATCTGTTGAAAAAGGTAGCTCTACTGAATGACGAAATAAAGGATTCTGACTGTGACCTTGCTACATACCAGGCTGAGCGGTCTATTAATGGTATAGTTTTGCACTGAGTTTTTGGTAAAAGTTCCATCCACAAGGGACCATCGGAAACTGTACACCAGTTATCTATAATCTTATAGTGTAAATGTATACTGAATATAGTATGCGTTAATAGTTAATAATGTATAATATGTTATAATAGTTAAGGGTGCAGGCACACTCTGCCCACGCATGGTTGCTAGGGAAAATTAACTTAAAAACTATTCATGATAGAAATTTCTAACTTGCACCACGTTATTAAGTATCAGAATAGTACTACATACACAAAAAATGAAGGAGGACCAATCAAAATCACTGATGTTATGACTGATTTCATTCTCAAGGTAAACTGCGTTGCATCTCAATGACCACTTGGAATCAATGGCTGATTTTTGATATACAGCTTCTTATACTTCTACTTTTCAATTTATCTAATAAGGATCTTGTATCCTGCACATTCTGTACTAGCTATAAACTAAAGCAAAATGTAACTTTTTAGACCTTACCAAGTAGTTGCCATATGCAAAATATTGGCTCATTCCCATGATGCTAGCATGGATTTTATATATGCCAAAGCAGCAGCTGCTATTGTGTTTACTATCTGTTATTTTAGCGTGGTAGTGTTTGTGGTTAATAGTGCTTGTATTAGCGCATGCCTTGGTTACTATGTGCCACCACCTTAATACTGATCATCCATCAATCTACAAAAAGGTAGGATAAGTGTGGATGGATATACGTAGGTACGTCTTAATGTAACATGCAATTGAGATGTGGTGGGCATTAATTGGGTGCAGTGGGCTTTAATTAGAAACAAACCTGAAGGTGGGTGGAAATAGGTCCCCCTGATTGCGAGTGTAACATCTTTGGTATCAGCTAGCATTTATATTTAGTTTGCCGTGGGTGTGTGGAGCAATGTGGGCATGTCTAATAACAGATTCGTGGGCCGGGGCTGAATAGAGTGATAAGACCAAAAATGATTTTTTTCGAAATTTTTCATCGTTATATCTTTGTTTACAATTTGTTGAACTTCACAATAGAGGCAGAGTTTCATCTACCCATCTAATTGCAGAAGTTCCTAACTGCCACATAAAACATAACATAAACGAGTTAACTATAATGGTTAAATAGTTGTTGCTTTTTTGATCACAATACTCCCTTGCTCTATTATTACTACTACAAATTTACCTCTTGATTGATCTCCGGGTACCCCTAGCCCTAGATTGACAGCAGCCCATTGTCCCTCTTCAGCTTGGAATCATTTTTGTTGTCAATTTCTCCCTTTGTTTTTAGACATACAACAGTCAAGTGAAGATCCCCCCTCCCTTATACAGCAACTGAGGAGGGTGTACTACCATCTTTTTGTAGCAGTTGCTCAAACTTCATTATTATCACAGAAATGAGGCAGAAATACATGATGGTTATGGCTTGTATCTATGCATTCACAAACCATTTTATTGGTATCTCAAGGGGTTTGAGCGGAGATAGGGAACTTATTAGAAAATGATCCCCTGCATATGGTGTACATTGATTGGTAGCGAGTCAGCAAATTATTACAAGATACTGGGTCACGTCCAATTAAACCCTTTGAACCATCTAATTTATAGGGGGAGGTAGGGCATCCAGCATAAGTCCTGTGATCAGTTTCGGGCTGACTCGGCTGGAATGCAAATTCAAAATAGCAAACTTTCATTTGGAAAACAAGCTACGTATGGTAAATTTCCTGTTTTAAGTTTAACTGCTTTAATCAAAAGAAACGGCCCCTATTTCAAATCTAAATTCCAAAACATTAACCCCCATGTGCATTTCTGCACACAATATCAATATTATAGGACACTATACTGCCTTCTTTATTGGCGCGCAGACGAGGTTCGACGGCAGATCACTATATATAAGAGGCAAGAGAAAAAGGGATGACTCTTCAGTATCAAGCTTAAACCATAGGGAGAGGGAAGAAGAAGTTGGTGACATTTTCAGTGAATTAAAAAAGAAGCACTCTGTAATCCTTAGTTACGCCTTTGGGCCCGAATGATTTCTTCTAATCTTCATTACAGCTTAGAAGAACACCACCACAATATGCATTTTCAAACCTCTCGACATATCCAGCTCCGATCTACAGGACGTAAAGATAGTCAGCATCAAGGTGCAACAAAGGTAGAATAACCTTCTATTAGCAATTTTATCATTAACATATTAAGGGACTGTATTCTTCATATTCTCCAAGTCGGATAAATATAATTTCCCGATTGCCGATGCACACATATTCAGAAGAAGTAAATAGACTCAATGCTGGCATATGTACCTACCTCTGGCTGAACTCGAAGAGGCAGGGTTACCGCAAATGATTTTTTGATGGAGGATTGTGGCAGTTCTTTTTAGGTCTAGGTTTGTCTATGACTGGTTCATCTTAAACCTTTGGACTCCAGGAGACTGGAATTTCTGTAATAGTACCAAGTACTTGGCTACTTGAGGAATTGAGGACAATAGTGGTTGTGTCCAAAATTTATATGAATTAGTCAGGCAAACTGAATAGGAGGACATTAATGATGATGCCCAGAGTGTGTTGACAGACTTATACAAAAAAATGGCAAGTAAGTGTAGAGTCACTTCTCCTTCTGCATCTTTGCTGGTCTAAGAAGTCACTTATACCACCATCCCTTAGTGCACATCCGTGAGAGGTTCATCAGGTGTCCAGGTTGGCACTAACTGCAACATGCCGAAACACAAAGACAAACTTTTTCCTGCAGATCGATTCTGATGCTGAAATGTCTTTTTCCTCGACCTTTGAAGTAATTATTGGTCATTGGTCTTTTGAGTATTGAGACACAAACTTTTTTGTATCAGTTGATCACAATATTTTTATGATTTACAGACACATTTTTCTTTAAGATGCATTTGTTCATAGTGTGCAGCCCTGAAATTTTGTGATCACTTGTGTCATAGCAACAATATGGTTGAATACGAGTATTTTTGTTTGTTTTTTGTTGTTTTTTTGTTGTTACTTTTTTTTGCAATTACAGCATTTGGATTTTACTAGTGTCGTGCAAGCAATCCCTACGTTTCCTCTTCTTTGAGTAAGCCGTTGAAGAAGTTAAACTTTAGATTAGTCATTGATTTAATGAGATTTTCAGTCTTAGAGCAGTAGACATGAACACCCCAACTTCATTTTTTTATTTAGTTTCAAGGCTTCCCTTATAACCTCTTCAAATACTGTGATCCCTCCAGTATTAGTCAAGAGATGAGCTTCAGATAAAATACACAAAAAGTTTCATAATGGAAAGTCTTGGTGTAATTGAAAGTACATACGACATCCAATTTCAACTGCAGCATGGTTTTGCAGAGAGCCCTTGTACCATTCTCAAATGAAACATGGAAAACATATGCACTATTTAACTTCTTTATGAGCTCAGCAGCCCTAGGTGATCTGCGGTCATATAATATGTTGTCAATGACATCTTGAAGGTACACTCTGAACTTTGTGATGTCCTTGTTGATAGTGACATCTTTTGCTCCCTTGAAGGAAGGTTGCATATAATGTTCTTTTGGTAGTTTATTGCAAGTTTAAAACACACTGAAGTAAGTCATATTTTGTATCAAATTAACCTAAAGTCAGCTAATTTTGTTGCAGTTAGTGGGAAATGACAGGGAAAAACTGGATACACTTCACAGATGTCTGGGATTTAAACCCCAAGCATACGCTAATAAGTAGTCCCTTACCCATAGCTAATGTGTTGCATTTGTTGTGCTTTTTAGAAACTAGAAAAGATATGTACCTGCTTTTGTGGAGCTCCATATGCTTCTGCAAACGGTTTCAAGAACCACGTTAAAAATTGTGATAAAGCCAAGTCGATTCCAATGTATTTAAACTACCGTATAGCGAGAAATTTTCGAGGGACAAGTTTTTCACGAAACAGGATCACAACTTCAGTTCACGAATAAAATATTCACGATGTATATGTACGAAAGAGAATTTCAACCATGCATGACATCATCCTAAGCTGTATGTCACGACGTGCACATGCGTAAGGTTGCAGCTGCATGAGAAGATGGCTACTACTTACAGTTTAGATTCCTGTGTTCGTGGCTATCATGTGTATAAAAGCATATGGACAGCTCCTCATGGTGAAATTCTTACATGCCAGGACGAATTTGGAAATGTAGAAGACCCCTATGCTGTAGCTGTCATGACTTCAGGCACTACTGTTGGTCATGTGCCTAGAGCGAGCTATATCTGCTGTTTGTCATTTCTTTCTGAGAAAATCGGGTACCATTCATTGTCAAGTTACTGGAAGTAGGCGGTATTCATCTGATTTACCTCAGGGTGGCCTGGAAATACCATGCATGCTAACTTTCAGCGGAAAAGAGAAGATATTAATAAAGTGAAGAAGTTACTGAAGAATCCTTCTGTGGTAAATAATATTATTGAGCCTCCTAATAAGAAATCAAGTTAGTGACTATTACTACTGAGGAGAGTGAAGATTCAGGGGAGAAAAAAATCAATGAAGGACTCTAGCTCAAATGCAGTTACCAGAGAGTTTTCTCTTTTTCCTCTCGGCGAGTTTCTGTTTTTCCCTTAGGATGTTTTCCAGGATTTTGTTCATCATTTTTTTGTGTTTGGTTTTCTGTCTGGTGTGGCTTGGGATAGTCTGGCATCCATGGCTGTCTGGATAGCAGATTTCTTGGAGGCGAGCTTGAGGTAGGTTTGCTCGTAGTGTTCCAAGAGTATGGTTGTCAGTTCTCTCTGGGTCTGATTGGTAGTTCTCTTGAATTTCTGCTGGGCATCTGTGTAGTCTGCAAGGATTGCATCTCGTTTACACTCGGAGGCCCTTAGGGTTCTGTTATTCTGGAGGCATTCGTTGAGGAACTGTCTGTGAGTCGATCTTGGCCATGTTGGTGGCGGTCCTCTTGAATTGTTGGCGAAGGGCCGGTAATTCTTTATCGTCTGTTTCATGTGTGCACCAACTCCAGCACTGTTATTAATATGCTCGAAAAAGCACTAGATTATTAATCCTGCTTGGACAATTGGTGTACAAGATTTCAAAAGAGGTAATTAAGGAAGTGTTTTCCAAAGAAGAAAGTTTAACATAGGCAAATAGCATGGGAAAAAAGTATTCTCCAAGTTTAATTAGCCTCAAATGAGCAAATATAAGTTACAGGCAATTAGCAGGGCTGACCAGCAGCAGAGCAACGGTCCAATCTAGTTGACAGTCCTATCATGATTAGGACATTGATACGTGTCTCATTGTCCATACTTCTTTTTTAAATATTGAGTACTAGTATGGATCAATTAAAACTGCATCAAATGTCAAGGTGTGCTGACCAGGCAGCAGCAGAGCAAGGGCTGACCAGAAACAAGCGAGTGATGTCCAAGTCTGCCTCGTCCCACCTAGGAATACCATGGGTCCCTAAGGGACATGGACCAGGTGTCTGTCCTATCCACAGTCCTAAGTAGGACTGTCCTATGTCCACCTGTATAGGCCACCATCCTAAGTGTCTGTCCTATCCACTGTCCTAGGTGGGACATGGTAGACTGTCCTATGGACTCCATCCATCCACCTGTATAGGCCACCATCCTAAGTGTCCATCCTATCCACTGTCTTAGGTGGGATACGGTAGGACTATCCTATGGACTCCGTCCATCCCACATAGAGGCCACCATCCTAAGTGTCCGTCCTACTGTCCTATGGACTTTGTCCATCCCACGTAAAGGCCACCATCCTAATTGTCCATCCTTTCTGTGGCTCAATGTAGAACTGTCCATGTCACATAAATTCTCTAATTCTCCATCACTTTGCTGACTGGGTGCACACAAAACATGAACAGCTTCGACATAGACCTTATGTGCTGTGTTGTTTATTACGTTTTACCTTAGTATTTTTTTTTATTATGTACATGAACTCACTAGACCACATAGCTATAGTACTTGTTAATAAAATAAATAGGCACTATTGTCTTCAGATCTTGATCTTCTTCAGGTTTGGCACCTCAGCTCCATGGCTAGAAGTGGTGTTGGGAGACTCAGACTTTGTGATTCTCTCACTACCACTACAGTTCAAATAGACAAAGTATACTATAAGCTTGCTATTAAATTACTTGTTACTCACTCTGACATCAACTTTCGAACATAATCTAAGAGAGACACGCCATGCTTCTTTAGGGAATAGGCTAGCACTGTCTTGTTGTCTTGGTCCTCAGGGACCTCACGCTTGACAAACATCCATGTCTACAATAGATTAAGCAGACAATTAAATGAGACCAAGGTACAGAGGTGAGTTGGGTCACCCTGATAAATGAATGGAAGTATAAACACATGCCAAGTCAGTCTGGAACCCTTGTAATTATGAGGAAAATGTGATATGACACAAATCAAAGATGTGGTTATATGAAGAAAATACAGGGATACTGTAGACGAAGAAAAGGTGAAAGTCGACCTCATCGAATAACATTGCGATTCGCGCTATTCGATGAGGTTGATGCAAGTTGATTCCCCTCGCTTGGAATCAACTTGCATCAAGCCCATCGAACAGCACGAATAGCAATGCTATTCGATGAGCGACCAAGTTATGAGGATCCTGCTGCCTGCTGCTTCTTAGCCTAGTTGGCCTGCTGCCTAGCCTTCTTGTCCGAGTCAAATTGTTTCAATAGAGTCGGACTGTCCGCATATGGACACCAGACTGCATTCGAGCGGCCCAACACACGGTGGATTTGCCGTCGGGCGTTTTGTCACTCGCAGTTTGCAGCTGGTGGCATACCAGACAGCGACGCTTCTTTGCTGTCAGATCGTCCTGAAATTATCAAATCATAAGATGAGATACAAGGACAGGAAAGGCTAGTAAACATGGATTGATGTACATTAATTGGGGCAGAGACCCTCTGTAGTGAGTCTGATGGAGGCGGCATACTTTCTGTGCGGGAGGGAACTTAGTCAAACTCCGTCACCCACCAGCCCCACCTATCTACCCCTTGCTTTAGGTTCAATCAACATTCTGATGCAGTCATGGTTGAAATGATAAATGACAAAAATCAATGCTAAGATGGTATAATGGCAACAATGAGGATGATCAGCGTGAGTTGTGTAGGTTTGTCTCTAGAGTGTTATTGTCTCTAATACACATTTGTCAATTAGAGTATTTTGTGTTTATTATTTAGGGTCTGTGCTGCGTAGGTACCTGCATTATATCAAGGTCATTAACAGTTATATCATACACAACTTGTCACTCACTAGTTGGTTTCTCTGTAAGCCGAGATCCATCTGTTACAATCTGTCTGCCTGGTCCTGCAAAATTGAAGCACTCATAAGGTTTCTTAGCTCATCAAATAGCTCTGCCACTTACTCATGTTTGGGGTTATGGGGTTGCCATGTGTCTCCTAATGAGTCTCACTACCCCACACAGTGCCTCCCTTTGGAGTTCTTCAGCCAGTTTTTCTATATCTCTTTTCTTGGAACCCACCCTTCCTCAAGTGTCTTTGAAGGTCGACAATCAGTCCCATTGTCCCTATAACCACTGGTATCACTACTACTCTGTGGTCAGGCCATTGCGTGCGTAGGTTGGCGGCAAGCTCAGCATATTTCACTTTTCCCCTCAGCTCCTCTCGCAGGGAGTCTTCATAAGCCTCCTGTAATATGGTTTTTGGGCAGGGCAGTTCATCAGTCGAATCTGACCTCAGGGAGTATTGGATCTCGTGTTTGTCGAGTACCCCCTGAGCTCTTGCGAGGAAAGAGTAATTCCCTTGGTCTGAAAGCCACTTTTGGAGAAGCATGGCACTTTGGACCTGCTTTTCTTCTGACTTCAGCAGGTACGTCGTGCTTGAGACTGCCTCTCTCTCCCATGCATTTAGCACACTTCTCAACCCCCTTCCACCCTCAGATCTCGGGAGGTAGAGTCTGCTCACTGAGGCGTTTGCATGGTGACATTTGTATTGTCTCATTATTCTCCTCGCCTTTCTGTCCAACTCCACCAGCTCCCTGTCAGACCACCTGATGGTTCCAAAGAAATATTGGAGGACCGCTGTTGCCCAAGAGTTGTTTGCCTTGTTCTTGTTGTGGGCATTCAGCTGAGATGACCAGCACTTTCTTAGGCGGGCAATGAACTCCTTTTTTATTCTTTCCTTGGTCCGAGCCTGGTTTGCTCCAAACAGCTGGGCCACCCCCAGGTACCTGTACGTTTCCCCATAGGCCATTTCTGCCATTCCAAGTCCAGGTGGCCACCTTGTACCACTCTGCCCCCCACCACATGTGCAACAGAGCATTTGCTGAGTCCCAACTCCATCCCCACTGCTGCTGACGTCTCTATCACCCTTCCCACAGCTGCTGCTAGGTCGCTCTGTAATTCCTGGTACAGTTTTAGTTCCTTTACTTAGGATTGCAATTAGACCTGCCAGTATACAGTATTGTACAGTGGATAGTCTAGTCCTGTGACCCCTTTCTTCTAAATTTTGCACCTTTTAAAATTACCCGCTATACGGTACAGCTGTCCTAGAATAGCAGGTACACCCAGGCCTCCATCACTTAAAACAATTTTTACCTGAAGTGGAGGGACTCCCAACTCCTCCATTCTCGCAGCAAGCGGTGCAGCCATGTGGAGTTCACGAAATCCAGTTTTGCCGTTGCAGCAGGCACAATCCATGTATAAAAAGTGGGGAACGTCAACTCCCACAGCCTTGTGCCTCTCCACCACCTCAGACATCGCCTCCTTCGCCCAAGCCATTGCCGTGTCAGGGACGACGTAGACACCCAAGACCAGCCTGAAGTCACCACAGATGGTAAAGGTCTACCCGTCTTCACAACCTTCCGTTGGTGGTCGACAGCAAGGCTGTGGTTGCTGAGGATAGCACGCAGCTCTCTCATTATGTAAGGCTTGTGCTCCCAGTAGTCCCTGACTAATATCGCTGTGAGGTGAGGTCTACCAGGGACATAGTGGGAAGGGAATGGAGGGAAGCCGTCATGAGGAGCAACATTTTTCTTCCCCACACCACGAAATGCCTCCACCTAGATTTAAGCCAAGGAATCAGGGTAAATAGTACTCCATTACAACCCCGATATCTGATGATCTTGGGTGTGCTTTTAATGGACCCCCCACTTCATCAAACTGCACTCTTGAATAAGGAGAACAAGTACTAGGTGTAAACACCACACATGATTTGCCATTACCTTGTCCCAAACTTGGATATACTCCGACTTCAGCCTCAGGTAGTGCTCCCTGATCTGACCCTCAGCATAGCGTTCCACCTAGGCTACGGTCATGCCTGCCCTCAGCATCCTCACCAGGTGGCAATGAAGTCTCTCCTCAGCTGCTCCCCTGATGGAAGGGTGTCCATGTACTCACTGCTGTGAGTCATGAAATGCCTTTTGCACGCAGTGCACCTCATGTCAATCCCAACCACAGTCTTGGGCCATGGTAGGGCGTAGCAAAGCTTCCGCTTACCCACAGAGTTCGCAGAGATCAAACTGGACCTGCAATGAGGACATCTGCCCTTCAATGGGCAGTATACAAGCAGGTCCAGCTTGCCAGCTGAGGTCTTCACTCCTATTCCCATTGCCTTCAACTCCCCAATCGATGGTGACTGAAAGTTGGTCGAGTCTAACTTGGGAGGTACTGGTACAGCAGCAAAGGGACGAGAAGCCTGTCCACATTTTGTAAACCATTTTTGAAAACAGCCATCCCTACTTCTCTTTATTTACTTCATAAATCTTACCAGTTAGTTGAAGAGAAATTATTAAACACACACGAACTAGCTACTTATCCATAACATGCCAACCCACATTGCAGTTGCCACTCCCACAAAGTCAAATATGTACTCCAAGGGGGCATGTTATCAGAGTCTATTCAGCCCCATCCACCCCTTCTTTAACTTACAGCTGCCGTCAATGAATAATGTTGGTGAGTTCAGAGGGTGGGAGGACAACGAGGATGAGGATGAGGGAGTTCAAGGAGGAGGAAGAACCTGGGCCTATGAGGTGGACATGCTGGATCCATCCTGATCAGCAAACTGCACCCATGATGCTCTGCTGGATGCGGCTCACAATGACCCAGCAGATCGGAACTGTTTTCAGCCCGTAATCCTATGGCCATCTCTCGGTCACCCAATAAGAAGCTGACACTTGGAAAAATCTGTGAATACATCATCCAGCAGTTTCCATATTATCGAAAGCGCTGGCCAACTTGGCAAAACACAATCAGACACAACCTGAGCTGGAATGACTGCTTCATCAAGGTACCAAGAGAGAGATTATCACCAGCCCACTCCTCCCTATCATACCACCAACGGATTATCACCTCATTCCCATTCCAACATACCCCCATAGAATCGCAGAATGGGCATGGAACAAGTCCACCTGTTGCGTTCACTAGCTCTCACACCATTTACTTCACCTGGATTAACTGAACTGCACTCTGGTGATTTACTACTACCCATTGAGATTATCACAATAATTATTTGCTTGTATAATTACATCATTTTTAAAAGATCATTGCAGCAGCAGGGATTCTATTTGACAGTGTTAAAAGTATGAAGCATGACAGGGGTAATTGGACCAGGGGTTCCAGGGGGGACCGGAGTGGGAATGGCGGAAACGTGTGATGGTATTGGAAGATGCGAAGACTTCTTTTATGCTCAAGGTCTTGCCTATTATTCCAGGATGCCTGCCCATTATTCTAACTTGCTCGTGAAAAAATCAATGATAATTGTATTGAATCATAACAGAGGTTTGTATATAGTCTCTCAAAGCATGTTCCTGTCTCTCAGTAAAAGAATTTGGAAAAAAAACTCTCTCTGCTGCAGCAGATGAGGGCTGAAGCAATAGTGGTTTCTTACACTCATTGGCCCATTTAGGGAGTTTGTCAGATTTTCTTTTCCACCAAGCTACCTTATCAGTTTCAGAAGAAACATCTTCTGCCTAAGCAATGTACGTGGGTACCTCATGAGTTAAAAAATGGTAGGAAATGAATATCCTCAGATGCAGAGTATGCATAAGCCACAAATGATGGGTGAAATAATCGCGGACATTTGACATTGTTTTTTGCAAGTAATTAAGTAAATCACATTGTTAGAAGTACAGTCGACTCCATATGGTTTTCCAACTGCAAAATAATGTCCACAACTTGTTCCAATGTTGTTATCAACTGAGTACGGACCAGCTGGTTTCCTAGAGTGGGGTAACTCCTGGCAATAAATCTGGAGTTAGGAAGATTTTTTTGGTCGAGTTTTGTAGTTTTGAAGGATTATAGTCTTATTATAGATAGAGTAGAAAGCAGGTGACGCGTAACAAGCTTGTGGTTTTTTTACTTGTTACCTTCCCCCATAAGATTAGATAACCAATCCTAAGCATCCTTGATTTGCCTGACTGTTTATCCAAAATGCATCTAACAAATTCAGGTGCAACTAACTGTACAGTGTCTTCACTTTTTATAGAGGCAAAAATGTTAAAAGAGCGAAGGTACTGGTCAGCTGTTCTACCCTTATTCCATGGTGGTTCCATAGTTCTGGCAGCCATTCTTCCCATGGTCCAACTGAGCATGCTCTATTGTGCATATACTTGTGGTATCGTTTAAGCTCTTTAAGCTAATCGCTATAATTCCAATACTTACGCTATGCTGTGTGTGTGTTTGATAGGACCATACGCATCCAATTTTATGGTGATGAACCCTTTCCCCTTTAACATGAAGCTAGTGTTGTAATGTGAGGTCTTAGCCTAGGCTGTAGCTTGCTTATTATAGACTCGTGTGGTGGTGTAGGTGGCTCCTCAGTATAATAACCAACAAGGTGACTGGATGTGTGTCTGTGGAAGGAATGTATTTCAGAAAGGAATTCAGACATTATGAGTCGTGCTTGATCATATGCACACATGGGGTAATGAGATAATCCAGATAAGTGTAATCCAGATCAATGAAATGAAATTCACCCCGAGCATGCCTCTAAATGTAGGAGGCATGACAATCATTACATGATACGGTGCAGAGGAGTTCATAGAAAATCGATGAACTTTTCACCAGTTTCTGAAATGCTTTTTGAATGATTGAGATCAAGTACGACATCTCTGCTTTTGCCATAAACTTTTCCACTTTGGACCACATTTCAATTGGTTTGTTAATGACCTCTCCAACAAACAAAAAATACCAAACACCAGTGTGATAAAACTGTGGGAGATAGTGGTAGCATATATCGATCCTGCATTCAAGTGCACCTTAATCTCTTTTCCTAATGCAGATTTCAATATGAAGCAAATGCATTGATAGTTGTAGAAACAGAGAGCAATCTGCATTTAATGTGGACACTCCATTTCTTGCCAATTTATTTCTATGCATGATATCTCAAAAGAATGGCTTGCAATAATATGTAGTTAGGCCACACCAAATACCGAGTGTAGGTCAGACTCTTTGATATGAAGAATAACCCCTCGTGAATTGATCTGTTAAGCTCACAGGGGCATCAATCGGTACAATATGTACAGGATCTGTGAATTTTTCATTTATAGATATTTCTGTCTTCACAACAGACACTTCTTGCAGGTCAAGGATGCCAAAGGTTCCTTCCCATTCACATTTCACCACTTGCCTAGGCCTTATCACTTTTTGGCCACATCTTACCAATATAGACAGCCAAACACTGAAAATGGCCATTTTCATGACCACACCCACCACATTTAGCCCCACCCACCGTATCCGTGAAACATTTATTCAATTTGGTGTGGCCTTACAGATGCATGCTTACTAGGAAGAACCACGAGCTTTCAAAAGGAATCTTCCATGGGGAACCTTCAGAATAAGGAATGGCAGAGTGACGTCCCATTAGAAAAGACGTCATCGCTAACTCTAACGTGGAAATATGTAATTTCAATTAGCATACCATAGAATCGGCTTACTGGAATAGCTACATCAACTGAATACTTTAGACACATAACATGTTGTCACCTTTACTGGCTCTTCCTCACCCTGTACAGCTACCTCATCTATAGGTGACTGTAGGTATATACTGGTGAAGATGTGACAAAACTTCAATCTTTTCTTCATATTTCTGCTCTCCTTTCAATATGCCTAATAGATAGAACCTATACTAATGAGTTATAGCTACAATTCTTAAGGTACAATGGGGCAACTTTTATGATTGGCCTTGAACCTTATCGAGTACATGAAAATTTCCTCTGTTCTTGCTTGGTATTCTGAATTGCATCATCACATTCTTCAAAGTACCCAAAGTCTATAGGCTCTTACCATCAGTTGAAGATACAGGCACCAGAATAATATTCTTTAGTGCCTACCTTGAATCCCTTGCTCTTCTATTGAGTACATGAATCTTTCTTCTGTTCTTGCTTGGTATTCTGTATTGGATTTGTATATGATTTCTTCAAGGGGATATATATTCTGCTTATCTCTACATTGTGGTGTGTCTTTACAACTTCTCTCTCTCTCTCTTCCTCGGGTATACCACCACAGGAAAAAAAAAATCCTTTGTGTCAAGTTACTAGCAAGTACTATCCTACCTTTGG
Source organism: Crambe crambe (assembly GCA_963924555.1). Classification (NCBI taxonomy): domain Eukaryota; kingdom Metazoa; phylum Porifera; class Demospongiae; order Poecilosclerida; family Crambeidae; genus Crambe; species Crambe crambe. The sequence continues at coordinate 4,252,201 of OZ004593.1, read as the reverse complement.
GTAATGAAATAACTACATTGGTAAGTACTTGATGTTTTCATGTGATTTCCTGTTTGAGAGGTACTCGTAAGCATAATACTCTCTACCAACCAACTCTAAGTGTGTATTTCATTATTGGTATGTTTGCTTTTATTGTAGTATACCTTTTGTGAGTTTATTGTCTGTGCATTTTTTTTTCTGGATTCAGCATCCCCATAAATTGTACTAGCATTGCTGCATTCACTATTATCACTATTATTAATTTCTACTGATTTTGTTATGTTCTACATACGAGGAATTCCCTGCCAGCTGAATTTGAAATAATTCTGAATACTTCATAACTGCTTCATGTAATCTTTAATCATAACCATCTAGTACTGTCACTAGGTATGTAAACAAAGAGTCTCTCTCTCTCTCTCTCTCTCTCTCTCTCTCTCTCTCTCTCTCTCTCTCTCTCTCTCTCTCTCTCTCTCTCTCTCTCTCTCATTCACTTTTTGATTCACACAAGTCTCTTGATCTATCTTATGCATTGATGATGACCCCTTTAAAAACTTCCTGGATTGTATACTATGCGTATTTATGCATGCACCTTCAATCAATGCTCAACAGAATTGCTGATTTATGAGAGAATATTGCTGCTATAACTTAACCAAATTTTTAGCTCTCTCTTCTGGTGTTTGAAATTTGAAAATCAAGAAAGTTATAACACTAGCTATAGCAATTATAATGAATGATCAAGAGGCAAAGTGAGCTGATCATACAGATTCAGTGCCTGTTCCATAGGTGCTTCCACCGTTGGCCTTGATATAATCATGTTGAATATAATCTACTTTATGATGCAATCTGGGTAGGCTTGATACTACCATCATCCTTGACATGCCCTTCAATTTATTCCTTTCCGGTCTTTGAAATTCCACATACATTCAATAATTCTGTTAAAGGGTTAGGCTGCAGCTTCTGTTCGTTACTAAATAGATCCGATTTCATAAGCATCTTAAAGTGATGATTCAACACTTAAGCTGGATCCATGAATCCTCTTTGACACAAACTTTCTCTATACTCCTATTACTAGCCAGGAATTATAATAGTTGGACTGAAGAATCTTTCTTTACTGTGCAGTTGCTTGCACCTGTTGTTCTGAGCTACAAGGGAAAAAAAATTATTCAATAGCAGTAAGGAATTAATTCTCATAGGTGGTTCATTTATTTGCTTATTCATTGTTCATTCATTTATTCAATTAGACAATTTTATCTTTCGATCTATAGTTACATTATCCTTGCGAGCCATAGAAAAAGTTTGGCCTATACAAAATATCATCAGAGCAATCTATTTATTTATTTTGTTTGTTTGTTTGTTTGTTTGTTTGTTTAATATTTTTAATTTTTGCATGAGTGTACTCTTAAATTGTGTGTAGTTTTCCTTTTTGTGTGTGGTACTTTTAGCTACTAAAATTACCCCCCCCCCCCCCCCCCCCCCCCCGTCTGATCTTATTCCATGCCATTTTTTGGTTTCAGTGTAGAGTATTAAGAATGCTTGTGACCAAACCTCTCAAACAGGCATCCACTTTGGAAACCTAAAAAAAGTATTTGTTATAATACCAGATTCTAGTTCAATGAATTGTTGCTGTTCAATTCAATTGTTTGCTGTTGGATTGTCATCACTACTGGATGGAGAGCACTTACAGTTCTTGCTTTAATGCCTAGCAATTTCATCGAGACCATTTGTTTGAGGGTGATATGGTGCTGATATTCAGTGTTCTACTCCTGTGAGCTCAAATAGGTGAGCATTGACCTGATAGAAGTAGCAAGACTATTATGTGATGGCAAGTGGTATTATGGGCCATCTTTTTTGCATACACTTTTTTATTAGCTTAACTACATACCTGGTTAACAAATTCTCTACCCTGATCAGATTGGATTATATCTGGACTACCATGTCTTGTAATTAGCTGATACAAAAGGTTTGCCACAGATGCGGCCTGTTTTATCAGAAATGGCTGCAGCTTCACATTTAGTAATCTGAACATATGCATATAACTACTGTAAGTATTATACCAGCAGCTGTTATTGGAAGAGGACTAACAAGATTTATTACAAGTGCTACACCCTTCAATATTATCAACTGTCTCAAACACAATTCAATAATGTTCCCTTTTTTTCACTATATTTTTCAATCTTTCATCCGATAGTTTTAATGCAATATTTTTGCTTTACTTACTGTCTGTGCTAGTATGCCGAAGTTGTTTGTAGGCTTTCAGATTCTGTTTATATGTTGAAATAAGCTCATCACGCACCCTAGTTTCTTTAATCGGTTGCAAAATGGTACATAAATTTAAAAGAAGTAACTATTACTTTTAATCTCACTTACCAGCACCAGGAAGGAGGCTGACAAGGCCAACAGCAAGAAAGTGGTTGACAGGATAACAGAAAGAAAGGGCCCAACAGCATCAACAGGCCAGCTGCAACCTTGCAACTGGTGAAGAATGTCTCTGGCATCCTCTTGTGCCTCCTTCCTGAAGTTGCAGCTGGGCACTCCATCATGCATATATAATAACCAATGTTAATAATTCACCTCTCATGCAATTTGTTTCACATTCTATATGTCCTTATAGAGCGTCTTTTCGGTGCCTTCGGGAAAGTGACAACAAACAATTGAATTCACTATGGTGTCTTAATCACTGCACTTCTTCCAAAATCTTATTCAGCATGCTCCCTTCTGCTCGATTGCTGTTGTCACCCAGGATCATCAAAAAGAAGATGAACTTCCCCTTCTGCAGGTATCGGGAAATAAATCTCATTACAAACTTGCTATGTCTTGTGACTGTTTATGGGCTTGGAACCTTACTTCAGGAAAGGAATGAAGTTAGCACTTTCATACCAAACCTGAGTTGCCATACTCTTGAACTTGTTATGCTGATTGCACAGAGCTCTGTGTTATTCGATGTACTGCTCTCCCACAATGTCTGCCCTGGTGCCTGTCCTATTTGCAAAGGCAATTTCTAGTCTCATACACTTTTAGATCCTTTTTATCTCTGCTGTAAAGAGGTAGCTTTCCCTGTTCCTTTCTTTTTTGACGCTGCAAAAGTATGCGGACATTTTCGCTGAAATGAGGATATATTTTTGCAATCATGAAAATTCTGCCTAATGAGTGTTATGAATATTAATTTGTTGAAAAACTATTTCTACTTGTATATCTACCCACAAAAGTGAGTGAATAGTGATATTGCCTAATTTCAGTATTTTTTTTTTTTTTTTTTTAATTCTTCAGTAATAAATCAGTATTGTTGGAGGCTCTGCATGCATGCCTCAGGCTAACGCACTGCACCTTGACCTCCCTTTAAAACCTCTCTTTAAATATCCTTTTAAAACGTTCAAATGGTTCAACTCTACTGGCTGATACTGACTCCAATGAAAGCTGGCAAGATGTTCACAGTTTCATAATTTTGAACATGTAATTGCTTTCCTGTCAAGTTTGGGGCAAGGCCATTAAAAGGTTGTCTTTTTCTACTTTCAATTATATCATTCACAATGGGCTCACCAATTCCATCAACTGAGAGAAGCAGCTTCCTAGAGGAAGTGCTTATGTTTGGTGGTGTGAGGTTCTTCATAACAAATGCACGACCAGAAAGTGGACCAAAATAATACTTAAAATTATCTTCATACACTAAGGCGCAATGGTCATTTGGAAGGTGGTTTGACAGCAGGAAAGCGGATAACAGCTGAATAAGACACTCTAGCACTCATATGCAACACATGTGCATACCCATTTTGCTGTTGCAGCTATAGTAGATATTGTAATTCTCCTACAAATTAAGGGTGGCCACCCTATTCCTTTCAGAAAAGATCCTTTCAAGAAGACTCTCCATAGCCATCCACTTACAGGATGTTCAGTCAGTGTTGTTTGTAAAATTGAATTCACTGAGGTGTCTTCATTTGTCAACCCTCTTTCTTCACTTCTTCCAAAATCTTATTCGGCATGCTCCCTTCAGCTCGATTGCTGTTGTCGCCCAGGATCATCAAAAAGAAGATGAACTTCCCCTTCTACAGGTATTGGGAACCCAGTTCTGTCATCATGCACACTCAGTGCATATACACAGTAAGTCATGAAAGTATGCCTAGGCATCCAAAAATGGCCCCATGCGCTTGGAAATAAGTTCACAGCTTCCTGCGCCTTCTATAGAAATGTACGTCCCAGCATTTCTCCCTGCTGCTGCGCATTTGCAAAGGCAATTTCTAGTCTCATACACTTTTGGATCCTTTTTATCTCTGCTGTAAAGAGGTAGCTTTCCCTGTTCCTTTCTTTTTTGATGATTGCTTCCTATTGAGGGTTGGCGTGATGGTGATTTCTTCCCATGACGAAATGGGGCTTTCGAACTGGGCTCATTAGGTGGTATGGCTTTATACTTCAATCTGGTGAAAGTTCAGCAAATCATGCCTCTGGGTTTCGTTTGCTACGAATCCTCTGAAAGGATTGATTCCTCTGTTGGAAGAGATGTTAGCAGGAAGCAGGGCCACTTCTTCAATCTTGTTCATCTTCACCTCATCAGGTAGAGGTGACATGAGAAGAGTAGTGCTGAACACAAGGTTTTCCCCCTTCAGATTTGGATTGAATTCAATAATTTCTTCCGTTGAATATCGAGTTTCAAAATCATTACCACCACCAGATGGTATGGAGAGACCAATAATTGGCCACAAATAGATTTTGATGGCGACATAATTGGTGCCTCAAAGCTTTCCCCTATCCAAGGTGGTGTGTTTGTTCATGATACTTTTTTGCTGAGGATTCTTCCTTCTTTTTTTTCAATGTCTTCTTTTTTTCTTTGTCTCCTATAAGAATAATGATCAGCTATTACATTTCTGTAGCTACCGCACTCTCTGATTATAATTACAAAGTGAGGTTTCTTATTAGAAAACCTCAATCCTTACTTAATGCTCATCCTTCTATGAGTGTATATTTCCTGCCTACCCTTTAATTTAAGGTCCTAACCATTAGGTGGGCATTAATAAATATGCCTTAATTATTTTTATCCATTCAAATTTCAATTGGGTCACTACTAGTATTATGGATTAGTTTCACAGTCATAACTACATTGAAATGATTCTCTGAATACATTGCCTTTTGCATTATTGGAATGATAAAGTTGCCTCAGGAGTTATTCTGGCCCAGTTATGTGAATCAGGCACAGAAGTTCTCAGCAAATGTGAGAGATGTAATTTCATTTCGAGTCCCCCAAATCCCATCTTGGTCCATGTTAGTGTTCCTTAAGGGTGGGCGCACACTCACCCACGCATGGTTGCTAGGGAAAACTTATCTCGAAAAATACTTACAGTAAGAACTTCAAACAAGCACAGGCGTGTGGAGCACTACAGAACTACTACACATACCAAAGTTGAAGGAAGGGAGACGATTTTTAAGGAAGATATGAGCAATCTCATCCTCGACCTAAACGACATTACATCTCAACGATCACTAAAGTTCTATGAAAACCTTCCACTGTGTTAGTGGTCAGCCTCCCATGGTCTGAAATGTAATCTTGGGGACGATCAGCCATGTCTTTCAGGAGGATTTTGAAGGCATCTGTCTGGGCCTTGCATGTGAATACCACTTCACTACTGTATGGACTCCATCCTTATCGAACTACAGGAGAATTGGGGCTCATTAATTAGAAATATGAGGGAAAAAACTTGTACCTTATCGTGGTGACACCATGGGGATGTGTGGACATCAAGGCAATAATGGGCATGAAAATTCAGAATTGCTTCAGGGAATGATTTCAGAGGATCATCAGACTTCTCCGAAGAAATTAAATTACTGAGAGCTGCCTTGCAGTGCTTCAGAAGTCCCTCCGTCATCCGCTTGCAACAGAAACCATCGGCTCTGCCTGAAGTGGAAAGAGTAAGTAAAAAAACTGTGCTGTTATATATAAAACAGCCTTACTTCACATTTGCTTCTCTTTATCCTCTCCAGATCTTTGTGCATATTCTTTGCACAGTGGTTGGAGCAATATGTAATCATCCCCTCTGGAAAGTACCGGCAAAAAATTGCATTTGTTGATGAGTCCTTGTCGGTGATTATTTCCTTGATGATGAATCCAGCATCTTTCACCTTTCCAAAGATGTCATCAAACATGTCACCCTCCGCTCCGCCAGAGGTACCCTCCCAGTTGTGCCCTGGACCTCTTTTGGTGTGGTGGGTAAACCATACTATGTCACCAGTGGAGAAATCATGATGGGGTGAAACAAGCAAGGCAATGCAGTTTGCTGATTCGTATAAATGAATTCTGCTTCAGCTTCAGTCATGCATTACAAAGCCACATCCCCACCAAGCTACATTGCATTACATTCCCAATGCTTTTCTGAGCCACTAAGTTTGGTTTGGAGTGCTTTTGACTTCTGTAGCTAATGACCTTTTATGTTCTAGTAGCTTTAAAATCCCCAGCAAAAGAAAAACCTTGAATAATTGTCCAATCCTCAGCAAAAGACTGCCTTGTTTTGCATCATCCATCTATTGCCGACCATTGTAAATTTACATCTTCATTCTTCAAAATATTTCCAACTATCTCTCCCTTCATACCCTCTTCCAAATCCTCTGCTTCTCTATCTCCCAGACAGATTATGATTGTACCAGTTACTGCCCAAACATAGCCCTTCCAGCCATCCCACATCGAAATGCTTGTAGAAATAAGCTGAATATATTTCTATTTCTCTCTTCCACCTTTCTTCTTCTTCCAGAAACCTTTCCTCTGAACTGCATATACAAGTATATTGATAGTTAGATTACTATCAATGAAGGCAAAAGGTAATAGCACTGATACACGGGGTTCGTAATATCCACATGTTACAAGCACTTTTGGTTTTTCGAATACAATGTGGCAAATCTGATCCATCCCATCAATTATTATTGACAAATACTTCTGTGGTTCTTGTCTAGCTTTCTCATGATTTAAGTAGTACCATGCACGTTCTTGCCTATATATTTAATTATACACACAGGTGTGTTCAGCATAAAATATTTGTTTTGCACAGGATAAAACATTGGACAATTGTTATAATAATAGACCATGTGCAGTAGCTATATTCCACCTTTGCAAAGCAATATACTTCCTTCTCTCGGAATCAGTTATCTTTTGAAGTTCATTTTTCACTAATGTACATTAATCATATTTTAGTAAACCTATTCTCCTGCTCCCATGCAGACATTAAAAAATCGTACCTTAGGAATAGATACATGTGGATATTCTAATGAGTAGATGGCTTTCAATAAAGACAGCACAGCACCTTCAAGATCTTCTGAAACTACTGCGTGGAAACGCGCTTGGAGAAGTTAGGCAACTGCTACAGCCTAAATAACTTAGATCCCTAGATCTCATTGTCTAACTATTATGTATTGCTTAATATCGTGTACAGTAAAGTGACTAAGCAAGTCTTTAAACTTGTCGTGAGGGAAATAAGCACTAGCTACTTGGTCTAAATATCTTTCATATGCTAATAATTCAATGCCAAAATTATTTACCTGAATGGTTCTCCTCACTTAAGTACATATCAGAAAGCAAATGTGTAGATCCAATAAAAGAAATCTTACTACATTCAATTACCAAGGGCAGAAATGTTTCTTCTTGTCCTTACAAGACTGGTGAAACTTGGCTTGCTAGGGAGTACCAACGATTTTCGCTGCTATCTTTGTGATACATTCACTGTAGACACTTAAAATAATGGAGTGCTGTGAAATTACTTTTAATTTTGCCTGCACTTGCTCTGGCTGGGAGGAGTATTTTTTGTCTTTTTGCCTCGGCACCGAAGTGCCGAGGCGCAGTGCTGGAAGCGACTATGATCGGCGATGGTGGTACGTTTCACGCGCACGCGCAATGATGCACGATGATGCGTATCGAGCACGTGCATTAATTTAGCTCTGGCTGGCTAGCTAGACAAAGTACTAAGGACAAACAGACAGGCTCGCAGTTACTACGCGATAACTCTAGTACTGATGATTCTTGGCCGTCTTTGCCAACAAATCAAGCCCATTATCACATGCAGAGAACTGACTAAAAGACAGCAGTGAACAAAAACAACCAAGATTGCAAGGTACACGAACTAGTGCTTCGTTTGAAGTGTCAAAGAGAGAGCCATGGTGAAGGAGAATCTCAGAACTAAGACTTTGAGGCTTCCAAACAATGAGAGAATCCAGTACACATACTTCAATCAAGCTATGCTGAGAATAACCATTAAACGACAGTTGAACAGCAAGAATAGTGTGTAAATACTAATCTTCTACAATAATTATAAGCCATGTTGCTCAGTGTGCTTTATTTGGAACTCTCCACAGAAAAGAAGCTGAGAGAAATATTTTGGCAACATTTTGTAGAAATATTTGACCCCACAACCCCCCACACTTTTCATTAATTATGCCCATGAGTGTTCAGCCAATCATCCTTGTAGGACTCTGGTTTCAAGCCGGTGATCCTCAGTGTATCTTTATCGTCTCTTATATACCACTGTCACGTCGTATTCACTATAAAGCATTTTAAATTAAAATTAAATAGAGGTTGCACTTAAGTGCCGAGGCATTCCTAGTCTTTTTAAAAGACTAACTTGTTATTGCATGGGCAAAGAAGAGCAAAAATTGCTGATGTGGCAGTAAAGTTCTTTAGGGTCCAGAAATGGCCTATAACTAGCAAACAGTCACCTATGCCCAAACTTTCTTCTTGCAAAGCAGCCAAATGTGTAAAAGTAACCCAAAATCGAAAAAATGAGGGTGTGTGGTATATTGGCTCATATCTCTGAGCAGAGCCACGAATCTAAATTTTAAGGTGTACCCTGTAGACAAAAATTAGACAACATACAAATGGATCATGGAATAATTCCCTCAACTGAACAGACAACTTCTCTTGGCTTATGAATACTCTGTAGATAATAATATTCAATGTAAACTAAATAAGCTAAATCCACTGATTTCCAATGAACAAATTCTCCATTGCCCAGGTCCAGACTTCCGAAAATATGGAATTACTGGGACCTAGGCCCAGGGCTTTTTGTAGCTGCCTCTTTATGATTGTCTTCTTGTTAACCATGTAACAACACCTGCCTTATAAGGAATTATGTTATCATTGCAACCCATGCATGACTAATCTCGGGTGTGCTACATCAAGAATAATCAATCTACAAGGCATAGCAGTACAAGAAGAAGGCATAGCGCCCTCTATGCCTTAAGATGCCTAGGGAGAACCCTGCTCTGTTGGAAGAGATGTTGGCAGGAAGCAGTGCCACTTCTTCAATCTTGTTCATCTTCACCTCATCAGGTAGAGGTGACAGGAGAAGAGTTGTTTGCTGTGGACTGGGATTGTAATCATTTTGCACACCAGTGCCAAGGACCCAGGTATGGTCAATATAGTCTAATGGATCTGTATCATCAACCATTTCCAGCAGGGAATCCAAGAAATGTTTAACTTCAATTTGTCCAGGTGGAAGCTTGGATTTCTTCTTTAGACCCTCATCTCTAGCATCTTGTTTAAGTGCTGAAAACGTTTTATAGGGTTCAACTGCAACTCTGTTCTTGCTTGGTATTCTGTATTGGATTTGTATATGATTTCTTCAAAGGGATATATTTTGCATTGTGGTGTGTCTTTACAACTTCTCTCTCGGGTACCACCACAGGAAATTATTCACACATCCTTTGTATCAAGTTACTAGCAAGTACTATAGTTAACTTGCTTAGTGTTTTGCTCCTACCTTTAGGTAATGAAATAACTACATTGGTAAGTACTTGATGTTTTCATGTGATTTCCTGTTTGAGAGGTACTCATAAGCATAATAATAGCATATACTCTACCAACCAACTCTAAGTGTGTATTTCATTATTGGTATGTTTGCTTTTATTGTAGTGTAACTTTTGTGAGTTTATTGTCTAACTGCATTTTTCATTCTTATTTTCTGGATTCATCATCCCCTTTAATCATACTAGCATTACTGCATTTATTATCACTATTATTAATTTCTACTGATTTTTGTTATGTTCTACATACGAGGAATTCCCTGCCAGCTGAATTTGAAACGATTTTGGATACTTCATAAATGCTTCATGTAATCTTTAATCATAACCATCTAGTACTGTCACTAGGTATGTAAACAAAGAGTGTCTCTCTCTCTCTCTCTCTCTCTCTCTCTCTCTCTCTCTCTCTCTCTCTCTCTCTCTCTCTCTCTCTCTCTCTCTCTCTCTCTCTCTCTCATTCACTTTTTGATTCACACAAGTCTCTTGATCTATCTTATGCATCGATGATGGCCCCTTTAAAAACCTCCTGGATTATATACTATGCATATTTATGCATGCAATCGATGCTCAACAGAATTGCTGATTTATGAAAGAATATCCTGCTTATATGCCTCCTATAAAATGACATCTTTTCCTATTGGACACAGTAAAAGAATATAAATTTGCCATTGTATAATCATGTTGAATGCATGATGCAATCTAGGTAGGCTTGATGCTACCATCGTCTTTGACATGTTACTTTGAATCCCCTTCGATTTGCATTCAATAATACTACTTCTACATACAAAAGATCCGATATATTTCTTTTTTTATAAACATCTCTAAGTGATGATTCAACACTTCGCTGGATCTATGAATCCTCTTTGACACAAACTTCTTCAAGACTCCTATTATACAATTTCCTAAATTTTTCTAGCCAGAAATTATTAATAGTTGGACTGAAGAATCTGTGCTGTTACTTGCACCTGTTTTCTGAGCTACAAGAACAAAAAAAAGACAAAAGAAAAACATTATTTATGGATAAATTCAATAGCAGTAAGGAATTAATTCTTATTTATTCATTTGCTCATTCATTACTATATCAAAGTTTGGCCTATACAGCAAGATATCATCGGAGCAATCTATTTTTTATTTGTTTATTTAATATTAGTATACTCTTAAATTGTGTGTAGTTTTCTTTCTTGTGTTATGGTACTAAATTCCATCATACTCTATGTCCAGTTATTTATTTATTTTTATTTATTTTCCCATTTTTTATTTATTTTCTTATTATTTTTATTTTTATTTATTTATTTATTTTTATTTATTTATTTTTTTTTTTTTTTTTTTTTTTTTTTGGTTTTGGAGAATGCTTGTGACCAAGCCTCTCAAACAGGCATCCACTTTGGAAACTAAAAAGTATTTCAGATTCTAGTTCTGTTCAATTCAATTGCTTGCTGTTGGATTGTCATCACTACTGCTCTTGCTTCCTGTGGCCACTAAAATATGAGATGTAGTCACAACTTAAGGGATGAATGTGTCAAAATACTTCAAAAGGAGATACAAGAGGGAATAGCTAAGGGCTGTAATGACAAAAAAGAAGAGCCCTTAAAAAAGAGAGTGATCCTGGCATAACATCTATAACGAGCTATGTTAAAGATATAATTATTCATAATTAGGCATATTCAAGAACTTTGTGGGTAAGTTGTGCATGCATAGCTACTCCTCCTTTTGGGTCCCTCCGAATCAGAGGCCAAAATAAGCTCACTCGATAGAGTATTGCTATGAGCTGGTGGAAAGCCTGTCACCAAATTAGACATACGCTAGTGCGGAGAGCTTCCTGGCGACATTCTACACTAGTGTAGGATCATGTCTTGTCCCACCTCTCTTTTTTTTTTCTAAGCCACTAAGTTTGGTTTGGAGCGCTTTTCTGTAGCTAATGACCTTTTATGTTCTAGTAGCTTTAAATCCCCCAGCAAAAGAAAAGGTCCTCGAATAGTTGTCCATTCCTCAGCAAAAGACTGCCTTTTTTTGCATCATCCATCTATTGCCGACCACTGTAAATTTACATCTTCATTCTTCAAAATACTTCCAACTATCTCTCCCTTCATACCCTCTTCCGAATTCTCTGCTTCTTCACCTGAAAGTACTGTCTGATCACTTCTTCCATACTAACAAAAAATTCATCTATCTCACTTACAGTGCCTTGTATGACATCCTGTCTTGCATTTGCATCCATGGAAAACATATTCCAGTGTACAGTGAACTTTGGCCATATTCTCAGGTGTATCCCTAACTATCTCCAACTTGTCTCCATTACCTCGCTGCCATCCATAATCAGTAAGTGCTATTATAATACAAGATATCAACCTTACTTGGATTACTCAATATGCATACCTTGAAGTTCAATGTCCTTGTCAGTAGAGGAATGCCACTTACTGGAGATTGTACCCAGTTACATGAAAGAGCCTGAACAAGAGTTTTTCACAAACATTAAAAGCACGACATATAGTAATCAGTTGGAAGACGCGCTAAGCACAACAATGGATGAAGCTGATATGCTACTTTGGTTACAGTATGTGCACTGTACTGGTTCCAAAGTACTCGTTTATAATCCTGACACAGATGACAGATGTGTACCATGTCGGCTTGCCAATTGCTAAAATGATGTCTGGAAAACACATAATGATCCAAATTAGCAAAAGCTTGGTTGAAAACCCTTCCCTTCTTGACATGGATGCTCTATAAGTTAATTTAAGAAAAAAGAAGCTATAGATGTACAGCGCTGACTATCCCATAACATGATCTCATGCCATGAGATCAGACATTATGCTATTATCAAAAATTGAAGATCTTCGAGACCTCCAGGATCGTGTGTCCCAGAGCAGCAGATCAGGTGTAGTGGTTTACCATTTCAAGCTTGAAACTTGCCATAAGCTATTAGCTAATTATTGAAGTGAAATCTGATAAAACCATATCAATGGATGCAGTAGCCCAAATAGATAACTTGGGGTCTATGGAGAAGTGGGATTGCAATCAAGTCAGGTCTCTATCTATCAATGTTACTCTTATTCCTATTGTGAAGTAGTAGTATTAGTTTGGAGATAGGTCCTGGGCTAGAGTTTTGTTTTGCTAATTGGAGCTAATAACCCTCAATAGGCAATTGTACCCAATTAGCTAATAAGCATTAATAACGTCTTGACTTCTGTCTTCATTTTGGGAGGGGGGGGGGGGCTAAGCAGGGGTCCCCTTCCGGTCCAGGACCTGGTCACATCTGACGTGCTTCTGCCAGATGGACAGCAGTTGGCAATTCCTGTAGAGAAAAAACTCTGCAATGCAAAATAACATGTTCTCTCCCTGGCATCATTACTCTTACCACTTGCATTTGGTGTGAAGGTCATAGCAGCACACTGCGCCACTGAAGTAAGCCTGACCTTACATTACCCTCCCCTCAATGATTCAGTGTCGTCCAATATCGGCACGTATAATGTCGGATTCCGATTTTTTTAAGCTTCACAGCATATCCTTGCTGTGATAACTGCATTATGAAGGAGAAATAATAATCATACTGTGTTGTGAGCAGAGCTAATCATACCTTTAAAACATCATTAATTTTTTCTAGTGGATCATTTTTCTATAAAATACAATGAGAATATTAAGGTAAAACACTTAGCTCTCTGGATGGCCAAATACTAACTTCTTTGAACTTATAGTAGAGTAGGTTGATCCATGTGCAATTAATAGCTCAATGGGCATTTCTTATCCATGCAGTGCATTTAGAATAGGTCACACGTTGGGGCCCCTACTAGCTCTATGTGCGTACTTACAGCTCTCAATCCAGATTAAAACTGACCACCAACTGGATTGTTCAACCCAGCCCCTATAGCAAAATTGGCTCCAAAATAAACTATTTTCTCAGGCTTAAACTACAGGAGAACCACCAGAATTGCACTGGGGTGTAGTTTTGCCTCGATCTATAATGCACTTAATACAGCTGCTCCAGTACTCAGGATTAGCACTTAGTGCTTTTTCATTATGGTTGTTTCTCTGTTCCTCTAGCCCTATTCATGATTATAGCCCTATTCAACAAAAGTCAATTTTAGAACTCGTTTTTTCTTATGTTAGCGAATGAATTTTTGGTTTTTGAACATTCTCCTCTCTTCTTTGTAGATGCAATAATTCACTGTAGCCTTCTGAGAACCTGTAGAGTAAGGGTAGAAGAGTTTTAGTTTTTGCACACCAGGACAAGCAGCTGCCATGGAGCCTCCCACAACATGCCTTATGCAGAAAGAGGATCCTGAAGGCTGTAACTTCTTCATATACCATTTGCCACAAGACTTTGGAGATGCTGACGTATCATCTGTCAAACTCTTTCTGCTCTAAACAGACCTTCTTATGGACCCAGCAACCAGGCAAGGAAAATCCACATCGGTTAGAGGTTTATCGACAAACCCACATAGAATTAATAACTGCCCGTGTTGAACTTTGCACGCGCTTACGCGGATTATTGCGATAAATCGCGTGCAAAATGACCACGAAGATATGCCTGATAGCGCGGGATTACGCGTTATTCTGGCCCCTCTTCCCGCGGATTCACGTTAATGAAATCGCGCAAAAAACCATGCAACATAGGTGGATATAAATGCGCAAGTTAAAAATTATGCGTATTATTTAATAACGCAAGATTATAAGTGAGGTGCACGTGATGCAATGTACACATGGCATCGACAGGTAAGAAGGACTGAGCTTTTTGTATGTAAGCAAACTAGCTAATCTTGCTTTATAATTAGGTACTTACTACTAGCTAACTGGCCTTTGTAGTGATGTGAGGCAGTCTGTTGTGCTTCTGATATACTTTGTGACAGGCTCTCTGATTATATGTTGGGCTTTGTGGTCATGTGACTGTGACTATAGGTTGGGCTTTGTAGTTGTGTGGCTGGCAGTCTGATATTATGTTGGGCTTTGTGGTCATGTGACTGGCAGTCTGATATATTAGCTATGTTGGGCTTTGTAGTCGTGTGGCTGGCAGCCTGATATATAGTTATATGTTGGGCTTGTGGTCATGTGGCTGGCAGTCTGATATATATATATATGTTGGGCTTTGTAGTCATGTGGCTGGCAGTCGGATATATGTTGGGTTTTGTGGTCATGTGACTGACAGTCAGATAGCTATGTCGGGCTTTGTATAGTTGTATGACTATTTTATACTTGAAGCCAGTCCATAATTTTTATCCACTATTCATTGATATTTGTTTATCCTTAATTTACAGTTATAGTCCCCTGACAGCTCTTGGATATAGAAACAAGGATACTGAATATCAACTGATACAAGAAATAGATACTAGAATCACTATTTCAAGTGTAGGTTTATTGTACCAGCTACTCCAGCTAAGAATTAGCTACTCCTGTCAAGGTGTCTTCAGAATTAGTCATACAAATGTTTCTCTGACAATCTTATGTATCCAAATTTCATATAATTATCACTGAAAATAAACAACAACAGCAATAATTATGATGTATAATAGTATAGAATGGCTAGCATCTTGGATTAGTACTGCTGTAGTATGCCTGGGAAGGGGAAAAATTATATATAAATATATAAATGCGCGCACCATGAAATAGCCAAATTCGCATGAAAAAAAAAGCACGTTCGCGTGATAGCGCGGATGATTTCTCGCGATCCTTCGCCATTCCGCTCACGGATGAAGTTCGCGCGAATTGACATAAATACACGTAGTTGCGCAAACATCGCTAGATTACGCGATTGCTCGCGCAAAGTTTAACACGGGTGGTATATGGACTTCTAAAGACATCATTCCCTCTGCTGTATTAGGCAGGGATATGAGAACAGGCCACTGGTTGTAGTCGTGCTTGATGCTCTTGTCCTCCTAGCCCTAGCATGTAGTTGACCGTGTACCAAACTACAATAATACCCATCTGCCAACTCGGGGTTACCGGTGGCCACTTCTCTTTTGCACGTAGGCATCTGATGAAGTACATCCAGTGGGGTCAAGGAATGCAAGGGGCCCCAAAATATCAACAATCGGGCGGTGTAAGTTAATTCAGAGGCCCTCAACAGACCAGACGTCTTGACACCACATCCTGACAGGTTGAATGATTCATGTTTCACAGGCATGTTTGATGCTATTCGAGCATCTCTGGACATCTTCAAGTTCAAAATTGTACCCAAAAGCCGATAGTGTTGTTTTTTTCTCCTCTACTTGCTTCTTTAGTGATAAATATTCATTGTGGATATTGATACAAAGTGGGTGGCTGTGCACAGGCACAATCACTGCCAAACCAGAAGGCAAGTCTTTGGTGGCTACTTGGTATGGGTAGCAGGCTGTAAAATTGAAGGGGAAAAAAGTTATGCAAATACTCCATAGTACTACTAACAAGTTAGACTTTTGTATATCTCGGCATGCATGTTAAACACTGAAGAGTTGTCACCATTATTACATAACACCACAGTGAATTGGTTTTCAAGCATGAATTATTGTGTCTATATAGGACAGAAGTAGATACCTACTTGTAGGGATTGACACTGGCACTACTGCAGGGTAGTACATGCTAACACACAACTTTCACTCTGACAGCCCTAGGGTAATGTACTATGGACAGTCCAGGAGTTGATATAATTGTACCAGTATTCCTTTTATACAACTGACTGATGTGGTCCCACTTCAAATAGCTATATATATTCTGCCACAGCCTCCAGCCTATCAAAGGATGAGCTGCTAGGTTGCACAGACACATATCCCAACTTGTACACCAGTTCTTGTATATAAAGGAACTATTTTATTTCCACTTGTGGACTGAAGACTGCAATAATCAGTGAATATTTTTCAAGTTGGAGAAGATCTTCATAGAGTTGCGCATTATCCAATAAGAGAATAGTTTGAGATTGATTACCCGTCTGTACAGGATGAGCCTGCAAGGCACCAAAAAGGAGATGTGTGGTTTTTTTGTGTTTTTTTTTCAATAGATGCAAGTTTTTAATGCAGTTAATTTGCGGGAGCAATTCACTGTACCAACATGGTTGTGCATAATGGCTGCCGGTTTACCTGTTTGCAGCCACAAAGTTTCCAGTATCCCTGTTATCAGAGAGTACAATAGTAGGATGGCACGGATGCTTCATTGGAGTAGTACTTGATATTTTCCCAGAATACTTACCTCCTGCAGTCAGCAACTCCTAACTTGAAGACAGTGTCAGGAACTCTCGTCAACAATACACCACAAATAGCGAGCAGATGCAGCTTTTAAAATGTTATTATAAATCTCTTACAAAAAACAAATAGAACTACCCTGATCTCTCCTAGATAGGACTCAAGTATGAAGAGCAGAGAACAAAGCAGTATCATTTTACAGCAACTTCCAAAATCGCCGTTTTCATCTGGTCATTCAATGTCATCATATTGTTGTTTTGTTTTTTTATTTCAAAAATGGTTTATTCAAATGCTATAATTCTTATACCAATCTACTCAGAAATGACTGCACTATAATCCTTTACCTTTAAATTGACACGTTCAAAAATAGCACGTCATTTTCCAACTTGTTAGCTTTCAACCTACAGACATTTTTATGCCCCACCCTGTACACGTGATTCTTGGACTTTGACCTCGCAACTGACTGATGTTGGTCTCTCGATGCTCAGAGTGTAAACCCTAGGCACTAGTCTGGATATACAAAATTATGTCAATGGCAATCTTATTATAAACTGTATAGATCTTCCAGATCAGTCGGCTCATACAATATTATGATGAAATCTGCAATGAACTACATAGCTACAATACATGAACTTTAACTTTGATAGCATCCAGTTGCCTATAATAAAATAATAGAACATTACATCTAAAAAGATGATGAACAAATAAAAAAGAGAAGTAGGGATGGCTGTGTGCGATTCAAAAAAGTTCAGCAACAAGAGAGTCAACTTCAGTCAAGTAACCCCTTACCCATCACCAACTACTCTGAGACCACTCTTCTTGCCCAAAAATGGCATGTGATACTACTAATAGTCATAAGCTTGCCATATCAGTGCCTGGCTTGAGTTTTGGGGGTGTACGAAAGGGTGGTGGAAATTTTACAGTCAGAGCCTCCAGCCCAGTTTCACTCCCTCATCATGGGAGTGAAGTAGGAATAGTTGACTCGTAGTTGGTGATGGGTAACACTTTCAATTCTCAAAGCACCTACATACTACAAAAACAGCAGGTCCCCTTAACAGTTCATTGGATGATAACGGAAAAAAAAATTTATTAAAAAAGAGAAGTAGGGATGGGCTGTGTGCGGTTCAAAAAAATTTAGCAACAAGAGAGTGAATTTCAGTCGAGTAACCCCTTCTAATTAATGCCAAATGCTTTATGCTTGTTATCAGATTCTGTTAATACACATAATGTTGAGCTTGTCACCTATTATTTGTGTGATTTTCTCATTATTTTGTTTTTCTTTTCAGTCAAGCTTGAGGAGAGTGAGCTGAATCAGCAGAAGATGGATTATATCAAGGCCCCGAGGATTCCCGAAAAATTCTAGAATATACGTGGAAAATCTGCAGAGTGTCTTGGCCAAGGCACTACGTACAAAGGCAAAGAAAACTCTACTGATGGTGAACTAATTTATTAGGTATTCACACAATCATACACATGTACTTTTTGTCTTCCCAAGTGACAATGTCAATTGTCGCAAGTTGAAACTCTTTTCATTACTGAATATCAATTTTCTTGTGTCATGGCCACGGTCTCCAACTCTTTTTATACTACGACGATGTAGAGGTTTGCAACCCACTAGGATCCAAAAGAAAAATCCATAAACTAGGTACGTTAGTAACATATACACTGTTAAGATAGGGGTACTGAAATGTGTTACCCCATAGAGATATAGGTAACCCATTTCCATGACTTGACTTAGGTTTCCATGGAAACAGTTCTGACATCATGACTTGTACTCATGATGATTACAAATTACAAAAGGTTAAAGGTATCCATGGGAACCAGCCATCATAAGCTGGATCATGGAGCACCCTAGGGTATAATATATGTATACTCCTTGGCTATAATACCACATTCAATAGGTTTCTTCTATTTCACCCTTGGAAGCATAATTCCGAAGAATCGATCAAAGATTTCTTCGATACAACTTTTAGCCATCGCAAAGAAATCAGTGATTGATGAATATGGAATTGATGCTGTGCTGAAATCAATTGTGGAGGACCTCAAGAAGTTGGTATGTTTTATGTTGCTAATATTGCTGTGTACATTATAGCTATTTTAAGCTAAGGGTACTGGACTATTAAAAACCCGAGTCATTTTTTATTAATTATAGGAAGATGGTTTTACCTTTCATATCGAAGATCATGCCATAGTCAAGTATGGTGCACTTGCCGCATTTTCAGCTGATAATCCAGCAAGTAACCTTTTGGGAGGTTTTAAGGAGAGTAGCACAGCTTTGCGACCATGCCGACACTGTCATACCACCAGAGATAACTCAAAAATTAAGGTATAACTGCATGAGCCAGAATGATATTATCACCAGGCCCATATATAACCAAAGTTTAATTCAGAAAGGGGTGTTCATACCAGCATGTAGAATATGCGTGCATTGCTACTTGCTCATGCGTGCATTGCTACTTGCTCATGCTCATGCTCAAATCACCCCTGGTTTAATGATCTCCCAGTATTCTCATGGGATAACATATTCTATTTCATGCACACCTAAATCACCTTATACAGTTTGAAGAACGACTATTTACACTACGTGACTAAGATAGTCATAAAAGTCAATGTGATATAGTTGAAGCACCACCAAATGATGGAACTGATTATTCAAAAGAGTATGGGATCAATAGGAGATCTCTCCTGAATTCCCTTAAATTCTTTAGCGTTACTTCAGGGGGTTTGATCCCTGATATAATGCACGACTTGTTGGAGGGTGCTCTTCAATATGAAGTCAAGCTGATGTTGAAAGTGTTTATTCTTACAGAAAAGCTTTTCACCTTAGAGGACCTTAATGAAAAACTTGAAAACATTGAGCTGGGGTATATGGAGTGTAAAGATCGCCCCACTGCTATTTCCGACAATATTCTACGATCAGCAGACCACAAGCTGCATCAAAATGGTAAGTATGTGTGTATATATGTATGTAACTATGATTGTGCATAGTGGTGCAAGGGTTAATTTTAGCTATGAGCAAGAGTCAATTCAGACCCATGATCAACCAGTAACCTAGCTGGCATAAATCAATACATTTCGTCTTCCCTATATACATACATGCAGCTGCTCAGATGTTACTTTTGATGAAGATTTTACCACTGGCTATCGGAGATTCGATACCTAATGATGATGAACATTGGCTCTGCTACCTTAAGATGATGAGTATCGTCAGTTATTTATTTAGTCCAGCAATCGATCAAGATCATGCTGCAAACTCTAATATGTGAACACCATACTGAATTTACTCGCATTTATCCGAATGAGAGCATTATACCGAAAAAGCACTTTATGGTGCATATGCCCCGTCTTATGCTTGAGTATGCTAATGAATCATATGTATTGCAGCTATAACCTAGCTATTTGTATTACATTTAGATATGGTCCTCTCATACGTCACTGGACAATGCGATACGAGACTAAGCATTCCTACTTTAAATCCTTGGCGCAGGCAATGGGAAATTTTATTAACATAGAATTCTCATTGGCCATGCGCCACCAGTTCCTACAGTGCTATGAACACTCGGTAGCGAAATCCAGTCCTGGAGATGAGCTGTGTGTTGGTCCAGGCAAGTATCACTGTGACGATTAAAAGCATGTTTATCAACACCAACATATTTTCCTACTAGTTTTCCTACTACTATTAGTAAACATTTATCCCTATAGTTATGACCTCTGATCATGTAGTGAATACCCTCTGTATAAGCCTGAACATTGGCCAGTCTAAATGCAGCCCTTCTATACCTGTAATAGTGATCTATGAATACATACCTCTCAGCCTGCTCTTGAGGTCATATTTTTTCTTGTAGGGGTAACTGTTTCGTCAATGGTCATTCATGATATGGGCCATCATGGAGCAGCAGCAACAATATTTAAGTACGTATACATAATTTCATACACCCTTCTCTCTTTTTTTGTGGGGGGGGGGGGGGGGGGGAGGGGGGGAGGAGGAGGGAGGAGGGAAGAGAGAGAGAGACAGTACTTATTGGTGAGCGAAGCGAGTTTACCACTTATTCATGTAGGTAAATTGAAATTTCAATATGTATGTCATGCAGACGTTTGTTTGACCTTTGACCCCACAAATAAAACATGCCCACAACACTTAGCAACAAGCAGCTAGATTTCTACAGCATTTTGTCATAGAGGTGCTAGGCTTATCTAAGTGGATTGTAGGCTCTTGGCTTTCTAAGTGCTTGTGGTAAGCCTCCAGTGTATGCAGGTGCCACCACCCTGACAGCAATATCTTAGCCTAAGAAGTTAAAGTACAAATGATTTTTTCACTCGCCAATTGAATATGTTACACAAACATACCCTAGTTATTATAAGATATTTTCGTATAATTTTAGGCCAAAATGGATCAAGAGTGGAGGGCATACTTACAGGAGAGATGCCATTGTTTTGATGTATATCAACAAGACCCCAACGTTTTCATAGATAAAAGATATTTATGTTGATGGAAAGGATATTTTTTTGTGTACTTGTCAATTATCAATTGATAATTTTATAGAGCACTTACAAGCATTTCATGTTAGCACAGCACATGCCACAAGCACACATCTCATAAACTTAGACACCTTAGTTATACCTAATCCTATGCACCTGCACAGATCAAAAGGTAGGAAATTAGTTATTCTCCCGCATCATGTTGATTTATGATTATTGATAGACTGTTATCAAGAAAACCCTGATGGATTTATAAAATTTTACCATACATGTATGGGAACATTGAATAATTATGTTATTGTTAGTAACACCCAAGAACACCTACACCCACCTACACCTCCCGGAACACTTGATTTCTTGTTAAAACACCCTAGAGTGTTAACAGAACACCCACACCCCTTGTGGTGTGTGGAAACACTCTTGATAGGGTGTATTATTACACCTCATTTTTTACTGTGTAATGTATCTTCCATTGATTCTGACGTCCTTTTGAAGTTTCTTGATATGTATATCTTTACTAGTTGAGTCTAAAAATCTGTAATTTACATGGCTACTAGGATTGGTTAAATTGTCTTCAGATATGTGTGTTTTGTTATAACAATAATATTGATGCGATAAAGCTTACATTGATTACAGCATGTAGTTTTTTCCAGTAAATATGAACATTCAGTGTGATGTATAGTATTGTGCAATTTATCATAGAAGGCAACATTTTTACCTGTAAACCAAACCAAAATAAAGGGTATTGTAGTCATCAAAAGCAAAAATGCATGCACTTACCATGGGGGTCAGTGAAAATGCCTTTGTGTGCTTTGATTAGAAGAGTGAATATTTTATTATCAATGCCAGTGCAGAAATTTAACTTATTTATTGTGGATATTATCATAAGCAGATTAGATAATGAGTGTATAATAGTTGGTAAAATATTGAATTCCTTTATCCATATTTTTTTACCCCTAATGTGCAGGCTCCATTTTAGGTTTGAGCAAAGGACATTGATCGTGATATACTGAGTCAGAGGTTCTTGCTTCAAATTTACCATTGCCTACTGTTTCAGAAAGCAGCACTCCTGTGATAACATCACAATATGCACCCATTGTGAAAACTGTACTCCTATTGTAAGGTTCAAACCTATATGGTAACTAAGTAACAAACATTTCACTTGTTGTGTGTATGCATACGCATATTATTTTGTTGATCTTTTTTTTTCTGGTTTTCTTTGTGATGTTTTGTTTAGAGGGGACTTCCTTTTTAAATTGTGTAATCATTTTTATACTGAGCATGCTCATCTTTCAGTCTGTCATTGTGTATTCTAATGAAAAAGTGTTTTAACTAAATTCTTTGCACGACTACCTGCGTGAAGATACAGCACTTAGCCATCTACTTTTTTAATGCTGCAATGGGGACTCTATAATTTTTTTGGCAGTTCTTTGGTATATTTCTTTGTAAAAAGACTTAATGACAATTTGGTGTGTTTTCGTAAAATGCATGTGCAATAGTCTATCAATTGTCAAATTATTAACTTGTCATATGACTAAAATTAATATAAGTATACCCAGCATTTGCTATAGCTATACATATTTGCACTTGAATTCAAACAGCAATTAAATTTTCATCAAGATTAAAGGGGTTATTGAATGTCAATGTCATCCGTACTTCCAGCAGATAATACAACCAACACAACCAACAATTATAATACATATACTTATAAATAATCCTGCAGCTGAAACTGCAACAGCCACAACTGGGAAGTCATCAGGTGCACACTCTGTGGCTCTGTGCATAAGCAAAGCTCCAGCACCACAAGTGGGATGTAATTTTCCTTTGCAACTGCTCCACAGGCATTTCCTTGGAGAGCTTGGCCCATGCCAGGTATGATCTAGACCATTCCAACGGTGTTTCTTCCCCCATCCATCACAGGTAAAATCCTGTAAATAGCAAGTTACATATATAATATAACAAATCACTAGCTACACTCCTCAGACCTATAATTATTCAGTGTTTTTCCCTTATGGCAATCTGAATCCAGCTAGCTGACTGTATAGCTACTTTTGAATTTATTTAGATGATATGACATTAGTTTTGAAGAGGGTAGCTATATAGCTAGCTATATGAAATATCTCCCTTAAAATGTATTATAGCTATGCCTATATTTTTGAGCTTTATTCCATATCACTTACAAAATGAGGACAAGAGAATGTTCTGAACTGATAAAAAGCATACAGCTCAAGAGTATTGTCAGGCCACGAGTCATGGACTTCCACGCACAATTTTGCATGAAGACTGCAGTTATTCTTGCATGCCTGGACACTTGCTATTGGTTCAATCTGATAGCCAAAACTGGCTGAAGCTGTCACTCCACCACGAATCAATTCCTATGATACAAAATGAGTACCACATATTTTATTAAAGCAGAGTTCATTTTATGTACTAGGAAATATGAAACTATGCTATACCAGCTCTTATGTTGTAATGCATAGGTGCCTGCACCATACCACAATTTGTATATCATATTTGCAGTGGTTTTTCCATAAATTGGACATTAAATTTTGTGTACAATTGCTCTTATGCACATTTTTGGCACTCGTACAAATCTAAAGTATTTAAGGACTCTTGGAAAGCTATCAGAGAGTGCGGTAGCACTCTCTATGTAGGGATGACGCAGACGGCCGCGCGCGCCGCCTATAGACTAATACAAAAGTGAAATTCTAGTTCCCCCACTTAGACCTAACAAAAGCTACTGTGAATGATTATCCAGCCTACTAGAGCCTACTACAATGTGCAGACCAAGTTTCAGGACCAGGGAGCTTACCGTTTCAGAAATACGACAAGCAGGTAAATCACTGGATTCTTCTTCTTCTCTATATCAGAGAGTGTGGTAGCACTCTCTATGTAGTGATGACTCGGACGGCCGCGCGTGCCGCCTATAAACTAATACAAAAGTGAAATTCTAGTTCCCCCACTTAGACCTAACAAAAGCTACTGTGAATGATTATCCAGCCTACTAGAGCCTACTACAATGTGCAGACCAAGTTTCAGGACCAGGGAGCTTACCGTTTCAGAAATACGGCAAGCAGGTAAATCGTTGGATTCTTCTTCTTCTCTATTATTATTCTTCTTCTTAGACAACCATATCTCTCGAACCACTCAAGCTACAGGTATGATTTCTGGATAAATCCACTCCAAATTCTACGAACTACGATCTTTTCTACTCGTTGATCCTCGAAAGAGTCGATGAAAAAGGAGACACTACGGAGCACAGCACTCGACTAATTCAATTAGGAAGCCATCTTTCTATAATGCGCATGCGCATATATTGAGCTAGAATCTACAGGATTGGGAGTCTCGATCCATGGTCACTATCTGGGCTCCCTTGGCCATGCAGACGATCTGAGAGGCGTGGCTCCAAACTTAGATATCTTGGAACAACAAGCCTCTATTGTAAGGCAGTTCACAGTTGATAATGGCCTCCGACTGAATGAAGATAAACTGGAGCTTCAAGAGTTCTCCATACGTAGACCTCAGCCAAGTACTATGTCCATAGGTGAGACAACCATTGCATCTGCGAGTTCTTCTACCTGCCTGGGTGTAAAGTGGTCACATGACCTCTCTCCAACAGAGTCAATTAATCACAACATTGCTAAGGCACAACAAGCCTTCTTCGCCCACCGAGCTAATGGCATAGCTTATGGTGAGCAGAACCCACTCTCGTCCAGTGAACTACTCGAGGTCTGTGTCTTACCTGTCTGTCTGTATGGCTCAGAAAACTGGATTTTAACAGAGCCAATGATCTCATCGCTGGATCAGTTCCAAGGTGAACTCGGCAAGAAAATCCTAAACCTTCCAAAACATCACTCCAATCTCATCCCACTAGTTGCACTCCAGTGGCCTACTATGAGACTTCGTATCCTTCACCGCAAGATCAGTTTCCTCTGGCGTCTCCTACACCCCAAAAAGGTGTCCATCAGTGTGGAGGTATTCAACTGTCTGAGGGAGAAAGATTCTGAGCCACTAGTGATTCAGCAGTGCAAGTTCCTGGAGCAGGTTTATAAGACCAATCTGACAGAAGTTATTTTGCAGCAAGAAGAGAATTTTGAAAATCATCTCACCCTGAGAGCAGTCAAAGACAAACTCCAGGCTGCTGATCGTGACTACATTTGGTCCCTAGTGTCTTCACGTGAGAACCTTGCTGCTCTCTCCCGTGATATTAGTTGGATGAGACTATGGGATGAGGCCAGGGAGCAAGGTATTCGAGGCGCCAGGGCAATTGCCACAGTCCTTCGCGTTATCACCATCCCAGTGTTCACAGATGACTTTGCCTGTCCTGTGTGCGGGCACAAGTACGGCAGGAGCAACCTTCCTGCGGACCACATCACCAAGGTTCACCTCGGCTGCGAACTCAAGCACCTGCTGCACCTTCTCACAACTCCTTGCGAGGAAACCTTTGAAAAGGCACTATCACTTAGAACAATATTGCACACAACTCTATAGCAAGTTATTGTATCATGTCACATCATAAGCCTGGTTATTTCATATTATGTTCTCTCTGTATGTATCCCTTGCAGGCTTTACAATGAAATTTTGAATTTTGATATCCAATTATTCGAAATTATAATATTGCTCAGCTGTCTCTAGCTAGCTAGCTAGCTAGCTCTAGATAATGATGATAGACTACTGTATCGGCTCGGGGATTTACGGTAGACTCTATTTCAGCATCTTCCTTCGACCTCCAAGTATAGCTCAACAATAACACAACACCTTGACTCGTTGATAATGATTGGGCTGGTGTGCTGAGAACTATTGGAGAACTATTCTTCTTTCATCTGTCCCTGCATACACATAGAAGAATGAACTCTATACATAGCTAAAACCATAAAAGAGAGGAAAAAGGACCAGGAACAAGTAAGGGAAAAAGCATTTCGTGAAATGAAAAAAGATGTAGGGATGACCACTGCTCAAAAAAGTAAGGAAACAAGAAGGATGGAAATGGGATCAATCTTTGTTCTGTATATCCAGCCAACAATCCCCACATATACGTACATTACCTGAAGCTACCCGACGTATATGTAGGGATTGTTGGCTGGATATACAGAACAAAGATTGATCCCATTTCCATCCTTCTTGTTTCCTTACTTTTTTGAGCAGTGGTCATCCCTACATCTTTTTTCATTTCACGAAATGCTTTTTCCCTTACTTGTTATTATTATTCTTAGACAACCATATCTCTCGAACCACTCAAGCTACAGCTATGATTTCTGGATAAATCCACTCCAAATTCTACGAACTACGATCTTTTCTACTCGTTGATCCTCGAAAGAGTCGAAAAAAGGAGACACTACGGAGCACAGCACTCAACTAATTCAAGCCATCTTTTCTATAATACGCATGCGCATGTATTTGATATCCAATTATTCGAAAATATAATATTACTCAGCTGTCTCTAGCTAGCTAGCTAGCTAGCTAGCTAGCTCTAGATAATGATGATAGACTACTGTATTGACTCGGGGATTTAGATTCACCACGGTAGACTCTATTTCAGCATCTTCGACCTCCAAGTATAGCTCAATAATAACACAACACCTTGACTCCTGATAAATATGATTGGGCTGCTGTGCTATTCTTCTTTCATCTATCCCTGCATAGAAGAATGAACTCTTATACATAGCTAAAACCATAAAAGAGAGGAAAAAAAGACCAGGAACAAGTAAGGGAAAAGCATTTTGTGAAATGAAAAAAGATGTAGGGATGACCACTGCTCAAAAAAGTAAGGAAACAAGAAGGATGGAAATGGGATCAATCTTTGTTCTGTATATCCAGCCAACAATCCCTACATATACGTCGGGTAGCTTCACATTATAGTGTAGTAATGTACGTATATGTAGGGATTGTTGGCTGGATATACAGAACAAAGATTGATCCCATTTCCATCCTTCTTATTTCCTTACTTTTTTGAGCAGTGGTCATCCCTACATCTTTTTTCATTTCACGAAATGCTTTTTCCCTGATAGAAGGGAAGCAATGAAGCAGCAAACAGAAGTAATTCTACTGACACAACAAAATAATTATGCCCATTGCTTGGATCCTCAAAATAAGCAGTCAAATTTATTTGTAGATATATATAACACCATTAATTTTATGCATGCATATTTTCATGATTGCACAAAGATGTAAATTTAGGGGGCTGCACAGTCATCTACTGAATTTAGGGGCCATGCATCCCTCCTTTTTTCAGAAGAATTTTTTGTGATCATTATGATGTCGATGAATTCGTCTGTTTATGTTAATCAATAATATTTTTAGGGGAATACATAAGCATCATTTCTTTTTCTACTTTGGCTGAGAAGTGAAGATAACTCAGTTGGACGATTACACACATTTCTAGCATGTAGTTAAGATATCAAGACAAGGAGATAGAAAGGTGGAATCATTACTGCCTGGGTGTTTGATATATATATACTGCTGCTAACACAAAATGGAGAGGTGTCTAAAGAAGTCCAGACTCCAGACATTGATCACCCTGAAGACTAGTTTATACACGTTGATATACATGAAAATGAGGATTCATTTTGTATATGAGGTGGTATGGTGATGTCTAGAGACATGCAAATTATGCTTGCATAGTTTTGAGCATAATAGGTTGAACCTTAATGCCAGCACAATGCTAGCATAATAGGCTGGATTTCATATAATTATATTAGTGCAAACAAGCAGCAGCCCACTTGCTATCTGCTTGCAAATTGCAGCTGCAGTAGTTTTAAAAATAGCAAGCAAAATGGCTGACTACAATGCTTCTGCTAGTTCTAGTATTAATCAAAATTTAAGTAGCTCCTCTGATGAGTCAGATGTTGAAATTACAAGTGAAGAACCTGCAGTTACATCTTTGCTCCAAAAGCTGAAAGCACCAAAGCAATCTGAGCTTTGTAGAAAGAGAAAAATTCAGTGTAACCCTCCCACAGGGGAAAAAAAAATCTTCCGGTCGACATGGGTTGAAGGAACCAAAAGTTAGTCCTTCACAGAGGGTAAAAGAATTTCCCAGTGAAGAGTTATCTATTTCCCTTGGAAGGCTCTTCTGCAATGCTTGCAGAGAAACAATCTCTGTAAAGAGAAGTACTGTCCTCAATCATGTAAGGTCAGTTAAGCATGGGGAGAGCAAAGCTAAACTAAATAGCAGGCAAGCAAAGGACATCAATCTCGTTTCTGCTTTAAAGAAATATGATGGAGATAAAAATCCTGTTGGGCAAACTCTTCCTGATAATCAGAGGCTATACCAAGTGAAAGTTGTGAAGGCATTCATGAGAGCAGGAATTCCTATTGGGAAGCTTGACATTCTGAGGGATATTCTCGAGGAGAAGGCTCTCCGTCTAGCTGACACTAGACACATGCTAGACCTTATTCCCTTTATTCTGGATGAAGAACGAGGACTGATACGTGAAGAGATTAAGGATAAATTTGTTTCAGTGATCTTTGATGGAACGTCAAGGCTAGGTGAAGTTCTTGCAATTGTTCTCCGCTATGTTGAAGATTATAAAATCAAGCAACGTCTTGTTCGCCTAGAAATTTTAACAAAGAGTATGACAGGTGAGGAAGTAGCGAGAGAACTCATTAGTGTCTTATCTGTGACCTTTGGTATAAAGTCACATCTTCTTCTTGCTGGTATGAGGGATGGAGCAAGTGTGCTTCATTTAGTAAAACTCGCTGGTGGAGCCAGTGGGAAATTTATAATCAATTGATGTTGCAATTTGGTGATATCGAGCCTTTTCTAATCAGAAATCAAGACCTTGGCCCTGCACTTCGACCAAAAACTACTGAATATTATAACAGATGTGAATAGTCGGTCATATTTGCAAATGGAACTTGCTGCAGTAATTGATGTCGGTGAGCATTTTATCAAGGCTACCTATAATTTGGAGGGTGATGGAGCTTTAGTATTACGGTCTTATGAAGAGATTAGAAAGGTTAGGGCAGTACTTCAAGCTGCTCACTATCCTAACATGTCTGCTATTGCACGACATCTTGCTCCAGGAAATTTACCTGTACAACAGCAGTGGATGTCATATGGAATGAACTGTGTTAAGGATGGAATTGAATACTTCAATAACAAATTTGGTGATGATTCTGCATCCCCACTCAATGCTTTTAAGGCTGCCCGGTTATTTTCTCCATCCAAAGTTAATGATATTCAACCATCAGCTGCTGATGTTGATACATTGACTTCCATCCCTGCTTTGAATAAACCTAATATGATTATTGAATTAAAGGAAGAATTACCAGCGTATGTAGCAAGAGCTGCTGATGTTTCACCAACAATTGATGAATTGGAATGGTGGCAACGAAATGAAGCTCTTTTACCTAAATGGTCCTTGGCTGCAAAAAAAGTACTTTTATTGCAGCCATCTTCTGCTGCTGCAGAGAGAGTTTTTTCTTTACTTAATGCATCATTTGGAAGTAAACAAGCTAACTCACTTGAGGATTACATAGAGGCTACAATTATGTTACAGTACAATAAACGATGACTTTATAATAATCACAAATTTTATAGGCATAATAGGCATTTTTATTGAGCATAATAGGGCAGGGGCTCTGGCATTGGAGCATAGCATAATAGGGAAGAAAAAAAGCATAATTTGCATGTCCCTAGTGATGTCTATGAGGAATATCATCAGAGGAGTGAATGAAATAGAGAATCTATATCCAATGAGAATACATGACACACAACTGGAGGACCTGGAATAAGGGTCTGGACTTGCACTTACAGAACAACCATTATGGATATCTTAGCTTGAACAGCTGCAGAGAACACTATATTATAAGTTGTGTCTTTTCATTTGCATGAAGTTCACCGACATTCAAACCTTATGTTGTAATTCTCACTACTTTGTTCAGCATAAAATTTCTTAATTGATCTATCAAGTAGACAAGATCCCTATATTTTTACAGGGGGCTGCACACGCACTAAGGTTAGCTGTGGTGTAGACTAGCTAGCTGGAACTAGCTATAGATGTTATTTGCTTCTATAGTACCATGTGTCTATGTGGATGTTGCTTAAGCTTTTATAGCCATTAGTTAGCTTTTCTTCCTTCATCCCTACTCCCGTTTGCTTACTTTTTTGAGCAATGGTCATCCTGCTATGTAATTGATATTGATAATTCAATATCAAATACATCGACTCTTTTGAGGAATTGACAAGTAGAAAAGAATGTAACTGGTAGGTTTGGAGTGGATTTATCCAGAAATACTTGCTGTAGCTTGAGTGGTTCATGCATGAGATATGGTTGAAGAATACAGAATCCAGCGACTTATCTGCTAGCCATATTTCTGACAGGTAAGCTCCCTGGTCCTGAAACTTGTTCTGCAATTTGTCATACCTTGAAGATATTCATGTTGATAACAGCACATTAGGAACACCCCATATCAAGTACAGATAGAAACATGGCTGGAACTAGTTTGTAGTAGGCGCTAGTAAGCAGGATTCACAGTAGCTTTTGTTAAGTCCAAGTGGGGGAACTGGACTTTCACTTGGCGTCCATATCATCCCTACATGCTCTTTCTGATGGAGCTTGCTATTAAAAATCGTACAGAAAAATTTTATAAGTAGTACCCTCAATACTACTCCTTGAATCCACATTATGGACTTCTTAGAATACAAAGCTACCTAAATAGCATGCAGTCTTATGCCCAAGCCATTCAGCATAGGGTTGGGTGGAGTTTAACTGTCAGTGATAGTAATACTTGTTGAAGCTGACCAGTAACCCTGGTATCCAAGCAATATAAATGCGATCAACTAGATAAGCTTACAATCACAAATTTGTTTGTTTGCTTATCTGTTGACTGGGTCGCTTAGTATGAGCTCGGTATTATGTCCATATGTTCATAATGTCATGCTTCAAGAATTGATTAGATCTAAATTCAAATTCTAAATACAGTAGAAGTGCAAAAAGGAATTATTGGCCACCGTGATCTTTTATCAGAGAGTGTGGTAGCATTCTCTTAGTGCAGGGAAATATGGCAGTTGCATAATCCCTGTATCTCTATATTCTTGATATACTCAACTATAGTCTTTACAGCAAAACAAAGATTGGTCCTCTCAAATCCCCAGAAAACAACACTGACTGCCATGAATTATTTTTTTGCCTCAGCACTGAAGTGCCGAGGTGCAGTGCTGGAGGTGACTATGCATGGTACGTACGTCCTATTAGTAGCATGCACAAACACATGCACATGACCTTGACCTTACAGTCATGCATGCACATCTCAGCCAGCTAGAAAAATAACTATTAAAGCAGCAAGTTAAGGGTGGTGGCACATAGCAATGCACATGCTAGCGATTAAATATTAATAACTCCAAAATTACTATAGCTATGGACTTCAGAGTTATAAGGCAGTATATACACTAAAAATAATTCTTACAGTGATATGAGTCTTACTCTTTAGAGATAAAAAGCACCAACCACTGAAATTAAGTGGCTGATTTTTGGTCTAAAACTTCTTAGTAGCCCTCTCTACAAAATTACAGAAGGATTTGCTATTTAACTTTTTGACTTCCCAGAAGTAAGTTCCTAGGGCAAATCAAGAACAAACCCTTCTGCAATTTTTTAGAGAGTGGTGCTAGAAACCTAAAAACCAAAAATCAACCAGTGATTGGTAGAAGTAATGCTTTTTAGTTTGAATTCGAAAACTGTTATAGCACCTGCAGGACTTGACCTTTCTTCTTTTTTTTTGTGTGTGTAGTATTACTCAAGCTGCCATGTGCAGTTTAAAGTCTATGGTGCAAGTAGTTTTGGAGATATGACCCCTTAGCAACCATGTGTGGGCAGGATGTGCCACCACCCTTAACAATCGTCTGAGAAAGTACAGGGAGCAAGAAACTAACATGAAAAGCGAGAGCAGATCAAGATGGTCAAGATTTTATGATCGTTTGAAAAGGCAGCAAGAGAGCCTACAAGAAGTTAAATAGCAAGAACAGAAGCTACAAAGTCACTAGCAGGCAAGTTAACAATCGCGATAAAGCAGAAAGAGAGACAGTAGGTAAAGGTCAATATCAGGTCATGGTAATGGTTGGCAAGCTAGCTAACTCACTATATTTGGCTATACTAAAATGCTGGAGTATGTTGAGTAAGTTTTCACAGTTGATTTGTTTGCTAAAAGACCATTGAACTTACAGTTTGACCTTCAATGGGTGGTAACTTTAAGTGAGGGAGAAGTACAAGGAAAATAACTGAGATCCTTCAGGATTAGTTCATTGGCATTGGAGCAATTTTAGAGCAATAGATTTTATACTGTTGCAAGTAGCTATAAATTTCAGTGTGAACGTGTACAATATTTACATGTTTTATGTGCTGCTTCTTTGGTACGATTTTTTTAAACATATATATTCTTACCTTTTCAGTAAGTACTACTAGCCAAAAACTTCTGTTTCTCACCCATTGTATAGTGAGGCTAGTGGGATGCTATAGCTTTGGGCAATGCAATTTGAGATTAATGACCCTAATCCAATACATCCAGTCTTACTTAAAATATTCCAACTACTTATTTTAAACTAGCTATAATATCATTAGTGTCTTTCTTCAAACTCATTACTTCCTGAGTAATGTTTATTGATAATAGCTATGTACTTACCACCAGACTAGCAGTCACACTTCCATCTATTGATACTGTAACAGAAGGTGTTAGTGCTCCTAAATGTCCAGATATTTCAGTCTCAATTCTTCCATTACAAACATTTATATTAAAATTGAGAGTAGCTTTACCATAAAGGCCGATTGAAAAGTCCAGGAAGCCAACATATATAAACATCCGATAAGAGAAGCTGACAAGACGGACTCGTAATAGAAATAAATGACGAGATTCATTCTTGCAATGACTTGACAATTCTTCATTGAATTGTATCTCAGAGTCAAATAATACATTAGAACCAATTCTAATATACAAAGAAGCGAACGTATTAGTAGTTGATGTAAGTTCCGTGGTTTGCTCAAATCTAATGTCACCCACTGTAGTATGTCTTGAAAGCACAGTTCCTTTGATAATGTTTCTAGCAAAACTCTTCATTCTATCACAATTTTCATTAATGCCTACAAAATAACCGCTGGCAACTTTGATGTGGGCATCGGACACACCAATTCTCTTTGAAGTGATGTATGCATTATGACGAGAAAAAGAATATATGTCACTTCTTCGACTAGCTAATGGAGCAACAATATTATAGTCAGAGTTTAAAGTTGAGTCCCAATCGCTTGAGTGCCTCTTGGCACGGACATTAAGTGCTGCACTTTGACTTCCTACCAATTCCAAAAATAGGTCTTTTGCACCAACTTTCCTGAAATATTGAACCATCATATTGTGCAGATCAGTACTGTTAATTGAGGCAGCAGCCCTTATGATTGAAACTAAGATGGAATGTGCCTGGATGTGACCTATGTAGGCCTCCATTTGTGATTTGCTAGCTTCTATATAATCAAATCCATTAAACAGTGTTTCCAAAACTGCGGTAAAGTACTCTTCAGATTCTGATTCTTCAGTCACCAAAAATTCTTCTAGCTTGTTTAGGACATTTGTATTGTCAGTAAGCTTGCTCAAAGCATCAATAACAGCTAGTTTCATCTCTTTGGATTCACGATGTTTAACAGAGTAATTAAGAAAGCTGAGAATGAGTGCAAGGGACGAGTTAGAGCCAGTATTTCCTAAAGCATGTACTAGTAGAATGCTTTTTGATAAATCGGGATCTGATTGGTTACTAATATTCTTGCATAATGCACTCAGATAATTTATAATTCGAAGTTCAATTTCTTTTGTGCCTTTCAAAGCAAGGCTGCCATATACTAAAAGAAGTTGGCTTGACAGTAGAGTTGACTCATGTAGACGATTCTCAAGATTGATAATTAGATCAAGACTAGCCGAGTCCAAAAATGCTATATACAAAAGGATCGTGTGTGCTTTTGAAGTACTGTTTGCATTGTCCAAAGCTTTCAATAAAGCCTATAATAATAAGAAAATACGTAGGTTTATATCTGGACTGTATATCACTGATAACTAGCTAGCTGTTTCACATAAAATAAAGATGTTAAATGAATTACAAGGCTACAATTCTCTAAATAGAACCTTTGGGATATAGATATATGACACCATGGACTATGTGGGGTCATCTAGATTATTACCAATTGAGACTGTAGACTTCCATCAGCACTCAGTAGCATAAAGACTGCTTCTGCTACTACTTTGGTTGAGTTTGAGACCTGCAAAAGCCAAAAAATCATAAGTGGATAAGGAAGGCAAACCCCATCTTCCATGTGCTTGCAACTTCACTTGTTGCTATAGTTGACTCTAAAATTGAGGCCTATATTCAGGGATTCCATGGCCATACGGGTGCTGTGAACCAATTAAACTAGGGTGTAACATATTCAATTGGCGATATTGCAGTGGTGCATGTATACACAGGAGGCTGTATAATGCTTACCACAAGCACTTAGAGAAAGCCAAGTGCCTAAAATCCACCTAGCACCTCTACAATGACAAAATGCTGTAGAAAGCAATATGCTCTAGCTGTTTGTTGCCAAGTGTAGTGGGCATGTTTCATTTGTGGAGTCAAAGGTCAAATGAACCTATGCGCATGTTATTAAATGTGATATATGTATCAAAATATCAATTTGCATGAATAGGGGTAAGCTTGTTTCACTCGCCAATGATAACTGTCAGCACCATTACATGTACAATATTTAATCACCAGTATTTAGTTAGGCTATTATGCTATAAATATAACTGAAAGAAAAGACAAGCTAGCAGGAACATTATAATACTTAGTCATAGTAAACACCAGTGCTGATAGTTATCTTTTTATGGGCAAAGATCTGGCCAAGGATGAGTCACTGTATAAATAAGTGTATCCCACAAAATTGCATAAACTCTCACACTGAGTATGAGTTCTACTATAGGTTCAGCTTGCTAGATAGGTGATTTAAAATATGGGTCATTATTTGAAAAGCTTTTACGTAAAAATGTGCTACTTAGTGGCTTAACACAATAGAGCTGTAAAAATCTTACATTATCCACGAAGGCCAAAACTTCATTAATGGCAGGTGTGTATGGTGGTAGGACTGGTAGGACTCCATATTGCGATTCCAATCTTATCAGTTTCTGCAATTTTCCAACTGTAGTATGGTAGAAATTGATGTAATTAGCTAATTAGCTAACTAACTAGCTATATTATTATACCAAGCTTATCAGTCTCTTTATCTTCCTTGCATTTCCTCAAACTTCCTGAAATGGATCCAGAGGGAAACTTTTTCCTCAATAGCTTCATTTCTTGGAGTGCTCTATTTCCTAATAGAAATACATAACAAAGTACATTAGAATAAACTGTAGTAACCTGCACAGGTATGGGCTACAAAAATACTCTAATATTAGTAGTAACTCACTTTCATCCACACTTTTATCCACATTTACTATCAAACCTTCTTCTGTGCAACTTCTTATGTTGGCATCAAGTACACTCTTTTGAGCTCGAAATACATGCCATGTAGCATTATGACAATACAGGAGTTTGAGATCAAACGATCCACTAGCCAAAAGGGCATTTGACAATGAAATATCATCTTCTGCATTGGCTGATTCACCAACCATCCACATAGTTGTGTTCCCAGAGGAATGGACCAAGTGCCCCGAGGCATATTCAACTTCTTCATCCTTTGCCATATCCATGTCCTTTTTCGGTGCATGAGATGCATATTCATGGACATCATTTCCATGAACGGTCCTCCTCATTTTCAACTTTCCTTTCTCACCAGTTGGAATATCACTATATATTATTATTATTATGAGTGCAAAAAATTTCTTCTAAATAGAAAGTGAAGTAGGGATAGCCATAAAATTTAGCTCCATTCCTATCACTCCTACCCTCCTAATTTCAATAACCACGCCTATATATATCACCCGACTTAAATCCCTACTCTTCACCCCCCCCTTCAGCATATAAGTGAGTCAAGTAACCCCTTACCCGTACCCATCACCAAACTCAAGAATCACAGCAATAATATTATTAGAAAACTACTATTCCTACTTCACTGCCTAGGAGTGAAGTAGGGTTAATTTTTAAAGGGGGCAATAGCATATAATACTAAGTAGAAAAATGATATTGGCATTTTTATTTTCTACAAAAAAAGCTGCAACGTGAACATCATTTCCGGTCATATCCGTGCAAGTTTTTGGTGAAAAGCTGGTAGGAAGTTACAAATAAAATATAGTAAGCCTATTCATCTAGCCCTAGCCCAACCCTTTGCCTAGTATATAGGACTGCCAGTACTCTAATATTTGACTTACTAATGCCTGATAGTACAAGCTGGCCTTCACATTCATCTACTACTCCATGCATGAAACTTTCATGGCTAGCCTTAGCACATTTGAAGCCTTTCTTCTTTAGTCTAAGCTCTAAGCTTTATCGGAGTTTTGAAGCATAGGCCTTAGTACCCTTGAATCCAGCCTCTTTTTTCCTAGGGCGGGGGAAAAAGAGAGCCTGGTATCCACTGTTTGTGCATGTGCCAATTTTTCCCCAGAATCAGGATATTCCCTTGGATATTTCTGCCACATGATCGTCATAATCAATGGGCGCAGAAAGCAGCTATGCTGAGTAGCTATATAGAGCATGAATGTCATGTAATCTGGTTTGTGATTGCCACAACAACTCAACTACACCTACTGGGGGAGGGGCCTCAGCGAATGAGTAGACCGAGCGAGCTGACTTTCAGGTCATGACTCATTGAAATTGCTAGGTCTACATTCCAAACTGCCCCAGGAATACATACTATCTAAGTAGATTGTAGGTTCTAGGCTTATCTAAATTCTTTGTGGTAAGCATTATAGCCTTTTGCCTCGGCACTGAAGTGCTGAAGTGCAGTGCTGTGGTACATAGTAGCACACCGCACGTTCATGTACACCCACGCAACACATTGCATGCATGTGCAATTGAAAAAAAAAATGGAGTAGGCCTAGCCACTTTATAGATTTCAGCAGAACAAGTAGAAATCTCAGAGAATCGATCAAGAGACAGCGAGAAAGTAATGGAGGCGAATTCGAATTCATGAACAAGTGAACATTTCAACAAGGTGTGTGCATGCTACAGGCCATGATTAGCTAAATAGCTAGGCAACACTCAAAGAACATGAGAGAACATCGACTACATACCAGAAAGTAACAGCAAAGACAACAGTCTAGTCAAAGCCAGGATTATCAGAAAGTAACAGCAGAGACAACAGTCTAGTAGAATATCAGAAAGTACGATAGTACTCTCTAAGTAGGGATGGCACGGATGCTCCATTGGAGTAGTACTTGATATTTTCTTTCATAACTCCAGAATACTTACCTCCTGCAGTCAGTAACTCCTAACTTGAAGACAGAACACCTTCAACATGCTAGGACTCAAGTATGAAGAGCAGAGAACAAAGCAGTATCATTTTACAGCAACTTCAAAAATCGCCGTTTTCATCTAGTCGTTCATCGTCATCATCATCATCATCAAACAACGGTTCATTCAAATGCTATAATTCTTATACCAATCTACTCAGAAATGACTGCGCTATACACCTTTACCTTTAAATCAAAAATAGCATGTCATTTTCCAACTTGTTAGCTTTCAACCTACAACGAGGCAGACATTTTTATGCCCCGCCCCGTAACACGTGATTCTTGGACTTCGACCTCGCAACTGACTAGTGAATCTGTCATTAGCTTTCTTCAAGGCTTTCTCTCTTGATGTTGGTCTCTCGATGCTCAGAGCGTAAACCCTAGGCACTAGTCTGGTTATGAATCAACCCTTGATGCAACAGTATATCAGGTATAAGGCCTTAAAAATTATATACAAAATTATGTCAATGGCAATCTTATTATAAACTGTATAGATCTTCCAGATCAGTCGGCTCATACAATATTGTGATGAAATCTGCAATGAACTACATAGCTACAATACATGAACTTTTTAACTTTGATAGCATCCAGTTGCCTATAACAAAATAATAGAACATTATATCAAAAAAGATGATGAACAAGTAAAGGAAAAAATATTTATTCTGAATAAAAAAGAGAAGTAGGGATGGCTGTGTGCAGTTCAAAAAAGTTCAGCGACAAGAGAGTGAAGTTCAGTCAAGTAACCCCTTACCCATCACCAACTACGAGGTAACTATTCTATCTCATCATGGGAATGAAGTAGGAATAGTTGGCTCGTAGTTGGTGATGGGTAAGGGGTTACTTGACTGAAGTTCACTCTCTTATTGCTGAACTTTTTTGAACTGCACACAGCCATCCCTACTTCTCTTTTTTATTTAGAATAAATATTTTTTCCTTTACTTGTAATAATAAGAAGGCCAGAAAGTAAAAGCAGAGACAACAGTCTAGTCGAATAAGAAAGCCAGGATTAATTTTTGGCGTGACCGCTGAGAGAACGACTACAAGCCAGAAAGTAAAGCAGAGCTAGGCGACCACATGTGATCAGCTAGATGAAGCACAAATGAATATCAGCTGTAAAAAAAATAGAAAAACATGCCCGGTTGCTGTAAATAAATAATGTTGCACATTGCCCTAGTTATTACTATGTATGAGAGTAAAAACATTTCTTCTAATGAAAGAGTGATGTAGGCTTGAGTACATGACTATAAAAAGTACGGAAACAAGGTGCTGGCTATGTACTGACCCAACATCGCTGCATGGACTGCTCTGCTAACTGTCATAAAATTGACATAACCCTACATTGCTGCTGCCATACTATCCTTTTTGGCTACACCTTGCAGCAATGTAGGGTTTATGTCATTTTTATGACAATTAGCAGAGCAGTCTATGCAGCGATGTAGGGTCAGTACATAGCCAGCACCTTGTTTCCGTACTTTTTATAGTCATGTACTCAAGCCTACATCACTCTTTCATTTATAGAAGAAATGTTTTTACTCTCACTCGTTTGCACACTTTTTTCAAGGGGCGCGGCTAAAGATGTCAAGAACAACCCTTTATCAAATAATCTTACCACACCCACTGCAACTCAGCAAGACAGTTTTTTTCTCAACAGTGTCTACGAAGCATTCTAGCGTTCTAAATGTTGTCTACGAAACGTCTATGTAGCG
Source organism: Crambe crambe (assembly GCA_963924555.1). Classification (NCBI taxonomy): domain Eukaryota; kingdom Metazoa; phylum Porifera; class Demospongiae; order Poecilosclerida; family Crambeidae; genus Crambe; species Crambe crambe. The sequence goes on along the minus strand of OZ004593.1, from coordinate 4,212,735 downwards.
TCTATAAAGTGTATAAACTGTCTACGAAGCGTTCGAGAATTTGAGTCGTCCACGAAGGCACTCGAACAGCAATTGACAGTTAGGACTTGAGGTTTACTTCAATTTGATCAATTTGAACGATACCATTGTGTAGAGCTTCAAGATACCAAGATCGTAGATATAGGATGAAGCAGTCGGGAGTTATGGCCGTCAAGCGTCCACGAAGGCACTCAAACGGCAATTGACAGTTAGGACTTGAGCTTTACTTCAAACCATTCCTTAGATCAGGTGTAGAGCTTCAATATGGTACCAAGATCATAGATATAGGATGAAGCAGTCGGGAGTTATGGCTGTCAAGAAGAAGATTATCAGAGAGTACGATAGTACTCTCTAAGTAGGGATGGCACGGATGCTCCATTGGAGTAGTACTTGATATTTTCTTTCATAACTCCAGAATACTTACCTCCTGCAGTCAGCAACTCCTAACTTGAAAACAGAACACCTTCAACATGCTAGGACTCAAGTATGAAGAGCAGAGAACAAAGCAGTATCATTTTACAGCAACTTCAAAAATCGCCGTTTTTATCTGGTCGTTCATCATCATCATCATCATCATCATCAAACAACGTATTTCAGAAATGGTTCATTCAAATGCTATAATTCTTATACCAATCTACTCAGAAATGACTGCACTATAATCCTTTAAATCGACATGTTCCAATTTGTTAGCTTTCAACCTACAACGAGGCAGACATTTTTATGCCCCGCCCCGTAACACGTGATTCTTGGACTTCGACCTCGCAACTGACTAGTGAATCTGTCTTCGAGGCTTTCTCTCTTGGTGTTGGTCTCTCGATGCTCAGAGCGTAAACCCTAGGCACTAGTCTGGTTATGAATCAACCCTTGATGCAACAGTATATCAGGTATATATCAGTAAAGGCCTTAAAAATTATATACAAAATTATGTCAATGGCAATCTTATTATAAACTGTATAGATCTTCCAGATCAGTCGGCTCATACAATATTATGATGAAATCTGCAATGAACTACATAGCTACAATACATGAACTTTTTAACTTTGATAGCATCCAGTTGCCTATAATAAACATTACATCAAAAAAGATGATGAACAAGTAAAGGAAAAAATATTTATTCTAAATAAAAAAGAGAAGTAGGGATGGCTGTGTGCAGTTCAAAAAAGTTCAGCAACAAGAGAGTGAAGTTCAGTCAAGTAACCCCTTACCCATCACCAACTACGAGGTAACTATTCCTACTTTACTCCCCTTATATCTCATCATGGGAGTGAAGTAGGAATAGTTGGCTCGTAGTTGGTGATGGGTAAGGGGTTACTTGACTGAAGTTCACTCTCTTGTTGCTGAACTTTTTTGAACTGCACACAGCCATCCCTACTTCTCTTTTTTATTTAGAATAAATATTTTTTCCTTTAGAATAAATATTTTTTCCTTTATTATATTATTATCAGAGAGTGCGGTAGCACTCTCTATGTAGGGTTAGCACGGAATGGGCGTGGCTTCTCTCATTAGAACAATACAAACTAGACTCTCTGTATCTCTTCTATTCTTGGTACAGGCTCAACTAAACTTCTTATATCTGGAAAACAATGCAGAAGATGATATGACCGCTCAAACTCCTTCAAAACAGCGTCAACGATCAGCACCAGCCACTGCCTAAATTCTAAAATTTGTATGATTCGTTCATCATCATCATCATCAGATTCATCTTCTTTGACGGCTGTAACTCCATGATCCTTTCACATACGACAATGAAATTCATATCAACTTGTGCAGTTATAACCACACCATGTGCTTTTACCATCGTTATATCCACATTTTCCCTTCAAAATAATCACTCATATCGAACGACTTTTCATTATAACTAGCTAAGTCAGCCATTTTAAAATCATGCGCGCGCGTCTGTCATTATCAAGTGCACGTACACGCGTGCCAACTAGCTATTAATTAATTTTTACTTGAAAATAAGGTCATACAAAAAGTAAGCAAATAAGTGAAAGGAAAAAAATTTATGCTAAATAAAAAGCCCATGTAGGGTTAGCCTGTACTTTAACAGTTTCTGTCAACAAAAATCAAAATAATGCTGCCTTCAATAATAATCCCTACATCACTGCCTAAACCAAGCAAAACACTTTTATACTGACATGAACGATTAAAGCAGCTTGGTGGGAGGCAGTGATGTAGGGATTATTATTGAAGGCAGCATTATTTTGATTTTTGTTGACACTGTTAAAGTACAGGCTAACCCTACATGGGCTTTTTATTTAGCATAATTTTTTTTCCTTTCATTATTATTATTATTATTATTATTATTAATGAGCGTGGGTGTTTTGCATGTCAAGCCTACATGGAGAGTGCTACCGCACTCTCTGATGAGAGTAAAAACATTTCTTCTAAATGAAAGAGTGATGTAGGCTTGAGTACATGACTATAAAAAGTACGGAAACAAGGTGCTGGCTATGTACTTCATAAGCTCCACAGAATTGACAAACCCTACAATTGACATAAACCCTACATCGCTGCTGCCATATTATCCTTTTGGTTACACCTTGCAGCAATGTAGGGTTTATGTCAATTGTAGGGTTTGTCAATTCTGTAGAGCTTATGAAGTACATAGCCAGCACCTTGTTTCCGTACTTTTTCACTCTTTCATTTAGAAGAAATGTTTTTACTCTCACTTGTTTGCATACTTTTTTCAAGGGGCGTGGCTAAGGATGTCAAGAATGACCCTTTACCAAATAAGCTTACCACGCCCACCGCAACTCAGCAAGACAGTTTTTTTCTCAGTGTATATTGCTAACTGTGTCTACGAAGCGTTTTAGCATTCTAATGTTGTTTACGTAGCGTCTACGAAGTGTATAAACTAACTGTGCTGTCTACGAAGCGTTCGAGAATTTGAGTCGTCCACGAAGGCATTTAAACGGCAATTGACAGTTAGGACTTGAGCTGTACTTCAATTTGAACAATACCATTCCTTACCTGAGGTGTAGAGCTTCAATATGGTACCAAGATCGTAGATATAGGATGAAGCAGTCAGGAGTTATGGCTGTCAAGTGTCCACGAAGGCACTCGGACGGCAATTGACAGCTAGAACTTGAGCTTTACTTCAATTTGAACAAGACCATTCCTTAGATCAGGTGTAGAGCTTCAATATGGTATCAAGATCATAGATATAGGATGAAGCAGTCGGGAGTTATGGCTGTCAAGAAGAAGATTATTATATTATTATTATTATTATTATTATTATTATTATTATTATTATTAATGAGCGTGGGCGTTTTGCGTGTCAAGCCTACATAGAGAGTGCTACCGCACTCTCTGATACTTACACCAGTAGCTAACTGTATAGTTAATTATTTTTACGTGTAGTGGGAGGTATGACTTGATCCAGGATCTGTCTCTTCTTCTTCATTAGTCCCTCTGAAATTGGCCTGGAATGCAGCTGCAATGCCTTTCTTAAACATCACAGCTTGATCATTATCAGATGGTGAATGGTAGACTGCCACAACTTTTCCATGTGAATTTTGAACAAAACAGAACCAGTTTGAAAATAAATTGGTTATTGATTGTTCCATTTCGCTGCACCAAAGGATTGATATATTATGTCTATACTAAAGGTAACTATAGCTACCTGTACCTTAGTTGTGCCTCAGTGATATCTTGCACCAAGCTTCCAGATATAGTGGCATTCTTGATATCCATGCAGAAAAGTTTGGCCAACGTATCATTGTGTATCCCCGCTGTATGATTATGGTATACAAATCAATTATATAAACTGAGGTCTGGAGCAGGTGCTTCTTACTTTAGTCCCTTGAGCCACACACCCACATCTTAGTATATAGCTAAACCCTGGTGGTGATATCATAACTATTTCACTGCATGCATCTTAGTTGAAAAGGAATATGCAAGCCCCTATAAATGTCTTTAGCCAACAGAGATTTGACAGCTATACAGGGAAGGTATACATAGCTCTGTGATGGTATGCAACCTGTAACTACTATAATTGTATCCCAACAACATTTCACTGTGTTGGTGGTATGTGTGTGTGACTTACAAAAACTTTATTTCTTACATGAGGTGCAAGTTATATTCAATAACGCCCTGATTTTCATATCTTCTTTTTCATCGTCATTAAAAAACTCTTGATAAGCAGTATATGAGTAATGACAGTGTTCTGGACCCTGTATACACAAAGCTATATTATATTATTGTAAATATAGTTATTGTGATATGATTAGTCATAGTTTATATTGCTGGAAAATTTGGCAGAGAATTTAAGCGATGCTTGAGGACTCCAATCACCAAAGTTATCTGTATGCTATGGATTGTCAAAGTCACATACAACATCAAACAATGGATATGTGAGAAGGAGAGTATAGTTACCAAGTAGAAAATGATGTTAAAATTATCTCCAGTCAAAAATCTGTGGGCTGAGTTTTGAAAGAAGAGTTGCTTCCTGGTGCTATATGAAGTGCCAACTAAAGACCAGAGAAGAGCAACAAGTTAGGTTTATTTTTTGAGCATAAGCTAAGCTGGAAAGCCTTAAGTTTTAGTGATTTTCCACATGACTTTCTGCTGTTGGACTCTCTGTGCATGAAGCTAGATTTAGCACTATGTTTGAATTTAGTCTACGCTCTCAAACTTCGTTCAATCAAGCATTGGTCCAAATTGCATAATGTCGATCTACAAAAGAAAATGGTGTCCTGCTAGGCAATGACTAGAAGAAGGTATCAAGTTGTGAAGTGGCAAGAGGGCATGCAACTAGTGTAGACGGCAAAATGTACAGTTTATTGCAGTATCCAGGCAGAGCCTAATGCCATGACATCAGTGGCGTAGGAAGATGATTTTGAATGGGGGGGCCACCAAAGTTTTAAAACTCCAAAGTAATTATTTCTTCGTTGGTTAACTAATAATATATAAATGTTTTGCTAATCTTGGTTACATTGTTAATTCTTCATGTATGTATACAGCTATAGCAATTAATAACAAGTTCAATCGACATTCAGTCCTAGTACTTCTTAGATCATGGTCGGAGGCACTGCTATGGCTGGTACAGCCATGGCCGTACTACCATTCAGAGTTTTTTTGTTGTGTGTGTGTGTGTGTGTGCAATTTGAATAATAACAATGACTCATAAGTTAGTACATGGAATTGCTTAGATCATACCAGATTGAAATTGAATTAATTGGGGCGAGCCTGAGCGAGCCCCACACTAGCGAGTTGGCTCTAGACTTCGCATTATATATATATATATATCTCGTACGTCAATAATAGTGGTTTTTCTCTACGACGATCATCTGGTAACATTACATCATATCACAGTGCAGTAGATACGCATGTGTATATAAACATGTGCTGTAAGCTAAGAGAGGCTAGCTGAACAGAAAGAACGTCTTAGGAAGAGCGAGAAATCTAGAGACAATGCTGGCCCAGAGAAAAGAATGGCTCAAGCAGATGCTAGCTAGCTACTAAAGAATGGATCAAATTAGCGTTCCGCTGAACAGAAAGTAGGAGATAGAAGGCAAGACATCCTGCTCAAAGCACAGCTACAAAGAAAAGACAGCGTTTGAGGGAGAGTGCAAGTCAGCAGTTGATGTCACAGATAGCTGAGGAAAAGAGAGGCCAGTCTCAGAGAATGCAGACCAGATATTGTCTTCTGAAAGAGAGGCCATTCTCACATGCATCACATTCAGCACATCACAGACAGCGCTTGAGGGAGAGTGTAAGTCAGCAGTTGATGTCACAGACAGCTGGCCAGTCTCAGATAATGTAGACCAGAGATCATTTTCAGAAAGAGAGGCCATTCACCCTTGTTAAAAGGGAACATGCATCACATTAGCTCAGGCTCGCCCCACAATGCATTGCATTTGTCTAGTAACATTAAATTTTACTGGAGGGCTTCCCCCCCAGATGGTTGCTATGCATGGCCGTACCACCACAAATGAGCTGGCTCTGGCCCTGTAGATAAGTTTTAATTTGACGAAGGGAAGAAAAAGAGCATTCTGCTGTGGTAGCTATAGCAATTAATCATAGGGGGCCCTGCCCCCTATCTGAAAATAATGGGGGGTCCTGGCCCCCCTGTTCCTACGCGGCCTTGATGGCATACAATTTCAGAGTGGATTATAACAGCCGGTCACCCTGTCAAAATCAGGACAAAACCACACAATGACAGACCAATTAACTATATAAACTGTCATTCTTGACAGACTGTCACTCTTTGACCTGTCATAATTGTGTGGTTACTTTAAACTTGGCTCACTGCCAGCTTTTTTTTTCCCTTTTTTTTTTTAAAGTTCAAAATCACTGAAGTGTCAAGCTTTAAATTGGTCTGCTATCTTTGATGTCAGACTACTAACACCAAATGACCTAACAATTCTCTGAATGGTCTGTCATTTGTCAGATCAATTGACAAAAGTTATAATTTAATTGTAGCTAGCTAGTAAGGAAAGAATGGAGTGCCTCAGTAAGAAGAGCAGAATTATTTTTTTACTTAACACAAGCCTTTCTAGTTGTGTTTGCTTCACAAATTGGATTTGTTGAGTTTCCATGTGAAGATACTTCTTCCACTAGGGGTTACTAGCTACCATAACAAAATTTTATAAGGTAGATTGGGGTAACTTGGGACACTCTTATCTCTGCAACTGCTTTAGCTATAAACAAGCTTTAAGTTGCAAGAGATAGAGTAATTTTTCTAGTCCCAGGCTGAAGTAAAGATGATTGGTATTGCTGACTAATTAATTGGCTACAATTCACCAATTTGTAGTATGCGGAAATCCCCTTTCAGGATAACTTGGGACACTGCATCCATGTAATTTTGATAAAGCTTAAACAGCGTGCTATGCATGTTTTGCTGACTGATAACTTTTTTAAAACACAGAGATCATTATGCAGCATTATCTCAGTGAGTAGAATATTGATAAATCAGTTCAGTTAGTTTAAAGTTAGTTTATTAAGTTTTTTCTTGCAGTCTTGTAAAATCAGCAGAGTGTTTAGGGCTGCTTTTTACCAACAGAGTAACCAAAACACTCTAGACTGGCTTCAGAGAGAGACAAAGCATAAATGTTTATGTATGCAAAATAAGATCTTGAAACTCTTAGTAATCTTGAAGCAAGATTGAAATAAAACTCCACTGTCCCAAGTTACCCTGCAGAGCTAAAAATAAGGGTTCAATGTTGCCAGGACAACTTGTCCTAGCAAAATGAGATTTGATTGGTCATTTAGTAAAATTGGTCGGACATATATACAGCGGGAAAAAAAAAAGAAGAAAAAAAAAGAAAAAATGGCAGGACTGCGCACGCTGTCCACGTGAAGCATGTGCAGTGCGCTCACTACATTGAAGTGGGCGGAGTCTCGAACTAGAGTTAGAGAGAAGTTAGTTTCTGAAGCCTAGATAAGCGTAACAAGGTACTGAAGGTAGCGTAGATAGCTTAGTTAGTTCATATTTCCAAGCGCATAAGCTAGAAAGCCTACGGGTCATTCCATTTCAAATCAACGAAAGATAAAACGTGACACCTCCAGATTTTTATCAAATTTGGTGCGGTCAGAGTACTTGTAGAGTATTGTAGCCACACCAAATTTCAGCTCTATCCATTGAGTATTCATGGACTTGTGGTAATTTGAAAATTACCATTTTGACGACATTTGAGTATATTAGGTTTACTTTAATTCCTGCAACTTCAATAATTTGTATCATGGAGATTTGGGTCTAGTACCATCTTGAAGCTCTTTTGATGCCCTTTCAGATGATGGATAAATATAGAGCAATTGTGAAACTGAAAATGAACAACGGTGGACTGTGACCTTTGACCTTTGTTATTTCAAAAAACGCTGCTTCAATTTCAAATTTTTTTCAACTGTAACTTAGTCTTATGGACTTGTTTAACTTCCCTAAGTTTCAATTTGGGATTGCTTTGAGATCATGAGATATCAGCAAAAAAGTCCATAATATGGTGTCTTTGTACATAATATTATGATCTCTGATATCTAATGACCTCATGCTATTTGTCTCGTTTTTGAAGCTCTTTAAATGCTCTTTCAGGGAGTATCATGCAGTGTCATTTTGAAGATTAAGGATTCACATCATTTGACCTTTAATCTTTGGTGTATAGAAGCATAGCAACCTATTACCTACTTTCTCACACTTGTTAGTTGCTCTTCAGTCCTTCAATAAGCAATTCAATCACCTAACTCTTGATTGCCAACAGCCACAACAATTGGTGATTTATTGTAAGTTTGAAAAACTGCATATAACCAAGTGTTCGATACACCCTTGATGAAGCTAACAAGAAAGTACTTGATGATTTGCTGTAAGCTCTGGCTAAATCAAAAACTAGAATAGATATCTAAGGCATAGTGGCAAGGCAAAATTTTTATAAGGATAACAAAGGTCAAAGGTCATATATTGTACTTTGACCTTTCAGTTTCGAAATACTTGTGCACCTAAAAAAGAGCATTCAAAGAGTTTCAAAATGACACAAAAGTCACATCTATAACATGACTATCAACAAAGTTAGGGATCTTTAAACAGTTGAAAAAAAATTGAAATTGAAGCAGCATTTTTTGAAATAACAAAGGTCAAAGGGTCAGTCTGTCATTGTTTATTTTCAGTTTCACAATTCCTCTTATATTTACTCATCATCGGAAAGGGCATCAAAAGAACTTCAAGATGATACTAGACTCAAATCTCCATGATAAAAATTACTGAAGTTGCTGGAATTAAAGTAAACCTAATTTATCGAAAATATTGTCAAAATGGTAACTTTCAAAATTACCACAAGTCCATGAATACTCGATGGATGGAGCTGAAATTTGGTGTGGGTGCAATACTCTGTAAGTACTCTGACCTCACCAAATTTGATAAAAATCTGGAGGGGTCACGTTTTATTTTTCGTTGATTTGAAATGGAATGACCCCTACCTTAGTTCTGGTGATTGCAGCTGCTGGATGCACGAAGCTTTCATGGCTAGCTTTAGCGCTTCATTTGAAGCCTTTCTACTTTAGTCTAAGTTCCAAAGCTTGGTTAGAAGTTTGTTCAAGGATCATTTTAGTCTGAAACTGTTGTTAGGACATTGTGGCAGTGCAAACTGTGAATTGATCGGTCAAATCTGATAATTGCTCGGAAAATGACCGATGTCCGCCTGTTATTTTTAGCTCTGCCCTGTGTCCCAAGTCACCCCGCTTTACCTTATAGCTAGAGTGATAAAATTTAAGAACTACTAATTTCATAAATAGTTGTTGATAATAATTATTAGATGAAGGAGGTTTGCTTGGTATTAAGTAAAGTTTGCTTGGTAGCTAGCTTAGCTATTTTGCAAGCTGATTAGAAGTTAAGTACCAGTATTTACTTTACACTCTCCTGCCTCCACATAATTTGGTGTTACTGGCGGCAGCTGCACCGTGAAGATCAGCAAAATGATCATCGCATATCGAAGCTGCCGCATCTCCTTCCTCGTGCCACAGCGGTTTTCCAAAATCTTGCAACTGCAGAAGCGAATATGAGCAATCTGACCAACCAGTAGGCTCCAATCACTTCCGCTTTCCACTTCCTGTGTTGCAAGGTTTTGGAAAACCGCTGTATCTCAATTTTGCACAAATTTTCTTGCGTGCTGAGCAGGTAGCTTTGTCCCCAAGCCAGCTAGCTCTAGCTCTATCGTGTCAGTACGTTGGTAGCTACAGCATTCAATGCACCAGTGGATGTGGCATGATTGGCAGCTGCCCTTTGTAGTCTACACTAATTAAGACCCACTATAATTGGTTACTCCATGATCCATTCATCATATCAGTGCATGCATGCAGTAACCACAAAACAAAACCAATGTAATTTTTCGCAAGCAAACAGCGCGCGTGACCGAGCGTCATAAAGATATTATACTGAGTTTCAAACCAAAAAATTTCCTGACAAGGTTTGTAGGCACTAGGCAAGTACATAGTATATTAAAGAGTTTGAAGGGAGAAATGTAAAATGTGAGTGGTAGAGGGCAGTTACAGTTCAAAACTGTCGTCACTGTTGTAATCACAATCACAAGAATCTCCAAAAACATCCTCCATTAGTGTCACTGTCATTTTCAGTTGGCTCATTCTCTTCCCTTTCCAGATCTTCCATGTGGCTGGCTTGTAATGGCAGATTTGAGCAATGCTGATATAAACAGCCTTCAGAGCAGTGGTTCCCTTTCTTTCTGCATCCACAGTGAGCTGTTTGGCAACCAGCTTTACATTTGCACCCTCTGGTTAGTAACAAAACTCTTTGCTCAATTTATTTGATGTTATCATCACTATCCCAATCTATGGCAAGTACTCTGTCATTAATTTTCCATCCATGTGATGAGATCTCATGTAATTGGATAATGCTCTGATCAGCTTGTCCCCACATGTCAACACCCAGCATGACCTCTTCCAATGACGTAATAGTCCATCTACTGAGGGAATCATGTCATTTTCTGCACTTATTCGATCCCATACAGTTTGTCAGATGTCCTCCAACCACTTGCTGTGCATATCCAAGGGAGATTTTTCAGTTTGAAAGCTCTGGAAGTGTGATTCAGGTGAGTTGGTATTGAATCCTGTGGCATTCTTTTTATAATATACGGTGCCAATCAGTCTGAGGAAAGCCAAGAAACCTTGTGTGTGTCCTTGGTTTGAGATCGAGGTATCAGAGAGTGACTCGTGTGTGAATGTTATTTTACCAGTGATAAATGCTGCATGTTGAAAAAAGTTTCTCATGAATGTGGCCTTTCCAATTCCTGGAAAAAAAAATGATGTGTAATCACAGCCAGTGACTACAAATAGTACTTGAAAAGTGTGGCTGGTTCAATGCTGGCTAGGTTAGGGTCATTTTTCAAAGCGGTTACAAGATGTTTCATGTGTACAAAGTGCAGTTCTTTGGATAGAATGATTGCACTGAAGTGGCAGACCAATCATGTACACATCAGTGTCGGGGGACTGTATCAATATTTGATTGCAATTTGTTTTCCTTGCATGTAGCCATACTCTGGTATCAGCTTCCTCGGCGTTATTGGAAAACTTAGGATCTGGTTGTGGAGTGCATGTACTGCCACCTTCTACAAACCAAGAGGTTCAGCAAATGCTCCAGCCACATAGAACCTTTGATTTTGTACAAGGTGAGGGTAAAGATACTTCATCATATTCTGGGCCAGAAAGCACATTAGATGTCTTTTGCATTGATGGCAGTGTAATACATTAATTTTTCTCTCCACTTAAGTTGTGAGTCTGTTTGAATTGCCTCACAAACGTGCTCAGGTGCTATTGGTGATGCTTCATCGCGTTTTTTTTTGCTCGAAGTAGCCTTCAATTGCCCTGGGTTATCAAATATTAAGTGAACCTCAGTGATGCCCCTAGTGAAGTGTGGGATGATATATCTTTGTGACAAAAATCGTCCATAGTCACCAAATGTAGTGAGGTTCCAAGAGGAGCTGTGTGTAACATCCCTTCCACTATGCAGCATTGTGGCTGCCATCCTTGTGGGTATTGTGAGAGAAAAACTTTTTTGTACTGTTTTTCTGAGGTTTTTGTCATGTAATGCTTTTGACCTTTCAGTGGGATCCCTTGATGGTCTGATATTGCCAATGGTAAAGCAATCAATTGTTCCCCTGCTGTTTGTATAGGATTCCCTGTACACATGGACCATTTCAGTTGTTTTTTTGTAAACACGACATTAAAATTTTTCTATCCTTTTCTAGCTGAGAGACCTGTTTCTTTCCTACTTTTTTTGTAGAAAAGGTTAGCAATTGCTTCTTTCTCATGGGAGCTATTGAGCTGGGTTCTGTAGAAGGATATTCATTCCGTCCAATCACCTGAAAATTGAGCAGATCTGAGGTTTAGCAGATGTTTTGGTGAAAGAGTTAATCAGACCTCTGTTAGTAGGTGGTACTTCAAACATAGCCTCTTCCCCAGGCCCTCCCTCCTTTTTAATTATGATTGTAGAGGGCCTGGTACGCAAAAATATTGCAAAACCATAGAAACCCCATAGCGTGGGTGTGTCCAAGAAAACGCATTCCCATCGCATACGTCACCATGACAAATCGGTGCTACGACCATGCACTAGCACATGGCCTGGCCAGGCCTTAGAAAGAAGAGGCGTTGAGCCGTTGAGCTGCCACTGAATTTGAGTTTTGCTACGCTTTGCTAGCCTAGCAGCAGATAGTATCGGAGCTGCATATCGTTAGATAGTAAAGCTATCAAGTAGTCTAGATTTTAGGCTTAGCTGGATTATAAGGATTATAAATAGATCGGCCTCAGAATTCTTCACGAGTTTTAGTAAGTCCTTGGTTGTATAGCCATAGTGAATTGGTCTTTTTGTTGTAGCGAAACAGCAGAAGTTCTTCTGAACACCTGGTCACTTTAGGTCGATCTGTAGACTCCAGTCCATAGGCCCAAATGCGTGGGCATGGTCATGATGCTCTCATGCACTGCCCACGCCCAAGTAAGATGGTTCCCCCCCCCCCCCCCCCGTAACTTCGCATACCAGGCCCTCTACATTCATAACTAAAATGGGGGCCTGGGGGGACGAGGCTACTTCAAATAGTGAATGTTTTTTATGGCTGTGATCTGTGCTTTGATGTTCTCTTTTCTTTTGTAATCACTGCTGTTTGTGGTTGTGTGTCCGTGGATCAACAACTATTTCCTTGTTTCATGAGAGCTTTTTGAAAGTTTATAAGCATATGCCAATCTTCAGGCATTGGCATTACCCATTCAAGCTCTTTTCCATATTTACTTTTTAGAGCTTGGAAGATTTCGTACAGCTTTTGATCCCCCGTGAGTACTAGTGGATGGGATTGTATATGCTGTGTGTAGTACAGCTCCTAAAGTTTCTGGTCATTGTACTATTCTTATCCTGTGTAAGCCATGACCAAACCCTGATGATAACTATGTCAAGTTGCTAGTTGCTTAGTGTGGCAGTTACCATTGTACTTTTGTAGTTTCGAAGTAACTGCTTGGTGTTCACTGTAAGTACTTGATGTTTTCACTGTTTCAGAGGTACTCATAAGCTTAATATCATCTAGCTATCAAGCATAGTCATGATTTCAGTTAAACTTGTTATTTCATTATTGGCATGTGTGCATTTGTGTAACTCCTGTCAGTTATGCTTTTTTTGCATCCCCATAAATTTCACTGGTTGTTGCTTTTGTTTTTTTGTTTCATTTTGCTTCGTTTTTTGTTTTTGTTTTATTTTGTTTGTTTTTATTTTTCTTTGTTTTTGTTTTGTTTTGTTTTGTCTTGTTCATGTGAGGGATTCCCTGCCAGCAATTCTGAATACTTGTTCTGGTGCACTCAAAGAATACAAGCATCTCTTATTAGCTTCATAACTGCTTCATAATTAATTTGGTACTCTCACCAGGTATGTAAGCAAAGAGCCTCTGTGAAGTCATTCTTTTTTTTCTTTCTTGATTTGTGTATGTGTCTGGAAGTGGTTATGGGAATATCACACCACTAACATAACAATGGGATCCACCACGTCTTGAGGTTTTTTCCCCAAGCATGGACAGTCATGAGTTTATCTTTGACTCCTCTTACCACCCCTATTTCTTCCTCTTTTTCTTGACATTGAGGATGAATGGCACAGCCCTTTATCTACTTCCACTATAGTGATGCTGCCATCCTCAACATTGTACTCTGAATGCCCTTCAATGTTTGATACAGTCTTTGAATTCCAGATTGCACTCAATAATTCTGTTGAAGGGTTGGGGCTTGTACATATGGTTATTTACTCGTCATCACTTGCCTTAAAAAATTCTAAATTTTATCAGATTATTTATGTGTTACTTCATTGCTGACCATTTGTTTTCAGAATGGATGATCTCTGGAATTATTGCTAGTGGCATTTTAATTGTCCATTTTTATTTTATTTCTTTTTCATTAGCGTCTCTAAGTAAAAGTTATACTTCTTTGACAAAGTCCCTAAGATTTTTTTTTTTTTGCCAGACAGTCGAATGGCCAGCGGTCCAAAACAGTACATTTATTGCAGATCCCGGAAGTTGTCCGCGCAACTAAATTTAATTGTGTAATTTTAACCGTTCACTTCCTCTTTTTACTTACGATTATATATAGAGTAAAGAACGCTTGTGAGTCCAGTGTTGTCTACAGCTGGACTGAGCTGCTCTTCTGCTTCACAGTGGTATACGTTTGGTGGCCGAGTGACCTTCCAGAGCTACGTGAGAGCTCTGTTTCTGAAGGATGTCGCTACAGGCTCTGAAGTATGAGCTCAAGAAAAAGTGGGCAGAAATTGTTTTGCCTGGACAGATTTCTATGATTTTTGTATCATTCTGTAGCAGAATAGTTGTTCTATAACATTCACTAAAATAAAAAATTACCATCGAGAAACTTCTGAGCTGCGCGCAATCAAACCAGGATGATTATTGGCAAATTCACTAGCGCAAATCGAAACTTATTTTTTTCGCGGGCGCGGCGGTAGAAAAAGTGGGCTGGCTTGCGAGACTAGCTAGTAACGCGAGTCAACAGCAAACAAATATCAGCTCTAAGAGCCTATAGGCCTATAGGCCTATAGGAATGCTTACTCACTGTCAAATATTGCACATCGCTTTAGTTTATCTATGCATTTTCTCCTCACCTATTGTTGTTACCTGATGACGCATGACATTGTGTTCTAATAATAACTATGATGTTTGCTAGGCTAGGGTGGCATGTGCATGATACGGTGCTTGTGGGACTTGGGGGTGGAGCAGATGCTCTATCAAGAGATAAACCTTATGTTACAGGTTCCATCTCCCCAGCAGTACCCAATCCCTTTGTTCCTCATCGAGACGCTGGTACTGAGACAGCCAGATTGGACATTGAGGAGCTGCTGAAAGTTTTTTTTTCTGGGAAGCCACAGAATCCAGGTTCAGAATTCTGGTATGAGATTGAATCGGGCTAGAAAAATGAAGAAACACTTCACCAGATGCATTGCTCACTCCTCCTTGCTCCTCCCCAAGTCCACAACCGCTGCATTGTCACTCCAATATTTCAACCCATACTGTCACCCCTATATAATACAATTGGGAGCTGAGAGTTTATTAACATGACCTTGTAAACACTTGTCTATTTTATATTTTAAGGTTCTTGGTTACCCAGAATTGACTTTGATTTAGGAGGTATTTTTGCATGTTCAGAGAGGGTCTAGGAGCAATCATTATTATAATGAGATTGGGTTTAAGGTTGTATCTACTCCCAATATATTCATGCATATCGACAGAAACAAATTTTCTACCTGCCAGCTGATGACAGTAAGTCCAAACAAATGATTGATTGTACTACATGGTGTGCATATGCAAATATAGGAGCAGCACTAACTTTAATAATGAAGTAATAGAAAAACTTTTATAAAAGGACTATTATAAGTTAACAAGTATATAAACTAGGCATAGTAGTTAAACTTGTTTACACACTAATTTATGTTCCTTCCAATGATTTCTTTGACATTCTTTCCCACAATATTTGATAACTCCACATCTACCACATGACAAAAGCCTATTCCACAGTTTGCACATTTTGCAGATGCTGTCATGGTTGGACCCTGTGGTGAAACCATAGATATTAGACACGTGTCTACTATCTATGGTGAAACGGTCGAGTTCTTGGTGGTAGAAGATACTCTACCCCCTGCTGATTTCTTGCATTCAAGTCTATGCCGCACCCAATCTTGAGTCTGGCACTCTTTCCCACAGTACTGGGCTTTTCCACACTGCAAACATTTCTTAAGCGAATTTGAGCTCTCGTTACAATGCTACATTTCAGGACTTGTTTGCTAGATTCATATTTTCCATTAGCAGGAAGTGCAGTTGTGTCTTCATTCAGTTTGCTTGCCTTCATTCTTTTGCAGTCAGTGCTGTGCTCATGCCAGTGTTTTGTTTGACATGTTTTACTGCAATAATGAGTATTCTTACACTTCGAACACCTTTTAGTCTTCATGCAATATTTGCCACAGTAATCACATTTCTCATCGATATCAGGATTACGCCTCTTCATAGCCACTTACAAGCTTGTACGGTTAACCACTAAAGTGATCTTTCCTAGATCCTGTTCATGGAGATACAGCTGCAGCGCAATAGGCGCAACACGGATATCACACGACCGGAAGTGCTTGTTAATATTAATTTAATCATAGATATAAGAGGTTTACGGGATTGGAAACGGATCACGTGCTCTCGTTAGCAACTAACAACCGAGGCGCGTTGACAGCTGAATGGCATAGAACTTTTGTCAAAGTTGCTGTTCTGACAAGATCCGTGAGGTAAGACTTATGCCAATGATACTATAATACACTAGGGCATAGATTTACTGTATGAAATAAATTTCAGCTCAGATTTTCAAGTTTATTCCTACAAATACTACTGTAGTGGTTAATGGGACTGTAATCCCTCTCACGCTTGATGGAATCAATTGCTGTTGCCCATTTTCTGATCAAAAGGCATGTAAACTTTAGCTACATGGAATAGTAATGTTGGTTTTTGTATTAGCTGACATATATTGTCTCTAGCATTTGCAAGTGGTGTTAAAACTGTAATCCCTCTCCCAAGAAATAGATTAACAATATTGCAACTGTATTAGTGATTTCAGGGAAAGGATAGAACAGTAAATGGAATTGGTGCATTCGTTTTCTATACAATAGTCATCCTATGGAGATGGCAAGCTTACTATATTTCCCCCCTAATATCCATAGGGTCCACAGGACAGCTGACTGAGCCGAATTCTTGAAATGGATAGTGTCAAAACTCAACAGCCAAAAGCTGAAAGTATTGCAATAATGTTGATGAGGGAGAACTGAGCAGAAACTGGCGGATAACTTTGGGGCAAAATTATCTAGCTATGATAATAATGAATTTATGTCTAATTTTAATACCAAAAGTCATTCTGGCCTTTCTTTCAAATCAATCACATAAAATTAATGTATAATGAGCAATGATAGGTACTCATAGTTATAATTACAAGGAAAAAAGTTATGAATAATTAATAACTTCCTTCCTCAGACTCTCCAACTTCAACTCTCTGACTCTTCACTTCTTCAATACCTTCCCCTTAGCTTACCTGTACTATTCTGTGAGCTGTAGGGGCAGAATATCACTTTAACTGCCTTGAAAGGAGTGAATATTGATCTCTTTTCACAACGATTAATATAATTAATGCTGCATGCGCGTGCGCATCTGTCAATAGTGATACCGGGCTATTTTTAAAAATACTATGAAACTATAAATTCATTTCTTAAAAATATTAAGCTCGTTTTCCTCAGCCAGATAAACTTTATCCGATAAAAATCCATCCAGTAGAAGCAGAGATACGTAACATTTTACAATTGAAATTGTACAGGAAAATTTTACTTTCTTTTAATTAAGAAAACGGCACCTTTCCAAAGTAGGTTAAAGGTCATTATGGCTAATAGTACTGCAATCTTTTGCTCGTATCTTAGGATCTACTAGATGGATTTTCTTCAAACAAAGTTCATATGGAAGAGTAAGAAAATGACTATAGAACTAAGGATAAATTTTAAAAAATGGGCCATGTAGTCTGGACTACACCAGACTAGTAGGAACTGTTGTACAATTCTTGTCCTAGAGTCTGTCTCTATTTTGAATGTACACAACATTAACAAAGTTAGGAACTTCAGTAGGCCTACCCTCCCCATGTAAAACGTGTTTTTGATTGCTCATTTCAAATTTACTGTATTACGGCTTTGCTATATTTTAGAATTTGTGGCATTAAGTCTGCAATTTATGCTGCCAAGCTTTGCAGTGGACAGTGATTGATGTTCAAAGTCATGTACAGGATTTGGGAGCTTTGCTGTTATTAAGGAATTCAGACTGCAGCATTACTCCACAGCCAGAACTGATTTGTGTTGTTCAGAGATTGATTCAGAATTCAAACATTTTTCATCACTTTCATTTTACATTAAAATATTCACCTGAGGCAGCACAGATTCAAATTTTGCGGGAAAGGGTTGAGGTCATGAACTTTGACCCATCAGTTATATAAGTTGAATGCCTTATCCTTCTTGCGTGCCTTCTTTTCCGCTTGATGCAAGAAATTATCCAAAGTACCAGGATCAGTTTTTGATGCAGTTTCCAAAAAATATGGTTTCATGACCTGTTCAAGTGTTATATCATAAGAAAATCGAAATTTAAATATGTTTTTGAACATCAAATCTAAATTTAGCACTCTATCTAAAAGAAACTGTCACAGTTAGATTCTCTAGAATATTAGGATTCTGTTGATATGTTTTTTTCCTGGATTTCTT